>OZ035826.1:9514280-10114280 GCA_964034765.1 Knipowitschia caucasica
AGCCAGAGCAAGAGGAATGTTTAGCAAGTTTCATTGCTGGCAAAGATTGTGGCGCTACTCCCCACGGGGTCCATTAGCGGCAAAGGAGATGGCTAGGCTAAATGCTAACGACTCACTCGGGCGCACTATATACGTCACGGTAAACTCAGATCCAATCGTTTAAATCTGCAAAAGAAGTTAACCCCTCCCACCTGTTAACGGAGCTCAATGGTGCACCTCCAGACCTTAGTACGGAATGAAATTTGTACTATGGTGTGCTCCGGACTCTGGACTCTCCAGAACCCAGACTCTCCACTCCTCAGACTCTCCAGACCCCAGACTCTCCAGACCCCAGACTCTCCAGACCCCAGACTCTCCACTCCTGAGACTCTCCAGACCCCAGACTCTCCAGACCCCAGACTCTCCAGACCCCAGACCCCAGACTTTCCAGACCCCAGACTCTCCAGACCCCAGACTATCCAGACTCTCCAGACTCTCCAGACCCCAGACTCTCCCGACCCCAGACTCTCGTTGGTGCTAAACTTTCCCCAGTTCTGCCCTGAACACGACCCCTCAGCCCTCCTCAGCCCTCCTCAGCCCTTCTTAGCCAGACTTGCTTGTACCTATAACTGGTTCTGTGCGGCTGATGGTGTCTGAGTTGAATTCATGATGAAACAGGCTGAAAAGTTGCCGCACCTTGGACCGACCTGATGTAAGAGAGCGAGACCGGTGTGCGTGAGTGTGCGTCTGCTTTCACACACTGCTCCAATTCATGCAGCGCTTTGTTAAATTAAACCCACCTTAAAATAACGCCAGAAAAACTCTTGCTTTCTCGTCTGAAGAGAGCTACGTGTTGAGAAGGGTCTATGAGCGAGAGAATGTTGCAACGAGCAGCACCGGGGAGATTTGTTTCGGGTAGAAAAGTTTGATCAATGGTTTGAGAGGCCTCGCTGGGTGACAGTATACTGTAGGCCAATCAGGAAGAAGGGGCGGGTCCCTCTCTCTTTGTCTTTCTATCTCTCGCTCTGTTTCTCTCTGTCTCTCTGTATCTAGTTTTATCTTTCTATCTCTGTCTCTCTCGGTCTCTGTCTGTCTCTCTCTGTCTCACTATTTCTGTTTCTCTCTCACTCTGTCTCCCTATCACTCGCTATTTCTCTCTCCTATCTCTCTATCTCTCTTTCTCTGTCTCTCTTTCTGTCTCTCTCTCCCTCTGTCTCTCTCTCTCTGTCTCTCTCTCCCTCTGTCTCTCTGTCTCTGTCTCTGTCTCTCTATCTCTTTCTCTCTCTCCCTCGATCTCTCTCTCTCTGTCTCTCTCTCTGTCTCTATATCTCTCTCTCTGTCTCTCTCTTTGTATCTCTGTCTCTGTCCGTCTCTCTCTCTGTCCATGTCTCTCTCTCTCTCTGTCTCTCTCTCCCTCTGTCTCTCTGCCTCTGTCTCTCTATCTCTTTCTCTCTCTTCCTCTATCTCTCTCTCTCTGTCTCTCTATTTGTCTCTCTCTCTCTGTCTCTATATCTCTCTCTCTGTCTCTCTCTTTGTATCTCTGTCTCTGTCCGTCTCTCTATCTTCCTCTATCTCTCTCTCTCTGTCTCTCTCTATATCTCTCTCTCTCTGTCTCTCTTTTTGTATCTCTGTCTCTCTCTCTCTTTCTGTGTGTCTCTCTCTCTCTTTGTCTCTCTGTCTCTCTATTTCGCTCTCTCTCTGTGTCTCTCTGTCTCTCTCTCTTGGTCTCTCTCTCTCTCTCTCTCTCTTTGTCTCTCTCTCTCTCTAAAACCAAGTTTCAAACTGTTTTCCAGAGTAAAGCACATATTTGTACAGCACAGTTCACGCACAAGGCACCTCACAATAATCGCACTTTTAGAGCAATTAATGGTATTTTTCTTTACAAAATCTGCGTGCCACCCACACACACCCACACGCACACACGCACACACACACACACACACTCTCTCTCTCACTCTCTCTCTCTCTAGCACTTTAAGAGAAATTTATGGTATTTTCCTTTCAAAAATATGTGTCTAATCACTGAGGAGTGCCTTAAAGCAGCCTAAACCACCCACCCACCCACACACACCCGTGCACGCACACACACAGACACACACACGCAGACAGGCACACACACACTCCTGATAAGAATTGAGTCTTGATGATAACCGTTTCCTGCTGTGAACCCAAAGCACTCTCTGAAGGCCTGCCATCAACAACTCTTGTCTTGTGCTAAAAATGACCCGATGAGATTAAAAATAGCAAAAAAAATCCCTAAATAAGGCCCAAAAATCAAAGAAAACTAAATAATTAGGGTATTTTTTAACCACTGTGGCGAGTCAGTTTGACCCGAGGAGAGCACGAGAGATAAAGCTGGGAAAGGTACAGAACTTTATGTCAGAATTTCAGATGTGTTAATTCATGTATTTATTGAGGCACAATAATTACTTGGAACTGAAAAAAATCTACCTCTTTTTGGGGCATCTCACTTGGTTTATAGGCACTTTTACCATCAAGCTGCATTTCAATCATTAGGCCGATAATTAAGAGACTCGAAGTAAAATGAATTATTTGTGTTATTTGTGCTGCTACATAAAAAAAACTTTAATTCGCCAACACAGATCAGAGAATCAAACCGTTAAAACACGTGAAAAAAAACGGGGGGACAAACTAATTGGTTTTGGATAAAGGAGAGATGAGAGAGGAGCGAGAACAGAGGATTGAAGACAGGAGAGAGAGGAGAGGAGATAGGAGAGAGAATAGAGGAGATAGAAGAGGGTTAAGAGAAGAGAGAGAGATGATAGAAGAGAGGAAAGAGGAGAGGATGGAAGATGGAAAGAAGAATGCGAGAGAGGATAGAAGAGAGGAGAGAGAGGGAAGAGGGAGAGAGGGAGAGGATAGAAGAGAGGAAAGAGGAGAGAGGATGGAAGATGGAAAGAAGAAAGCGAGAGATGAGAGACGATAGGAGAGATATGAGAGGAGAGAGGGAGAGGATAGAAGAGAGAGATGAGAGGAGAGAGCGAGAGGATAGAAGAGAGAGAGGTGAGAGAATGAGGATAGAAGAGAGAGATATGAGAGAGAGGGAGAAGGGAGCGAGAGAGGAGAGAGAGAGGATAGAAGAGAGAGATGAGAGGAGAGAGCGAGAGGATAGAAGAGAGAGAGGTGAGAGAATGAGGATAGAAGAGAGAGATATGAGAGAGAGGGAGAAGGGAGCGAGAGAGGAGAGAGAGAGGATAGAAGAGAGAAATGAGAGAGATAGAAGAGAGAGATGAGAGGAGAGAGGGAGAGGATAGAAGAGAGAGAGAAGGGAGGAGAGAGGGAGAGGATAGAAGAGAGAGAGAAGGGAGCGAGAGAGGAGAGATGGAGAGGATAATAGAGAGAGATGAGAAATGAGAGAGGATAGAAGAGAGAGATATGAGAGGAGAGCGCGAGAGGATAGAAGAGAGAGAGATGAGAGAATGAGGATAGAAGAGAGAGATATGAGAGAGGGAGAGGATAGAAGAGAGATATGAGAGGAGAGAGCGAGAGGATAGAAGAGAGAAAGATGAGAGAATGAGGATAGAAGAGAGAGATATGAGAGAGAGGGAGAGGATAGAAGAGAGATATGAGAGGAGAGAGCGAGAGGATAGAAGAGAGAGAGATGAGAGAATGAGGATAGAAGAGAGAGATATGAGAGAGGGAGAAGGGAGCGAGAGATGAGAGAGAGAGGATAGTAGAGAGAGATGAGAGAGATAGAAGAGATAGATATGAGAGGAGAGAGGGAGAGGATAGAAGAGAGAGAGAAGGGAGGAGAGAGGGAGAGGATAGAAGAGAGAGAGAAGGGAGCGAGAGAGGGAGAGGATAATAGAGAGAGAGATGAGAAATGAGAGAGAGGATAGAAGAGAGAGATATGAGAGGAGAGATGGAGAGGATAGAAGCCATAGAGATGAGAGAGAAAGGGGATAGAAGAGAGGATAGAGAGGGGAGAGAGAGACGAGATTGGAGAGAGAAGACAGGGGCCAAAAAAAATGCATTGCTTGTTTCAAGGAGTGGACACTAAAGGGTTAAACTCTGGGACTTTCTCAGGCCTCGGTCGTCCTCCACGTGCGCTCTGCTCCGTGCGCTGTGGTTCGAGTGGGCGGGGTCGAGTGGGCGGGTTCGAGTGGGCGGGTTCGAGTGGGCGGGTTCGAGTGGGCGGGTTCGAGTGGGCGGGTTCGAGTGGGCGGGTTCGAGTGGGCGGGTTCGAGTGGGCGGGTTCGAGTGGGCGGGTTCGATCGAGTGGGCGGGTTCGAGTGGGCGGGTTCGAGTGGGCGGGGTCGAGTGGGCGGGTTCGAGTGGGCCGGTTCGAGTGGGCGGGTTTGAGTGGGCCGGTTCGAGTGGGCGGGTTCGAGTGGGCGGGTTCGAGTGGGCGGGTTCGAGTGGGCAGGTTCGAGTGGGCGGGTTCGATCGAGTGGGCGGGTTCGAGTGGGCGGGGTCGAGTGGGCGGGTTTGAGTGGGCGGGTTCGAGTGGGCGGGGTCGAGTGGGCCGGTTCGAGTGGGCCGGTTCGAGTGGGCGGGGTCGAGTGGGCGGGTTCGAGTGAGCGGGTTCGAGTGGGCGGGTTCGAGTGGGCGGGTTCGAGAGGGCGGGTTCGAGTGGGCAGGTTCGAGTGGGCGGGTTCGAGTGGGCGGGTTCGAGAGGGCCGGTTCGAGAGGGCGGGTTCGAGTGGGCGGGTTCGAGAGGGCCGGTTCGAGTGGGCTGTTTCGAGAGGGCCGGTTCGAGAGGGCCGGTTCGAGAGGGCCGGTTCGAGAGGGCCGGTTCGAGTGGGCCGGTTCGAGAGGGCCGGTTCGAGAGGGCCGGTTCGAGTGGGCCGGTTCGAGTGGGCCGGTTCGAGTGGGCGGGTTCGAGTGGGCGGGTTCGAGTGGGCGGGTTCGAGTGGGCGGGGTCGAGTGGGCGGGTTCGAGTGGGCGGGTTCGAGTGGGCGGGGTCGAGTGGGCGGGGTCGAGTGGGCGGGTTCGAGTGGGCGGGTTCGAGTGGGCGGGTTCGAGTGGGCGGGTTCGAGTGGGCGGGTTCGAGTGGGCGGGTTCGAGAGGGCGGGTTCGAGTGGGCGGGTTCGAGTGGGCCGGTTCGAGAGGGCCGGTTCGAGTGGGCGGGTTCGAGTGGGCGGGTTCGAGTGGGCGGGGTCGAGTGGGCCGGTTCGAGTGGGCCGGTTCGAGTGGGCCGGTTCGAGTGGGCCGGTTCGAGTGGGCCGGTTCGAGTGGGCCGGTTGGAGTGGGCCGGTTCGGTCTCGTCTAACTTCTGGAGATAATAAGTCTGCGCTGTGTCGTGTCGTGACTGATTACAGAATAATGTGCTTTTGTTGCGTTGACAAAGAGCCGCTGGTGTTTGACAGACAATCTGACGGATGTGTTTCTTCACACACACAGAGACAGAGACACAGAGACTCAAATCTCGCCGTGAGGAGGAAAATGTTGGGGGTTTAACGTTCTGTCACAAGTTATAAATCGACACCAACGTCACACGAGCTGAAATCTGAAACCGTTTAGGCCGTAACGATATCTGGCAGATCTGCTCCTATTTGTTTCTTCAATCGCTGTTGACATAATTAGACAGATATCTGAAAACCACGGCTCAGAACAGATTCTAGTCACTGTCACCATCTGTCAACACATGTTTTCTATTGAACGGGAAGTATACAATACAATACAATACAATACAATCTATTCTTGTATAGCCCTGAATCACAACAGAAGTCATCTCAGAGACTTAACAAAACCATTGAAGTCACGAACACAGATCAGAGAATCAACAGTTAAGGCACAAAAAGAATATAGAACACAATCCTAACCCGCCTCTTCTGTTAAGAGAAGGTTTGTGGTTCCTCACAAAAATGGCTCCTTTCACCCCCCTCTCAAACAATTTTTGTCTCAAGCCAGAATTTTTTTGTGAGGAAACACAAACCTTCTCCTAACAGAGGAGGTGGGTTAAGAGTTGTTTTGCCTCGTATCTATGACGACGTCCTAAAAACAACGTCCTAACTATAGATAAGGCCAGTGACGTGCTAATGAGTCAGGAGTGGTTGGCTGGCTGGTTGGTTGGTTGGTTGGTTGGTTGGTTGGTTGGTTGGTTGGTTGGTTGGTTGGTTGGTTGGTTGGTTGGTTGGTTGGTTGGTAGGTAGGTAGGTAGGTAGGTAGGTAGGTAGGTAGGTAGGTAGGTAGGTAGGTAGGTAGGTAGGTAGGTCATCACCAGAATGATTGACAAATGACCAATGGTCTATTTCACAAGTTGACAGCCAAAAAATGGTCAGGGATTTCTCAACTAGATTAATGTTGGTGTTCTGAGTCCGAATATCACATGCATTTTGCTCTATCAGGTCAACTTTTTGAGATACAGCCATAGTGTTACGGATTATGTACGTCTAAGTTATTATGAATTTTGCTTATCAAATTTGATGGAGTAAATAAAAACTGAATGACTTTGGATACGTTGACTTTTATTACTTGAGGAAAACGGAAAAAACGTCAAGGGTTTCTCAGCTGATGATCCGCAGAAATTTGTTTTTTACGCAAAATGAATTTTAAAAAATATTTCTGTAGCAAAAAATCCAGACCTGATTGAGCAAAATCAAGGTCAATTTCGGACTCGGAGCATCAACATTAGCAGCTGGAAAATCCTGGACTATTTTCAAAAAATATTTTTTCGTTACCCAGTGTTTTCTTTTGGTCTATTTTGGTCTCTCTCTGGTCTCTAAAAAAAATTATATACAACATATTTTCTATGAAGATGAAGACAGTTGTGGTCTGACAATACTCGTACAAGACTCTGTGGACAAATCTGTATTATCTACGAAAAACAACAAACTACTGCTACTGCTGGACTGTAGGTTTTCAGTTCTGAACAGGAGGTGCAGGAGGAGAACTAGATGATGAGGCAAACAGGAGGAGAAGAGGAGGAGGAGAAAATGAAGAGAACAGGAGGATAAGGGGAAGAGGAGGGGAACAGGAGGATGAGGAGAAGGAGAGGAGATTGAGGAGAACCGGCGAAAAATAACAGTTTATTTTATACACATTGCCCTCTGCTTGCAACTCAACATAGAATTCAAATAATTTTTTCTCCCATTTCACACAAATTCATTGATATTCCAAACCCATCAATTCAAACCACCCTTTTACCAACGACTACATTACATCTCTATTGAAATTGAAATCTCCATTTGCGACCTGCGATGGCTTAGGCCGCTCCCTCTTTCTCCCCGGACAAATATACGGCAGGAGATCCAGCGGCGAAGTGGCCATGAAGGTTAAATGGCAGGCGCTTCATTCCCCTCGATCAATAAAAGTGATAAAACAGAAATAGTGGAGAGGGCAGGGCAATGTAAATATAGTTAAGCCCGGCGCACACAGTCACTTCTGGAAACTAGGCCGCATTACGAGGGTCGTATCATTTAGTTTTAGCCAGTGTTTATGCTAATGGGGGTGAAGAGGCTAAAGCTGGATATAGATCGTTGCTTGAGGGATCAAAGCTGTAAAAATCTTAAACGTGGGTTAACAGGATCCGCCGTGGCCTCCCCATGTAAGCCGAGCGCAAAGGGACCGACTTAACATGGAGAGAAGAGCAGAAAAAGAAGAAGAAGAAAAAAAAGTTTTGAATTAGCGCTATCTACAAAACCTATACGGTGCGGGGCCGGCAGTTAACCTTTGCCGGTGATATCATTTGGGTAAGTGGTATGCTTTTTAATTGCGAGTCTTAATTTTAGATTCGCAGTAATTGGTGTCATAAAAGAGTCCGTCCTTGCGATTGCTGGAAGGAAATGAGCGCCGGAGTGTGAGGAGAAGCAAGTTGGCAGAGCGGTGTTTTGATAAATTCCAATCAATACACAAACTTAAATATCATGGCAACTGTTTTACTTTTGAAATCTCCACAGAATCTTCATAATGAGTCAGACTTGTCCTTGACTGATGATACATTGTACATTAGGGAAACATAGTATTTTTATTAATTTGCTACCCTAACCCTAGAAGTATGAAGTGGTGATATTCAGCCTATTTCCTTAAAAGCATTAACAAGGTTGCTTCTTCTGGTCTTTTTATGGTCTCTCTCTGGTCTCTTTATGGTCTCTATCTGGTCCCTCTCTCCGGTCTCTCTTTGGTCTCTTTATGGTCTCTCTCTGGTCTCTATTTGGTCCCTCTATCTGGTCTCTCTTTGATCTCTTTCTGGTCTCTCTTTGGTCTCTTTATGGTCTCTGTATGGTCTCTCTCTCTGCTCTCTCTCTGCTCACTCTCATGTCTCTCTATGGTCTTTCTCTGATCTCTCTCCGGTCTCTCTTTGGTCTCTTTATGGTCTCTCTCTGGTCTCTATTTGGTCCCTCTATCTGGTCTCTCTTTGATCTCTTTCTGGTCTCTCTTTGGTCTCTTTATGGTCTCTCTCTGGTCTCTCTTTGGTCTCTTTGTGGTCTCTGTATGGTCTCTCTCTCTGCTCTCTCTCTGCTCACTCTCATGTCTCTCTATGGTCTTTCTCTGATCTCTCTCTGATCTCTCTCTGGTCTCTCTTTGGTCTCTTTATGGTCTCTCTATGGTCTTTCTCTGATCTCTCTGGTCTCTCTCTGGTCTCTAACAATTAACATCTGTAAAATAAATTACATATAAAAAGTTCTCTATCAAGATGAAAACGGTATATGTTGTGGTCTGATACTATACTACTACTACTACTACTACTACTACAACTACTACTAGGTTTCCAGATTTGCTTAAGAATTATCAAAAAATATGTCGTACATTACAGAAGTTTATAAATAATAAAAAAACAAGAAAAGCACTTCAAATACGGGGCCTTTCAAGCAAACTCAGAAGTGTTTTTTTGCTATTGTACTTAATTAGCGCCAAATGTTCCTTGATTGAATCCATTGACCTTCATTCAGAGTGAATACAGAATGTCTTTTTCAGAGGAGTCCTGGCCCCGGAGAGAGGGAAGCTATTCCACATGTTGATTTTTTTGCTTTTTTAACCAAAGGGACACAGGGAGAACATGCAAACTCCACCCAGAAAGACCCTGTTCCGACTGGGATTCAAACCCAGGACCTTGTTGCGGGGAACAGCTAACTACTCAGCCACTGTGCCGCCCAAAGAATGATACACACTGACTTAAAACAAAAATGAATGGGAAAACAAATCTTATTATCCTTTTATACGGAGACACAAACCCAAAAAGCTCAAAGACCTAAAGATTTTTATTTTATTTTCCGTCTGGTATGTACTGTTAAACATAAAATAAGGGGGGTTGAAGTCCATCTTATTTTGTATTTTCTACATGTTTTAAGATTTTTTTTCTTCTTTCCGCTCCTTTTCGTTTGTGTGACAAGACGACAATTATAGGAAAAGTAATTGTAATGTGATGTATTGTCATGTCCACAAGTGGGGTCTCCAAACAAATACATTTTGACTCATTACCCATGTATTACAAGTACAAATCTATGGTTATAGAATATTATACAATATTTTACATGTGTTCTCGTGGTTTTTTCAGAATTATTACATCTATAGTTTTATATCACGCTGGTAGAAAGGGGAAGCTCTTCTCCTCTTCTGTTGTGGACACCCCCGGTATAAAGGATCGCTCCTCCCATAACTGGGCGACAGTGGCTCAGTTGGTAGAGCCTTTGTGCCTGAAGGTTGTGGGTTCGAGCGCACCGTAAGACCTACTTCACGACTCCCACTTATGTCTGCTGTCGTTGTGTCCTTGGGCAAGACACTTAACCACTCTTTGCCTGAAACCCCCACTGAAAGATCTCAGCTCCTGTGGACTCAGCACCTGCAGGAGGATCAGTGAGGGGCGGGTGCTCTGTGGACTCGGTGCAGCTCTGACTGCCACCCCCCCGACCCAGAAATGGATTAAGGGGAAGAAAATGGATGGATGGATGGATGGCACCCATAAATGAAGTGGAATCAAATCCACTGCGAGATGTTGCATGTTGAAATATATTTGGCCCGACCAGTAATTATAAAACTAGGCCATATTGCGACGGGAGATAATTAACGTTAGTGTGTCCCTGGGAGGAGGTGGGAGGAGGAGGGGGAGGAGGGGGAGGCTCTGACATGGCCTATTCAATTACGGCCTTCCCCCGTGGGTGTGGAAACTAGGAAGATAGAATATCTAAATTAGGCTCAAGACAAATGTGTGAGAGAATCAGATGGAACAGGTCAGAAGAGGCGACGCAGCGGCGGAAATCATAAAGTTATTTTGGAAACTTTAGACAAAATGTCAATGTGATGTCGGCGTCGGACGTCAGTCGTGAGAGGAAACGAAAAGTTGTGATGTTTTATTCTACGATTGCAAATCCAAAATAAGTAATGTCTTCCTGCCAATAACCCACATGGCACGGATCAAACCTGATTGCATGGTTATTTTTATACAACGCTTTTCGGACACTTTCACTTCAAACACAGTGATAAACTACTGCTACAGCTGCCCCGGGGCACACTGACAGAAGCGAGGCAACCAGTCTTTGCCATCGGCACCTTCCACCACCACCAACCATTCACACACCAGACTCATTCTAATGTGGGTGCGTGTCTTGCCTAAGGACACCACCGCAGTTTGGCACTTTACAGCTGCAGTCGCCCCACTGAGGCATCTGGGGTTCCCAGAGGTCTCCCATCACAGTACTACCCGGAACATCTCCTTAGGGAGGCATCCGGAGCAGATGCCCAAGCCACCTCAACTAGTTCCTCTCGACGTGGAGAAGCAGCGGCTCTACTCCGAGCTCCTCCCGTGTGACTGAGCTCCTCATCTTATCTCTAAGGGAGCAGCCACTCATTTTGACCGCTTGTATCCGCGATCTCGTTCTTTCGGTCATTACTCAAAGCTCATGACCAAAGGTGAGGGAGGGAACAAACATTGACTGGTAAATCGAGAGCTTTGCCTTTTGCCTTTCTCCGGTCGAGCACCATGGCCTCAGATTTGGAGCTGATTCTCATCCCAGCCGCTTCACACTCGGCTGCAAACCGTCCCAGTGCATGTTTCAGGTCCTGGTTCGTTGGAGCCAACAGGACAACATCGTCCGCAAACAGCAGAGATGAAATCCTGTGGTCCCTGAACCGGATCCTCTCCCTGGCTGTGCCTAGAAATTCTGTCCATAAAGCCAGTGAACAGAAAAAGAAGGGACAGAGTAGAAGCAATATCATTAATACGACATGACTCTCATAAATACAAAAAAAGAAGAAACAAAATGGTTGCAGATGATCGAATAAGACAAATCCTTCAGGCTAGCTAACAGTAGCTGCATATTTACATCTAATCATTCTGTATTGAAACAAATAGCAGGGGTTGGTGCAGTGCAATCCATAACACCAAAAGCTAAGATTCTCTCAACATCTTAAAAAAAACCTTAGCAACAATTTTCTGCAAGGCCGAAACTCAATTCTATGATATCATTAAAACATACGACCGCGTTTCATTAAGAAATTAGTCCCTCATCATTAACCTCGCGGCTGCAGCTGTGCAAATGTCTCCGATATGTCCATTGATTACATTTTTCTTGTGTATTTATAACTATATATCTTCCAATTCGAGGTTCGCAGAGATATGTGTGCGTCCGCCTTTGATTGGATTTAATTAGGACGCAATTACGGATGAGATGTGAGGCTGAGCGCTTCCAAGCCGGGCTGGGATTGGATTTTTGACGTAAGCAACAGATGATGAGAAATGTAAAGAGAGAGCATGAGTTTGACTGCGTGGTCAAGTAGAGGGTAATCCAATACTGCGTCGTGTAAACCATAGAAAGCATGTGATTATACAGGTACTGCCAGGTTTAGCCTACATAGAAGAAGTCAATCCTTTTAGATCTTTTAGCACTAGCAATAGCACTTTAATTACTGGGTGTAAGCGTGTGTTTGTATGTGTTCGGACTTCAGGTCGGGACTGAGATAAATACAGACTCTAAAGAAATTTGCACAAAGATAGAGTGTGCAAACTACCAGCGATGAACCAGGAGCTAAGCCAGGGACAAAACTGGATAAAAAAATGACGTTAAGCACATTGTTCTAAATGTAACTATTAATATCTAATGATGTGGTGGGTTAACATTTGTGCACGAATGAAAACGATGATGTATAACGTGCCATGGAAGCCCTTTACCATTAATGCTGCAAGTGTAGTAATAATAGTAATACACTTTAGGGGCCACTCAAAAGGGTCTTGCGGGCAGGATTTGTCTCTATGTGGTTTTCAAGAGCAAAAGCATGGACATATGTCAACTGGTACTTTGCCAAGAAATGAAGTAAGTAATCTTTTTTTTTATATAGCGCCTTTTACAGACAGGAGTCACAAAGCGCTTTACAACAGTTGTGGGCATTTGTCTCCCACTCCACAGAGAGAAAGAAGTGAGGTCGCCAGTACAGGAGGCGCGTGCCAGACCTGTTGTACATGTTTTTAGTGGGAGGGGATACCGGAGCACCTGGAGGATACCCACGCAGACACGGGGAGAACATACAAACTCCACTCAGAAAGACCCTATTTGTTTTTCCAAAATGAGACACAAAAGCGAGTTAGTATAAGCAGCAACGCAACAACATTACCAACATGATACACAGACAATAACAAGTTTTAGCACTCATTTTGGCCAATTCCTATTCCTCGAACCTTCTAGGCATTGTTTGTTTGTTTATTTATTCATTTCAGGCATTTCACATGAGGCAGCAGTCACCTCTTGTTCATCATAGTTTCCAACAAAAAATAAAAATAAGTAAAGCATTGCTAACATGCATGAAAATAAAATAAAAAAATAAACCAAAATATTTGCCTGAAAGAGAGTAGGAAGAAGAAAAATTATTTAATCCTACCCCCATAATATGTATACAACAAAAATTTGCTTCTTTGCGAGACAGGGCTATCAACAACTTTCGACTTCTGCACTATATTAACACAGAAAAGTTTGAGTATTCACATCGTGGAGTTACCATAGTAACGCATCAGAGTTACATATGACAACAGTAATACAGAACTAACAATGGTAAGAGACAATACATTAAGTGAACCAGCCTCAAAAACCATACAAAGAATCAATTCATAAGTTACGTAGAGTTTTCTCCGGTCTCGTTCGCTTCACGAGGCTGTAAGCTGACGGTGCAAATCACGATCAGGACCATCGGATGTGCATTTTCCGCCGTGCATTCCCATTGAAATATCGTCCGGGGAGGTTTGCTTGCTGCAGCAGATTTGAAATACGCTCGCTTCTTTTCGCCGGCCGGCATATGTCAGGCTAATAAACATACAGCTGCTGCGAACCTTTACTTTGCATTAAGGGAATTTGGAGCATAAAACACAGCTCACGGTGCTACTTACGCTTATTGCCGGAGCGTAGTTTTCGCGAGGTGTGGGCTGCTTTTATTGGGTGCTATTCGTCTTGTGACTTAAAAACTATTATTTATGCCGGTGCCATCTGCAGTTAACTTTACGGAGATTTACACCGGTGGGAGGCCATTATCCTCGAGTGAATTCAACGCCAATGGGATATGGGATTTGTGAGACCGGTGATGTTGTGTACTCGGGGTGTTTCTTGTATGTGAGAACCCGTTAAACACCTATGAAGAGTCTCAATCATTTGCCAGATTGTTAGCATATTTTCAAGAACCACATCTTAAGACTTGAAAAAAAAAAAAAAAAAAAAAAAAAAAAAAAATGCATTTCTTTTTACATAGAATTGAGATTTGAAGACGGTGAAAAGTTGTAACGAGTGACGAAAGGGAAAAAAAAACGTTCCCGGACGATTTTTTTTGTTTTTAGGCAATGTATAATTTACCTGCTTGTATTTGGATATAAATGTGTTCTTTTGTTTGAGTTTTACTTCCTGTCTGCCCTGTTGATGGTTGGCCCCTCCCCAATGTGTCTCACCTGTGTGTGTTTCACCTGTGTGTATTTCACCTGTGTGTGTTTGTGTGTGTGTCTCACCTGTGTGTGTTTAACCTGTGTGTGTCTCACCTGTGTGTGTCTCACCTGTGTGTGTGTGTTTCGCCTGTGTGTGTGTTTCACCTGTGTGTGTGTCTCACCTGTGTGTGTGTCTCACCTGTGTGTGTGGCTCGCCTGTGTGTGTGTCTCGCCTGTGTGTGTGTCTCACCTGTGTGTGTTTCACCTGTGTGTGTGTGTTTCGCCTGTGTGTGATTCACCTGTGTGTGTCTCGCCTGTGTGTGTGTCTCACCTGTGTGTGTTTCACCTGTGTGTGTGTCTCACCTGTGTGTGTGTCTCACCTGTGTGTGTGTCTCACCTGTGTGTGTTTCACCTGTGTGTGTGTCTCACCTGTGTGTGTGTCTCGCCTGTGTGTGTCTAACCTGTGTGTGTGTCTCGCCTGTGTGTGTCTCGCCTGTGTGTGTTTCACCTGTGTGTGTGTGTTTCGCCTGTGTGTGATTCACCTGTGTGTGTCTCACCTGTGTGTGTTTCACCTGTGTGTGTGTGTTTCGCCTGTGTGTGATTCACCTGTGTGTGTGTGTTTCGCCTGTGTGTGTTTCACCTGTGTGTGTGTGTTTCGCCTGTGTGTGATTCACCTGTGTGTGGCTCACCTGTGTGTGTCTCACCTGTGTGTGTTTCACCTGTGTGTGTGTCTCACCTGTGTGTGTGTCTCGCCTGTGTGTGTGTCTCGCCTGTGTGTGTGTCTTGCCTGTGTGTGTCTCACCTGTGTGTGTGGCTCGCCTGTGTGTGTCTCACCTGTGTGTGTGTCTCACCTGTGTGTGTGTCTCGCCTGTGTGTGTCTCGCCTGTGTGTGTGTCTCACCTGTGTGTGTTTCACCTGTGTGTGTGTGTGTTTCGCCTGTGTGTGATTCACCTGTGTGTGGCTCACCTGTGTGTGTTTAACCTGTGTGTGTCTCACCTGTGTGTGTCTCACCTGTGTGTGTGTGTCTCACCTGTGTGTGTGTTTTTCGCCTGTGTGTGTTTCACCTGTGTGTGTCTCACCTGTGTGTGTTTCACCTGTGTGTGTGTTTCACCTGTGTGTGTTTCATCTGTGTGTGTGTCTCACCTGTGTGTGTGTGTTTCGCCTGTGTGTGTGTCTCACCTGTGCTGTGTGTGTTTCACCTGTGCTGTGTGTGTATTTCACCTGTGTGTGTCTCACCTGTGTGTGTGTTTCACCTGTGTGTGTCTCACCTGTGTGTGTTTCATCTGTGTGTGTGTATTTCACCTGTGTGTGTTTCATCTGTGTGTGTGTCTCACATGTGTGTGTGTGTCACCCGTGTGTGTGTCTCAACCGTGTGTGTCTCATCTGTGTGTTTCATCTGTGTGTGTGTCTCACCTGTGTGTGTTTCACCTGTGTGTGTGTCTCACCTGTGTGTGTTTCACCTGTGTGTGTGTCTCACCTGTGTGTGTCTCGCCTGTGTGTTTGTCACCTGTGCGTGCGTCTCCCGTTGTGTGTCTCACCTGTGTGTTTCACCTAATGTGTGCGTGTGTCTTGCCTGTGCGTGTCTGGCCTGTGTGTGTCTCACCTGTGTGTGTCTCGCCTCTGTGTTTGTCACCTGTGCGTGTCTCCCGTTGTGTATTCAGATCCTGTTTTTGACCCTGTCCTCTAGTTTGTCAGTCCGTCGTTTTACCCTCTTATTTCAAGTCCCGGTTTCAGTTTTTACTTGTGGCTTTTGTGAATAAAAGTAAAGTATTTTGTAGGTTGGCTTTTGGGTCCCTCCTTATCATATCTTCTGACAATTTCGTGACAATCTGCGAGCGATGATATTTGATGGAGAAAAAACAAGAAAACGCTCAGGGTCATGTTTTAAGGCTGTCATACTTTTTGTTGTTGTTCAGAATGTTGATTTTTGGTTTCAGAATGATGACACAAGGACTAACTTGTATATACATCTGTATAACTAACCCACGAAACATGGATCAAATTTAACCTACAGCCAACATGAACAAAAGGAGAAACATTTTTGAACACATTTATAACGTTTTTCAGTCCCTCCACAGCACTGAGCTCCGTGTTGAAGCTTAAGTCTGTAGTGTTTTGGATACACAATGTTAAAGTAGTGACCAGCTAACGGTGAATGTGTGTCCATCCATCCATTTTCTTACCCTTAAACCATTTCTGGGTCAGGGGGGTAAGTGTCTTGCCCAAGGACACAACAGCAGACATCAGTGGGACCTTCAGACTCAAAGGCCACTGCTCCACCAACTGAGCCAATGTCGGCCCAGTTTTAATGTTCTTTTTAAGTTTATGTAGAAAAATACAACTCTTTATGTATGTATGGATACTCATCGAAGAAGTAAAGTACAAGTTCCAAAACGGCGTGAAAAAAAGTGCTTTTTCTTATCTAATTTTTTTCCGACACAAATGTTTCATGGAACAAAAAGTGACTTGTGCATGTAAATAAAACTGACAACAGGCACACACACACGTACATACACACACACACGTACATACACACACACACTTACATACATACACACACTTACATACATACACACGTGTGCACACACACACGTATATACATACACACGTGCACACACACATGTATATACATACACACACTTACATACATACACACGTGTGCACACGCACATGTATATACATACACACGTACATACATACACACGTGCACACACACACACATACATATAAACAGACACACGTACATACACACACATACATACATACAGACACGCACACGTACTGTACATACATACACAGGTACAGACACACGCATGTACATACACACACACGTACATACACACACACGTACACACACACGTACATACACACACGTACACACACACATGTACATACGCACACACACACGTACATACACACACACACTTACATACACGCACACGTACTGTACATACATACACACGTACAGACACACACACACGTACATACACGCACACGTACATACACGCACATGTACATACACACACACGTACATACACACACACGTACATACACACACACGTACATACATACACACGTACATACATACACACGTACACACACACACATGTATATACACACACACGTACATACACACACACGTACATACTCACACACGTACATACACACACACGTACATACACACACACGTACATACTCACACACGTACATACTCACACACGTACATACACACACACGTACACATACACACACACGTACATACAGTACATACACACCCACGTACATACACACACACGTACATACACACACACGTACATACTCACACACGTACATACTCACACACGTACATACTCACACACGTACATACACACACACGTACATACACACACACGACGTACATACACGCACACGTACATACACACACACGTACATACACACACACTCGTACATACTCACACACGTACATACACACACACGTACATACACGCGCACGTAGATACACGCACACGTACATACACGCACATGTACATACACACACACGTACATACACACACACGTACATACACACACACGTACATACACGCACACGTACATACCCACACACGTACATACACACACATGTACATACACACACACGTACATACACACACACGTACATACTCACACACGTACATACACACACACGTACATACACACACACGTACATACTCACACACGTACATACTCACACACGTACATACACACACACGTACATACAGTACATACACACACACGTACATACACACACACGTACATACACACACACGTACATACTCACACACGTACATACTCACACACGTACATACACACACACGTACATACACACACACGTACATACACACACACGTACATACAGTACATACACACGTACATACACGCACACGTACATACACGCACACATACATACACGCACACGTACATACACGCACACGTACATACACACACACGCGTACATACTCACACACGTACATACACACACACGTACATACACGCGCACGTAGATACACGCACACGTACATACACGCACACGTACATACACACACACGTACATACACACACACGTACATACACACACATGTACATACACACACACGTACATACACACACACGTACATACTCACACACGTACATACACACACACGTACACACCTACTGGTTTCCATTCTTGATGGGTACCAGGTTTCAAATTATCACTTGTGGGGACCACCCTTTCTAGATGTTCTAGAGTCATAAAAAAAAATGGAGTTACTTAACAAAACATTGTAAGCATATACACATCTTAAAAAGTCTCAATTGATGACATGATATTCTGGCAGTGTACTGTGGGGACCTATAAAAAACGAGTCAATGTCACTTAGAAGGACCAGATTTGCATATTTTTTGCATAATTCACACACTTTTATAATTTACTCATGGGGACCCTTTGTAAATCTAATAAGTACAATGTTAAGGCCAAAGAATGCACAGACTGTCTTTATTAACCAATTTTATATTTTTTGTTGTAAGGATTGTAAACAGCTTATTTCTTGATGAAAGCACATTTTGCTTCAAATGCAGAGCAAAAAAAAGCCCGTGCAAAAAAATTTCTTTTGTCATATATTCTTTGTACACCATTTTTGTTGTATGCCTTAACTGCCATATTTGTAGTG
The DNA here is from genome assembly GCA_964034765.1 of Knipowitschia caucasica. Classification (NCBI taxonomy): domain Eukaryota; kingdom Metazoa; phylum Chordata; class Actinopteri; order Gobiiformes; family Gobiidae; genus Knipowitschia; species Knipowitschia caucasica. Next base: position 9,532,746 of record OZ035826.1, read on the forward strand.
GCCTGACTTGAACTGAGTTCAACTGCAGAAGATGTTTCAGCTGAAACACATCTTAGCATCTTGAATGAAGTTGTGAAGTCACATTCAAGATTGTTTGCAGGGATAGATTCATCAAGAATGAGTTTGCTTGTAATTTTGTTTCATGACGAAGTTTGGATCACTATCACTTTCTGAATCAGACAAGGTATCTGGGACATAGTTGTCTGAACTATCCATTGTAGAATCATAAAACTCACAGTCAAGATGATTTGTGTCTTTCATCTGAATAAAACAAGAAAAAACATTTTAACAACTAAAAATTCCAAAAAAGTAAAAACAAAAAACAGTCAGAATGAAATTCATTGAAAAAATAATACTTACAAAATAAATGAATGACACATTGGATGATAACAAGTTTCATAAGTACATTTTGTAAAGACGTTTTGTCCTTATCAGTTTTGGTACATAATCGACTTCCCATGTGTGCTGTGCAAGAATCTGTAAATTAAAAAAAACTAATATAAACAAACAAGACAAAAAACGACAACACTTCTCTTGAGGACCTTTTCACACCCCACTCCATTCCTTATTTATGGGGACCAATTCAACGGACTCACACACATGATTAAACTCAACAGAAGTCACTCATCCACTCTTCCACTATCCACTTACTGAATATAGTTAAATGACTTACACATAACAAATCTTATATAATTGTCTTCAAAGGTTAAAAAAGCTTTCTCAGGACTGACAAGGAATCTCTGGTATTTTGTCATGATTGATGAATAGGATCCTACCTGTTTCTGATCGGCATCGTTTCCAAATGACGTATTCAGGTGGAACTGAGGCTGGTCAGAATGGTCAAAAAAACCTGTGGTATAAGTGTCATCTGTGGGAGACAGAAGGTATGAGGACTTACAATTGAACACTAAAATAATCACTGTCTAAAACAGTGATTACAAATTAAAATCATAAGACCACTCAAGCAGTCACAAATACTACCAGTAGTACACAAATCATAGTTTGACTGATGTAAAACCAACTTGTTTGTACATACACACATCTAGGGTCGGGGACACGTCTCATGAGGACCTTTTCACACCCCTCTCAATTCCTTCATGGGACCAATTCAATGGACTTTCACACACTGTTCAACTCATCAGCAGTCACTCCAGGTGTGCTATGGGGACATTGTGAGGGCTATTTCACACACTTCCGTTCCTTCTTTACGGGGACCGTTTCAATGGAATTTCACACATGATTAAACACAACAGAAGTCACTCAAAGTGTTTTATGGGGACATCGTGAGGGTTCATTTGAAAGAAACATTTAAGTAAAAAGTTGTCTGCCGAACCCTGCGGGAGTCCAGAAGTTGGAAGGGCTCGGAGTGGAAGCGGCAGATGCTTTATTAGAGACCAAATAACAGAAGAACAAGAAGAGGCTTTATATTTTCCCAGTGTGTAGCCGCGCACACATCTTCTTCTGCACAATGCCCACTGCCTATACACGGCAGGGCTATTCAGGCATAGTTTAAAATGAAAATGCCATTAGATTTTTGAAGTGCATAATTTCACATCTTTCTCTACTATTCATTTCTTCATCTTTCTTTTTTTCCCTCACTGTCTTTTCAGGCCCACTACAGGTGCTTTTATGGAAAATTACAACATTTAAACTCTTTTGGTCAGGGATAATTGCGCAAAGTACCATTAGCAGTCTTCCAAGTCCATTGAGCAATTTGCCTTTTTTCTTCGCCTTCTCGCTTCTATTCTTAATCTGTACGAACATGCATGTAAAAAGAGGATAATTGTAATTTAATTATCTGTCTAATTATCTGGCAAAAATTCAGGTTAGGGCAGTTGGCGCTGCTGTCGTAAATAAATAGATTTGATTAAAGGAACTAAACAAACACGGTCTTATAGCATGCATGGTCTAAGTGTTTTTTTCTGCCCATTTCAGATGAGCAATTACAATAATGTTTAAAGTTCGCGAAGCCAAAGCCACCTACTGTCCGGCAAATTGGTACTTCACTAAAGTCAGCATGTGTAAGTTTGGCTCATGCTTGCATGCTAAGAGTGCTGCTGAAGACCAGTGCTCTGCAATTACCGCCTTAAAATTACATTCAAATGAAATGCTACACTGTGCTTTTCCATTTATTATAATAGACTTTTTGAATCTACAGTATGCAGGGCAAAGATTTGCTCTGAGAATGTGACCAAAAGAATTCATGTTTTTAACCTTGGTCATAATCCCGTATATTTCACATAACGTCGTCCAGTTTCGCAATTTGTATTTACAGTTAGTCATCTAACTGTGACTTGTCAACTAGTAAAATTATTCATGATTGTATTATGATAATGATAGACTACACACACTCTTACACACTTTCTAAAATTTCTGTTCCAAGACACCAGTCTTTGTTTAGAAAATATTCTGTCATTGTATATTTATCCTCTATTTGGTAAAGAATAAATTAATAATCTAAATATAATTTCCCAAGAAAAATACAAAATCAACTAGTGACATCCCTTATTAGTAATTGTTCTTCTTGATCAAATAGAAATGCCTCTTGCTGTGACTGAAGAAACAATTGCCTCATGTGAACTAGACTATATGTAGAAGGGCAAAACCTTTATCTTGCAGCTCTGTGACCTCTTCACACTGACAGATGAAAACACAGCAGGTGGACATTCTGATAATGAGGTCGTATTTCCTATATTCTGTGGGTCGAATCCTTATTGTAAAAGAAATGTATTCAGCCTGCTGAAGATTTCAAGATTGAAAATAAAATGTATTAATTAATGGGCGACAGTAGCTCGGTTGGTAGAGCATTGGCCTTAAGGCCTGAAGGTCGTGGGTTCAATTCCCACCTCTACACCTTCCCCACCGACTCCCACTGATGACTGCTGTCGTTGTGTCCTTGGGCAAGACACTTAACCCTACTTTGCCCAAAAAGCCCCCACTGTAAGATCAAGGCCGCTCAGAGAGCAGCCGTCCTCCTGTGGACTCACCACCTGCAGAGGGGCAGTGAGGGGCTGGTGCTATGAGACTTGGGTGGCATCTCTGACTGCCACCCCCCTGACCCAGAAATGGATTAAAGGGTAGAAAATGGATGGATGGATGGAAAATAAAATTACAATTATGTACAAGGGGGGCAGAGTAAGAAAAAGAGAAACGATTTTTTTTTTAATGTGCCACGATACCAATATTTTATGAATTAGTCGATTCTTAGATAAAAATGAAAATAAACTTGTTTTGCTATTGTTACGCAGTTGCTTGAAATATCCATTTTCAGAGATCTCGGCTGAGAGATTTAACTCCTTCTCTGAGTAGCCAGAACCACAGGGTTTTTTTTTCAAAAAATATATAGAATGTTTTTATAATCAGTTAATTTAGTTTTTATTATGAGTGACCGTCTGCATTCAATATTGGGGATTTTGTTTTTAGCATTTTTTTTTTGCACAGAATACTGTATACCTGCTTAAATGTATTTTGTACATATTATGTTACTTGGTTCTGAATACTTGGAATATTTGTTGGTTTGATTGCATAATGACATGGTGTAAAAATGCTATGTAGGAAGAACAATTTTTTTGCAATTTTTATTATTGTTGATAAGTAAATTATACTATACTATAATATGCACAGCAAATACTGAAGGTAATGTATTCTAAATACAGCTAGTAATCTTAGTGCGTATTGCAGGTAAACCTCAACCCTGCACTGCCAGTCGATCTACAGGTTAGTGACCATTGCATTATTATTTTTAGTGGTCTATTTCCATCCATCCATCCATTTTCTACCCTTTAATCCATTTCTGGGTCAGGGGGGTGGCAATCAGAGATGCCACCCAAGTCTCATAGCACCAGCCCCTCACTGACCCTCTGCAGGTGGTGAGTCCACAGGAGGACGGCTGCTCTCTGAGTGTGAGCATAGCCTTGATCTTTCAGTGGGGACTTTGGGCAAAGTGGGGTTAAGTGTCTGGCCCAAGGACACAACGACAGCAGTCATCAGTGGGAGTCGGTGGAGAAGGTGCAGAGGTGGGAATTGAACCCACAACCTTCTGGCCTTAAGGCCAATGCTCTACCAACTGAGCTACTGTCGCCCCTGGTCTATTTCTTTCTTTCAAAATATATCTATATCTGGCCCTTTGACACCAATTGCAGTAGTAGTAGTAGGCTATATTGTATGTATTCATGTATTACAATAATAGCAGTGTCATTTGTTGTATTTTGTTTCATTATTTGAATAGATTATTTGCCAAAATAAGAATCGTGCCATGAGACAAATATTTAAAAATAGTTTTTTTTTAAAAGCCAGATATATTTTAGTGCCATACAAATAAGGTTTCATTTCTTCTTAAAAAAAATCCTTCAGATGTACTGCCAATAGCAATACATGTTGAATATTGTTGCTTGTTTTGACACATATTTAAAAAGTAGATATAAGTTTTTATGTCTGTCTTGCAATTCCGAAGTTGTCCTGCTCTAAATAGAGTGGCGCTGTTTCAAAGGTGAGCAGCGCAAGCTTCCTTCAGCAGTGTAGCATGAGCCAGAAAGGGCAAGCACTATTTGCGACGCACGGCAACTTCCGGTGACTCGCGTGACTCACGCGCTATGAGCCGCGACTTAGCAGCCAGAAGTCATGTCATGAGCTGTGGTGCTGGTCATCTATAAACACATTGAAGAATGATACAGTTTCTGAATATGCTCAATCTGATGTAAATTATAGACAAAACAATGGGGAAAATAAACTATTGTGTTGACAGAATATCCCTGGAATGAAACACATAAAACCAACTTCTGATATAAAACTTCAAATCTAATTTCATTGTTCATATTCCTTTCTACCCAGTGAAGCTCTGCCTGCCTTCACACATCTCGAATCAAACAGGCTTTGTGGGGACATTTCTGTAAACAATAATTCACTTCCTCATGGGGACCATATTAAACATTTTACATAGTTTTTCCTCACACACTTGGTAAAAGTGTGGTGTGGGGACACCGTGAGTGTCCAGTACAGACTGATAACTAAACTAGAGAAAAATGCCTGTGACAAATTAAATCTGCCTGAAATACTTTGCTAACACTCAGATTCTGAATGCATAATGAGAAATTGCCAGCTGTGCTAATGCGCAATAGTTTATCGTGAAAACTAATGTCCATCGTCATAAATGTTCATATATAGAGAGAACAAAATAACATGAATAAGTGATGTTATGAATATACCTGTTGGCTGTCACTGGGACCAGCAGCATCAAACGTCTGATTCGCAGACAGGAAAGGACAAGAGCCATCTAAAGCCACACCACTCACTGTAGGGCTGGTCATCTGTAATACATTTAGAAAAAAAGATGTTTCAGATTGAGATTTAAGAAACCATTAGACAATCTCACTTCATATGATATAACAAGAGTCAAGAACTACGCAAACAGACTATCCTAGAGCAGGGGTTCCCAAAGTTTTTAGCCCGCGACCCCCATCATAAATGCCCTGCTAACCCCCCAACAGCCCTTCCGTCACATGAAATGAGCATGTATTTCCTTGATATGGAGTAACGCTTTCTAGAGACTCACGCCACTACCGAGCTGCACTGTCCAGCCCAAAAAAGGAGGCTTGCATATTTTTACTCATGTAGTGACACAGTGATGGGCTTGGTGGGCTCCCTCCTCAGCAGAAGTGGAGCGCATTTCTTGCGCCTCACTGTTCTCCTACCGCGGTAAAGTGGGCCGGCTTTCCGGAGTCAGCGGTAAAGAGGTCCGCACATTAAAAGCGGGCGGCCGCTTTCTGCTGTTACTTTATGCAGTTCATCCCCGCGGCTTCTCTTTCCAAAGTTACTGTCAGTAAAGGCATAAACCGGCCACCCGCTTTTAATGTGCGGACCTCTTTACCTTTGACTCCGAAAAGCCGGGCCTCTTTAACGCGCTGTTCTACCGCTGCCCTCCCTCCCTCCTTTGCCCTCTCTCCCTCTCTTCGCACCATCAGCCTGACCCCTGATACAAGTGACTTTTCTCCCCCTCCGGGTTTTTCTGTTGTGGATATTAACCACGTTTCATTTTAAAGCAGGTATTATTTATTTGTAGCCTCCAAACACCTTTAGTTTTAGCAAACAACAGCAGGACACGCTTTGTCGCTGCGCATGATGTGAGCTGTGTTACGTGATGATTTTGATTGACGCTGCAATGACTGGGACAAAATTACTAACGTTATTAAAATATATTATAGTCTCCAAACACAATTTAACAAGTAGTCCTTTTGAATCAAATCAAATGCTAAATAAATATTTAAGGGCTTTATATTTGCTCAAAAAAAAAAAAATCTTTTTTTTTTGTTTGTGTGGAAATCATCTTGCGACCCCCCCAGGGGTTCCCGCGACCCCCCGGGGGGTCGGGACCCCCACTTTGGGAACTACTGTCCTAGAGGACATGCATGCCAGCATGCACAAAGCATCAGAAAAAACAACAACTTCATAGCAAAGTTTCCTTTCTGTCTTGGCAATCTCTGTTTTCACACATCTTAACATAAAACATGTTTTGTGGGGACATTCTTTTACACAATCTTTCTGTTTCTCATGGGGACCAGACTACCAGAGTCTGACTTTCAAAACAGTTATGACCTCGACACTTTTACACACTTCACATTTTAGTGTGATGTGGGGACGTCATGAGAGTCCAGAATAAATGATGATTAAATAAGAGTTTGATCTAATTTATACATAGCATTTGCTGGAAATACATACACAGAGCCATTCTGTGAAATGTATAACATACTTGTGTTCTCCATGGGCAGTCTTCACCTCCATAATCATAGGTAATTTCTTCTCCTTGTTTAATGTCGTCCACGGCAAACAAACAGAGGTGTGGCTTCCCATTCACATCAATCCTTTTTATCCTACAATTTGGCCCCCTGTGTTCATCATTCACGAGCCGTCCAAATGACTCATCTTCTTGTGAGGCATCAATGCTTTAAAAAAAAAAAATCAGATCAAAGTACCATTCACTGTTTTCTCATATTGTCTATTGTGGTGTAGAATAGGTGGAAAACTAAGTACACTAAGTCTTACCACCATGTCTTCCCTCTCCACTTAAATGCAAACATAAACGCAGCACACATCGGGTGGTAAAGGCTTCTTCTGCGCTGATATTCTGCATCATCTATCATATCTCCCCTATACTCAGCAACAAATTGTCCTTTGCTGATTGTTCTCTTAGCAAATACACCACGTCCTGTAGAAGAAAACAATATTTTTAACAAACGTGTAAAGCAAAGCATGCACCAGTGGTGGTCAAAGTACTTAATTTCATTACTCAAGTATTAGTATAGATACTACTAGTCATATATTACTCCAATGAAAGTGAAAGTCATGCACAAATTTAGTCAAGTTAAAGTACTGAAGTGATTGCTTGAAGTAAAACACTGAAGTATTTAAAGTAAAAACTACATTTCATTTTAAATGGACAGACTACCATAAGAATTTCATTTGTCTATTTAGTCCTTCCTGATCATGGACATTTTTTTTTTAAATGTGAAAACATGTACAATAAGTACTGTGCAAAATGATGCTTTTTCATGAAAGGCATAAAAGTGAATGAATGAATAACCTTGTGGATTCAAAAATATTAAAGATATGAGTACATAACACTTCTGAAGATGTATTTAAATTAATTTCATCCTGGTTTAATTAGTTTTGATATAAATGACCCACACGTAGAACAAAGGTTATATTGATGCAGAATGAGTAAATTGGATAGAAGGATGTATTTGTTAATTTACTTCCTGTTACACCACTTCTAACTTTGTACAACAAATCTTAAGATAGGGTTAAAAGACTAATAACATGATTTTAAATAGTCTCAATTTCTTTGCTAATCGATGTGAACTATTAAATAAGACAATCTAATGATTACCAGCGGAGAAAAACAAAAAACACCACACAACCAACTCGTCTGCACTCTGTAACTAGTAACCAGATCGTTTTTTAGAAATGTAGTGGCAAATAAAGTATTATATTGGTTTGTGAAATATAGTGCAGTAAAAGTAATAAGTTGTCAACAAAAATACTACTCAAGTAAAATACAGCTCTTCTAAAACTCTACTTAAGTACAGTACTTACATACATTTACCTTGTTACTGATCACCACTGCCTTACACTTTACCTTTCACTGCATTGATGTACTTCACATCCAGTGTGTCTGTTTTGTCAGTCCTTGACGTAATATGATGAAAGGCATCATGCAGGGGGCTGATCCTTCGTGGCATTTCAAACTTAAGAGAGAAAAAGAGATACATTCTGTGAAGTCAGAATTCTTATCACTGTTTCACAAACTCAATATTGATGGTCTGCATGTATTAGAATCAGTGTCATGGGTATATTTTTTTTAGGAAGCCCTATGTGTTGCGCTCCTGTAAGACCACAATGAAATCGTAACGCATCATTGTGCCTCTTGGTGCTGATTGTCGCTGCCTCATCCAAAGCCTTATTAAAGGCCAGTTCTTACTCCGCATGTCGCAAGAACTTTATTCTTGCACCATTTTGTTCTTGTAGGTCCTGTTCATCACTTTTTGCAGCTTGTACTTGCACCAAGGGTCGAGCAGAACTTTGTTTGGCAGCTCCATGCCGAACAAAGCACGATTGGTCAGATTTCAATTTTTGCGTCGGTCCGAATTTTTAATCTAATGTACCGTTGAGTCTAGTGTATAAATAAAGCTACAGAGCGAGTAACATAAACTGATACAATTTAAATGTGCTAGCATTAGCCGATACCTTATCTTAAGCTTTCAAAAGATCCATCATTTCCACATTTTAGCCAAACAACAAATAATCCAGTCAATTTACGTGAAATACAGTGTGACAAAAAGGTGTATGGTTATTATGAGCTCACAAATACTTCTGCTATTATTGGATTGAATCAGACTTTAGCAGAGTTTTTCCATAGACACCAGAGTCACGTGACCCGACAGCGGTGTTGTCTGTGAGTCCTTGCAATGTAATTGTCCCGCTAGCTGTGATGTAGCTCACGTGACGTCATTACTGTATTTTGATTGGTGTTATGACAAGAGGTCAAATGCAAATAGCGTTCTCTGGTAGAGAGCTGTCCAGCCTCCTGTGACGAAGTCTCACCCGATTGGTCAATAATCATACATTTTTTTCATGAGGGGATGCTGTCTGAGCACGGCTTCCTCTCGCTCAAGAGAGGAGTGTCTCCTCTTGCATACAGAAGAACACCTTGATTGCGCTGTTATAAATGTAATTTATGAAAAACGAAACATGGAAAATACACAGCAACAACACGAAAAGCATAAATCGTACACTGTTATAAGGGGTTTATTTTTTTATAGTAAAAGTCAATCAGAGGAAAAACTGGGGATGCCAGGCTTCCCTTTGCATCTGGGAGAAAACGCCACTGATTAGAATCACTCTGCTCCTGCACTACCTTACCAAAGCAATTAGTTCATTTTTCATTAACTCTTTCATAATTAAATGCATTCATAATGTGAAAATACAGTAAAAATATGTAGTTGTCAATTAGTTTCTGTAATGATTTGAACTAATCTGCTACCCTGCTATCTTGACCTGCTTTTGGTTGAATACTGGTAATTTTTATTTTTTAACAATAACAACAACAACAAAGAAATAAAGAAAAGTCCTTTCGTTTCTATACAGTAACTGAATTATTCCTATACTACATATTATACTAGATACTGAATCTAGCGAAACATTATGTTGCAATCAGTCTTTGTGAGAAATTTTAGCTAACACAATTTTATGGTCAAATATGAGTTATAGTGAATAAAAATATTTATGCTTAAAATGTAATCCTTTACTTTACATAAGCTCCTCATACTGAGTTGCATGCAACTCTACTGTGAAATAACATCAAAATACAAGGCTACACTTTTTCTTTCAATACTTTAAGATGATTAGCAAAATAATTACCTAAGCTAAATTAATTGTTTATTCATGCAAAACTGTTTACCTTGTGTTTTAATTTTGCTCCCACTTCTTTTGCTGCCATCTTCTTGGCATCTTCTGATGACTCCTTATATTACCACCTGTTACACCCTTTCGCTGTGAAAATCCATCCATTCGGGGACCAGGAAGTGGGCGGAGAGTATACAAATGTGTGTGTGAAGCAGTGAGTGCAATACCAGCTAAAACCATGTGGGGGAGCTGCTGAGCACAATTTACACATACACAGTGATCAAAAAGCATGCTTTTTGGGCCATTGCTAAAAACTGCATTGGAACATTCAGAGCAGCTCCTGTATTGCTTTTTAACTGTTTTCCTCATGGGGACCTAATTTTGGGTCCCCATACTGCATACGGTCCCCATGAGGTGACTGTGTATACATTTTTTCGTCCCCATAATTATATGAAAACCAGTGCACACCCACACACGTACATACTCACACACGTACATACTCACACACGTACATACACACACACGTACATACACACACACGTACATACAGTACATACACACACACGTACATACACCCACACATACATACACACACACGTACATACTCACACACGTACATACACACACACGTACATACTCACACACGTACATACTCACACACGTACATACACACACACGTACATACACACACACGTACATACAGTACATACACACGTACATACACGCACACGTACATACACGCACACATACATACACGCACACGTACATACACGCACACGTACATACACACACACGCGTACATACTCACACACGTACATACACACACACGTACATACTCACACACGTACATACTCACACACGTACATACACACACACGTACATACTCACACACGTACATACACACACACGTACATACACGCACACGTACATACACGCACACGTACATACACGCACACGTACATACACACACACGTACATACACACACACGCGTACATACTCACACACGTACATACACACACGTACATACACGCGCACGTAGATACACGCACACGTACACACACGCACACGGAGACACACGCACACGTACACACACACCAGTAAAACAAAACAATGATCGCCATAGCCACAGGGGACGACACAGGATCTAGAGGAGACCCGAAACCAAGGCCCCAGGCCCCCACCAGGTCCAAGATTCCGACCCCCACAGCCATGCCGACCACCGGAGCGGTGGTCGGCAGTGCAGAGGGCTCCTCCAGAGGAAACACTGGGTACACTAAAAACAATACAATAACAATACAATAAGTAAAACACAAAAATGTGAAACTAAAATGAACGAACACACAATACATGAATAATAGCAATAGCAATACAATAAATAATAGAAGATAAATAGAATATATAAAATGAAATAGTAAAAACTAATCAAAAGCTAATCTAAAAAAGTGTGTCTTGAGCCTGCTTTTAAAAATATAAACGTTCTCTGCGGCCCTGAGCTCCTCCTCAGACTGTTCCAGAGACGGGGGCCGTAGTGCTGGAAAGATGCCTCGCCGAGAGCGTGTGTCCTGACTTTGGGGATGGTTAGGAGTCTGCTGCCGGAGGGGCCGGGAAGGTTCATAGGATAAAAGCAAATCTGAAAGATAAGAAGGCCCAAGACCATTAAGACATCCAAACTTACAATTGTAAACCACTTTGTGACTCTGGCCTGCGGTGAAAAGGCGGTAGATAGATAAAGATTACTTACTTACTACCTGTTCCGACCGTGATTCGAACCCAGAACCTCCTTGCTAACCACTCTAATATTGTTTACATTAAGTGAAGACTAACACAATCAATTTCCTTCTCTCCAATAAAGGATAAATCGTGCTGAAAAATAGTCCATTTTCCGCTGATTTCGAGCGCATTCGGTGCATTTAGCGACGAGTGTAAGTTTGGTGCGTGAACGATGTTGAACAAGTATCTGAAATGTTGTGTGGAGAAATCCCATTTCAGGGTTCGCTGGATCTTTGGAAGCTCCTCATCCGGGCAGCCGTGAAATATATGCCCTTGTAAAGCTTGTCTATTCAATCAATTTCTCTATTTTCAATTACCGCCATTACAGGCCACGCCGCTGCTGCTGTAGCACAAAATGTATCCGAGTCAGTTTGGAGGAAAGAGCGTGATTACAGCGGGTTATGGATTCTGAGGAGCCGGAGACAAGACAACAAAGCAACTTTCAAATAGAGTTGGGAACATCACTTCACACCGATTTTCTTTACAAGTCGTATACTAAGAATATTGCGAACAAACTGTTTTATGAGCCACTGAGTTACAAAGTCCTTTTAGTTCCTAGTAAGTGCGTCATCTACAAATGTTTCTGATTGACAAGCCTGAGAACCAATCGGTGCAAAGTCAAAAAATATGTTAACCTCTTAAACTCCTGCATCATTTTAAAGCTAGAGAAGCTTTGGAAAATACAAGTGGATGTTCTTATTCCATGGAAATTTACGGAGTGAAAGAGACTAAGCAATGATGGGGGAAGTCTAATTTGTTGAAGCAGCAGAAGACGAAAGGTAAAACACTTTTACGGACGTAATTTATTTTGTGCTCATATTATGTGTTATATCTTTTTAATGCAACTGATATTGTTTACACTTAAATGTAGATGAGAAAATAAGCTTTAAAATTATATATACATGTAGCTTGTGGGTAATGAAGTTCAAAATACATTTGCTATTGCCAGCAGATGTATTATTTTCTTAAGGGGTAAACTTAAAGGAGTAGTATGTACAAATTTGGCCAAAAGTTGTACTGCAATCTCTCCCACTCTTCCTGACTCAGGTTGCCAGATATGCAGACAAATCCAGCTTGAACATAATAGCTAAATATACAGGAGTTTTGTCACCAACAAATCTGTAATCAACACCTTTTTCTCAAAGGCCCTGATAGAAATCCTTGTTTTATCCCTTGTTTTGTCATTAACTCATTGACTACCAGCTGTTTTTTAACACTTCACTGATTCTCAAGAACCACAAAATACTAATTACTAAGACTATGTGAAAAAAAAAACGATAATGAAAGACTGGATTGTCTACTTTGATCAGCCAAAAATTATGTTTGTTTCCAGCTGTTTGTATTGTCCTGTAATAACCCAGTCGAATACAGGGACTCAGACAAATACGTCAATGGCAGTCAATGGGTAAGTAAGTAATGTTTATTTATATAGCGCATTTTACAGACTCATCCAAAGCACTTTACAATGGGTTAGAGTTTGTTCCAATCATTCCACACACAGTGATGACCTTCTTGCTGAGAGACGAGAGTGCTATCCACTCAGCCACCGTGCCGCCCAAAACAAATGGTAAATGATCGATGATGATCATAACAAGATTTTTTGTTTTTTGTTCTGCGGCCACCTGGAAATTTATTAGTGAGTTTAGCTCAGCGCGGTGAATTCTGGCAACCGAGATCAAGGAGCTGTTGAACTAATTTTGAAATCCAAATATTTCTGAACTACTGTTATCAGTTTAAGACGTATTGGTAAAGAGCAGGTTTTATGAATGTGTTTGGACAGATTAGGGCCCTTTAATGATGACTTGACATGAACATCCAACATATTGCTACTTCAAGGCATTCTGAGACATTGTGCAAACATTGCTCCCAACTACAGAAAAATAATGCACTTTTTCTTGTTATTTTCTGGACAAAGACAGTCTTCAAAATTTAAGGAGGAAAGGTTAACATGAAGCTGCGAAGTCCAAGCCCCTTTTGTTGGCGTGCACTCAAAGTTTTAAAACAAGGCAGGTCATACTCATTAAAAAGCTTATCATCCTATTTTTTTCTGTTTTGAAACGTAAAAAAAAACACAGATGTACAGTCCTCCACACAGGCCTCGGCTTCTGAGAGCACCTCACACGGACATGTTATGCTTCTGTCGCATTTACCTCAATGGGACGTTATTGACGACACGACGGCTCTGACTCAGAGCGAGAAGATGCCAACCAGACAAATGTGGCAAAATTCCCATCTCTCGTCACTTGACCTTATTACATCAAGCACATCTTGTTGTCATATATTTGCACGGATGGTAGTCAAGGCTGTGAAGGTGTGTGTGTGTGTGAGTGGGTGTGTTTGTTTACGTGTGTGTGTTTGTGTGCATGTGTGAGTGGGTGTGTGTGCGTGTGCTATCATCACAGACAGACATTATCAAGATCTTGGTTTTAGTCATGAGTTTTACTGATATCTTGATCCTGCAGTGCTCAGCAATTACAGACCCATTTCAAATTTGCCTTTCTGGGAAGGTGTTAGAAAAGGCCGTTTACCTGCATGTAACAGATATTAAAATAATATAGTGTTAGGGATAGTTAATGCAATGGTGGAAATATGACTGACAGAAAAAAACTAGATTCGGTATGAGAGCTTGTGGGAATGAAGACACAATAAGAAGTATAACTGTATAAATAATAATTTGTATTGACAAAAATGTTGTAGACAGACAAAAAAAATAATTAGACCTTTGGACATAAACAACACATGGAAAAAACAGACCGATGAAAAGGGGAAAAAAAGTTGACACACAACAAAAAACCTTAAACCTTTATGGTTTGAGTTCAGGTCCGTTCTTTGCTTAGAAAGCAGAGTTCAGTTTTTAGTTTTTTTAGTTTCTTGTACTTTAGGTTGAAGTACTCAGTTTAGTTCAAAAACAAAGTTCAAATACATTTTAATCCGTGTGGAAGCAAGAAAAATTATAATCCAAATCAAGGTGTCCTCTTGTACGGGTAAACGTTGGAAAAAATATATAAAGAGGTCCTACCAGTTGGTTGGTTCGTTTAGGGCTCAGCTCGCCACCTCTTACGAGGAATAGTGTTCAGGGTTCAGGGTAGGGAAAAAAAACCTGACCGTCGAGTTCGAGAATTTTCTGTTTAGTTTCCTAGTAGTTCTGTGTGGAGTTCGTGAAGAGCTCAGCCGCAGTTCTGGTAACAGGAAGTGGGCTGCCGGTGTTCTGGGGCGCAGCCATTTTAACTATAGCGCCACTGATGGCGGGCCAATGAATGGGTTATCCAGTTCGCCAGAGACGTGGGTTACAGGGTCCCCCCCTGATCTCATGTACGTCCCGGGACATGAGCTGGATGGACGACGATCAGGTGGCTGTACAGGTAAATCACCATAACCAACGTCATCAGGAATGGCGAGTGAAAACACTTTTCCGAGGCCTTCAAAGAGTGTTTGGATACTTTTCAGGACGGGATGGCCCAAATTGGTGTACTGAAATCTTTGGGGTGGGTGGCGTATTCTGGTGCTTCTTTTAGGTTGGGCTGCAAGCGGGGAATCGAGAGGATCAACAGCAGATTCAGGTGAGTTTTGGTCTGGAACGAGAATATCAGGTGAGTCGGGGACAGTAAGTGGTTCAGCAGGTAAGTCAGGTTCAGGATCAGGGGTCTCCGGTTGCCGTCCTTGTTGGTCCGGTCCATCTGGTATGTACTCCGTTTCACTTTCAGGTTGGACGGGATCTACAGGGACGGGGTCAGGTAAGTCAATAGGTAGGGTTTGAGGTTGTGTTTCAGGTTCTGGAATGTTTACAGGGGTATGGAATCGGACTGTTTCGAAAGAAGGTAATTGGTAGTCATTGTCTGGTGATATTTCGTCATCTGAAACGGGATCATCGGGTTCTGGATTGGATAACGTCATTTGGTGTTTTGCAGGTTTCTCTGGCGGTAAGGATTGGACTTCAGAGGTAAGTGGTAAGTATCCACAAGGTAGGAGTAAGTCGCGGTGGAGGGTTCTAACAGGTTTTCTGCTTTTTCAGGATGTACAGTGTAGACAGGTAAGTTTTCGGCTTTCTTGATGACAACATAAACTTGAGACTCCCACTTGTCTGCAATTTTGTGTTTACCCCTCAATCGGACGTTTCGTACGAGAACACAATCGCCAACTTCAAGCTCTGAGGCTATGACTTTTTGGTCAAAGCGCATTTTGTTCTTTTTCATGATCTTCTCAGCATTTTCGGAAGCCAGTTTATAACTTGTTTCAAGCTGAGATTTCAGTTTCTGGACATATTCGGAGTGATTGAGATTGGGTTTGATGACAGGCAGTCCCAAAACGAGGTCGATGGGGAGTCGTGGTTGGCGTCCGAACATGAGTTCGTATGGGGTGAATCCGGTTGTGTCATTTTTTGTGCAATTGTAAGCATGGACAAGTTGTTTGACAAAGTCCTTCCAATGGGTCTTTTGTTGTTCTCCAAGTGTTCCTAACATGTCCAGTAATGTGCGGTTGAATCTTTCCTCTGGGGTGATATGGTTTTCGATTCAAAGTCTGGACCTTGATCGCTGTGGATTTTCTGTGGGATACCGTAGTGTATGAACAAATTCTCCCACAAAGCCTTGGCTACAGTCTTTGCCTTTTGGTTTGGGGTTGGTATGGCAAGGGCGTATTTGGTGAAGTGATCCGTAATGACCAGGATATCTTTTATTTTACTTTGATCCGGTTCCAATGTCAGAAAATCAATACAAATGAGTTCAAGGGGGTGTGAGGTTCTAATATTGACCAGTGGAGCGGCTCTCTCTGGTAGTGCTTTCCGCTTAATGCATCGCTCACATGTCCTCACCTTGGTCTGTACATCGCTGGCCATTCGTGGCCAATAAAAGCGGTTTCGAACCAGATCCAAGGTCCGTTCAATGCCCATGTGGCCCATTTGATCATGAAGGCTGGACAAAACATCCGCACGACACTCTTGGGGTAGCACAAGCTGATATTGGAGCTGGTCGCCAAGCTGCCTTCTCCTCACGAGGACGCTGTTGTGGAGCTCCATGCGATTGAGGTCCCGTAGAAGGAGCGGCAGCTCTGGCAATTCATCCCTCAAAGAGGGGGTTGGTGAATCACCAGTCTCCAGTTGTGCGATTATGTGTCTCAGAACAGGATCTGTGCGTTGCTTGTCAGCAATGTCAGCTGGGCTCAGCGGAGGAACCAGAGAGGATACAAACTGCTCGTCAGCAGTGTAGCTATCCGGTAGGCTGCTGGGGGACATTGAGAGGGAATGGACGAGAGCATGTTCAGAAGTGGAATCGGAAGCACTGCATACCAGTTGTCGGTCAGAGAGAGCTTCCACGGTGTGTTGGTCGATTGTTATGACATTGGGGTATTCAAGATGTTGTTCGGTAAATCTGAGAATTTGTTCTCTTTCTTTCTGTGACATCGGATCGTTGAGAAGTTCACCATGTGGTCTGCGTGAAAGTCCATTTGCGTCTGCATTTTGCTTGCCAGCTCTGTATGTGATCTTGAATGAGTAGGTGGAAAGTGCAGATAACCAGCGGTAACTTGTGGCGTCGAGTTTGGCTGAAGTGAGGAGGTATGTCAGGGGATTACTGTCGGTCACAACTGTGAAGGAGGTACCGTACAGATAGTCATTGAATTTCTCAGTAACTGCCCATTTAAGGGACAGAAACTCCAGCTTGTGGGCGGGGTATCTGGACTCACTCTGGGACAAGCCTCTGCTGGCATAAGCGATCACCCTTTTATGGCCTTCCTGTTCTTGATATAGAACAGCACCAAGCCCGGTGGAACTGGCGTCGGTGTGTAACAGGTAAGGAGTTTTGGGATCGGCAAAAGCAAGTACTGGTGCAGAGGTAAGTTTACATTTTATTGTTTCGAATGCTTCTTGGCATGCAGGTGTCCAACGACCACCAAATGGCTCTTTTGGATTGTAATACTGTTCTGTTTTGACAAAGAGTCTTTGTTTCTTCTGAGATGGTGGGTATCCGGAGGTAAGTTCATGCAGAGGTTTGACAATGTTGGAATAGCCTTGAACAAATCTTCTGTAATAGCCAGAAAATCCCAAGAAGGATCTGAGTTCTTTCAAGTTTTTTGGGATTGGCCAGGATTGCAATGCTTCGATTTTGTTTGGATCGGTTTCAACGCCGTATTGGGAAACTATGTGGCCGAGGTATCTGACGGAGGTCTGGAAAAAAATTTTCCACTGAGAGTTTCAGTCCAAATTCCTTTAAGCGGTTTAGAACTGCCATCAATCTTTCTTCGTGTTGCTGCAGTGTCGGAGCAAAGACGATCAAGTCGTCAATAAACACGAGAACATCTCGCAAGTTCATCTCGCCGACACATTTTTCCATTAACCGTTGGAACGTAGATGGCGCATTTGTGACCCCTTGGGGCATTCGATTAAACTCCCAGAATCCTAATGGGCACACAAAAGCAGTTTTACATTTGTCCCTTTCCTCCATTTCAATTTGATAATACCCCGATTTTAAATCCAAAACTGAGAAATATCTTGATCCTGTAAGTGCTGTGAAAGTGTCTTCAAGTTTAGGAAGGGCGTATGCATGTTTTATTGTTTGTGTGTTGAGTTTCCTATAATCGATGCAAAGTCTGACACTGCCGTTCTTTTTCCTTACCACCACTATGGGCGATGCAAAAGGTGATTCAGATTCCCGGATCACTCCGGAGTCCAACAGCTCCTGGAGATGTTTCCTGACAGCGTCCAGGTCTTGGGGGTGTATGGGCCGTGGTCGCTGTTTGCATGGGGATGGATCATTAAGTTTTATTTGATGTTTCACTTTGTCAGTTCTGCCAAAATCCAAGTCATGCCTTGCGAAGACTTCGGGAATACTGTTCAGTTTTTCGATGATTCTGGTTTTCCATTCTGGTGTCAAAGGTGAGTTTTCAAAGTTGTAGTTGTAAAGGGGTGTTGGTGAAGGTCGGGACGGAGATTCTGGACAGCTTTGTTCAGCACAGGACACAGACTGGAATGTGCTGATTTCTGCTAGCATGGCTCTGGGAGGTAAGCTGACGTTGTGGTCTGACTCGTTCGTGACAGGTACTACCAACAGGAAAGGGAATTGACTGGTGGGGCTGATGAGACTGGATTGGATCATTAAACCACCAGGTAACTGGAATGACTTTGGGTGTTCAATCAGAATAGTTTTTTCAGCTTGCAGGGAGTGGGTAGTTGCAATACCTTTCAAAAATACAGTCTTGCCAGCTGGAATGGATTGTGGAGTGGCACTGTAGAGTTTTACAGTTTCATACTGTTCTTCGCTTTTCAGTTTGTGTCTGTGTTGAAGGGTTTGCATGACTGACCGGTAACCATATGGGACTGGACGGAAATCGGGAGTTGTTTCGTGGTGTAATGCGTAAACAATGTCCAGAGTGTTTGTTCCAATCAGAAGAGTTGGTTGGTGGGGTTTGAAATCTGGTACCACTAGGGCCAGTGTAGAAATGGTTATTTGAGTTCCCACAAAGTCGGGAGGAAATGTGATGTCCAGATTTATAAAGCCCAAATATGGCACAGCCTGACCGTTGGCTCCTTCAACTTCAAGGATGTCGTTCAATGGTTTCAGTGGATGGTCGGGAAGATTTGTCCTGTAGAATGATTCTGGAAGTGTTGTAACTTGTGATCCAGTGTCCAGTAAACAGTTTATTGGTGTATCTTTGATCATGACTTGAGCTGTACATTTCATTCCTATTAATCCTTTTGGCAGTGGTGTATTGTGTCGTCTTAGTTCTTGGTTGGGACATTGTGTTGAGGCAGCCCCTGCTTGTCCCGCAGGAGAGACTGATTTTAGTTTAAATGGTTGTTGTTCTGATCCCACCTTTCTTGTTTCTGTCGGAGTTGATATTTCTTCTGTTGTACCAGTGTTGGGTTAGCAAGGTGGTTGCATGTGGTGAGAATATGACCATCTTCCCCACACTTGTAACAGAAGCCGGGTCTGGGTCTTGTGTTCTGGGTTCTGCCGCCACCTGTTGACTGGTAGGGCGGTTCTTTGTTTCGGTGTGTCTTGGAGGTCTGAGCCAGAAGTGCTGCCATCTGGTCTTGAAGTTTCTTCATTTGGGTCTTTAATTCATTTATTGAAGCAGAGTCCGAGTCGGTGTGGTTGCAGGGACAGGTACTTTGGACATGAAGAGTGGCACGTTGCTTGGAGGATGTGAGGTGTCTCTTCATCAGAGTGTCCTTAGCTTGTTGCCGGTCCTCTTCAGTCCTCAGCAGAAGGAGCAGTTCGGAGAAGGATGGTGGGTTATCTCGCTTAGCTTCCAACTGCAACTTACTGATTATTCCGTTGTCCCAGCACCCTCTGCAGAACTGCTTCAGCAAATGCTTGTCCACCTCGGATGCAGTGACTCCACCACGCTTGACAACAGTGTTGAGAGCTAGGAGCAGCCGTTGCAGGTAGCTTGAGGACTTCTCACCGGGGTCTTGAAGAGTGTTGAGAAATTGTGCGAAAAGTTCTTCACCATCTTGTACCGTGGAATACGCTGAATCAAGTACTTGTAGGTAGATGGATGGTAAAGTGTCCGGTTTTAGTCCTCTGACGACATCAGCAGCGGGTGACAGGAGGCTTTCAATGATCTTTCGGGTGACATGCAAGGGGTGAATGTTTACATCTGCCAACAATAGCTCAATATGGGATCGCCAGGTTTCATAATCCGTTTCGTTTGAGGTTTTCGGTTCTTTTCCAGAGAATGGGCGGAGTCTGATGGTGGGAAGTGATTGTGATGCGAATTCACCAGCTCTCACAATGTGTTCCACCACCATCTTCTGTACCTGTGGTGGATTCATGTCTTCCGGAATAAGTGGTGGAAATTGGGCCCCTGGTACAGAACCACCTGTGGCTCCTGCTTCTTCATGTTCAGCGCGCAGTACCCCAGGCTGGCCAGGCAAGGGATGTACAGGGTTCTCTAGAGTCTGCAGTTGGTCTCGGTGTCCACCAGGGGCCTCCACACTCTCCAAGTGCTCACTTATCTGGGACATGACATCTTGTAAAACAAGTTCAAGCTTTTGTCCGCTTCTTCTTGCCATTTTCTTTAGTTCATCCATGTAATTTGGGGGAAGTGGTGGGGTTGGAGTTACACTACTCTCCCTCAAGGTGTCACTTTCAGTTAATGTTACTATCATTTTAAGTTCTGGGTCAGTGCTCGGTACATGTGTGTATGGAAGTATTTTTGCGAGTTCTACAATTGAAGACTCATACTTATACTCAACAACCAGGTTTTTTTCATCAACTACTCTTACTTTATAAGGACCAAAGTCTTTTAATTTATCAAGTAGTTCCCGATCTTTGCTGGTGTTTGTAGCACCAGCAACAGTGACACACTGTTTAATCTTTAACCCTGAACATTTCAAAAAACCTTCCATATTTGGATTAAATCAAAAAAATACAAATCTCAGAATGTTAACCGTGCGTAATCACTTCTTCATTCATTCACAAGCTCCTGGCTAGCTCGCCATTTGTAACAATAATTAAAATAATATAGTGTTAGGGATAGTTAATGCAATGGTGGAAATATGACTGACAGAAAAAAAAACTAGATTCGGTATGAGAGCTTGTGGGAATGAAGACACGATAAGGAGTATAACTGTATAAATAATAATTTGTATTGACAAAAATGTTGTAGACAGACAAAAAAAATAATTAGACCTTTGGACATAAACAACACATGGAAAAAACAGACCAATGAAAAGGGAAAAAAAGTTGACACACAACAAAAAACCTTAAACCTTTATGGTTTGAGTTCAGGTCCGTTCTTTGCTTAGAAAGCAGAGTTCAGTTTTTAGTTTTTTTTTTTAGTTTGTTGTACTTTAGGTTGAAGTACTCAGTTTAGTTCAAAAACAAAGTTCAAATAAATTTTAATCCGTGTGGAAGCAAGAAAAATTATAATCCAAATCAAGGTGTCCTCTTGTACGGGTAAACGTTGGAAAAAATATATAAAGAGGTCCTACCAGTTGGTTGGTTCGTTTAGGGCTCAGCTCGCCACCTCTTACGAGGAATAGTGTTCAGGGTTCAGGGTAGGGAAAAAAACCTGACCTAAAACAGAGGTCAAAGGAAAAAAAATCCCATAAATAAATAGTTCAATTATTTCTGTATTAAATAAAATCATTCTAAGCAGTACTTCAGTTACTAGTAACAGTTAAATCAATAATATCATTAATGCATTAATTTTTGATCAGTTTCAATATATTAAATCACACGTTGCGCAACATCCAATCAGGCTACTGCAGCCGTAGCTCATTTGCATGGGAGCGCTGGGAGCTCCGCTCAATAACACATAGACACAGACAATCAATACATCCAAATGTAAATCGGACAACACAGTTTAGACATACACTCATTATACACATGCACGGACGGTTTCAGAATTATTCGTAATTGTTTTCATGGAAAAATAGAGTTTGAAAACCGGAAACTGCGCTCGCGGTAAACCCGGAAGCAACGAATACTGCAATATAACTTTTTAGAATGCGGTTTCACATGATCTGACTATTGAGTTCTGTTGAGTATAAGCATAATTCACTCACCGTCGAGTTCGAGAATTTTCTGTTTAGTTTCCTAGTAGTTCTGTGTGGAGTTCGTGAAGAGCTCAGTCGCAGTTCTGGTAACAGGAAGTGGGCTACCGGTGTTCTGGGGCGCAGCCATTTTAACTATAGCGACACTGATGGCGGGCCAATGAATGGGTTATCCAGTTCGCCAGAGACGTGGGTTACACATGCTTTAACAAAAAAAAACATGTTAGTTTTGGTTGTAGGCTTTCAAAGATTTGTGTGGAATTATTTAACACTTTTTGAATCTGGGGGTGAGCCATTTCAAACCCGAGTCCCTACCGTCTCCCCCCACCACGCTAGAAACTTATTATTCATAGCGCATCGCGGTTACGGCAAACTACTTGATCTGTAATAATGCAAACATCCAATGCATTGACGAGCTTTCACTACACGTGGTTGCTAAATGGATCGGACAAAAGCTAGTGGACCGAGGAGCAGAAATTAATTTGAAAAGTTTAGCCTCTTACAACAAGACAGAGGAGTCCTTGTGTAATTATGTAATCCTAATTAGCAAAAAGGGGTCAGTGACACTTATTCAAGCAGGAAAAGATACGAGTGAGCATTAAAAGTGAAGGCAGCTGGAGTCGGAATCCTGCCTGGAATAATGACGCAGAGTACTGTTGAGTGCATAAATCCCACATTGGTTTCTCCCATAGGGGATTTGATTGCCGGCCATACAGTTTTAATAGTGTGAATTAGAATAACAATGAGCTATCGGAGTGTGAAAGAGCTGCAAGTTACTCAAGCAGTCATCACTCAGGCTGTTACAACTTTGTTCTAACTGGAAGTAATGGAGATTTAAGTTGCTCATAAAATCTGGAGGCTGCAGAGGAGAGGAGATGGACTATGTTTGCTGCATACTCTAAAATATGTCAGCGGGATTTTTATTAATCAATTTCTTCTAAAAGCCTAACCATGTATGCAGTGAGAATGATTCAACCCATAGGTCAGATGTGATAACAATGTCAAAGTGTTCTTTTCAAGTGTACTTGAAATAGGGGTAAATGAAAGCTGTGGATCGGGAGGTACTGATGACATCCGCACAAAGAGAATCATCCAAATGGATATTCCTGTCAGATAATACGTAATGTGCAGCATAGCTAATACCAAAGTCAAATACATTTATCTGTCAAACTCTCTCCCAGAAGTACCAGTCATTTTCAAATCCAAATGGAAGACTGGTTAAAAAATCATCATGAATTTCTACTTTACATGATTACAAGCTAAAAGTTACAGAGAAGTCATGATTTAGATTGAGGAAATACAATTATGAACCTACAAACATATACATATCTATGAGCATTGGGTGGCAGCTCTCATTTCCACCCCCAGGCCCAGAAATGGACAAATAAAGGGGTTGAATATGAATGAATGACTTCGATTGAAAAGTTTGTTTAAGCGCTCAGTCGTACAGGGATTAGTCAAAGCAAAGGAAGGTTTCTCACCCATCATCTGTACTTCTTGGCAAGTTTTCTCGACATTTTGTCCTCAATCCAAAGGACTTGTTCAGGGAATGAATTCTCAGACCGCGCGTTGGAGATTTATAACCTATGGGTGTGGTAAGCCACACCCTAATCCTGATACTAACTCATAAACAATCTAAGGTCTGCTTGATGTAGAAGGGAGCAGATCTAACGACCCTGCTGAGGCTAACGACCCTAACTCATTAGCATGTCACAGACCTATTGTCTGCTGGGATGCTCAAGTGGAGTGCAAGTCCCAAGTTAGGGCGTTGTTTTTAGGATGTCGTCATAGATGCGAGGCAAAACAAATCTTAACCCTCCTCCTCTGTTAAGAGAAGGTTTTTGTTTCCTCACAAAAATGGCTTCTTTCACCCCTCTCTCAAACCAATTCTTCTCCCGAGCCAGAATTTTAACCTCTGTGTCATCCACCGTGTGGTTGGAGGCCTTGAGGTGGAGATGAACAGCCGACTGTGGCCCACTAGAGTTTTCTCTACGATGTTGGTAAAGTCGTTTCTGTAGAGTTTGTTTAGTTTCTCCAATATAGTGGTCAGTGCACTCCTCTTCACTACGTTTAATTGAATACACCAGCATTCATGGTGCTTTTAGTTTCACATTGTCTTTGCCGAAGGTAAACTCCATGATTCCTTAGCAACACTTAGAATTGCCCGATTTGTGTTCATTGTATACAACCTTGAATTTGGCTCAAACTCGTAATGGCCGCTTTTCTAATTGGCTCAGATTCTGCAAACACCATGGGTTACATCACTTAATCCACTCTATAGTCTATGGAGCCATCTCCAATTCCTGTTGCATATATTTATTGTTATCTACTTATCTACAAAACCAAAGATAAACTTTTCTGGAATCAGAATTCCAAACTAGCAACATTTGTGTGCAAAGTTTCTCTAATCCTCAGAAATAAATCTTATGGCAAGTGTCTAAAATATGCAGCTTAACGTGGATTCAAATGTAAAATATGCTGACACTGTTACACCCCTATAATTTTTCCCCAGTAAATCCAGTGAGTCAATGTCAAGTGCTTTTCATTTGGTCATTAGTGTAGAATTGCTTTCAGGTATGTCCCAAATGTGAGAGCTTTTACAGAGGAGCAAATCCATTCAGTTTCTGGCAGATGAGCGCGTACAATTCCTACTTCCCGCTCCAAGAAGGCGGCCAAGCTCCGGATCGACGTAATTCCAATTAGCTCATGCGAGTGTCCGGCCAAATCCCCCAACCAGCTCCGTTTTGCAATCCAAGCCAAGGTTTTCTGCTGTCCCTCGGCTCGCTTTGCCTCTCGTCTTAACCAGAGGCATTAACTTGTCTTGCCTCCTCCATTACATTATGCACTGCCAATACGGGAGCGGCATGGAGGCCAGTTCCCCGGGGGCTTAGTGACGTCTGCTGACTTTGGAAAGCACGGGTTCTGTTGTTGTTACAATTGTGGAGGGGTATTCATCATATAATCTGCTTATAAAAGTATGTGCGGTGAGCAAAATACCGAGGAAAGTACTGTGGAACTACAATGGTCTTTTTTTTAGTCTTCTTTTCTTTACATATTTTTTGTATTTTGGTTTCTGTCCTGGACCTGTGTGTTTGTGGGTTTCAATGGAAATACAGCACTGCATAACAGTACACAATATCTAATACTATACACACTGAGACAAAACCTTTGCATTCTGTCTCTTACGCGAAGCACAGCAGGAAACCATCGTGGAAACGTTACTCTGCTCAGAGTTTTTAACTAGAGTACATCATTTTTTTGTATTCGTCGCATACTCCTAATCCAACTGGAAATCAAAACTTTGTCAGGCCAACAAGTGGATTCTTTTTTCAACAGAAGAATAGTTTTTCGTACCAGTTTTGACTGCTAACATGCAGATGTTTGTGATGTTCCTGTGAAGTGTCTTGGTAACCGTTTTACAGTTTTTGACACAGTTTCCCTCCCACCAGAGGCAGGAGGATAGCGCCATCTGCAGTCTGACTTCTTCAGGACCAGAATCCAAGGTGTGTGAGAGCAAAAAAGCCCTCTCTTTGAATTGCCTTAGGTATGAATTGTGCTAAATAAACTTGCCTTGCCTTTCCTTGCCTCTCGTCTCGTTTTACAGCCACAGGGACATTTTTTTTTCTTTTTCGTCTTTGATCTAGTGGCAACCGTTGAAAATTCAGGGACGAAAAAAAAAAACGGAATAATAATTGATTGCGATGTTGTGAACGGCAAAAAATGAATGGACACTTTCATTTTACAAAGTTTTGAATTTTAGAAATTTCTACCAATTATTTTCAAGAAATTTGTCTCTGCAAGAGTACCGACATTTCAGGCGGTCGAGCAAGATCTGATGTACAGTTTTATCGGAACGATCAGAACATTATAATCGAAAGATTGAAAAATGTCACGCAGCACCAGTCTTATCTGTGGAGACATCGTTTGCTTTGAGGAGTCAGTCTTATTGATGATTTGTGTTGTTTTGTGTGATGTATTTGTGTTATCCTGGACCACGATCTGAACACAATTGATACGATCATTTTAGTTTAATGTCAGTCTTAAAAGGACTAGTAGATCATGTTTAGGTTATGGCTTTGGGAGGTGTACGATGATAAGATCTCTGCAGAATTGTGTTGCAGAAAAAAACAACGTCCTCCACGGTGTCAGAATGATCCGTTCATCTTTGCACGGTGACGCTTCTATCTGAATCACACATTGTCTCTTTAAAAACCCTCGCTCTGAGACAGATACCTACTGTGAGCGCTGTTTTCCAGTCGCTATCGGCTAGAATCAGGAAAAGCTTTTAGTTGCGTGAAATCACTGAGAAGAAAAAGCAGCATGTCTTTTTGCTTTGTTCCACAGCTGCTGCGGCTGTAGCGTGTGTGCTTTGCAGAAAGCCTTGTAATGCAAATGACGCCTGTAACAACAAAAGAGCACAGAAGTACAGTTCACACCAAAACATTTTTCTTTTTCATGTGCTTTTCCGTTGTTTTCCAATCCAGCCAGATCATGAATACTGGTAAGTGAAGGCGACCAGATTGGGATCACCAAAAACGAGGACACTGAGAATGAGTGCAGGCCAGCCTCTATTCTGATATTTTTATAGTCTGAAAACAGCTTTATCAAAAAAGACACTATAGAAGATTGAAGATTCCACCCCTGGTCACGGCAGAGCCCTCCAAGATAACTACTCTCATACTTTAGGGCTTCACAAAAATACTTTCAATTGAATCACTGACCAGTTTCGTACAATGCTGGAACATTAACATCCTAATCTTTAGAGTCTTTTTTTCAGCACTACTTACTGGTGATGGGAGGGAAATCTGGTCAACAAAGCTGTGTGAGTGAGGCAGGGTAAGAATCCCTAACATCTAGTCATCTAGGGAAGGTTAAACATATGAATTGTCATTGTCAATAGGCCAATTTTAGAAGGAAATCAAAAGACAAAAGTTGTTTGTGATAAATCTCATCCAAAACATTGTAGATAAGTGGATGAAAAGCCAGAAAACTACCAGTTTACTCTAAACAGAGATGTTAGCCTGGGGTCGCAGTCATGGGGAGGGTCTAACAAGCACAGATTGACAGGCCATTAAATAAATCAGCAAACAGCGGACATGCCGACAGCTGTGCATCAAGAAAAAGGTTCAAGTCAAGGAGAAAACGTGGCAACAGGTGCAGAGCTAATGCAGGTGACGTCACTTATGGCCAACGACTGCGTGTGTGGTTGAACTATAGCACAGTGTGACAAAACCACGGGGAATATTGTGTGGCTTTTGTGATAATTGGCTCGGCTCGACCTCAGCTCGGCCAATCAGAAACTCACCTACAGTTCATATCCTGACTCAATCTGTTTGTGCTGTGGTGGGTGTGGCTTGGCAGGGTAAGTGAAAGAAAGCAGTTCCTCTATCAGCAGTTATAAATCTAGTTATTTTTTAGAAATGTGATACACTTGGCTATAATCTTTGTCAACAATCAGCAAGATTAAGTGGCAAGAAAGTGGTTAATTTTCCCTTTACTGAGACATGGGATATCTTATAGTCCGTGGAGATCGCTAACTTGTGGAAAAGTAACCTGCTGCAGACAAAGTGTGTTCCCAAATAATTTCAGGCCCTGTCCAGACGTAGACAATATCAGCAAGTACTTTGTCTTATTCAGTTTTCGTCCAAATAAAGAGCCAGAGCTGATACATTTGAAAGTGCTGGAAACGCATCTTTCATATTTACGTCAAATATGCAACTTTTTCACCACGATGACATCACCGCTGCAGCTCTGCGCTCAGTGCTGACCCAAAACATGAAGTTGATTGCAGGAGCAACACTCATCTGCTATTCAAAAAAAGAGTCCATATAAAATGTTTCTCCTAATTTTAGTCACATCACTTGCTGTGTATCTAGGTTTAAAGGTGTTGTGCAGCGTGAGCGCTGTTTTGTCTTCAGTTGGACAGAGAGAGTCTTCGACTAGAGGAAGAGAATCCTTCTGATGTGAGCTAATGAGCCAAGAAACAATGTCTCTGCTGACCTGACACTTCAGACTTCTCCTGAATAAGCCGGAGAAATATATGGATGGAGTGGGAAGTTTGGGCTTTGCTGTTTACACTGCTCCAACCCGGCAACGGATGAAGCAAAAGAAAATGCATGGACGGTTTTACCAATGGGGACTAGGGTTTAATATTTTTCCCGAAAATGAGCCATATCAAATCCCGGGAAAAGACGACGCCGTTCCCGGGAATTCCCGGGAAATAGCTGTTGTTTTTAGCCCAAGTAATGTATGATATCACTCAAATATATAATCCAACAAAAGCTGCCGTCTCCACTAGTGTTTCACCAAGCGACTTGCTAGCTTTTCTAAAGTAGCCATAGCGTTTTCAGACGTTTTGTTGATGGGCTTTCTTCAGGAATTTCACTATTATGAGATTCTAAATGTCTGCACAATCCACTTGTCGACCAGTGACGTGCGGTGTGGTTTGGAGGCACTGACTTCAGCCCAATCAGATGAACATATATCATAAAAATCAACAGAACCTACAAAGCGGCTTATTCATAATTAGTTTGGCTACAGCAGAATGTTTTCCATGGCCCGCATTGTTTGCTCAAACAAAACGCAAAAGTTCGTAAAAGGCACATTTCCAATTGTGTTATGGGTCTTACCTTAGTTATTAATGAACAGCACAGACCACTTCAGTTCAGACCAGTTTCATGTTTAAGTCCAGATAATAGTTTGAGCGCAGATATGTAATCCCCCATTTGGAAATAAGCCCAAAGAGTTTTAAAGCGTAAAACAAAACGGGTGCCACCTCCATAAACTCCTCCGTGTGTTCGCTGCAGCCGGCTCTCGGGCGCATCCAATTTCTAATATCAACCTTCTTACCCTTCTCCTCTCTTCCTTATCATTCCTATCGTCACTGGAAGCAGAACATTACCCTAAATGCATTTTATATGATCTTAAAATGTGTTATATGTATGTTAGCCAAACCTGTTGCTGCCCTTAGCAGATGGAAAAAAAAGAAAGTAGCTTTCTGATAGAATTGGACGTAGCCAAATTCTGGGCTCTCATGTGCCCCGTACCCTGAGGCTGGCCTCATTACAAGTCGTGGTTTAGCGCGATTAAGACCCATATTTGTTGTCAAAAACACAATTTATGAGCCATCCTCTCAGCTGTAGACATGTTGATTGTAAATGAAATATGTTTCAACTTTGAACAACAATAAACGTGCTCTATAATTGGAGCGCACTGGATTTTTTTTTTAACTTTAATTTCCCGGTTCCCGTCATAACATTTCCCGGGAATCGGGAAATAGTTTTGATCAGATTTCCCGGGAATCCCGTGTCTCGGGATTAAACCCTAATGGGGACCATAAAGCACCATTATGACAATGTTTTGGACCTATACAGTATGTTGCCTAAGTTGTTCAGTGATAAAGTAACCTTTTAAAGTTATTGCGTTAAAAGTATACTTACAGTACAGACCAAAAGTTTGGACACACCTTCTCATTCAAAGAGTTTATTTATTTAAATGATTATGGAAATTGTAGATTCACACTGAAGGCATCAACACTATGAATTCACTCATGTGGAATTATTTAAGTACAAAAAAAAAAGAATGAAACAACTGAAAATATGTCTTATTTTCTAGGTTCTTCAAAGTAGCACCTTTTGCTCTGATTACTGCTTCACTCTTGGCATTCTCTTGATGAGCTTCAAAAGGACCTGAAATGGTCTGAGGTCCCAGAGATGCTTTTCACTTGTTGGCCCTTTCGCCTTCACTCTGTGGTCCAGCCCCAAAACCATCTTGATTGGGTTCAGGTCCAAAGCCATCTGGATTGGGTTTAGGTCCAAAGCTATCTGGATTGGGTTTAGGTCCGGTGACTGGAGGCCGGGTCATCTGGCTCAGCACCCCACCACTCTCCTTATTGGACAAATAGATGACACTGAAATGTCTCCACTGCGAGACTCATAAAGGTTTATCTTATCTTATCTTATCTCAGCCCTTACACAGCCTGGATATACATCTAGAGTCAATAGTCATGAAAAGAAAGGAAACTCATTGAATGACAAAGTGTGTCCAAACTTTTGGTCTGAACAGTATATTAGTGGATGAAAAAATGAATGAGGTTTATTTCGGTCAATTGCATATTTACATTACAGAACACTAACTTAACTTCAGATGGGTCAAAAAGGTTTAAACTGAAGCTAATGCTTATTTGCCTACCCATTTTACTTACTGACTTTGGGATTTTGAAGCCGCGGACCCGCTGGCCTCGCTCTTTCTGCTCCCCTCCCCGCACCCACGAAGCTATCGCCCCCCACACACACACACTGTTGTTGACGGAGCTAGCGTCTCCCAATATGGATAATACATGGATATGGATTTTCACGTGGATGGCGTGACCATAGAACGATAGAACCGGGAAGCGCGGAGGAACGGGACTTTCTTTTGGATGGCTGTCTCGCTGTGTAAGCAGGAACCGGTGACGAAGATGAGGAAGCTTCAGGTTAGCCTCTGCCGCTTGTTGTGCTAACTTAGCCGTCTATGCTAACAGACATGTAGATTTCTCACGAAAGTGGGGGCTAGTGGTCCACTGTGATTGGTCACAATCTGCGACACGAAACACATTCTCTTCCTTGTTTCATCAAAACTCGATCGAAAATATAATGTCAGGCCAGCACAAATCTGCGCTACTTTTTCTTCAAAAGGACGTATATCCCAATGCACTACATGGACATGGATAGAATTTTCGTAATGAATACAAAAGCTTTAAGTATAAGCAAATGTATTCATTAGAACAAACGTATACGGAAAATTGATATTGGTTTCTGACCTTTCAAATAACATTTCATCTTACAGACATGTGGTGTGTGTATGTGTGATAAAAACATGTTATTCTTTGTGCATTGGCTTTGCTGATGAAGGCACTGGTCTGTTGGATGTCCATACTCTTCATGTTGTTTACATTTTAATCAGACCATTAGACACAGATTGACACTGACCTTTTTAAAATAGTGTCAGTGCACAGCATGAGGAGACAGCATTGCTCCAACAATCACACGACAGTCGCTGTGCCAGATAAGGGAGTCACAGTGGTAAAAAGAAGCCCATTTCAGTCCAAATAATTGCATTTGAGCCTTGAAATTTGATGGAAATGAATCGCTTGTATAATTATAATCATGTTGTTTTACGTTACTGTTGAAAGAGTAATAATTTTTCCTTCACGGTTCATTGGGCCGGTCTGATTTTGAAGTTGTTGTCGCTGGAAGTCATTTGAAAATAGGAGAAACAGCCCTGTAGCGACAAGCAGATCAATGGCTTTAGTCTGTGCTATAAAAGGCTGCCATGTCCACCAGAGATGTCAGATAGATGTCTCTTGTCACATCTGAAGCTGTCAATAAGTGCCTCCAACTATTAGATCCCAGTGCACAGCAGCGAGGTCTGTCAGTTTTCAAAGTGACAAACTAAGGTCTTTTACTAACAAAACTAAGATATAGTTTTACAATCTTCCAAACGCAGGTTATAATTTCACATGTTATTCATTATATGCATGGAAAAAATATAATTACAAAGCTATAACATGCTTCTATATCTGGAGATTGTATAAGATCGGTGGCTCATTGATCTAAAAGAGTCCTGACTGGAGCAAGACCGGCCACTTGATTGGGCCCAGAGACACGGGAAGGCAGCGTTTTAGATTTTTGCTGCTATAATCAGCCAGTTTTCCTGAAAATTCCTGATATTTTGTATAAATGATCAAAATGCTTTCCTTGAGAACAAGTAGAAAAATATGTTTATCTCTTTCATATACATGCGTTATACATATTTAATGATTGAAAATGGAATGAAACCGCATGTTGAACGTTGTACATTAAACCACAATCCTCTGTCACTGAGAGAAACTCTGCTCTAACTCTTTGACCTGGAAGTCACCCGTGAACACAGTCTGTTCTTTAAACTTTTCTTCTGAATTATTTGTGGGCTCAAGGCAAAAGAAGTGCAGTCCATGTGCGTGCGAACAGGCATCTCCAGGGACACCACAAAAGTCCGCTGCATGGACCCAGGGTGGTACCAGCGATCAATACACATCTCTGCATTTAGGCAAAACCAAGAGATCGATCGTCCATTTATATTACTTTAAGCTGTTTGGACTGCGGGGCAGCTCAGGACATCTGCAGGCATCATCTCGACCCGGGGCCAACAACCCAGAATCCTGTTTCCACGGGATTAGGCATATCCTGAGCTGTCCATATTAATTCTGAAGTTGGCTCACCAGCTATGTCAAAATCAAATGTCAGAATATACAAATGTAGACAACAAGGGGACTCTATAAGGTTCTCCGCCAACTGTCTTTATGACGTATAAACAAGTGTTCTTCCTTGCATTTCCCTGTGTTATCTCTCCTGTTCATATAAACACAGAAGAAGCAGGAATGTGTGTGCTACGCCATCAGCTCTGGAGATAAACAAGTGATAGAGCTGTGTTCAATTCCATAACTGCACCCCAGAGGGAACTCATGTTTTTATTGGTGATAAAATTAGAATCTGACCGTGGGAAAACTTTCACGAAATGTCTTCTGTTTTTATCAAATACAGAACAAGTGTTTATTATCTTGGAACGATAATAATGTAAATGTCCTTTGAAAAAGCCAAAACTCTGCTTCTGCTAATGTCAAGTCAAGTCAAGTCAATTTATTTTTGTATTCAAGTCAATCTATTTTTGTATTTTGTATCACAAGAGTAGTCGTCTCAAAGGACTTTACAAAGTTCTTCCAACCGTCACTCAAACAAAATAAAACAAACATGCATCGGCCCCGTCGATATAAGGCCACAGGGTCCAACAAACTTGAACCAATGAGTGGCTTATCGTAATGTAAAAGTGTTACATAGGCCCGAGGAACATTCCAGGCAAATACAGGTGGGTCGCAGATCCTGTCAGACAAGTTTTAGAGTTTAAGAAATCAATGGCAGAATGTTATTTAGCTGTGAACAAGCAAACATCTTTTTCCTGTTTATGGTTCATTTCCCTCGTTCACTTTAGTGGGGAGAGTGTGTACCCTGCGGCATCACACCCCTGGTAGGTCTCCCATGGCAACAGAGGTGACGGCTCGAGACTAATTCCACGTATTAGTGAGACACAGAGAAAGCTAATGTTCAGTTTATAAATCCAGTTTGTACATTTACAAATTAAACCTTTTCAAAATAACATTGATATTAAACAAATACGTTGGTTTGTAATATTTTGGATGTACCAATTAGACCAACTCAAAGTGTTCCATACATAATTATGAACCTGCAAATATTTGTTTTGTCGTGCATGCTTTTAAATAAATTATTCAATCAGCCCCATACCTACTCGTGTTGAAATGATGTCTACAATAGGTGTAAATAAGTAAGTACGTGATATTTACCTCCCTTCGTTCAAAAATAATAGCAAAAAGTGGCTTGTGGAGACACAGATTTGTGACCACTAACTTTACGGCAAATGTGTTGTTTTTGTTTTCCTTCAATTTTAATGTACCGTATTAAATTGTATTGTATTTGTAAATTGAAGGGTTTTCTTAATTTGTTTTTATTTTCAGGCTGGCCTTAGCATTTGCCCACAGGACTACTGATAAAAAAATTGCTAAATTTAGCTAACTCTGGCATATTTACATTGTATAATGTTGATTAATGTGCACTGTCACATCATAATTGAGATGTTGTAAATGTTCAGAATATGTAATTCATGTAAGTCACACATACCGCACTGTAACTAAAGCAGATTGTAGCATTTCCTTACATCGCTTCTATGTAACAGATGTGATGTGTTTAAAATGATCCAGCACAAACATTACACCACTGGAGAAAATCACAATGTGTTCTAATTATATTGAAGCACAATCCTGTTGTTTGTTTGAGCAAATGCCATCCTGTTGACAAAGTGTGGATGGATATACAGGCTTTGGCAAATATGATCTCCCCAGATTATGGACTACGGAGGATCTGCTTTAGGCTTTTAGGCTTGTGTCGACTTCCTGTATTGAAATCTGGGAGCATGCATGGTTGTTCATACACATGGGTGTTTAAAATGAATTATAAATTTGCATGTGAAAAGTTTGTGTAAGCTCTCAGTCGTACAGGGATTAGTCAAAGCAAAGGAAGCTTTCTCACCCATCATCTGTATTTAGCAGGTATTCCCAACGTTTCGTCCTTCATCTTAAGGACTTCTTCAAGGGAATGAGATCTCAGACCGCGCGTTGGAGATTTATCTTATCTATAGTTATCAATAGTTAGGGCGTTGTAAAGATCAGTGATGTGCTAATGAGTTAGGATCGTTAGCCTCAGCAGGGTCGTTAGACCTGCTCCCTACCAAATCAACCAGACCTTAGATTGTTAATGAGTTAGTATCAGGATTAGGGTGTGGCTAACCACACCCATAGGTTACATATCTCCAACGCGCTGTGTTAGATCTCATTACCTTGAAGAAGTCCTTCAGATGAAGGACAAAACGTCAGGAAAACCTGCTAAGTACAGATGATGGGCAATATGCATGTGAAGGCATACATTTACTTTTATTATACATTCAAGCTAATCTTTCTTGTATCTCCCCAAAATCACACCAACAAATACTATTTACCTTAGGGTGTCTCTGCTTCTTCTTCTCTGTGTACTGGTATCACTACATCATCCATTTTGACTGACCAGGGAGTTGGCTTCTTAGATAATACAGATGAAACTCCTCAAATTATCTTATATTTCTGTATTTCAATTTCAAATGTGAAACCTAATACATGCAATAGACTCATCACATTCAAAGTGACAATGACGTCATCTGTATCATAATATACCAGTGTGTTTTTTTTAAATGTCTTGCTTCATATATAAGTTTCACATTGTAAGGAACAAGATTCTTATTTCCTGCTGAGTTTCACCTGTATTTTCTCTGTTTCATTACTAATAAATACATTGTTATTGATCAGAATTTTTTGGAAACATTTCACTAAAACGTTGTTTATAGTATATTGTACCTGTATTGCTTGTAAGTGAGTTCTGGTCCTCAGAGTGATCATGTGAAGACATGGCACAAGAACATCAGGTGACCACTCTGAGGAAGGCTGTGCACCGGCTGTCAAAACTGTGGGACCAAAAACACTCTGTCGAAATCTGTGGGGGAAAAATACTACTATTTTCAATTACAACTGGCACAATTGGTGAAACATTCGCCATGGGCCGCAAGGTAGTTTAATGAAATCTCAGCCAGGCATGTAATGTTGTTGTGTTCCGCTTCACCCTCTCTCACCGTCCAGTCTGAGGTGACTCCGACCACAGCTCTGAGGGTCAGGCTTTTATGCGTTACGGAGACCATCTCAATGCTCCATGTGCTTTTATTACCGCTGGAATGTTGCTTTTGCAGACACGTCACAGCAACAAGAGTTTCCAAATTACTTTTATAGAAAACTGAGTGGGGAGCAAAGGAGCATTTTTTATGTATTATTATTATTATTTTTGTGTGTTAGTGTATTTTTCTTTTCTTATCCTTAATGCTCTGGAATTGTTATGTATGTTTGTATTTATGTGTAGGACCCCCTCGAAAAATTAAATGATTCATCTTTCCTTAAATAAACTTAAACTTTCCAAAAATCTTTTTGAATCATTGTAAAAAAGTCCTATCTTAAATGTGACAATTACAAAGAATTCTTGCTCTTGACCAGAGGACTGTAACCAAGAGCAAAAATAATGTAAACAACCAAGAGCTATAAAACAATCAAAGTGTGAGTTTATTCATTAGTGAATGTGCACATAATACAATGAATAACAGAACCGATACCACCGGGCAGCCGTCTGAAAACGTCTGCCCCAAATGAGGAAATGACTAGACATTAAATAGTATCTACTCTAGATATTAGAGATGAAGTCAACATTGATATGTGTCGCTCAAAGCTTCTCTCTACGCTTTCTTGCGCTGATATATGTAATAATCTGCTTTTGGCCTGAACATATTGTTCTATGACTCCATTTATACATGCGTCTATGTCTTTGTGAATATATTTCTTGGCATCTTTGTTTTGGCAGTAAGCTGTTTTGGCAGTGAGTATATTGTATACTGTATATACAATGTGTATACAGTAGAAGTTCTGAACAAACATGACCTTATCCAGATAATATATGGATAAGGTAATAATATGATTTCCACTAATGCTTGTGGAGTCCATGGTGCGAGCAAACGCCAATGAGCACAGGTTTTTGATTTTAATTTGCAGACATCTTGGATCGCTGCAACAAATATACATGCAATTAACATTGATATGTTTAACACTGTTTGGCGTTAGTACATTCAAATTGATGTAAATACTAGTATTGTAACTGAACTATTATGCAAACTTGTATATAAACCGCACCAGCTAACGTTGAAGAGTTTGATCGTACAACTCAGACTCTATCTGGGGTCATCAGAGTCAGTGTCATGTCAACAAGTTTGCAATAAGACTGCTGCTCTTCGCACAAAATCCCATCCCCATCAAATCAATCTCTGACAAACGTATCTAATGCCCTGTCTCTCAATGACCCCAGTTCACTCCAGGTGCTACGTGAAGAGAAGTGTCAACAGCTTGTATTCAGTTAAGTGAATGTGGTGCATTTTCTCCATTTCTCTTTCACGATGCCTGGAAAGATGCCTGCATCCATCACTATTTATACGAGTTTAAACATACTGTATAGAGAGTTTTATCCACCTCTAGAATTATGTAGAAGTTGGATTAGCGGCAACAATTTATGCTAACTCTAGAGAGGGACAGTCAAATCGCACACGCACCTCTCATCTGGGAGACAGAGGCCACAGCAACAGAACCCTCCTCTCCCAAGATCCCTCTGTGTGTCAGCAGCGCTCTGCTCTCCGCTGATGCAGCTGCAGATCCATTGGCGCGTTGAAGCGCATGCTCTCGGTTTGAGGCGGTACACTCGGTTTCGGGTCAGGCAAAATTTTGTTGGGGTCTGGCCTTAGTTAGGAGCCCGATTACAGCTCTAGCCCCAGTTATATTTTAAAAGAAAGCAAATTGTGTCCACATTTAGGCCACATTTGAGTATAAGCCACAAGTGTGTATGTTGTAATTTAGGAGGTGGGGGGAACTTTATACTGGTCACCAAATTATTTAATGCAATAATCTAAACTTGTCTGAGGAGGTAACCATTCATTAAATGTCCATCCTAAAGCAATTCCAAGAATTCCTAATCACAAAAAAAATCCTTGGATTTGGGGAAAAAAAAATCCTTGGATTTTTTTTGCACTTCCTTGTGTTGCCTTTGTCTGTTGTTCACATAAAAAATAAACAAAAGCTAAAAGCGCAGCCTCAACCTTATTTTGAGCCCCTGGAGATATACTCATATTACATATATTCTTTGCATCGTTATACAGGCGGCAGAGTTTATAACAACCGTAATTGCTGGACTATAAGTCTCTACTTTTTTGACAGCAGTGGATATGGACACAACAATATTTTAAAGCTCCCTTCTAATTAGTGAATCTTCCTCCTATGTCTTTGGACAGGCAGTTGGATGGTGCGTGAGAAGCATCCCAATGTACTGGCTGCATTGAGCCTTATTACAGAGATAATGGGCCGTCCTGAGGGCACAGAGGGACACATGGGGAGAGCTCCAGTGTGCGGCCTGAAGCAGATAGAGACCATTCATCTGCCCCACACACAGGCTCTATCAATAACAGCAGTCCGCCTCCAAATGCACACTATTTTATCTGCAAACCCGGAGCTTAGTGCTGACTCATGGCGGAAGAAATGTTTATGCAGGTATTATGCCGTCTCTCCTTTGTATTCCCCCAGCTTTTATCTATTCAGGTTTGCCACTGTAAGTAAAATAGAAAATTAGGCCCAATGCAATTTTAATAGAATTCAATTACGGGACTGAGTGAGAGATGCTGTTGGGGATTTAGACACGTATTAAACAACAAGGCTTTGACAAAATGAAGGAGGGTTATTTTTAATATATTCTAGTCATTGTCAGCAGTCTATCTAATGCGTTTGATCTTTAAATATCATTCTGAAACCCCCTACTTTTGCATATTATACTTATTTTTAAAGATACTTGACATTTTTTCTCCTCAAGTATAGTTAAAGAGAAAGATTTTTTTGGGCAGACGATGGTGCAGCGATTAGCGTTTTTATTTCACAGAAAGTCCTGATGGATTTGATTCCAGTTGGGCTCTGGTTCGATTCCTGGATCTTGTACAATATATATATACGTACATGAAGAGTTGTGTGAATGTTCAACTGTTGCTTTTATTTCAGCTTTGGTATTGTGTGGTATAACACTGAAAGTTCACCTTTGTTGAAAATATAATGGTTATCTTATTTGCGTTAGTGGTAAACTTGCCTGATACAGTTTTTTTTCAAGTAGATTCCTTTTATTTTGAGTATGTCTATTCAGTCTCCCTATTCAACGGAAATGATAAAGAAAAGGAGCAGCATCAGTCAGGAGACTCCAGGAGAAATATGCATGAGCGTTGTGTTTTTGTCTAAAGAATGACAATGGAAATTGAAAGCTCAGAGACCAGGAGAAGATGGATCAACCCAAATACTTTTGCTTTCTCCAAAGTCTATAAGGTACAATCCTCCATTTCCGGTAGTCCTGAACTGACCTCACCTTTTGTCATTGTTTTTGGTTTGTCGCATCTGTCTCAATGCATCATGTGATTGGCGGGATTACAGGTGTATGTTACATGTATGTTATTTTGATTCTGTTGCACGTTTGGACTTCACAAATGCAGATGGCTCAATCTTTATAATTGGCTGATTAAAGGCCTGCCGGGGGCCTGATGAAGGTATTTTTTTCATAATGCCCATCACAGTCGCAGTTAAGATTGATTATTTCACTATTTCTATGCCTTTCAACCACAGGAGACGTGAGTAGTGCTGTGGCTCTGCTTGCGACCAGGTCTGACAGCTGCTTTTAGCAAAATCAAAGCTTTGCACAAGAGTTTGGCCCAACACAATAATAACACCCCTCCAGCCTTTTCAAAACCTTTAAATGTTCATGAGTGATGTGTTCAGTGCTTTCATGAATAGGAGTAGACGGACCAGTAGTAGTGGACCAACACCTTTGATCATAGGGCTTCAGATATCTTGGGGATTCGGCCCTCTAACTGCTCTTTCCACATAACAAAAAGTCAATAACGATCATTCCTACAGGTTGTTCTATTGGCATTGAAGGTGGGTCAAATACAGAGAAAAAGACCCTTTGGGGATCAATAAAGTATACCTTGTGATCTACCGAAAGGCGTCTGCTCCTGATGAAAATCGTATGTCGTCGGCTGATTACACTTCTGTGGTGGATTCTTCTGCCACCACTACACAGTGTTAGTCATTTCTGTTTCTCCTCTTTATTATTTTCTTTGACCAATCACTCACAGTTGTCTTTTTGTCAGGCAAGCCAAAGGACAAGACTAGAGAGTCCAATGGTCCCAAGGACTCAGAGGGTAGAAATAGTCACTGCTGCACACTATTGTTTTACTTCAGTTTGGCATTTCCCCCTTTGGTGTTCATTTAGGTTACTCTTCTTGTATTTAAGCCTCTCCTTAGTTCTTGGCGGGTGGGTTTTTCTTGTTTTTGTATGGTCATTTACTTTAGTTGGTTCCAAATATTTGCAAACATTTTTTATTTTTGTCAAATTATGTTTTTCTGACTTAAATTTGGGATTATTTTACACCTTTCCTTGCCTTATGTTTTCTCCACTCCAACCTCATTTTCCTCTTTTTGTTGGGACAATGATGACATGTATGATTGAATAACTAACTAAATATAAGCGTGGTATTTAGCATTTTCAGAAGACGTTTGTTTCAGAATAATTGTTGATAGCAGCAGCAGTCCGATCAAAGCAGCCCCTCTAACCACCACTCTTCACTTGCTCACCTGCTTCACAGAGCAAGTGGGGTAGATGTTCTGCTACAGTTTGCTTATGAAGAAAGGACATCTCTGGTGCAGTGGTTGTCATAGCAACACTGTCTCTGGGTCAAGCAGTGAGGGCCAAGTTACTTCAACAAAGTAATTAGTGATTTGATGACGTTATCTATGTTACTGAGGAATCCAATCCACTTTATTTATATCGCACATTTTATAAACCAAGTGTCCAAAGTGCTGCACGGAGAAAAAAGTAATACATTTAAATCTTTAGGTTTGCCTGCTTTATACGTTTAAAAACAAAATCCGTAAAACATTATGAACGCAGTTAAAACAATTAATATGTAAAGAAAACAATAAAATCCCAGCTATCCAATTTAAAATCTAAATTAAAAATAAAGACAATTAAACAGATGACGCAAAGGTGTTCAAAGTCAGAGAGTAAATAAATAAATAAGTAACTAATGAATCCACATTTTAGCCGTATGTTTACAGGCAGCTCATTGTAATGTCTCAGCAGCGTGTGAAAGCACCAGGGTCATTTGTCTATTTAAACTGATTTAATTAAAAACTTTCAAAAGTTTTAGCGTGTATGAAGAGAAATGCAATCAACTGCTCATTAGTTTTATTCAATGGAAGTTGAGACCAGATTGGAGATGACACATGTGCAGTTTGATGGTAGGTTTTGATGTCTAACCAGAGCTGACGCTGATTACATGTTTATTTATATTTACAGCCCTGTATTATGAAAGATATAGAGTACAACAACAAACAGTCAGAGTAAAAAACATGTTTCTTTGAGAACAGTGAGCCCACTACACGGGACGTGTTTTAGAGGTTTGTACTCTTGTTTTTCATCCATAAGGTCCTGGGTTTGATTCCACCTCCAGACAGGGCAAAGTGGAATTTGCATTTTCTCCCCGTGTCTGAGGAGGTACCACTAAAAACATGTAGCTCCATGTAGGTCTCTCTCTTTGGTCTCTCTCTTTGGTCTCTCTCTTTGGTCTCTCTCTCTGGTCTCTCGCTCTCTGGTCTCTCGCTCTCTCTGGTCTCTCACTCTGGACTTAAATAATTGACTCTATTTGATGTGCCCAATCTTAGTGCACTTATTTCCTTCTTTTGTTGCTGTAATGTGCGCAACGATGACACTGAAATTTCTCCACTGTGAGACGAATAAAGGAATATCTTATCTCTCTCTCTCTCTTTGGTATGTCTCTCTCTTTGGTGTCTCTTTCTGATTTCTATTTCTTCGGTCTCTCTCTTTCTGTGGTCTCT
Source organism: Knipowitschia caucasica (assembly GCA_964034765.1). NCBI lineage: Eukaryota > Metazoa > Chordata > Actinopteri > Gobiiformes > Gobiidae > Knipowitschia > Knipowitschia caucasica. The sequence goes on from OZ035826.1 coordinate 9,574,038, forward strand.
CTCTCTTTGGTCTCTATCTCTGGTCTCTCTTTCTTTGGTCTCTCCCTCTGGTCTCTCTATCTCTGGTCTCTCTATCTCTGGTCTCACTACCTTTACCGTAATTTAAGTAACGTAAACCATGCCTGCACCTTGTGGTCTTATGGACGTGCTGTAGCCTGAGTCCTGGATCTACAGCCCGGGTGCTGTAGCCTGAGTCCTGGATCTACAGCCCGGGTGCTGTAGCCTGAGTCCTGGATCTACAGCCCGTGTGCTGTAGCCTGAGTCCTGGATCTACAGCCCGTCCGTCCGTGGGCGTTGAATTGAATGGAGACATTTTCTGAGTCACATTTGATCCTCTATACTCTCTTATTTCCTTGTGTTTTATTTCCATCTGCGTCACAAACCAAATATACACAAGATTGAGCAACAATAACAATCAACTTCACATGTTGCACACCCCGACGACCATGCAGCGATAATCACATTTGATTAAGCAAATGAGCTCAAATCAAACAGCATTGATTGGCCTTTTAGTGTGTATTCAGTGAAGCCGCGGGCGAGCATGCAGGCCTTTGTGTCCGAGCCGTCCAGCCTCCTCGCCTGCTGGGATGCGCAGGGCCGCTCCACGTCGCTTAGCCGTATTGCCACGGGCCGCTACATGTGGCTCTCCATTATGACCCCATTCAGTCAGCCGGCGTCCTGCCAGCACGGCTTCTGATGGCCTCGTGCCGGAAAAGACCCACGAGCACAGCCTCATCACGGCTGCTTCACCGTGCGGCAATCTGCTGACGAGCTCAAAGAATGTGGACTCCAGAGGTGAACGTGGGGAGGAACAGGATACATGCACTGGAGAAACCTATTCAGATACTACTATTTTTGACAATTCGGAATACGTTACAGAAATGGCAGGACTACTGTAATGTTGCCATATGAACCAACCCGGACTCTGAGGAGCACAGGGACTGGTCTCCTGCTGGTGCCCAGAGTCAGAAATAAACATAGGGAGGAAGAATTTCATATTAATGCAGCTAAAATCTTCCAGAAAATGTGAGACAAGATTATTTTCTGACAATTTTAAAAACAGTATTTGTGTGTGTGTCGTGTGATTGTTTCGATCTTTTTTTGCAGCGCTTTGAGTTGCCTTGTGTATGATTTGTGCTAAACAAATAAACTTGCCTTGCACCATTAAGTTTGGCAGTATTCCCTGGGGCGCAAGAAAGAAGTTGGACACAGTTCTGTGGTTTATGTTTATGTGAGTAGAGAGCCAACATGAAAGGATGCACAAATACAAGGGACTTAGGGCTGTTGCCAAAACAGTGTATGGACTTATTATTTTACTATATTATTTTGACTGCATCCAAAATATTCAAAATAGATTGGTAAATAAGTCCTCTCTTCAGCTTAGTTACGATCCATAAAATTATTCAGGTATTGAGTAAAATTGTTGTTTATACAGGAGTCCATTCTATGTGAAAATCCTCCGGTGGCTTATTTTTCTTACACAAATGAACACAAAATTGGCATTCTAAACAACAATAGATACTATATAGAAACTACTGCAGCGGAAGTCTCTATTCCAAGAGTCCTTCTTCACTTGCTTTAGATTGTTTGATTAAAGTTGCAGGTATTATCTCATACTTTCCTCAGTAAGGTCTTTTTGTCGGTGTAGTGGTTCTAAGGTACTCTGCTATGGCTCCTTGAAAAGCTCTCTCCAAAGAATAAAAAAAACAAAAAAACAGGCTTCACAGAATCCGGCAGTCCTCAACTTCTGTCCCGTAAACCACACAAGCTGCTCTTCTTTATTGGTTAAAATCCCAAGGAACAAAGTAAATGCCTTAAAACGGGCTCAGCCTCTCATCACAAAGCAGCTATATGGACGCCATGGCAACACTTCACTTCAGTTTCATTTTTCTGTCTCCCGCAGGAGGATGGTCTTGGAGCAGAGGGTCAGCAGCAGAGGCAGAACATGAGACACATACACATAGGTACCATTTATAGTATATACCATAAATGTGTTTTGGCTATTTCTAAAATTAAATGACGTTCTTTGCAATTGCATGTCTGTGTTTGGAGCCAGAAAAAACTCCAAAACAAATTCTACTCCTTCCTCTGATGGTTTCATAGGAAGAGGGCAAATCCTTCACCATATATGTTCTACTGAAGATATTTTTTCACATTCTATAGCATGAAATAACATAAAGTAAATAGTCTCAATATTATTTTAAATAGATAAAAAATAATATGTTCTCTGTCTTCATGAAACCATTCTGGGTATCACTGAAACAAGTACATAATATTAATTCAAAACCAATTCTTAAAAACCGTCTTGAAACGCAAACACGAGAATATTTTTCAAATGATACACTGCAGTGAGATTTGTAAACCAGCTACGACCTTCACACACCGACCTTTTAAACACTGGTCAAATTGTGGTTTGCGGAGTCTGCAGAGGAATTATAGGACTTTCAATGACAGTGAACAAGTTCTGAGAGTCAAAAGTTAATAACAGTAGATAATGGTAAGAAAATATCTCTGGTGGAGGTGAGGTCAGAAACACACCTATTGAGTAAAGACAATGTCATGAAAAACTGTCATGAAGAACATAAACAGATGGGTGGCACATGGGTAAAAGGCCGACCCCGTTACAATGGTCACTTTGGATTATGCTTATGATCCCAGCTTTCAGAATCACAGGGCACTTTGCTCTCTCATGGTTATGTTCCGCCATCTGCCTGACCGTTTGCTACATTTGTGACACGCACTTTGCTCTCCGGAGACAAAAGTGAAAGTAAAGTCTACAGAGCCCTTTGTCCACACAATATCATCCATCTTTTTCAACCGTTTTACACAGTGTATGGCACTGTTCTCCACAATCTTGTTTTACGCAGATGCTAGCCCTATACCGGAGGTCTATCTCTCAACCTGACGAAACTATAAATTAAGGCCCAAAAGGTTCTTCTGTCTTTTGTATGTTTTTCTTTTTTTTCATTTAAGAACATTACAAATCAAGATAAAAAACACAAGGTAATGATAAACAGGACAAACAAAGACACAAAACAAAAAAATAATATAGACAAAACAAAAAAGATTGTTCACATTCACACAACAACTAAAAATGTGTAATAATCAAAATGTCTTTCCAATGATAAGGCATCAAGAATTTTCTCCGACCTTTTTTGGTACTTTTCTTTTTCTTTTTCTGTTTCAACTCAACATTCTTCTAAATTGCGATAGTGCTCAACTTAATTCATAAAGTTTACAGTATTTAAAGATCCTAAACATTTACAAAAAGGTTCTTATAATAAGCCAAAAGTGTAAAGAAGATTGTTCTACTTAATTACCTGACATATTTTGGTGGTAGAGTTCCGCGTTTGTCAGAGGTGAGGCCTTAAACATAAGGAGACATGATGAACTGGATACATATAAAATACACATTATTCTGCAGTGTAATGATTTTAGCATCATATGTCATAATTTAGGTGTCCTAATTAGCTACCTTTACTTGCAGGAGTAATAGACCTGATTGGATTCTGAAGTGGGCAGTTTATACAGCGCTATGAATCGACCTCAAGCCTGGTGATGGTCATTGGAACCAAGAAATCGCAAATAACCATCAATGTAGTCAACTGGCAAAAATGTCAGATATGTGGAATTATAGAGTTCATTACTTATAGGCCCACACATTTCTTTGATCCTCTGAGTTTGTGGAATGGTCCCATTACTCTTGTTGTGATTACTTGCCGGATAATGGTCTCGAGCATAGCAGATTGCAAAGATATGTACAGTTAGATTGTTGAAAGATCCAGGCTGTCGATGTCAGTTGTCACATTCCCAGACGCACAGGTAGGGAGCCATCTTTCTCCATGCTTTATTCATCAACAGCTATGCCTCGTTTGTGCATCTTTCTCTTCAGCCTTGCTCTTCCCTCCTGAAAGAACCAGAGACCTGACACATGTATCATTCACCGTGTCGCCTGCCTTCTATTATTCAATCGGCACCCAGCTTGTATAGTTTGATCTCCGACAGAAAAAGTGATTACGCATTGCCCAATTCTGCAGTGTAGATTATTTATAAAAAACTTCAGATTGATATTGCACCATGTTTGACCTACTTCTCTCTTGCACTACAGGCTTCACAAGCGTCAAGTTTCTCCTATAATATTCTTTCTGAACACAATTTATGTTACATTGCAAGAAAATGTTCTGGGGAGGTTATGTCTAAGTTGGAGATTTATGGCAAACTATCACTATACATAGACAGGATTCAAAAGTTATAGCAGAACATTTACGATGTACATGAGTATAAGAATCAGAAATGGTGACGTATACAGTGTATGTAGGATTGTTCAACCTTCCAAGCCCTGTACATCAAGAAAGTGTTCTGTTCACTGAGGGGGAGGCCAAGGACACAGCAGCAGCATTCGTCTGTGAGGACAAGAGACTGTATGAACATGGACAATGCTAACTCCCGTCTAGATCATTGAAGGAAGGAAGGAAGGAAGGAAGGAAGGAAGGAAGGAAGGATGGATGGATGGATGGATGGATGGATGGATGGATGGACGGACGGACGGACGGACGGACGGACGGACGGACGGACGGATGGATGGATGGCAGCAGAGGTAGAACATCTGCTGTTGATGAGCTGCTTTCTATCCTCTGGTTGATGTTTTCAGAGTCTGTCGTTCAGATCATTTGTTCTGCTCTGGTTCAGAGTGAAAAGCTGAATGCTTTATTAGCATTTTTCAATGATTTACGCCCAATCTGCTCTGTTCCGACCGTGCGTCCTCTCTGCTCTGGTCTGAATCAGAGGGAAACCATAAACACTGTACTGCTGTAACATTTGTAACATTGGACATGTTTTTAGTGGTAGGGGAAACCGGAGCACCCAGAGGAAACCTATGCAGTGACGGCGAGAACATTCAAACACCGTACAGAAAGGCCTGGAGGTGGAATGAAACCCATGACCGACTTGCTGTGAAGCACAAGCTGAAGACATGGCTGAAGACATGGCTGTTTGGACGAGCTTTTAGTTGAAAAGGCTGTGATTGTTTTAATTAATTTGTTTTAATATTGCTCTGTAACTTTTATTGCTGTGCCCCTGTGAAGCACTTTGTGATTTTATCTGTGAAAGGTGCTATATAAATAACGTTTCTTCTTCTTCTTCTTCTTCACAAACGCTAACCACGGCCACTGTGCCACCCAAATATACTGGGATAAGTTGAACGAGCAGACTATCAGACAAATATCATGAAAGAACGTTGAAAGACTGGTATCCTCTTCTACCCCTGCAGGCACTCTCTCACCGAGGACTCCAATCTTCTTCTACTACTTGTGTGCCTCTCAGCCGACTCAGAAATTGCTTCCGCCCTTGAAATAAAAGAATGTTGCCTGTACCGTTGACAAATTGTGTTTTAAAGAAGACATATTATGCATAGTCTCAGTCATGTACTAGTATGATGCCATTGTTCCACTAAAACATCACACTCAGACCAGTCATCTGCCTAATGCACCTAAAATACTAGAAATGACATTACTTGCGATCGCATCAGAATCAGAATCATTTTTATTGCGACGTAAGTAACAAAAGTTACCACTTGGAAATTGTTTTGGCAGAAGCGTGCCACGTCGCCATTTGCGGCGCTGTGGTTGCAGGAGGTAATTTTCAAATCTGACAAATAAAAAAATTAAAAAATACAACTTCTTCTGGTGATATTATAAGGATAGAGCCCTTCATTGCTTCAAGATATATTACATTACCAACAATAATCTTTCACATCAATTGAAAAACATGAAAAAGTAAAGTATAGTCCGTAGTGTAAAATGATCCCTGGGTTTTAGCCTTTTTCCTTGCTGATGCAGAAGGGTCTGTTAGAGGGTCTGACTAAAGGGACAGTGGTGATAATCCTGGACACTCACATTCAACAACATTTAGGGACATTGGTCTTCTGCCCGTTATGGATCAATGGCTCTATGTGTTTTCTATCGTTGCATTTATTGTGTTTGAACTGTTTGATTCTCTGATCTGTGTTGCCAAATTCACCGGTCTTGTTAAGTCCTCCGAGATAATTACTGTTGTGATTTAGGGCTATACAAAAATACATTAAATTGAATTGAATCTGTTGTAGAAATCTAACTGGGATTATAAATCAATTTCACTTAAGAATGAATCTAATGATGAATTAGGATATCTGGGACCAAGTTCAAAGCTAGTAAATCTGTTCAAACTAACTAAACTGTTGTTCTGTAGAGACGCGAGGCCAATGACGGGGTGGAGGCAGATACTAGCTTGATATCTGGGGCAAGAGGAGCGTGGTCACCGGTCATACTGACCATTCTTCCTAAATATCAGAGTAATATCAGAGTCTATCAGAGTAAGACGTCAGAAGAGAGGGGAGTTTGGGCTACGGCTACCACTTAATCTCGGACTCAGAGACGCCATAGATAGACTCTTCTGTTTGTTCCATCCTATAAATATGAGAGAGAGTGAGCACTATTTAGCAGATCTATCCGGGACCTGCCACGCGGTTACACGGTTGTATTTCCTGTATATGTATACATTTACTGAAATAATAAACCACACTTTGATTTGTATTACAGCTCTTGTTGTTTATTTTATATTTAATATTGTGTATTTCACTCCTTAGAAATTCCACAACAAATATTAAAGAGGAAAACTACTTCAAGCATACACTGATATTTTTCGCCATTTTAGAAAAGCTCTGTTAAGTCCCACTGGAGTAAACCTTTTGTGGGAGACTCCCTGAAGAGCATACGTCACTCTGATCAGTGACTTCCATTGAAAACAGAAACTTTTCTTTTTTCTAAACCTTTCTGAATCACTAGTAGAGGTCAAAATGGAATATGTTGTTAAGACCCCAGTGTGTTCCAGAACCGGAATTGCCCTCTGTACCTGGAAAAAATAGGCAGAATTTCTCTACTTTGGGAGTTTTATAAAAGCTGTCAGTTACAACAGGAAAAATCTAATTCCCTGAAGTGGAATTCCACCTCCAGTGCTCCAGTTTAGAATTCATACTCACTTGTCAAAGGCAGTAATCCACATTATAACACGTGTTAGGACTAGAATATTGTCTTGCTGATAGTATGTTGTGTTGGAGAACTGCCATTTCCAATCTCAGAGGAAAGGAGATATATTATGTATGATTAAGGTAGACATTGCTTTTCAGATGATTACTTTTTACCATCACTTCTGGTTGGAAAACAGAACACTTATTTTTAAGATAAAGCTGAATAGATAAGAAAAGTAAATCTTGACCAAATATTTTTTTATGTTGGGTTTACTAAAGCCTAACCTAACTATCAAACCACAACAAATGAAAGTGTATTAAATCCACCTCACTTTCATAACGTTACTGTGATGAGAGACTTCTGGGAACACCAGGTGCCACGGTGGGGCGGCTGCGGCTGTAAAGTGCCAAACTGTCATTGTGTCACTTCACCCACATTGCAAGAATGAGTCTGGTGAGTGTGTGAATGGTCGGTGCTGGTTGCCTCACTTCTGTCAGGGTACCCCGGGGCCCTTCTGGCTACAGCAGTAGTTTATCACCTCCGTGTATGGAGTGAATAATTAATGAAGCGTCTTTGAGGGTCCAATAATGCTCTAAATGAAACCAATGCATTATTATTAATTTACTGTTGTGACCACACCCTGCTTTCTAACACTGTCATCTCATTAAAAAAACATGTTGTATTTTATATCCTGAGAGCTGATTGGCCAACAAAAAAGCCAGATATTTTTCATTTCATTTAACTGAAAAAAGCTGATCTAAAGATGTGACAGAGGCCAACAATGCATGTATGTAAAACTAGTGATAGAAAGTTTTAAAGCTGGGAACTAGTTAAATTGATTTTTTACGTTCCTGTGACGTCTTGAGCGCTATTTTACACAGTCTTAATTTTGTCTTCTCTAATCTGGTCCAGAGGAGATGCAAGCCCTAACACATTTCTACATTGCAAACTCTACAAGCTCTATTTTTTTGTGTTTTTAACCAAGGAGAAACCACCATTGGGCTATGTTTTACACCAGCTGTCTTTAATCTACAGTTTTCCAAAGCCACATTTACATGTTTACTATGCACGCCTGGAGCGCTCGGGCCCTCTGAATAGGATTTGCCCATTGATTCCCCTTGGCGTCGTTAGCAGGGGCTGGTTTGCGGCAGGACTTGTGGTCAGTAGAGGATTTAAAGCAGACATTACATCTCCTCAGAGGCTCCTGAGACGCTCTTGCCTCACGTACCGCTCCAACTCCATCGGCCGCTGTCAATAAATCCTGCTGTCGGGCAGAGCGCAGGAGCCAGCTAATGGGACTCTATCTGAGCAGGGGAAATTTTTCACCTGTCAGCACAAAGAACACAGTTTATTTGCATAGAATAAGACCTCCACACTCGTTGGGGCTGCAGGCTGAAGTGATCTGAAATGTAGAGCCAGAAGGAATTTAACTGAAAGATTATTGGACAAAAGAAACTATACTCGATGGAGATACAGTGAGTCCAATGTAATCAATGAATACACACTTTAAAGGAGATGTATTAAGCTGTGTTCAGACCGGATCATGCGTGTTGGCGAGTTTCAATGCAAAGTCAATTGTGACGTCTGTCCATGTGAGGAATTGCATCGATGTATGCAATGGGCAGGCACGGCGGCTGAGTGGACAGCACTCTCGCTTCTTAGCAAGAAGGTCCTGGGTTCGAATACCGGTCGGAACAGGATTGAATTATGTAAATTAACTATTTGAAAATATTGTACTCTCATCAAAAACAGACCTTGTGTCATTTTTAATATGTATTATTTTTTAAAGAACAGGTAGTACTTTGTATTACCTGTTCCCCTGTATCCTTTTGAGTTTAACTTCCTGTTCTGTTGACCGTGTGCCCCGCCCCAATGTGTTTCACCTGTGTCTCCCATTTAAATCTCCTCTGACATTCCTCTGTGCTGTCTTTATCCCCAGCTCCTGGGTTTTACGTTCAGTTGAGATGTGCTTTTGGATTGTTAATTATGACATTATTTGCATTAGAGTATCCTTCCTCTATTTTGAGACCTTCAGTTGTTTTTACATCTAGCCATGCTAATATGAGGCACTTCTGGCACAAACATGTAACACAAACAAAAGCTCCTGCCTCAGTCCTGTATTAGTATGATGCCATTATACCACATGACATTAAGGCAATGTGCGAATCGAATACATATGTATAATTCATTATATTTTTTCTTTAATACATAATGTGCCTGTCATGTCTGCTTCCATTCACATTTGGTCATACATCTGTCATGCCTATATCTCTGTTATGTGTGCGTTTACAGAGCATAATAAAAGAAGGACGATTGAAAACCAGCGCCCTGTGAAGAAGCATGTATGATTGTAATTTTTACTGCAAATGGCAAATAAATTAATCTGAATCTGAATCTGAATCTGGAATTACAGTTACAATCACACATGCGTTTTGAGCAAATGATTGACAAATGTAACCACACAACATTGAATGTGTATACTGTACTTTAGTGATTCTGCATCCAGGTATGATATTCAACGCAATGAACGATGAAGATACGAGTGATTCAAGCCTTCGAAGTGTGTGTCGAGTAATCAATGCAGCCTCATAGCCAAGCGTGTCTTAATTAACTGTAAGAGAAACCAAAGGGACAATAACATTTGTTCTATTCAAAAGCCTCTGTAACTCCTGTACATATTCTGAGAAAGCTGCAAGTAAACTTCCAGGTCGAATGTGAAAAAACGTTCCCATCAGCCTCTGTCCGATTCTTACCTGAACCAGTGCTATTACCACACAAACTAAAGATATTTGTTGTTTAACTCGTCTATACACAGTTATGAAGCTGAAGCGCAAATTCAGACTGAAAGACCGGCCACGGCTCTCACCCATCCAGGGCCTGCCATTTTTTTGCAGAGCGCTGCCAGTCTCGAGCCTCTGCCAATCACTCAGCCCGGCCAGCCCCTTGACAACCCACTGACAGCAAAGCGGGCAGTTTAAAAGCAGCCACTCCCTGATAAACACCGCTTCCTGAAGCTCTTAACACCCACCACCTCCCCAGTGCCTCCTCAGCTCCTGGCTCCTGCTCTGGCTCCTGCTCCGCCTACACCCCATTCACACCATACTTCTAGCCACCACCAGTGCTTTACCCCGGGGGATATGAGATCATCTGCAGCAGCAGATGATCTCCCCTCTGCAAGTGTCACTGCTGGGGTCAATGCACCAATCAAATAAATCTTTTTCATGCATTATTGTTTCGGTCTTGGTCTCTTCAGATTGAGGTGCTGTGTAATCATACAAGAGTTATTGATGCTCTGCGCAAGTTCACTGGAAGAGGGTTGTTACTGGTCATGAAGCTCTTCGCGTAAGTTCACTGTGGTAGACCCGGCCACTGCTGCCAGATCTACAAGCCTGCTCATCCTCTACTCATTACACCAGCAAAACGCCCACATCTAATCCACCAATAACCACCAGGACAGCAAGTTAAAAGCCGGAGACGCCCACTTCCCGGCCTTCTGAAGTTTGCAAACTTCTGAAGCCTGCAAGGTGCATGTCGCTAACGCACCTGTTCGCAAATGCATGCGTTGTTCTGGAGGGGTCGCTTCTGCTCACGTGTTTCTCGTGCGCGTGGCCCGGCTGTCCTCAGTCTGGCTGCTCGTGGTCTGCTCCTCCTCCGCGTCCCTGCACCTGCTGTGGTTCGCGTGTCTCCACTGCTCTCCTCTGCGGGCTCTTCTGCGGGCTGCTCCGCGGGGCCCCTCCGCGGGTTCTGCTGCTCGTTCCTCGTGGTCTGCTGCCGCGCGCAGAAGGTCTGGCGGTGCCGTGCGTGTCCCTGCCTCCGACTGGCGGTGCCGCGTTGTCCCGTTGCTTTCCCAAGTCTCCTGGCATGTGAGTACAGTGAGTGTGCCGACCGCGGACGGTTTAATCCCGGAGTCTAGGCTGCAGGCGGCTGGTTTTTGCCCTACGCACTTGACTGCAGGCGTCAGTTTTCGCCCCGTGCTTGGTCTGCAGGCTCCGTTTTACACGTGTTGAGCTAACTGAGGGACAATGCATCTTAAATGGCATCAATCTCCAATGTCTGAAGGATATAAGAGAAGCAATGTGCATTAATTCAGATTCATGTTCTGCCACTTGCAGTAAAACCACGTTGGAAAAAATGTGCAAAGACTACCCCATCGTGCTCCAGACGGCACACACAGAGCTCTTGCACGGCGCCATCTTTACAGCATCAATCTCATTACTCGCAAGTCACTATTGTTAAATGAATGTATTTAAATTCGTCTATCTGCAGGAGGAAGGAGGGGCCATGCATTTAAATAGCTAGGTCACTAGTATTAAATTGGGTAACTAAACTGCAGTGTTGCATTTCGAAAGTGCAGCAGAAAGAAAAGGGGCCCAATGTGAATCTGCAATGGGTTTGAAGTGGTGTTGGAGCTATGAACGCATGGAAAAGTGATGGTTCATGCGTTCTACCATAACCAAAGCAGCAAGATGGCTCCGGGGGACATCTGTTTTTCGCATGGGAATGTTTCGGATTCGGGTTGATTTATTTCCTCAGGCTCTTAAACAACCGTGGGCATGGTTCTCTGACCGCCGCTGCTGCGGTCCCTGCTGCCGTTCCTACTGATGCCTGATCCCGCTGATGCCTGTTCCCGCTGCTGCCTGTTCCTGCTGCCGCTCCTGCTGCTGCCTGTCCCTGCTGCCTGCTCCTGCTGCTCCTACTACTACATGTGCCGCTGCCGCTGTTCCTGCCGCTGCCGCTCCGCGGGCTCCCAGGCTGCACCCGTCTCTACGGCTCGGCTCTTTCAGACACGTATGTAACCTGGCTCACGGAGACAAGCGGCGCACGCTGGCGTGACACGTCTGTTGTTCGTATGAATCGCATTGTGCTGCTGCTGCTGCTGCTAATGCTGCTTCTGCTGCTTCATACTGCTACCGCTACTGCTGCTACTGCTGCCGCTAATGCTGCTATTGCTGCCGCTGCTGCTTCATACTGCTACCGCTGCCGTGCTGCTGCTGCTTCTTTACTTTGACACCTCTCTTCACTTCGCATCTCTTTTACTGAAACACTAAACAGCTTCAACAATATTCTACTGCTGTGGCTTTGATACAGGATTATTGCTGTTATTATCTACGAATGCTGCAACCGCTGCTGCTGCTGCTGCTTCATACTGCTACTGCTGCTACTGCTGCTGCTTCCTACTGCTACTGCTGCTCCTGCTAATGCTGCTTCTGCTGCTTCATACTGCTACCGTTCCTGCTGCTGCTACTGCTGCCGCTGCTGCTGCTGCTTCATGTACTTCGACATCTCTCTTCACTTCACATCTCTTTTACTGAAACACTAAACAGCTACAACAAAATTTCTACTGCTCTGGCTTTGATACAGGATTATTGCTGTTATTATCTACGGATGCTGCAGTTGCTGCTGCTGCTGCTTCATACTGCTACTGCTGCTGCTTCATACGGCTACTGCTGCTACTACTGCTGCTGCTGCTTCATTTACTTTGCCATCTCTCTTCACTTGCATCTCTTTTACTGAAACCCTGAACAGCTACACAACAACATTCTACTGCTGTGGCTTTGATACAGAATTATTACTGTTATTCTCTAAGGACGCTGCTGCTGCTGCTGCTGCTACTGCTGCTGCCGCGGCTTGATACAGGATTATTGCTGTTATTATCTGAGGTTACTGCTGCTGCCGCTGCTGCTACTGCCACTGCAACCCACTCTCTCAGAAGCTTATCCTGCTTCTAATGGATGCAGCCCGGCTGGGTATGCCGCGCTGCGCCGGACTCGCACCTATGCTCCCAGGGTCGCTTCGGCGGTCGTGCTTCATCTCTCTACTTAATCTTCTGATCCATCAGATGCAGCTGGCCAAGTAGCTGCGCTGAGCCGTCAATCGGACTCCTAATCAAAGGCATCCATACCTGTATTCTTCACTCTTCTGATCGCAGGCTCCCCATCATGCTGCCCATCCTGCAGCGGCGCTGAACTCCGGCTCATCTTCCAAGTACATGTCTGCCCTCCTCGCAGCATCTTCCTGCTCTCCTTCTATGGCTTCTCTGCATAAGCGTCTCACCATTGCTCACTCAACCTTCATGCGGTCCGAGACACGGCTTTCCCGACCATCCTACTATCCTGATTATCTAATCTCCAACCCAAGATTCTAAGCGTAAGGGCGCCTGCAACATCAATGGCCCTCTCCTATTATGTCTCTGCCCCTACAGGTCTCCGCTTCTACACGGACGCTGCCCCTTCCGTGGGTTTTGGGGGATTCTTCCAGGACCATTGGTTTGCCGAGCGTGGCCGCTACTTTCCACCGGAGCATCTCCTCTGCCCTACACGAGATATTCCCAGTGGTCGTGGCTGCGCGCTGTGGAATCACACGTGGCAGAGAAAGAGGATCTCTGTCATGTGTGATAATCTCGACGTAGTGGAAGCATTAAACAAAGGTCGCTCTTTTTCACCCAACATAATGTCCCCTGACCATTTCAACCTCCGTCAAAAATCAAAGGAGCCTGCAATATAGTAATAGCTCGCTCGGACACATCTCTCTGCCCCTACAAATCCATGATGCGTTACACTCGCCTCCACTGCAAAAAGGAGATTTTAACGGACCTCTCTTTCTCACTCCAGACATTCTTCCCATGACAGCAACCTGGTTCAGAGCTCAACTAAGATCCCTACTGCTCCTCTGTAATTTGTCTCCCCAGCTCTACACAGCCCACTCTTTCCGGATAGGCGCTGCCACGCGCGCGGCCTCGCTGGGGCTCCCCCACACCTCTTTGCAACAGCTGGGGCGCTGGTCCTCTTCGGCCTTCTCCGCCTACATCAGGCCAGACGCGTCCGCTATCCTGGCTGCACAACGTCTACTGGCTTCCTCGTAAGCTCCCAGCAAAGCAATACAAAGCAAAGTAAGTGAACCAATAGGATTTCTGGTGGCGGCACGCACTTTTAAAGATAACTCTGCTACAGCGTCTGGTACCGATCGTGATGCGAGCGCTCACGTCCCAGGCAGCGTCCGGTTGATCGTGATGCGAGCGCTCACGTCCCGGCGCTTAAAGATAACTCTGCTGCAGCGTCTGGTACCGATCGTGATGCGAGCGCTCACGTCCCAGACAGCGTCCGGTTGATCGTGATGCGAGCGCACACGTCCCGGCGCTCAAAGATAACTCTGCTACAGTAACTCTGCTGCAGCGTCTGGTACCGATCGTGATGCGAGCGCTCACGTCCCAGGCAGCGTCCGGTTGATCGTGATGCGAGCGCTCACGTCCCGGCGCTTAAAGATAACTTCACCGCAGCGTCTGGTACCGATCGTGATGCGAGCGCTCACGTCCCAGACAGCGTCCGGTTGATCGTGATGCGAGCGCTCACGTCCCGGCGCTCAAAGATAACTCTGCTACAGCGTCCGGTCGATCGTGATGCGAGCGCTCACGTCCCGGCGCTTAAAGACAACTCTGCTGCAGCGTCTGGTATTGATCGTGATGCGAGCGCTCACGTCCCAGGCAGCGTCCGGTTGATCGTGAAGCGAGCGCTCACGTCCCGGCGCTTAAAGATAACTCTGCCCGTTTTTGGGGATTATGCGCGCGAGCAAGCGCCGCACTCAACAGCATCTCTCCCGGGCCTAGGGCGCCAAACATACTCAATCAACAAACTTCTAACTGCATTTTCCCTCTTGGGTCTCTCCAAAGTGAAATGAAGCTCTTCGCGAAAGTTCACTGTGGTAGACCCGGCCACTGCTGCCAGATCTACAAGCCTGCTCATCCTCTACTCATTACACCAGCAAAACGCCCACATCTAATCCACCAATAACCACCAGGACAGCAAGTTAAAAGCCGGAGACGCCCACTTCCCGGCCTTCTGAAGTTTGCAAAGCCTCCGCCGCCCCACCTCCTCCTTCTCTCATCGAAGCGTGCTTGCCTACTGCCTCTGCCGTCACCAGTGCCTAGGCCCCGGGGGGGATTATGCGCGCGAGCAAGCGCCGCACTCAACAGCATCTCTCCCGGGCCTAGGGCGCCAAACATACTCAATCAACAAACTTCTAACTGCATTTTCCCTCTTGGGTCTCTCCAAAGTGAAATACCTGCGGAGAGGAGAGCCAAATCAGGCTCTGAGAATGGATACATCTAGATAATATACTTTTGATTACAATGCAGATAAGTGATTTGTATCTAAATTTGACGCTGAAGTGTGTAGTCGCTGCAAGACATTCTAAACAATAGAATTTGCAGACAAAACACTTTTGAATTATTTGAGACATTTATTTATGTCTTGTTTTATTATTTTGTAATTACTGCTCTGCTTGGTGTTGGAGTTTGGGCAGAGAGCAGTAAACAATTCAAGCAATGTAGTTGAATTCCCTAAACACATTCCTGGATACGTTTTCAAGAAAACGTCAAAGGACTGTGGAACTTAAGATATATATTGAGAAAAAATGTGATGGAAATACTTCAGAGCTCATCATACAGTGGCAGCGCTCACAAAGGACAGATGTGATGCAAACAAGAGGACTCCCAGAGGAGGGGGCTGGAGTTAGTGCTGCGGTAATGGCTTAAAAATGGAAATTCGCCTACATGTATGTGGCGCCACAGTTTGTGCTGTCGCACGATGGAGGAGCTCAAGCATCATTACCAACATGCCATTTTTCCACCGCAGCCGAAAGCCCTTCCAGTGATTTCCTGCTCCCACCAGAGCAGCTCATTTCTCAAGACAAATATATATATATGAAAAAAAAAGTGTGGGTGGTTATCCCTCTCTAAACTTGGATCCTCTTCCATGAGCCCTGGGAGCTTGAGTGTTCTGCGCAGTATCTTTGCTGTTCCTAGCACTGCACATTTCTGGACAAGATTTCCGAGGTTGTTCTAGGATTTTGCTGTCACCGCTCCTCCAGCTTCAGGGTCACTGCCCCCAG
Source organism: Knipowitschia caucasica (assembly GCA_964034765.1). Classification (NCBI taxonomy): domain Eukaryota; kingdom Metazoa; phylum Chordata; class Actinopteri; order Gobiiformes; family Gobiidae; genus Knipowitschia; species Knipowitschia caucasica. The sequence continues at coordinate 9,589,928 of OZ035826.1, forward strand.
AGCACCTAGCACCACAGGCGCCACGGGCACTACCGTCACTTTTACCATCCAGGCCCTCTCCAGCTCCCCTCTCAACCCTTGGTATTTCTCAAACTTCTCACGTTTCTAATGATTCTGTTACATGAACATGGCAATCGCTTGGAATTGCCATGTTCACCAAGATTCAAGATGAATGTATTATGTATTCATGTATTATGGACTCCCGCTCTCTGCTCGATGGCTGAATTCAGGAGGTTCACAGATATCGGGGAACGAGTTCCCATACCGGTTAAGATATATTTTCTCATATTTAGATGGTTCTCTGTAGCAGCAGTTTTATAACAGTCTCCTCAAATATCTTTTGCAATAATGGATGCTCCCTAACTCCCAAGACCTTAAATGTTACATGCACTAATCTGTAGAGTTCTGCTTTTGTTTTAACAGTTAGATTTCAAACCACACACACACACACACACACATCATATCTTATTACAGTCTCCATCACAGCAAGAAGTCTAAATAGAGTCACAAGGACATCCCAGACCAGGCTTGTGTCAATGTGGGCTCCAAAGTACTCATAATAATGTACCTGGGTGAGCTCTGAACCATGGATGGAGAGCAGAGTGCGGATTTCCCAAATGTCCCGGGTTAAAAAATGACTTCTTCTGTCTTCTTCACGTTAACAACGAGATGGTGATCCTCAAACCACGGTTTTCAATTAAATTCAATTCGTTGTTTTCTTGTATAGCCCTAAATCACAACAGCAGTTATCGCAGAAGACTTTACACAACCGTTGAATTCGTAAACATAGATTGGAGGATCAAACCGTCAAAACTCAAGAAAAAGAACAGAAAGCACATTGGTTTTGGTCCATAAGAGGCAGAAGACCAATGTCCATCAATGTTGATAAATGTCCAAAAATGTTGCTGAATGTTGAGTGTCCTGGCTTTCCTCTGCCCTTCGTCCACCTCCACGATGTCTGCTTGGTTTGACATTACCATCTTGTCCGTCTGTATTTGGAAGTCCCCCAGGATCTTCACACGCTCATTATCTGCCAACTTTGGAGGAGTTTCCCACTTATACCTTGGGGTTTCCGGCCTAAACTCTGTACAGACGCTCCTGTACACGATGCCAGCCATTTGGTTCAATGTAGGCTTTTCCTGCCAGCATCTTGCACCCTGGCAGGTTAAAGGATGTAAAACGAATTTTCTTTGATTTTACACTGCACAAAAATGTCTATATAAGTTAAAAAAGTTGAGTTGAAAGGTTTTTTTTTAAGTTTGAATGTCACATATAACCCATTTCAATTCACATGTCTTCTTCTACACACACATGCATCTTATTAAACAAGAGTTTTACCTCTATCTTTTTGGTATTAATGGTACTAATGAACCATCAAGTCCTTTTTGAAAGTGACCAAAAGCTTAAATGGAACGCTTAAGAAGTGATTTCACAGCACCCTTTCACTGGTGTCACAGGCTTAGGCAATTCAATTAAATCATTTTTCTCCAGTCCATTTTATTCTGAATGTCATGTCATTAGATGGAGTCAGATTTTGTCTAAATGAGTAAGAGCCTTTGAGTTCATTGTGTGACTCATAAAAATGCTGATGACATTAAAAGCATGTGCGAGTGCTTGAGTGGCAGGTCATGGAGCACCCGTCGTTAGACACACATTAACAACACAAAGCCTTGGTATTTTTGTTTCATCTCATACTTCCAGTCACTCTTCAACCTGTTCATGTTTTGTGATTGATGGAAAATAAGAATTTGTGTGTGAATACGTTTGACGGCTAACATTTGCACCATGTGACGTCAGCCCCATTCACCTTCTACTGAAACAGTTTCTATTCATGAATGTCAGCAACTTTTAAACTGTGTGTGTCCAGACTTCCAGGCCACCCTCTTTCCCAATGGATGAAATGACAGCCCCTCCTGCAGGTAATGAAGAATATGCTTTTTATTAAACATATTTTTGAAAAAGGGTTGAAAAATATGGCAAAACGTAAGCCATGGAAATGCTGATGATAGTAATAAAACTCACAGAAGACCACTGTTCATAAAAGAAGCTCACAAAGGCTTCGCAATTTTTCCTTTAAAATAATTTTTAGTTTTCAATTTAAATTTAAAAGTTTTTCAATTTTTTAATCAATCATTATTCCTTGCGTCATTGGCCCCTCCACCCTCCTCCATTCACACATTCGACTCCTACGCAATATGGACAAAGTGCCTCAAGACAAAACAACAATTTAGAACTTTGCAGCTTGTGCTCCCAGAGTTCCCCCATCCCAGTGTTATTCAGGGCCTGCCCAACTGTTAAACATAGTGTCTAAAGCAGACTTGGAGATTCTTATCCATGCATTTGTCTCCAGTAGGTTAGACTTCTGCAATGGCCTGCTCACAGGTCTGTCCAAACAGGCTGTAAAACAGCTGCAGTACATTCAAAATGCAGCAGCTGCTTGTGTACAAGTCTCTCCATGGCCTCGCACCAACATATATTAGTGACATGTTAGTCCCCTCTCTGACAATGTTTAAAACCAGGTTAAAGACAGTTCTGTTTAGCTGTGCATACAAGTGAGGGATTTTATATTTGTATCTTTCTTTTAAATGTTCTGTGATTATTTATGATTTTAATGCTTTCTTATTTTGTTCAGCACTTTGAATTGCCTTGTGTATGAATTGTGCTATAAAAATAAACTTGCCTTGCCTTGCCTAATGATTCTGCTAATCTACAGAGGCCCTGAAAAGCGGAGGTGTGTAGGAGCCTGACTTCTACTTCCATGTTGAATTTGTTCATATTGTGTCAGGGGTCCATGGAAAGAAGATGGAGCCATGTTTTGGCACAGGACAAACGCCTTTGCGGCAGCTGCTCCACACTTTGGCATTGATAGTGCAAGAAAAGAGAACCATGGCCTGTGACTTCTTTTTCGTGTTATCTGTTTTGTTACATTCCTTTCATTTGTGTCTGTTTTACCCAAACCACAACACTGGTCTGTTTGCTCCAATATAATATCCAATCCAGCGTGATTACTGTGAAATGTCGGTGCAGCAGTCAAATCATTTTCAGTCTCATTCATTGTTATTTCTTTCCATCGCAGCTGAACGTGGCATACTTTCCCACAACTATTGAAAACTGTTGGTCCCGACATTGGAGCAACTTCAGTGGCTTTGACTCTGCCTCTGCATGGGGAGTCAGGCCTGCTCCCAGGAACATGGGAATATGACAAAGATATGGTTTTGGCATCACCAGGACTTAGACCATAATTGTTTTGTGGAATCAGTGGCATCACCAGCTTTACCAGCAAAAACTCAGGCATGGTCGCTTTTTAGTCTCACACCACATCTGCTCTGTCTGAAAACCAAACTAAACTCATCATATATCAATGCTTGTGGAAAAAGTCTATCATTAACTTCCTCACATAGCCCAACCCGATCTTACGGCTCTAATATTCAGGGGTCCGGGCTTTTAGCTGAACAGCAGCCCCAGCCTCGTGCACTCTTTCTTGTCAGCCTGTTGCTAAGAATAATTTCACATAGAGACGTCAGGATGACAGAGTCTGCACAGGAGCGGGCCAACTTCTAACCGCTAAAACAGTTATTTCTCAAGCAGCGGGGAGGTGGAGAGACAAAAAGGTAGTGCTGCCTCGTAATTACTTTCTAAGGGCCCATTAGAGGAGAAGAGAGCTACCCTGATGCAATATAACACACCGCTGCTCCCAGTCGCTTACAAAGTCCTGACCACTGAGAAGTCAAGACTTAAAAATACCACAAAGTTTCCATTGTTTATCTTTGTGAACATTTTCAGTAGCTCTTGGTGAGAAAAAGAGGAGAAAGCATTATTTTTGGGACAATTCACAAAGAGAACACTGGACCTCAATGTAATCTTGTCTCTGGCCTTTCTGTGTGGAGTCTACATATTTCTCCCTATGACTGGGTGGGATTCCTGCTGGTGCCCCGATGGTTCTATCCCCATAAAACATGAATAAAAATAAATAAAAATAAAGAATAGTGTCAAGATCTTTTGTAAGTGCCAACAACAAATGTTTAATATGTACATACTGTAGCCACAGTTGCCCTGGGGCACACTGACAGAAGCATGGCAACCAGTATGTGCCATCGGCCTCTCCCACCACCACTGACCATTCACACACACACCAGACTCATTCTAGGCAATGTGGGTGAAGTGTCTTGCATAAGGACACAACAGCAGTTTGGCACTTTACAGCCGCAGCCGCCCCACTGTGGCACCTGGTGATCCCAGAGGTCTCCCATCACAGTACTGACCAGGCCCTGCCCTGCACAGCTTCAGCTTCAGCGATGTGACAGGACCTGGCTTTCACATGCAGGTCTAACCATGTGACAGAGGATAGACATGCACAATTTAGAGCCAGCAAGTAACAACATTTCTTGTGGTTTGAAATATCTTATCCTGATCTATCAAAACAAAGCATTTGTTGTGTCCCATTGTTCATTTGTGTCTGTTTTTACCCCAAATCACATTCTGGTCTGTTTGTATAATATCCAATCCAGCGGGAATATTGTGAGAAGTTCTGCTGTGAGACGTCGGTGCTGCAGTCATCTCATTTTTAGTTTGATTCTTGTTCTTTCTTTCCATCTGTTATCTTTGGGCACATATTCTCCCTTGGTTTTGGGTCATGTCCAATAATACAGTTCTTTATCATTTCTCAGCATAGGGCTTCCTGATTGATTTGTGTTGAGTTATTATAAAGGAGAAGGTGGAACTTATTGTGTATATTTATCTAAAGTCCATGTCCTCACATTGCAGAGGGGAATGTTTCGGGCATACGTACAAAACCTTGATATCTGAAGATTGCACGCTGTCGCTGCTTTTACAAGTAGAATGTAGGTGGATGCTATTGCGGAGACCTGGAGGCGGATACCATTGTCTCTGTTAAAGTGACAAGAACAATAGTGGATAGCAGCAGTGAACCGAGTATAGTTAATTATTACTGTAAGTTTGAAATATCTGATTTGTCTTTATCTCAACTGAAGAAACCTTCAGGTGGAAGTGCAATTTTAAATGCACTTATGTATTCATTTTTGTTTGGCTTCCTTATTATGCTAGAGTTAACTTTTATTTTTTTTATTTTATTTTTTTAGTATAGAGTCATTGTTAATTTATCCTTAATCCTACTGTTCTGTAACTGGTGATGGAAAAATCACATTTACCCCCTGAATATGACTAGTTTTGCATCATTAGGAGCATGTGCTCCTAATGATCGTGGTTCGTGGTTTCGAGCCCACCTCAAGACTTTCTCCACCGACTCCCACTGATGTCTGCTGTCGTTGTGTCCTTGGCAAGACACTTAACCTCTGGGAACACCTGATGCCACAGTGGGGCGGCTGCGGCTGTAAAGTGCCAAACTGCTGTTGTGTCCTTAGGCAAGACACTTTATCCCCATTACCTAGAATGAATCTGGTTTGTGTGTAAATGGTTGGTGGTGCAGGTCGGAGGGGCCGATGGCACATACTGGTTGCCTCGCTTCTGTCAGTGTGCCCCAGGGCAGCTGTGGCTACAGTAGTTTTCACCGCCGTGTATGGAGTGAATGAATAATGAAAGCGTCTTTGAGTGTCCAAAAAAGCGCAATATAAAACCGATGCATTATTATTATCAATAATAATGTAATTGATATTTTTCAGATTGTTCAATTATTATAATTTTTTTTTTAACCAAATGTTGCTTATTGCAGGTTATTTCTATAAGCTTACCCCCACTAAACCACCGACCACTGTACAACATAGCCGTATACACACAGAAGTGTGTATTTTCACTTTCACGGGAAACAGCAGCTCTATATTGGTTCTCCTCGACTTCAGCTTTGAAATGTGGACCTTTGTTTATAGCAGGTGTTCTATTATGCATATTCAGTTGTTTTAGGGCTATAACACCCCTCACCACATGCTTTATACACTTTTCTAACCACCAGAACTCATGACTGCTGGAGACCGATCGTGTTAGGTGTAGGTCTGAGAGCTGCTGTAACCGTGCAACACAAAAACAGCAGCAGAGGACATACACAGGAGCAGGATCGAGGGCCACAGGGAGACCTCGGTATCATCAGTGTGGTGCACACAAGCCACCAAAGAATATGTGCAGTGCATTAGAATCATATTGTAAAAAAAGCATGCGGAATTGCAAATGCAAGAATTTGTAGGATAGGAATTCAAGTGTCCAGTAGCAGCAGAAACACATCCATCCATACAAAAAAGAAAAACAAGTACATCATTCTAAAAACTAGTATCAAAATGCAACAGCACTTTAGGTCACAGCAGCAGAGATGGTGTAAGGCTATGAAAGGTGACGGACCATTCAATTTAAAAAAAAGTTTTTTGCTGAAAATATAGAAAACAACCTCCTCATCCTTCTACAATGGACTGAAAAAACCCTCTTCATGTGATGCGTCCGGGATAAAAGCAGGTTCACTTTCAGGACACAGATGGCACAAGAATGATGCGTATATAACCTGCTCAACATTGAACTATTCGAGGCTGCACTCGTGATGCCTCCATTTGGATCTGAGGCTTTGGGGTCACGTTAAATAGACTGCAGATATTGCCACTGACAGATCGCATTTAAAGAGCAACATGGCCATGCATTAGCCCGGTATGTATCAAAAAAATCAAAGGTGAGACCAGTGTCAGCATAAATACGTGACTGGAATGCTGAAAGAGTAATGCTGCGTCCCTGAATGGCATCCTGAGGGGGCCATAGTGCATGAAGCCATCATTACTGAGATGAATGCACATTTGAGAGTGAAGCCATCTCGCTCCTTTGGGAGTGGTCTATTCCACAACGACGGTGACCCCCAAGCAAAGGCCAGGCAGGGTTGGTGAGCGGCTCGATGGTTATGTAAATGACATCAATCAGCCTCGCCTTCAGCCCGATGAGCGGTTGCCAATGTTCCCGAGCTATTACCAGACGTCAACCGGCAGCGGTTCATGCCGCCATGTGAGCTCTGTGTCAGACGAGAGCATAAATGAGAAATGGAAAATTACTGTTGGGTTATGTCTGGAGCTGGAGTGGTTAAAGCAGCAGCACAGATGACAGGCGCAGAGCCGTCAATACCTCCGTGAAATGTGGAAAACAGAACAAAACCCAGGCAACTGATAAGACACTCGTACTCAAAAGAGAAACTCACACAGAAGAACTGTACACAGGAAAAATGAAGAAGAAAGGAGTTAAAAGTAACATATAATCTAAAATCTAGGTTGGTCTTATTCACTAAATGGATACAAATTATGCATAGTAAAATTTCTGTTCAAATATGTTGTTTTTAATGTCCACGTATGATTTTAATTCTCTAATATGTGTTTAAAGCTGAGAGATTTGACACCTGCAGGATGGTTCAAATGCAGAAGACCGATATTCCTGTAGCGACAATGCAATGATTGACTCTTTGTATGATTTGAATATTCTTTCTTGTTTGTGAAGCCCTGTACACAGTACACAGTACTGTACACAGTACACAGTAATACAAAAACAATCATGCTTTGCTTTGCCTTTTGGCCCTTTTGGCTTTTTAGATATGATCATGTTGAAGGTTAATATGCCATTAGCTTTAGTTATATTTGTTTTAGGAAACTGAATAAGCAGCGAATGTTAACTAAAGAAAGAGACTGTTTGAACCTTGTTTCGGAAAAAGTTAAGTTCCATGGTTTGATTAACATTAACATACATTTAAAACACTCTTTCCCATCACAATGAAATGCTTATCCATCCAGAAGGCTGCACCGTAAGAAGTATTTTACAAACTGCACTGAGAGAGGTGAAAGCAATTTATATTGGCAGATGATTTTGAGGATGGAGTTCAAATGAATGTAAAATGAAGAGAGGAAAGACATTTGACATTTTAGTTAATTATGATGTGAATTGAAGAGATGCAAGAAGGTTCAATTCCATGGGGCCTCTCTGTGTATAGTTTGCATGTTCTCGCCATGTCTGCTCCAGCTTCCTCCGGTGTTTTGGTTTCCACTACTGCTAAACACATGTACCATAGTTCAGGATGAACGAGTGTGTGTTTTTGAGTGTGGTTCTAGGTCTACAGATGGTAATTAGCAACAAGAAAGCTTCTCTCTGGTGTGTGTACAGCTCCTGCCAATAATACACACTGTCCCATCCAAATAGAAATACAAAAGTACAAGAATCTACTGACCTCGACATGCTCCCACTACCAAATTTGAGGTTATTATTGCTCCAGACACTGTAAAAGGTAGCTACTGTACTGTCATAATATTGGTAGTTACACACACAGTGGATATACATAAAACAAACACACAATTGTCATCAGTGTCTGTGCTACTATTGAGCCAAAAACAGTAGAGAAAATGGCCAAAGAACAATAAAGTGTGCAATTGTAGGATGTGTTTAATATGAATTAGCCATAACATAGTATATTATACACACACTCAATCATAAACATTTAGATATGATCATTTTGAAGAGTCCAAACCATATAGGAGCATTTTTTGGCTGTAAATGGTAATCAGTAACCTACTTCTTCTTTAGCACTGGCATAATTTCTCACACACCACATTCATCAAATACAAAATGGGAACAGTAACTATCCCATGGGAAAGTATTTTCAGTAATGTCCTTGCAATGACTGGCAGCCAATCTCTCCAGTCCCTCTCTCACTCTATTCTTCTACCTCCATGGCCAGTCTTTTTACAGCCCGATAACAATTTGAATTATCAGCATGGCCTATACAACTAATTCTTTGAGAAAGCTACGTCCCTTGATATTTCTTTAAGACTTGTCAGTTCTCTCATAACTGAGTGGGATGTGTGTAGACAAGAAGACTGTGGTAGGCCCTGTGTAGTGGAGCTGTGAAAGGGGGCTGGCCGTGCAGAATAATATCACAGACAGGAGCAGGAAAGTGGCTCCATTACACTAGGAGCGCCCCTAGCGGTCATCTGACCGTCACTCACTTTAATATGCTAATTTGGCCCCGTCCCAATTCTAAGGGCCCTCGAGGTGTGAGTGCTCTCACCAGAAAAGTGCCTTCCCATAGGTGAGTGCACTCACAGGATATTCTCCCTGAGAATTGGGACACCCCTGGATCTAGGGGACAATATGCAAATGACGCAGGCAAACGTGTTCCACGTCACACGCATCATCAATGTGTCTGATTTTACCACAGATAAGATCTGACACAGATATGACTTTATGAGAAATAGTATTTAATCAAATGAGACGTATTTAATTCTATTTCATATGAAGATTAGCAGACGGGTACAGCCACGGTCCCGCAGATCAAGTAAACTGTGTCAAAGCGATGCTCTGAACTACTTCATGGATCTATAGATCCATGACTTAAGCCTCAGTGAACGCCACACGCTGCGGCCGCTTTGGGAGTGAACGTCACCAACACATGCTTAAAAAACGGACTCGCACACGCTTCGGAGCTTCCTGCCGTCCAGCACAAACTTGCGCCTGTTTGTTTCGTGTTGTTTCCTTTCATTTGCCTGACATCTACTACCAACTATCATAATGCATCATGGATCACCCTAGAACACAAGTGAGCTCCGGACCTCACTTGAGGGCGAGGGTGATTTTTAAGGGTGTGAGGGCCCTCGCCTCTTCTCCCTAAGTATTGGGACACCCTACAACCCCCGCGGGCACGCACTAAATCTAGGGCAAGGGTGCTTTTTAAGGCTAAGGGTGAGAATTGGGACAGGGCTTTAGTGTATTCAAAACAAAACGCCAGAAGTTGAAATTTTATGACTTTTACTGGGTACTTGTTGTTTATATTTTGGTGTGTTTTGTTTTTGGAAAAGTAAAGAAAACAAGATTTACACGCATTTTAACTTTTCTAAACCACAGCCATTTCTGCTGCCCCATAGGGATACATGGCGCAGGGGCGACTGTTGTCATAGTAACCTTTCCCGGGGTTTTTTCGCGCCTTATACAAATGTATCAATATGTTATCATTAGACTCTAAAGGGACTTGAGGTTTTTATTTGGGAGAGAGAAAGAGTTTTGAATTGAGAGGAGTACAACATGAATAGAGCTGCAAGTACACGGTATGAAGCCCAGACAGTGCTTCAAGACATTGAATGAGAACAGTCTGACGGAGGTGAGATGTCACAGCGGGGAGAACACTTATAATATTCTAAATCTGAACGTAAACCCGTAGTGCATTCACGGCACGGACAGCAGTGTTGGAACAAGTCCAGAAGCAATAACGCACATGACCCGCGTAATGCCAGCCATATACGCAGGTGTCTGTGTGCGCGCTGTTGCTCCATTCTGCTATTTCATTCATCATCAATTACATTCTTATATTTATACTAGGGCTGTCCAAAATAGCGCGTTATTAACGCGTTAACGCAAATCAATATTAACGCCGTCATTTCTTTTATCGCGCGATTAAAAAAAAAAAAAAAAAAAAAAAAAGATTTTTTTTTTTTTTTTTTTTTTTTTTTACTTTTTATTGCAGACAAACACATAGAAACAAAGAAAAGGACTAGTTCAGATACATTGTAGACAGAGATTACAAACAATATGTAGTTGGAGATACAGGGGGCCAAAGAAGAAACCCAGAAGGGCACATAGGAGGGGAGGGGGGGGGGGGGGGGACATGAAGTGGGAGATGGGGGGGAGGGGTTAATAAAAAGGCAATACAAGCAAACAGTATACAGTCATAGATATACCGAAGGTAAACAGAGAAACAGCATAGAGTATTTACATGAACAAATTTACAAAATATTTACAGATTGTTTATCATCATCATAATGACACCATGATGTTTCTATACAGTCTATGGTCTATACCCACACATACACACACACACCCACACACACACATTGAAGGGGCTTTTTGTTACCAATTATTTATTTTGTCATCCATTTATTGATGATTTTGCATCAAATGTTAGTGTGTAATATAACACTACACATTGTTTTCAATAAAAAAAGCAATTGCACACAGCACGCAAATGTGTGACTAATTTGCGATTAATCGCGAGTTAACTATGAAATTCATGCGATTAATCGCGATTAAATATTTTAATCGTTGGACAGCACTAATTTATACATAGAAGAAGGCAATAAAGCAGAATACAATATCGCAATAAAATAGAACAATTAGATGAACTATCAAGGCAGAGTGCAGATGGAGCGCTGTGAGGCCTCTCGTCACCCGCGGACACCTGCAGGAGGAGAGCGACTGTGGGTCAGAAGCGGCCCTCATCATATCAATAAGGATATCTTTCTTATTTCATTCAGATAACACTGTGTGTTATTCTGCACAGCACGCACTGCAAGGCAATGATTATAATTTTCTTCTGATCATAAAGAGCACTGCTTGTCTCAAATAAATACAAATATATATATATAACGTGTCCCGTGTAAAATTGAAGATTGTACATTGACGATGGTAGCCTAGCTGATGATCTTGTGTCAATACGAATACTATTATTATTATCTAGATAATATTTCCCACAGTGATTTCGGCTGGAAAGAGAAAACAGTCTGGAGATGACGTAAGAAGTAGACGCATATAGCAGCGCGAAGACGTTATGGTCCCGTGCTTTTCTAAACTATCATTTATATTGTTTGAATTGACATATTGTTACTGAGTCAAATTTAACATATAGTGACCGACCTTTTACGTGTTTGCAAAGTTACAAAATAAATCTAGCCAGAAAAGTCTTCGTAATTTTTTTTATTTCGGCTGGAATTACAATTACTTAGCATATTTAGACAAATAATTTACACAGTTTCATTATGATCACGATTTCCTTGCAACAACAAATTCTGGTTTAGTGAACAATCAATTTGGCAAAAGGCTGTATCAGCGCAAAATACATAGCGGTCAACTGACCGCAGGGGGCGGTGCAAGGTATGTTTAGAGCATAGCGGTCCTAGTGTTAAAGCAGCTTCTCTTCGACGAACATGTAAAGCCTCTCATTGATAAGGTAACAGTGTGTCGCTGTTTTGTCAGATCGTCTACAGCCGCTCTTGGAGGTGTAATCGCAAAGATTGCAGTGATTTTGTGGACCAAGCAGTAACCATGAGCATCCAGGAGCATCGTAATGACAGGATATGACAAGAATATTCTCTGTTTGCTCTGCTGGGTTTAAGGACCTTCTCTTCAGTCCAAAGTGGTGAATGTGCGATGCTGAGTAAAGCGGCTTCTGCCATCACAAACTGCTGGGCCTTACTTTGGGGAACACTGGTGAAGTCAATTGGGGAACTTTATTACTCTTATTATGGTTATGGCAACATTATGGTGCTTGGTGAGATGTCGTTATCTTTCAGAACAGAATAATGTATATTTGATTGATCATGAGCACAGTGTAGCCATTCACATCTAAATAGCTGGTTCTTTGAGACAGTGAATATAAACATAGCACTTTTGTTTTTCATGGGTCAAAATAAACTCTCTCTGCTCAATATAGTCACAGTCCCTTGGTCTCACTCAGCACGTGAGTGGCCCCACCCACAGCAAAGGGCACACTCTAGACCTGCTGGTTACAAAGGGGGTTAATATTTTAAATGTAAATGTGGTTGACGTGGCTCTGTCAGATCACTTCTGTGTATTTTTTGACATGTGTTTTGATAGCAAACAACCATATATATCTGAATCTGCAATTGTCAGACACAGACACATAAATGAAAACACAACCGAACTATTCATGGGAATGATAAACTTTGAGAACACATTGTGTTCTACTGTTGACGAATTGTTTAACTCTGTCACCGCCAATGTTATAAATGTTCTGGACATCATCGCTCCTGTGAAGGTTAAAATGATTACAAATAAGCCAAAGGCCCCCTGGACTAAAATGGACTCAGTCATGGTACAGAAGAGAGAGTGCCGTAGGGCCGAGCGGAAGTGGCGAAAATCCAATCTCCAGGTTGATCATGATATCTTCAAAAATGAGTTGTGCAAGTTTAACAGGGTGCTACGTAGAACAAGAGAAATTTATTTTTCTAAAACCATTGATGGCTGCAATAATAATCTACGACTTATGTTTTCAACAGTTAACGGATTAACAAACCCCCCTGTTCAGCTGCCATTCGAATTTGCTTCAGAATCTAAATGTAATGAGTTTGCACAATTTTTCAATGACAAGGTTCAGAGCATCAAAAACGCCATCACCTCCAAGGCAGAAATAACATTACAACAGCCGGTGAGGCTGTTTGAGCTATCGCACTTTGCACCAACAGATAATGAAACTGTCCAAGATGTTGTCTCTAGCCTTAGTTCCTCCACATGTAGCCTGGATGTACTACCCACTAAATTTTTTAAGTCTGTTTTGAGCAGTCTTTTACCTTTGCTCACACAAATAGTGAACATGTCTTTCTCATCTGGAACATTTCCAATGGCCCTGAAAACGGCAGTCATCAGACCCCTCCTAAAAAAGAGGAGTCTAGATGCCACAGTTCTTAAGAATTATCGCCCCATTTCAAATCTGCCGTTTATGGGAAAAATTCTGGAAAAAGTTGCTTACCAACAACTTACAGAATTCTTAGTAACTAATAGTTCGTTTGATGCGCTCCAGTCCGGCTTTAGAGCCAATCACAGCACTGAGACTGCACTAGTGAAGGTTACAAATGACATCCGACTTAACACCGACACAGGAAAAGTCACAGTTTTAGTAATGTTGGATCTGAGTGCTGCGTTCGACACAGTCGACCACGAGATCCTCATGCAGAGACTAGAGCACTGGGTGGGTGTCACTGGGACTGCCCTAAGTTGGTTTAGGTCTTACCTAGAAGACAGGAAATACTTGGTTCAGATAGGAAACTGTGTCTCAGATCATATGGCTCTGACCTGCGGAGTGCCATAGGGATCAATTCTGGGGCCTCTTCTGTTCAATATTTACATGCTGCCGTTAGGTCAGTTAATACGCTCCAACAATGTATCCTACCACAACTACGCTGATGACACTCAAATTTATGTCTCACTTACTGCAGGAGAACATGGACCAGTGGAATCACTCCTTCACTGTACTCAACAGATTAGTGATTGGATGCAAAATAACTTCCTTCAGCTAAACGCAGACAAAACAGAATTGATTGTCTTTGGTCCTCAGAAACAAAGAGAGAGCGTTATTCGTCACCTCCAGTCTCTCTCCCTGGAACCTGTAGGCAAGGTCAGAAACCTAGGAGTTATAATGGACTCAGACTTAAATTTTAACAGTCATATCAAATCAGTAACATCAGCAGCATTTTACCATCTGAAAAACATTGCCAAAATTAGAAACATAGTGTCTAAATCAGATCTGGAGATTCTCATCCATGCATTTGTCTCCAGTAGGTTAGACTACTGCAATGGCCTGCTCACAGGTCTCTCCAAACAGGCTGTAAAACAACTGCAGTATGTCCAAAATGCTGCAGCTCGAGTCCTGACCAGGACCAGGAAATATGACCACATTAGTCCAGTTCTCAGGTCTCTGCACTGGCTTCCTGTGGCTCAGAGAATAGACTTCAAAGCAGCACTGCTTGTGTACAAGTCTCTCCATGGCCTCGCACCAGGGTACTTAAGCGACTTGTTAGTCCCATATGAACCGACCCGGACTCTGAGGAGCACAGGAGGTAGCCTCTTACTGGTTCCAAGAGTCAGAACTAAACATGGGGAGGCAGCGTTTGAGATTTATGGAGCTAAAATCTGGAACAATCTTCCTGAAGATGTGAGGCTAGCATCTACTCTGGCAATTTTTAAATCGGGGCTAAAAACTGTTCTTTTTAGCTGTGCATACGGCTGAAGGATTCTATTGATACATACTCTTTTTTTTTTTTAATGCATTGTGGTTATTTATTATTTTAATCCCGTGTGTGCTTTTAATATTTTAAGTTTTTTTTTTTTTTTTCCATTATTTGTGATTTTATTCTGTTTTTAATGTAGTTATTGATGTCTCTGATTTGTGTGATACTATGTGGGTTGTGAGGCGCTTTGAGTGGCCTTGTGTTGGAAAGGCGCCATACAAATAAAGTTGATTGATTGATTGAAGTTGATAGAGCTCACAGAGGTCAGTTTCGCGATACTACAGGCAGCATGAGTCATGCTTACAACTCTTATGTTTGAATGTTATGTATCAACTTTTGTCCTATCCTATCACATTGTTTTTAATCCTGATGACATGGGGATGGTTGCCATGGTGACAAGTATCATGGTAATGGTTGCCCTGGCGACATTTAATTTGGTCATAGAGAAAAACAGATTCATGAGGAAAAACTGCACGGCGTAGAAACGGTTGCCATGGTAACATTTCTCATAGTGACTATTGACATGTTAACAGTCCACACTACCAACCAGCAGACTGATGCATCGACCCTAATGAAGCATTTCACTTCAGCACCGCGGACAGCACTCCAGCAGACTTACTCCAACCATTGTATTGTTATGTGTCCATTTCTAATATATAAACACACATAGATACAGTTGTTGTGTTAACCGTTACCATGGAAACAATTGTCACAGTGACAGTTGTCATGGATTTAAACTCATGTTGAGTCTGAACCATGCGGCATGGTGACATGGTTGCCATGGCCACAAATGCAACAGTAACTCTTTCCCTGGCAACGATTGTTACATAATGTCTGCCATGGCGACCGTAGTGGTAATGGTTGCCATTCATCCTAGTGACGGTTGCCAGGTTAACAAAGTTTTACCAATCAGCACACTGACCGCATCGACCTGAATGTGGCATAGCACTTCAGCACCTCGGACAGCGCACAAGCACACAAGCTCTGACAATTGTTTTGGTTTTATCCATTACTAATATATATAAAACACATGCGTACAGTTGTTGTGGTAACGGTCGACAACCATGGCTGATTATCTCTTCCATAAAGGAACAGTGACTGTGCGACGTTGTTGTTTTGTCTGCTTTTATTCACTCAAAATGATATGCACATTTGCTTTTAGTTACTTAGCAAAAAATATGGGCTCATCAGCAAGTTCATGGCTGTGCTGATTTGGCCCGCCTCATTTGAGGAATAGGGGACGCACAACGATTCTACCTGTCAATGAAGGAAATTACATGATTCAGCTGTCCTCCAAACAAATAAATAAGAACAAAATGAACAAATGTTTTACTGAATATTGACATAAAATAAAATAAAAGGTTATACATAAGTTAACTTGAACTGGCATCATGTGATACTGTGAGTCAATCAACAAACCTGTTTGTTTTTCATCATTCTCCAAGTAAAGTTACTGTGGTCGCGTTTTGGAAACTATTGTTTTCAGCTGTAACTGCAGGTGAAATGTTTGGGATTTAGAGCGCTTTTTATGTTGCCCCCCTTTTATGAAAGCTCAAAGGTATCAGCAGATTCTGCCTTTGTGTGACCTTTATCTAAACTTTATAGCCAACAGAAGGTCAGTCGTTTTGTCACAGATTCGTTCTGCTTAGATCAATGTAGTGGAGCATCTGTTCAGCTCTCTTCAGCTCAGTCTGATCTGATTCACAAAGAGAAAGGCTGACCCATTTTAAAGATGCGTTTCTCATGTGCTGCTTTTTCTTGGGAAAATGTCATTGTTTGGCCTGGATATTAATGTTTTAATAAACCTTTCCTTTTTTATTGGAAACAAGCATGTTACTTGAATTAGCCTCATTCAGTTCATTAATGTAATCCATAATTAAGGAATGTTCATGTTTTAGACTAAACTGAGTCCCATTTCAAGCGTGTGAAGCATCTGTTTGAGTACAATTTGTCCTGGAGTTGACTTTAGATCCATTCAGGCTAAAACCAGGAACTTTTGGCAGAATCATAAAACGCCGCCTCTTCTGTCTAAAAGCTCCTGTCTCAATCCTCTGTTATTGTGATGTCATTGTACCACTATGACATCACACTCAGAGCAGTATTAATCGCACAGCTGGCAATTTTCAAATGTAGAAAAGAAAAAAAACAAATTCAGCTTCTCCCTCTTGTGGTCGCACGTAGAGTTACAGGCAGCAGAAATCGTTTTTTACCTTGTATCTTAACTTGTTGTAACGTACTGTGATTATCTATGATTTTAATTCCTTGTTTTTTTAAGTACTTAGAGTTGCCTTGGCTATAAACTGCTATATTAAAAACAAAACAAAAACTTGCCTTACCTAAAACAGGAAATGACAAAGTAAATAGTCTCATTCTCATTTATAATGTACATTAATATTGTAATATCTCTTCTTTGAATTAAAAATGCATGAATTCGCATACACAACCAGAACAGCTGTATAATGTCCGTGTTCTTTCTTCACCACCATCTTCATCACCAAACTACTGCAGTCCTTTTTTAAACTTTAACATACCCACGAGTCCTATCTCCGTCTCCATGGCTTTGCAACAGCAGAGCCATGCCATCCCTACACATCGATTCTTGCGAGACAGCAGCAGATGCTCGTTATAGAACTCCTGGATGTATGGCTGCATTCACTACTCCTTCAAGCACTTTTCAATTATGCATGGGGTTCTCAAACTGCCCTGGGTCAAAACTAACTTGAGCAAGTGAAAATCAGATTGTCCACGCTTGACCGGAAGGCATATCCACCTCCGGAGTACGGCTTGTTTGGTCTTTGCTGTGTAACTCTTTTGTTTACCTTATCTGACTGAATGCTCTTGCTCAGTAAAACCGGAGGATTTCATAAGTGGCTTTCCGTTTTTCCGGAGTGAGACGGATGTGAGTTATGAGCGAGGTTATTGGACAGGGCGTTGTCTTGGGACGCATCTGGGCCAGCGTCCAGACTGCGAAATTGCACCAAAGTCCTTTTAAAATTCACATTACATCAAGCATTCGGACCATTCTCTCCCCAGACTTTTTTTATTTTACTCTGTTTTATCCAACTTTTACCATAAACTGGAAAATAAAACGTCACCGTCTACTGGAAGCATTAGGTCATACTGCTGCTCTGCCAAAGAAACTTTAAAGGGAACATGTATTTTTCACGGTTGGATTTAATTGCGGAAGATTCCACCTTTTTTCTGGGGCCTACAAGGTGCATGGGTAATGGAATGTGAAGTGCAGCCCTCCTTATGTCGCAGCTGGAGGTAGAACGCGTGGGTGAAGCCAAGGAAAGAGAGAGCGTCAGTGAGTAGAGAGTTCAGAGGATAGAAATTGTCAAGGTGCAAGGACATTATATGCACAGAATGGACATCAAGTGAAAATCTATAATGCATGCAAAGTTGTGTAATTTGATTTAATGTGTGTTTCAGGAGGCTGCGAAGATGCGTTACAATTGTGTGCTTTATTTATCGGCTGGATTCTATGAAGCGGTTAGAGGTGACTGGAACCACAGCTAGTATGGTTGATACTGAGAGGCTGCCAGGTTTCCAGATCGTGCAGGCAGAAAAATAGTATATCAGAAATACAAGTGTGTGTGTGTGTGTGTGTGTGTGCGTGCGTGTACGTGCTTGTGGTATTTCCCATTCTTGTACCTTCAAATCAGGTGAGACATCTGGAGGTAATACTGGACTCATAACAGCCACATCAAATCAGTAACATCAGCAGCTCTTTACCACATAAAAAACATAGATGCCAGGAACACAAATATAAAGCAGACTTGGAGATTATTTCCGTGCGTTTATCTCCAGTAGGTTAAACGACTGTAACGGCTGCTCACTGGTCTCTCCAAATCCAAAATATTGCAGCTTGTGTCCTGACTTGAACCAAGAAGTACGACCACATTAGTCCAGTCCTGAGGTCTCTGCACTGGCTTCCTGTGGCTCAGAGAATAGACTTTAAAACATCTCTGCTTGTTACAAGTTTCTCCACGGTCTCGCACCAAAGTACATCTGAGACATGTTAGTGCCATATGAACCAGCCCGGACTCTGAGGAGCACAGGGACTGGCCTCCTGCTGGTTACCAGAGTCAGAACTAAACATGGGGAGGCCGCATTTCAGATTCATGCTGCTAAAATCTGGAACTGTCTTCATGAAAATGTAAGACAGGCTTCTTCTCTGACAACATCAAAATCCAGATTAAATCAGTTCTGTTTAGCTGTGCATACAATCTGAATTTTCTCCACTGTGAGACTAATAAAGGTTTATCTTATCTTAACCGAGGGATATTTATCTTTACCGATTATTATTGTTTGGTTCAGCACTTTGAGTAGTCCCATGTATGAACTGTGATATAAAAATAAACTTGCCTTGCCTATTAATGCTGCTCTTATGAATACATTTACTAACCACAGGTGAATACACGTTTAGTGAACTATAAATATCCTACTGATAATAAATAGTTGAGGAGCAGACTGAGTTGTGAATGAGCCTGGAGGAGGATGTGTGTCATCTGGAAATTAGAAACAAGATATTTTAGGTGTAAAAGTTTCAAACTCAAATAAAAACTCATTTCAATCTTCACATAACATCGGATTGAACCACAGAGACAGGATCCAGTTACTGATTTTGGAAAGAAGATGAAGAAAGTTAAAGCTAGTTAGGGCCTCACCGTTTGGAGTTACATCACTTTTGGCTTGGATCTAAACTCTTAATCTCTCAAACACAAAAGAAGCAAGTTTTCTCTTTAATGATTCACTGAGGAGCAAAACACTTTATATAACACTTAATCATCCATGGCTTTATCCGTCTCTCTTTCAAAGCACGGACTCGCGTATTTGTGTCTGCTGAACATGTGAAAAATGTGTTGGTTAGGTTTTGAAATACATAATTCAAATGTTGCTATAATGTAAATTTAACAAGTATGTCTTCTCTTATCTTTTGCTGAATTTCTTTTGGAGCCATGTTGACGGAGTGGTGAGCGGTTAAAATCCAGGTTGGAATGGAATCTTTCTGATTGGAGTTTGCATGTTCTTCCCGTGTGTGCGTGGGTGTTTTGTCCTGCCTCCTGCTCGCCCCTCCCTTCCCTAATGCACGCAAGTGAAATCAATGTTCCAACAAGCTTGTTCCCCACATGGAAACTAGATCATTGGAATCCCCACACACTCAGCTCGTCCTTCTCTGTATGTTGGTCCTCGACGTCTCCTAAACCAGGGGTGGGCAATCATTTTCATCGGGGGACAACATCGGGATACAGCACTTTTGTATTCTATCACTATAATATACAAAAGTGCAAATATCTGGTTATTCCTTTGTTTGTAACCCATAACATGTTGGACTCATTACATACTGTGTGACAGATTTTTTTTTATAACATGTCATGGTAGTACATATTAAAGAAGCAATATGTAAGATGTTCATGTCAAGTCATTTTTAAATGGCCTAAAAGGCATTAATAAACCATGCTCTTTTTGAATGAACTGATAACAGCAGAGTGAAACGTAGGGAGACGGACAAACACCTTGATACAATAATTCCTTGTGTTTGCTGCTGGATTCGGGGCATATCTGGCAACCTGAGTCAGGGAGAGTGGGAGAGGACTACAGAATATTGACCGTGATTGCAGTACCCCATTTGGCCAGATTTTTACATATTGCTCCTTTAAGTTACAGACCTTCATTAGCTCTGGATTAATCTAAATAAGCCATTAATTAAATTAAATGTATTCTTGTGTAGCCCTAAATTACAACAGTAGTTATCTCGGAGGACTTTACAAAACCGTTCGCCAACACAGATCAGAGAATCAAACAGTTGATGCAATGGTAAAAAACACATAGAGCCATTGGTCCATAATGGCGGAGGACTAATGTCCATAAATGTTGATAAAAGTCCATAAATGTAGTTGAAAGTTTTGTGTATTGGGGTTCAGAAAAAAAAGGACAAAAACAGGTTATTTGTGCTATTAGTCATCCTACACACAATCCAAAAAGAAAAAAAAAATACACTGCTTTCTTTGAGGCTTCACTTTCCAATAGTTCACCTCTCGCACCATTCTTCGTGGGAAGGCTCGCCCACTTAAAAGGAAACAGCATTTTCAGTAATGTCCATAAGTGCGGTAATCATGTGCACTAGAACCTGTGTGAAAGGCACATCTTTTCCCTCTAATGCAGGCTAATGAAAGTGTGCTCTGCTGCTCTGTACATCTGCACATATCCATCAGAGTGGAGCGTCTGGAGCCCACACATCATCTGTGTTTACGGCTAATCAATGATGTTTGTGTGGGTCGGGGAAGGATGTTTTTTCCTTGAAAGTAAAATGTTAATATAGAAGCACACAGTGGACATGAGAATACAGCCTCTTTTCAGACTCTAGTCATGGTTTCATAATTCAATTAAATTAATATAAAATGCTTAGACCTTGATCACAGCAGTAGTTATCTCAGAGGACTTTACACAACCATTGAATTCACCAACACAGATCAGAGAATCAAACAGTTCAAACACAAAAAAATAACAGAAAACACATAAGTCCAAGACATGTAATGATAACGAACACCTATCAGTCTATATTGGCATTGGGAAAACGACCAATGTCCAAAATTGTTGATAAATGATCAACTAGAAGCTCCACCACATCTCAAATATGTTGAAAGATATTGTGTTTACAGTTATTTTGTGCTCCAGATCCGAGTAATCAGTAGAGAAGAGCCTTCAAATGCTGGAGCCTGGATGCTTCCTGCTTCTGGACAGAGCAGTCGCATTCTCTTGCTGCTCCTCGCTTGCTGCTTTTTTATCTCCTTTAATCATTTTTGCTTACATTTTTATTCCACAAAACACGGATTACTCCTTTTTACAAACTTAAACACAAGACTTGTGGAATTTACCTAACTTACAGCATGTCGGGAGGACGGGAAAGAACAAAACTTTGCGACGGCTGTTTTTCACTCAAACAGGAGCTAAAACTTCTTCAAGACCGAATTGTAACCCTCTATATAAATATATATGTGTCCGTTTCTTGTATTTTTAACTAAAAGATTAAAAAACTCAGTTTCCCATGAGCCTTTGCGGTCGGCAACCCAGGAAGTGCTAGCGCACCATACTGCTTATACACAGTAGCCGCTGGCTGCCAGCTAGGTGCGTGGGACAAGCGGGACTTGGGTGCGGCAGTAGGTAAGATTTGCCTGAATATGACTAAATCCACCGTCTAGAATAGATCGGGTTTTAATAAATGGTGCGTTGTGTCCCTCAACCCGTAGGTCGGTCTACCGCGACACATATCGTGACCATATTTCTGAGAGACTTAGTGGGATCGGTAAGTGTCGCCATGATTCTCATGTTAACTGATACCTGTTGTTGTGATTGTACTCACTGCACAAATGAATTTCAATGCATTGTATTGCATATTGGCACATTTTGGCATCGCGCCTATTTGTATATAAAATAAGTTATGTTATGAGATAATGTCCATGCCAGTGTGATTAGCTGATTTTAGCTCCCGCGGCCATGTTGACTGTCTTGTAGTGTCGAGCTCGTTATGAAATACTGTGCCTTTTATGCACTGTTTATTTATACGCCTCTTAATGCATTTTGATAAGACCATTGTATTCACGGTATATTTGTACATTTATGCCACACTGGTATGATCATTATTTGCATTTTAATTGGTGATTATTGTGTACACAAAGTGATTAAGTATTTAGACATGCATGTTGTATATTATGCAGGCCAGGCTTGCTGAAGACCCCGAGTCCAGCCCTGTGTCTGTGAGAGGTCTACCTCTAAAGTGATTGGTTCTCAAGACCCTGAGCTCTCTCTCTTCAAATGGTGCGGTAGGAGGCCTTTGCTGCCACACACTTGTCCTTGTTCGTGTCCGGGTGTCCGTTCAGGTCCCACCACCTCCAGCGTGCGGGACGGACCTGGATTTATTGTTCCTTGGACTATTGTTTCTCGGATTATAGTTCCCTGGATTCTGGTTTCCTGGATTCTGTAACAGACTATGGACTATGGAGAGACGATGACAGCCAGAGCTTGGTGTTCAAACTGATCAATGAAGTGCACTATTGTAAATATTGTATATATTGTACATACAAAATTTCCCCTTCAACTAAACTAAACCGGGTGGCATGCAAACTTGTGTCCTCTCTTTGTCAAGCACAACCCTTTCCTCCCAGAGGGACGAACCATTATTATAATTTTACTTTTGAACTGTATTACAAGTGTTACATAAAGTGGCGAGCTATCCAGGAGGAAGGAATTGTGTTTAATTTGAGTTTGTATTGCCAAAATTGGGTCGAAATGGAAGTTTTTGAAGAACTGGGTGTTAAATTCCCTAATGCCGTACTGGTTGAGGGCTCAACTGAATCCAATGAGGTTGAGGAAGTGTTTGACTTTCTCAAACGTTACGGAAAAATCTCTCGTCATGAAATGATAAATGATCCTGATTCTGAATTTGATAAAACAATTGTCATTGAATTTGAATCAGGTTCAGCGATCACTGCGCTAAAGCCAGCGTTGCCTTATACTTATGTATCTAGGAAAGATACTAGTACATTTTTCATTTCTGATTTATCTGGCATTTATTTAAAGCAAATGGGTAAAAGTAAAACTGAATCTTACCTTGCAGATATGCAAAACTTAGCCAAAGTTACAGGCTTAGATTTTGCAGAGATTCTTTCGTCTATGATGAATCAGATTGGTCGTTCTCTCCCAGCAGTGAATCTAGGTGTTAAGGTGAAGGAGGCGGCTGCAGTTCCTGACCCGACCATGCAGTCCGTGCCCCCAGGCCCTGGCGCTGATGTTACGGCAGGTGCCGCTAGTACTCAGCAGCGAAGCAGTGAATCCCTCCCCCAACGCACATCATTCCAGCCCAATATGCATTACCCTGCAGGTCCGGATTTACACCCTCCAGAGGTCCAGCGGCTGGTTGTGGAGCACATTGTTAAGAGTGATGAAATCTCATCCCATCACATCTCCACTCAACGGCTCCGGGCTTTCTCCGGCCGGGATCCCAGACCCACTCAAGAGGCGGATTATGATACATGGCGGGCAGGAGTGGATCTATTGCTTACAGATCCATCTGTATCAGACCTTCACCGTTCACGGCGAATCGTGGACAGCCTTCTACCACCCGCTGTGGATCTAATAAGACACTTAAGCCCTGATACACTCCCCACTGTGTATTTACAAGTCTTGGACTCTGCTTATGGGACAGTGCAGGATGGGGAGGAATTGTTTGCAAAATTCATGGACACTTTCCAAAACTCAGGGGAGCGGCCATCTACTTATTTACAACGTCTACAATGCGCACTTAATCTGGCTGTCAAAAGAGGAGGAGTCTCGGAAACTGAAATTAATAGACATTTACTCAGTCAGTTTTGTCGCGGCTGCTGGGACAATACGCTGATTTCAGAACTGCAGCTAAAGCAAAAAAAGTGTAGTCCACCATCTTTCGCAGAACTGCTCCTTTTACTGCGTACTGAAGAAGATCGTGACGCTGCTAAAAATCTTCGTATGATAAGGTTCGCCATCATATCAACCTTCATGATGACACTCCCTTCAAGCATCGTGCTCGGCCGATACATCCTCAGGACATCGAGGCAGTCCGAAACCATCTTCGTGACCTCTTGGAAGCAGGTGTGATACGAGAGTCCCAGTCACCGTTCTCGTCACCCATTGTTGTGGTACGGAAGAAAAACGGCGATGTCCGGCTTTGTATAGACTATCGCAAATTAAATCTCCACACTGTGAAAGATGCTTATGCCTTGCCCAATCCCGAAGAGTCCTTTTCTGCACTCACGGGTTCAAAGTGGTTCAGTGTGTTAGATCTAAAATCTGGATATTATCAGATTGCGATGAATGAAGAAGACAAGGCGAAGACGGCGTTTGTGACCCCATTGGGGTTCTGGGAATTCAACCGCATGCCGCAGGGCGTGACTAATGCGCCCGGGACATTCCAAAGGTTAATGGAGCGCTGTATGGGGGATTTGAACCTCAAGGAAGTCCTTGTATTTCTTGATGACATTATTATCTTTTCTGATACTCTGGAGGGGCATGAGACGCGCTTGTTGCGGGTTCTTGCCCGATTGAGGGACTATGGCCTCAAACTGTCGCCAGAAAAGTGCCTTTTCTTCCAGACTTCAGTGAAATATCTTGGGCATATAGTCTCTGAAAAGGGGGTGGAGACCGATCCCGGGAAAATTGATGCCCTAAAGACCTGGCCGATTCCTACCAACTTGAAAGAGTTGCGTTCTTTCCTGGGGTTTGCTGGGTATTATCGCCGGTTTATCATGGCTCGCAGGTCACTACGATACCCATCTCATTTTACAATAAGACTTTGTCGGGCCAACCCGTTAAGCCAAACTTGAAGACCTTCTCCGTGTGGAGGGAGCAGCAGGACAAACTGTCCCTTACCTCGGCTATGTGGAGGTAGCAGTAACATTCCCTAAAGACTTTTTGGGTGCAGAGTTCACTGTTCCCACACTAGCTCTAGTCGTTCCTGATTCAAGCCCAACATCAGTTCTAATAGGAATGAACACTTTAGAGCCTTTGTATTCTCAGTATCTTCAAACAGACTGTTCCAATAGTCAGCCAGCTTCTCAGGGTTACTGTGCTGTCCTGAAGCTCTTAGCACTCCGCCACCCAGTACTAGCCAACAGAAGGTCAGTCGTTTTGTCACAGATTCGTTCTGCTTAGATCAATGTAGTGGAGCATCTGTTCAGCTCTCTTCAGCTCAGTCTGATCTGATTTCACAAAGAGAAAGGCTGACCCATTTTAAAGATGCGTTTCTCATGTGCTGCTTTTTCTTGGGAAAATGTCATTGTTTGGCCTGGATATTAATGTTTTAATAAACCTTTCCTTTTTTATTGGAAACAAGCATGTTACTTGAATTAGCCTCATTCAGTTCATTAATGTAATCCATAATTAAGGAATGTTCATGTTTTAGACTAAACTGAGTCCCATTTCAAGCGTGTGAAGCATCTGTTTGAGTACAATTTGTCCTGGAGTTGACTTTAGATCCATTCAGGCTAAAACCAGGAACTTTTGGCAGAATCATAAAACGCCGCCTCTTCTGTCTAAAAGCTCCTGTCTCAATCCTCTGTTATTGTGATGTCATTGTACCACTATGACATCACACTCAGAGCAGTATTAATCGCAACAGCTGGCAATTTTCAAATGTAGAAAAGAAAAAAAACAAATTCAGCTTCTCCCTCTTGTGGTCGCACGTAGAGTTACAGGCAGCAGAAATCGTTTTTTACCTTGTATCTTAACTTGTTGTAACGTACTGTGATTATCTATGATTTTAATCCTTGTTTTTTTAAGTACTTAGAGTTGCCTTGGCTATAAAACTGCTATATTAAAAACAAAACAAAAACTTGCCTTACCTAAAACAGGAAATGACAAAGTAAATAGTCTCATTCTCATTTATAATGTACATTAATATTGTAATATCTCTTCTTTGAATTAAAAATGCATGAATTCGCATACACAACCAGAACAGCTGTATAATGTCCGTGTTCTTTCTTCACCACCATCTTCATCACCAAACTACTGCAGTCCTTTTTTAAACTTTAACATACCCACTGAGTCCTATCTCCGTCTCCATGGCTTTGCAACAGCAGAGCCATGCCATCCCTACACATCGATTCTTGCGAGACAGCAGCAGATGCTCGTTATAGAACTCCTGGATGTATGGCTGCATTCACTACTCCTTCAAGCACTTTTCAATTATGCATGGGGTTCTCAAACTGCCCTGGGTCAAAACTAACTTGAGCAAGTGAAAATCAGATTGTCCACGCTTGACCGGAAGGCATATCCACCTCCGGAGTACGGCTTGTTTGGTCTTTGCTGTGTAAACTCTCTTTTGTTTACCTTATCTGACTGAATGCTCTTGCTCAGTAAAACCGGAGGATTTCATAAGTGGCTTTTCCGTTTTTCCGGAGTGAGACGGATGTGAGTTATGAGCGAGGTTATTGGACAGGGCGTTGTCTTGGGACGCATCTGGGCCAGCGTCCAGACTGCGAAATTGCACCAAAGTCCTTTTAAAATTCACATTACATCAAGCATTCGGACCATTCTCTCCCCAGACTTTTTTTATTTTACTCTGTTTTATCCCAACTTTTTACCATAAACTGGAAAATAAAACGTCACCGTCTACTGGAAGCATTAGGTCATACTGCTGCTCTGCCAAAGAAATTTAAAGGGAACATGTATTTTTTCACGGTTGGATTTAATTGCGGAAGATTCCACCTTTTTTCTGGGGCCTACAAGGTGCATGGGTAATGGAATGTGAAGTGCAGCCCTCCTTATGTCGCAGCTGGAGGTAGAACGCGTGGGTGAAGCCAAGGAAAGAGAGAGCGTCAGTGAGTAGAGAGTTCAGAGGATAGAAATTGTCAAGGTGCAAGGACATTATATGCACAGAATGGACATCAAGTGAAAATCTATAATGCATGCAAAGTTGTGTAATTTGATTTAATGTGTGTTTCAGGAGGCTGCGAAGATGCGTTACAATTGTGTGCTTTATTTATCGGCTGGATTCTATGAAGCGGTTAGAGGTGACTGGAACCACAGCTAGTATGGTTGATACTGAGAGGCTGCCAGGTTTCCAGATCGTGCAGGCAGAAAAATAGTATATCAGAAATACAAGTGTGTGTGTGTGTGTGTGTGTGTGCGTGCGTGTACGTGCTTGTGGTATTTCCCATTCTTGTACCTTCAAATCAGGTGAGACATCTGGAGGTAATACTGGACTCATAACAGCCACATCAAATCAGTAACATCAGCAGCTCTTTACCACATAAAAAACATAGATGCCAGGAACACAAATATAAAGCAGACTTGGAGATTATTTCCGTGCGTTTATCTCCAGTAGGTTAAACGACTGTAACGGCTGCTCACTGGTCTCTCCAAATCCAAAATATTGCAGCTTGTGTCCTGACTTGAACCAAGAAGTACGACCACATTAGTCCAGTCCTGAGGTCTCTGCACTGGCTTCCTGTGGCTCAGAGAATAGACTTTAAAACATCTCTGCTTGTTACAAGTTTCTCCACGGTCTCGCACCAAAGTACATCTGAGACATGTTAGTGCCATATGAACCAGCCCGGACTCTGAGGAGCACAGGGACTGGCCTCCTGCTGGTTACCAGAGTCAGAACTAAACATGGGGAGGCCGCATTTCAGATTCATGCTGCTAAAATCTGGAACTGTCTTCATGAAAATGTAAGACAGGCTTCTTCTCTGACAACATCAAAATCCAGATTAAATCAGTTCTGTTTAGCTGTGCATACAATCTGAATTTTCTCCACTGTGAGACTAATAAAGGTTTATCTTATCTTAACCGAGGGATATTTATCTTTACCGATTATTATTGTTTGGTTCAGCACTTTGAGTAGTCCCATGTATGAACTGTGATATAAAAATAAACTTGCCTTGCCTATTAATGCTGCTCTTATGAATACATTTACTAACCACAGGTGAATACACGTTTAGTGAACTATAAATATCCTACTGATAATAAATAGTTGAGGAGCAGACTGAGTTGTGAATGAGCCTGGAGGAGGATGTGTGTCATCTGGAAATTAGAAACAAGATATTTTAGGTGTAAAAGTTTCAAACTCAAATAAAAACTCATTTCAATCTTCACATAACATCGGATTGAACCACAGAGACAGGATCCAGTTACTGATTTTGGAAAGAAGATGAAGAAAGTTAAAGCTAGTTAGGGCCTCACCGTTTGGAGTTACATCACTTTTGGCTTGGATCTAAACTCTTAATCTCTCAAACACAAAAGAAGCAAGTTTTCTCTTTAATGATTCACTGAGGAGCAAAACACTTTATATAACACTTAATCATCCATGGCTTTATCCGTCTCTCTTTCAAAGCACGGACTCGCGTATTTGTGTCTGCTGAACATGTGAAAAATGTGTTTTGAAATACATAATTCAAATGTTGCTATAATGTAAATTTAACAAGTATGTCTTCTCTTATCTTTTGCTGAATTTCTTTTGGAGCCATGTTGACGGAGTGGTGAGCGGTTAAAATCCAGGTTGGAATGGAATCTTTCTGATTGGAGTTTGCATGTTCTTCCCGTGTGTGCGTGGGTGTTTTGTCCTGCCTCCTGCTCGCCCCTCCCTTCCCTAATGCACGCAAGTGAAATCAATGTTCCAACAAGCTTGTTCCCCACATGGAAACTAGATCATTGGAATCCCCACACACTCAGCTCGTCCTTCTCTGTATGTTGGTCCTCGACGTCTCCTAAACCAGGGGTGGGCAATCATTTTCATCGGGGGACAACATCGGGATACAGCACTTTTGTATTCTATCACTATAATATATACAAAAGTGCAAATATCTGGTTATTCCTTTGTTTGTAACCCATAACATGTTGGACTCATTACATACTGTGTGACAGATTTTTTTTTATAACATGTCATGGTAGTACATATTAAAGAAGCAATATGTAAGATGTTCATGTCAAGTCATTTTTAAATGGCCTAAAAGGCATTAATAAACCATGCTCTTTTTGAATGAACTGATAACAGCAGAGTGAAACGTAGGGAGACGGACAAACACCTTGATACAATAATTCCTTGTGTTTGCTGCTGGATTCGGGGCATATCTGGCAACCTGAGTCAGGGAGAGTGGGAGAGGACTACAGAATATTGACCGTGATTGCAGTACCACATTTGGCCAGATTTTTACATATTGCTCCTTTAAGTTACAGACCTTCATTAGCTCTGGATTAATCTAAATAAGCCATTAATTAAATTAAATGTATTCTTGTGTAGCCCTAAATTACAACAGTAGTTATCTCGGAGGACTTTACAAAACCGTTCGCCAACACAGATCAGAGAATCAAACAGTTGATGCAATGGTAAAAAACACATAGAGCCATTGGTCCATAATGGCGGAGGACTAATGTCCATAAATGTTGATAAAAGTCCATAAATGTAGTTGAAAGTTTTGTGTATTGGGGTTCAGAAAAAAAAGGACAAAAACAGGTTATTTGTGCTATTAGTCATCCTACACACAATCCAAAAAGAAAAAAAAAATACACTGCTTTCTTTGAGGCTTCACTTTCCAATAGTTCACCTCTCGCACCATTCTTCGTGGGAAGGCTCGCCCACTTAAAAGGAAACAGCATTTTCAGTAATGTCCATAAGTGCGGTAATCATGTGCACTAGAACCTGTGTGAAAGGCACATCTTTTCCCTCTAATGCAGGCTAATGAAAGTGTGCTCTGCTGCTCTGTACATCTGCACATATCCATCAGAGTGGAGCGTCTGGAGCCCACACATCATCTGTGTTTACGGCTAATCAATGATGTTTGTGTGGGTCGGGGAAGGATGTTTTTTCCTTGAAAGTAAAATGTTAATATAGAAGCACACAGTGGACATGAGAATACAGCCTCTTTTCAGACTCTAGTCATGGTTTCATAATTCAATTAAATTAATATAAAATGCTTAGACCTTGATCACAGCAGTAGTTATCTCAGAGGACTTTACACAACCATTGAATTCACCAACACAGATCAGAGAATCAAACAGTTCAAACACAAAAAAATAACAGAAAACACATAAGTCCAAGACATGTAATGATAACGAACACCTATCAGTCTATATTGGCATTGGGAAAACGACCAATGTCCAAAATTGTTGATAAATGATCAACTAGAAGCTCCACCACATCTCAAATATGTTGAAAGATATTGTGTTTACAGTTATTTTGTGCTCCAGATCCGAGTAATCAGTAGAGAAGAGCCTTCAAATGCTGGAGCCTGGATGCTTCCTGCTTCTGGACAGAGCAGTCGCATTCTCTTGCTGCTCCTCGCTTGCTGCTTTTTTATCTCCTTTAATCATTTTTGCTTACATTTTTATTCCACAAAACACGGATTACTCCTTTTTACAAACTTAAACACAAGACTTGTGGAATTTACCTAACTTACAGCATGTCGGGAGGACGGGAAAGAACAAAACTTTGCGACGGCTGTTTTTCACTCAAACAGGAGCTAAAACTTCTTCAAGACCGAATGTTTGTGCTTGAATCAGAATTGGGGCTGAACACAACAATACCAGTGAAAGGAAATGGACCACATGGACAGAACGTAAGTTATGATGACGCTATTTCATTTCCCAAAATCAACAGAGACAATTGTTGGAACACATATGGTGCCAAGCCCAAACAAGGCAAAGCTAATGATAACAAGAGTGTCATAATGCCACAGCAAAAATCTTTAATTACAAGAAACCGCTTTTCACCACTTTTGGAAGATGAATCAGCAGTAGTCTCTACAACAAAGCTGCTAAAAACTGCAGCGCCTCCACCAAGGACAAACTGTGTCCTTATCGGAGATGGCTCGGTGAAAAATGTAAACATGGAGTCCATGCTCACTGTCTCAGTTCACTCTGCTAAAGTTGCTGAGATAAGAACTCTCCTGCCTAAAGTGTTATCTGAGAACAGTGGTGTGCGTACATTATTGATCCACACGGGGGCGGTAGATATCTATGAGAAGGCAAGCGAGAAGTTACGAATGGATTTAACGCTGTTACTGGATGACCTCAAGAAAATGGACATAACAATTTTTCTTAGTGGCCCACTGCCAAATATAGATGGAAAAATGGAGAAGTTTAGCCGTCTGTATCAGCTAAACACATTCCTACTCAATGAGTGTTCACGCAGAGGACTTGGCTTCATTGAAAACTTTAATCTGTTCTGGAATAGGCACGAGCTTTTTGAAGAAAAAGGCCCACATCTGAACAACTACGGAGTAAAAGTGCTGATGGATAACTTTGCATCTGCCCTAAGACCTCAGCCTGCGCAGCGCGTGCAGCCGTTGAAAGGGAGAAAGAAGAAGCAAAGGGCACAGACATCACGACCATCTCCACCGACTCCCGAGGTCTCTGCACCCCCACCGCCTCAAAAGAACTCCACACCTCCACGATTCAAGAAGAACTCAACACCTCCAAGGTTCCAAAAGAACTCAACACCTCCACGGCTTCGAAAGAGCTCAACGCCTCCACCCCCAGCATCATCAGCAGCTGCCACATCTTCATCAGCGCCATCAGCATATACAGCACCACCAGCAGCAGTGGATACAGCCGCAGCAGTGGCTGCTCCATAATCTTCAGCAGCAGCAGTGGATACAGCAGCAGCAGTGGCTGCTCCATCATCTTCAGCAGCAGCAGTGGATACAGCCGCAGCAGTGGCTGCTCCATCATCTTCAGCAGCAGCAGTGGCTGCTCCATCATCTTCACCAGCAGCAGTGGATACAGCAGCAGCAGTGGCTGCTCCATCATCTTCAGCAGCAGCAGTGGCTGCTCCGTCATCTTCAGCAGCACCTTCCCCACCTACAGCTCCCGTGAAGCTTCCCCCATTACTCCAGGCTACAGTCAGGCCTGTACTGGGGGTTCCTCAACCACCTCTGTCTCCACCAAAGACTCCCTCATCACCTTCCATGGACCCGGCTTGGGTCCCCCCCGCTACATCCACTCCATCTAGGGAAAATGAGGACGACCTTTCCCTTTGTTTTCTATCCCCGCCTTCACTACTGGATTTACCGGAACACTCTGCAGGCATGATAAGATCGGCGATGAAGACTATTCCTCTCACACCCACTGTAGCCAGATCAAGAGTCCTATCTAACATTCAAAACTACTCCCCATACGTACCTCCAAAGCCACCTAGGGCGTCCAACTCAAATTCTCCCACAAAATCCACCCGTCCCTCCTCTAACCCCATAAGTATTCCACCCCCCCCTCCTGCTCATTTAGCCCACCTCCCCCCCCCTAACTCAGCACCAAGAAACCCTCCACCTCCACTCCCCCCTCGTCCACCACCCAACTCAGCCTGCCCCTCCCCTAACCCATCACCAAAAACCCATCCACCTCCCTGCCCCCCTCGTTCAACACCCAAAAGCCACCCACCTCTCCATCCTCCTCCCCCGCCTTCCCCTACCCCTCTTTTCTCTAAACACTAGGATGCACAGGGTCTCTGCTTCGCAGCCACTGGCAGTCTAGTTAGAGGAGAGACCCGGGTGGGGCCCTGTCATGAAGCCACCTGTGCCATTCCCTTAGTGATAACACAAAGAATACATTACAGAAAAACATCTGGAGTTAATCAGTCTAATCTGGAAAATCTAATTCTTGTTCCGTGTAAGAATCAGCCGACCGCAACCGCTGATACTGAAACTTTGAAACTTGCTACGCTTAATGTCAGATCTCTTTGTAACAAGTCTTTTTTAATCAATAATTTTATTTCTTCTCATAATCTTGATCTTATGTTCATGGCTGAAACTTGGCTTGACCAAAATTCAGAAAATGCAGTTTTAATAGAAGCATCACCACCAAATTTCAAGTTTGAATCTGAAATACGGGAAAACAAAAAAGGAGGAGGCTTAGCTGCCATTTTTAGAGACCACTTTGTCTCCCATAGAATGTCTCTTGGGAAGTTTTCGTCATTTGAATATGTGTCTTTTAAAATACAACAAAAACAATCTCCTCCAATACTCTTCGTTGTCCTATACAAGCCACCGCAGTCATGTCACAGTTTTATTGATCATTTTACCGAGTTGCTTTCAGTTGTATGCACAGATTTTGATAGTTTGGTTATTACAGGTGATTTTAATATTCATGTGGATAATGTTGATGACAGAAATGCAAATGAGCTGAGTTCTGTACTTGAATCCTTTGATCTCACTCAGCACGTAAGTGGCCCCACCCACAGCAGAGGGCACACTCTAGATCTGTTAGTTACAAAGGGGGTGATTATTTCAAATGTAAACGTGGTCGATGTTGCTCTTTCGGATCATTTCTGTGTTTTTTTTGACATGTGTTTCACTAACAAACCACCAGTGGACTCTGCAACTGTTCGAAGAAGGCGCATAAATGAAAATACGAGTGAACTATTTATGGAAATGATAAACTTTGAGAATGCATCGTATTCTACTGTAGATGAACTGTTTAACTCTGTCACCTCTAGTGTTTTGAATGTTCTGGATACCGTTGCCCCTGTGAAGGTTAAAATAGTGAAAAATAAGCAGAAGGCGCCGTGGGCTAAAGCAGACTCGGTCAGGGCACAAAAGAGAAAGTGCCGGAGGGCCGAGCGGAAGTGGCGCAAGTCCAACCTCCAGGTAGATTACGAGATCTTCAAAGATAAGTTGTGCGAGTTTAACCGGGTGCTACGTAGTACGAGAGAAAGGTATTTTTCTGAAATGATTGAAGGCTGCAGCAACAATCTGCGTGTTCTGTTCTCAACAGTTAATAGATTAACAAACCCCCCTGTTCAAATGCCATTAGAGCTTACTTCCAAACGTAAATGCAATGAGTTTGCTAATTTTTTCAATGACAAGGTTCAAGGCATCAAAAGCGCCATTGTCCCCAATCCACAGATAACCATCCAACAGCCAGAAAGGCTCTCTGAGCTAACTCACTTTGCACCTGTAAATGATAAAACTGTCCAAGAGATAATCTCCAGTTTGAGCTCCTCCACATGCAGCCTGGATGTACTACCCACAAGATTTCTGAAGTCTGTTCTGAGCAGTCTGTTACCTTCACTCACACAGATAGTAAACATGTCCCTTCATTCTGGAATATTCCCAAAGGCCCTGAAAACTGCAGTCATCAGGCCCCTGCTAAAAAAGAGCAGTCTGGATGCCACTGTACTTAACAACTATCGTCCCATCTCAAATCTGCCATTTATGGGGAAAGTCCTTGAGAAAGTTGTCTACCTACAGCTTACTAGATTTCTTATAATCAACAACTCATTTGATATGTTTCAGTCCGGCTTTAGACCCCACCACAGCACTGAGACTGCTCTCGTTAAGGTTACAAACGATATCCGGCTGAACACTGACGCAGGCAAAGTCTCAATCTTAATCTTGTTAGATCTAAGTGCTGCCTTTGACACCGTCGACCATGAGATCCTCTTACAGAGACTAGAGGACTGGGTTGGCGTCACTGGCACCGCCCTAAGTTGGTTTAGGTCTTACCTTGAAGACAGGAAGTACTTTGTGGAGATTGGAAACTGTGTCTCAGATCATATGGCCCTGACCTGTGGAGTCCCACAGGGGTCGATCCTGGGACCTCTTCTGTTCAATCTCTACATGCTGCCGTTAGGTCAGTTAATACGCAGAAACAAAGTTTCCTATCATAACTATGCAGACGACACTCAGATCTATGTCTCACTGACTGCAGGAGAACATGGACCAGTGGACTCACTCCTTCACTGTATCCAACAGATCAGTGAGTGGATGCAAAACAACTTCCTTCAGCTAAACGCAGACAAAACTGAAATGATTGTCTTTGGTCCCCAGAAACAAAGAGAGAGCGTCATCTGTCACCTACAGTCTCTCTCCCTAAAACCTTCAAACAAGGTCAGAAATCTAGGGGTAATACTGGACTCAGACTTAAATTTTAATAGCCACATCAAATCAGTAACATCAGCAGCTTTTTACCATCTAAAAAACATTGCCAGGATCAAAAACATAGTGTCTAAAGCAGACTTGGAGATTCTTATCCATGCATTTGTCTCCAGTAGGTTAGACTACTGCAATGGCCTGCTCACAGGTCTGTCCAAACAGGCTGTAAAACAGCTGCAGTACATTCAAAATGCAGCAGCTCGAGTCCTGACAAGAACCAGGAAGTACGACCACATTAGTCCAGTCCTCAGGTCTCTGCACTGGCTTCCTGTGGCTCAGAGAATAGACTTTAAAACAGCTCTGCTTGTGTACAAGTCTCTCCATAGCCTCGCACCAAAATATATTAGTGACATGTTAGTCCCATATGAACCAGCCCGGACTCTGAGGAGCACAGGGACTGGACTCCTGTTAGTGCCCAGAGTCAGAACTAAACATGGGGAGGCTGCTTTTCAGATTAATGCTGCTAAAATCTGGAACAGTCTTCCTGAAGATGTGAGACAGGCCTCCTCTCTGACAATGTTTAAAACCAGGTTAAAGACGGTTCTGTTTAACTGTGCATACAACTGAGGGATTTTATATTTTTATCTTTCTTTTTAATGTTCTGTGATAATTTATGATTTTAATGCTTTCTTGTTTTGTTCAGCACTTTGAATTGCCTTGTGTATGAATTGTGCTATATAAATAAACTTGCCTTGCCTTGCCTTGCCTTCAAATATGTTCAAATGGAAAATGATCAGAAAAAAAGCCTTATTTCATTATGGGATATTGCAACAAAGGAAAATTAGGTTTTTAACATAACACAATCAGAAAAGTTGACGGGGTTGAATCCTGAATACATTTACAATCGCCTCAATGTTCATGAAAGTTGCAAAGGACACGGCCAAACATTATCAGAGACTATAGACCTTTAAATTCTGCACAAGTACAATCCCGTTTAAGAGGAATGGACAGTTGCCCGTTGCGAGCAGTGAATCAATACTTCAACGTTGCTACTGTATCAGCTCATTCAAGAAATCCAATTCAATTATCAGCAGCCGAGTAGAACAGATCTATCCAGGGCTTTACCTGCTAAGCAGGTGAGAATGTGCCGTCTGTGTCTGCCTCCACCATTGATTTGAACATATATCTGCGGTTGCAGAGCTGCGCTTCAATTAGAGCGCGCTGTGGGCTGCACTGATCTGCTGTAAACCTATAGATGGAACTGTTTCTACTGCACTGAGCGTTAGACACAGACCTCACCACAAAGAGACATTTCTGCTACAACAAGCACAACTGTGAGAAACTCTGCAGAAGATGTCAGATAAAGTCACTGTCCAAACTTTTCCATCAGCTCAGGGTAATGTAAAAACCAAACTTAGTTGGAATCTTGGAAACAAAAAACATCTTAGATTATCTTGTCTCACAGTCGATTCTCTATACTTACAAGTATTGATATGTTAGTAACACAATTTAATAGGATCTGTCGGGTCCTATTCAAATGAATGGGGGTCAATACAGCTTAGTATGAGATACCATGGCATGTCATACCTAATTTTAATGCTTCTTGTTTATGCGTTTTTGTCTCAAGATTAAACCAAATATGCAATTGGTAATGATTATGTAACATTTGGCAATGCAAACTAACAGCTCTCTAAGAACAGATTGGACTCAAAAGAGGCTGTGGATGTTCATGTGAATGTGTGTAAACAATTTTGGAATTATACATAGTCTGTTTCTAAACAAATAGTGAAGAGATCAAACTGTAGCTCTGAGGTTGGCTTTAGCTCTGTGACCAAAGGCCTTTTATTGAATACTTTGTTGTTTAGGGGTTCCTGGATAGTTCCTTTTATTTCAAGAGCAACCTGTCTCCAAAGTCTGATTTCATTTAACTCCAGAAGCAGGCAGCCACAGCTTTTTTTAGTTTCTTTTTTTCAAAGTGTTGGTAAGTTTGTAGTTAAACTGGAAAGACTCAAG
The DNA here is from genome assembly GCA_964034765.1 of Knipowitschia caucasica. Lineage (NCBI taxonomy): Eukaryota > Metazoa > Chordata > Actinopteri > Gobiiformes > Gobiidae > Knipowitschia > Knipowitschia caucasica. The sequence goes on from OZ035826.1 coordinate 9,626,997, forward strand.
ACAAAGGATGCCTTGGAAAGTCGTCAATGTCAAATGTATTTATCAAGCACCTTTAAAAACAACCTTAGGGCACCTGAGAGTGCTGTTCAGACCATATTTACAAATGAATAAAAACACCATCACAAATACACACCAAACAACAACCCTCAGAGTAAAAGCCAATGTCAAGAAGTTTGTTTTCAATTAAACTCGTCCACCATTTAAGAAATGGGGACATGGTGGGGTTCAGGGGTTCCCGATGAGAAGACTTGATCTGCTCTGGACACAAGCCTGGACTTTGGAACCATGAGAAGAAGCACGTGAGGCTGCAGCATCTCTGACTCTGAACTTCTGTGGAGGCAAAGAAAGTAAATAATTAAAAGCTCTCATTAACATTTTAAACTTGACGTGGAAAGTGACTGAGATCCAGTGCAGAGAACGGGGGTTAATCTGCTCCTGTTTTCTTGGGCTGTGGACAAACCCGAGGTCCTTGGAGAGATGTTGATCCCGTTACACAAACAAGTTGAAACAATCCAACTGTGATATGATGAAAGAGTGAACCCCTCCTTTAGCTCATGATTGAATTACGTTTGCATGAAATATCTTTTTACTGCATGATTAGACAATTAGACCTGGCAGACGCAAGACGTGGTACTACATGATTTATTGCATTTTGGAACACAAAATGTTGGATGTGGTTCTGCGATCAGACCCTGGAAGATATTACAAGACGTATGCAGGAGGAAATAGAGTAGAGATGATGAGAGGGCAATCTCCTCTGGGCTCTTGACCCTGGTGGTGCTGGAAGCTTTGCAAATGAAAAGTTTAGAATTCACAATTTTGATCTACTTTAAAATCAATGTGTTTCTCAGTGTGTGGAGCAACTCTTTTTAACGGGTCAAGAGGGGATACAAACATTTTTCCAAACTGACTCTGTTAAGGTTTTTGAAAATGTATTTTAAGTTCTGAATGAGAAGGTAGAGTGTTTATAGGCATTTATTTCATCCAAACATTTTCTCTTGTTTTGTTCTGCAAAATGACGTTGTACAGGTTTTGAAATGAATTATCTTGATTGATTTATGGATTTATTTATCTAGATGAAGCGACGAGGGTAAACCAGTTTATGCAGCTGGGACCCCTGGCTGAAAGCCAACGGGTAAGTCTGGGCCATGTCCCCGCCGTGGTGCCACCCGGCAGCAGTAGTGCTTGCTTGAGGGTCTAGAGGTGTAAAGGTGGATGAAGGAGTGCGTGCTCGGAACTTCAGAAGTCAATCACCCCATTGTTGGAAATGGTTTATAGATGGATAGATGTATTGATTTAAGTGGTTCCCCTACTGTTAAGGTGGTGATGAGGAGGAGGCACGTTTCTGCACAAACATACGCTTAATTCAGAGACAGTGAGGCTATGTTTAGTATAGGTAGTGTATAGCATAAGTGTAAGTATATAAGTATAGCAGGTGGAATGGTGACCACAGGAGGAAAATCTGTCCTCCAGTCTGAATTTGAACTTCAGTTCCAGATGTGATTGTGATGAAGTATGGCCTAGTGCCCTGGACTTTGTTGTCATATAAGAAATGACATATGATGGAACAAGAAGCTCAGGAGGTCATCCCAGTCACCAGGGGTACAAACTGGAGCAAATGCTATCTCCAATAAATGTAAAACCCCCAAAAGGTTGTAGGGGCTACAGTGTTGAACTCAAGGAATGGAACATATTTTTGTTCAAACCGAAGGAGACAGAACTTTCTACAAACTTTGCAAAGCTGAAAGGAGCAAACCGCAGCCTGCATACGTGCCACTGCGCTCACAACCACACCACTTCTCCACGTTTAGTCATTCCACGCTCGCACACCTGCATTCCCCTTCTCCTGCTGCTTGTTTTCCATCATCCCTTGCTCTTTCGTGTGCCGCGAGGTGTGCCGGGCTGTCAGTGGGCGGTCTGGAGGCGGTGCCGGGGGTGTGGGGAGGGCTGTAGGGGGGCCAATGAATAATAGAGGGCTGACCAAAGGGGACAAAAAGCTGGTATGTTTCTCCGGCTCTCTGCGTGATGCCAGGATGACATGTTTTGTACGCCCTTGTCTTATCAATCTTTCATAAGCTCCCAGGCTGCGCGACATTGCTTAGTGAACTGTCGTCCTCCCATGAGCTTCGTTTCCTTCTGCTGTGCATTTTTATTCCCATTCACGGGGGATTACCTCAGACAAAGAAAGGCACCGCAGGATCTACTGTATAATGGGCTGTGTAGGACTCTTTGTAACACTTCCCCTAATGGTTATGTGACACTACAAACTGCAGGGTAAGCTCAAGGCGCTGGCAAACATTTGTCCTGTAATGTTAGAGAGGACACATCTATTCTATTTCTACACTTTTTGCCACACTTCATGCATTGCTGTACCATTACTTCTTCTACTGAACCCCATTGGGATTCCACTGTGCCATTAAGCTATATGGATTAGATAAATACATTTTGTTTGTCCCAACAGAAAGAGACTAGTAGCATTTTGTGAGCATAATTATACTGCAGCATGTTGGCTTCATCTTACTAGGAAACAATCTCTATTTTACATTTGAGAGCTGATTGGCTGGGTGAGGGCTGGTCCTCTCTTTTCCGCTGATAATGCTGATCTAAAGATGAGACGGAGAGGAAAAATACTAGAGATAGAACCGAAACATGGTACACAGAATAATTGCCCTGGTCCCTTTGCAGAAAGAAAACAGCCCCAAAGCATAAAGCCCCAGCTGCTGTGAAGCATGGTGTTCTTTGGAAATAAAACATGTTGAGTTTTACCAAAAAGTTCTAATTTACTTCAGTCTAACCATAGGACATTTTCCAAATCCTCTCATGGATTATTCAAATGCTCTCGAGTAAACTTTAGACGGCCTGGACATGTTCTGGCTAAAGCAGTGGACACACCTGGCACTGCATCCCCACCCCCCCCCACCCCCCCCCCCCCCCCACACGACGGACTCATGTACAATGTGTAACTTTATTCTCTGACAGTATCTGAGAACATGAACGACTTCACCACGAGTGTTTAGGACCCTGTTTTGAGCATTAATGTGGAAAAGTCCAACTACAATTTAAGTATTGGATGGAGTTTTAATGTTGTTTCCTTACCGGTGGTGAGGCAGGACGCGGCGCCGTGTCTTCTGCATTGCCTAGCTCCGCAGGTTTGGTTATTGACAAACTTATTCCCATGGGCAAAAATCCTGGCTCCCGGTACCTCTGTCTCTGTTTTTCTTGAGAAAGGCGTTCTAACTATTTAGTTACCAGAACGATGTATTCACCTCATTCAGCTGTAGAGGGTTGAAAAACAAAAAAAAGTTGTCGTGCTACAGGTATTAACATTTCCGTTTGTTTCTGATTATCACATTAACAGCTGCACTTCTATGGGCTGCGCCACAGACTATAAATGACATCTCATGAATCCAATCAGAAGAAACGCTTCCTCAAGGCCTGCTAGCTTGCCCTAAAGAACTATACTTTACACTGATTGGTGCCACAGGTTCTTTTACATTGACTTTAAGCTAGCGCAGGCCAGCAATGTAGACTCTGAAGGCCCAGAGGCAGATTTTGGGCCATAGCCCAAACACAATGCTGAGTGATGATAGGAGAAAAACTCTGTTAGATGCCAGACCTCTCAAATCTCGACCTGAAGTTGGAACCTGCGCCACCAACGTAGTTTGTGGAAAAACAAACTTAGAAAAAAAAAATACTATTTAAAAAAATAAAACAAATTATATATATATATAATGTATAATCATGTTTAGGCCAGCAGTGAAGGCCTTGAGGGTCCGCCATGAAGAATATATATAATTATGAATATTAACATTAGGAACATTAAGGACACGGATTCTCAAATCTACTCAAAACTTAGAACAGATAAGATCAAACTACGTTTGCTAGATGCTGTACATATATTATGGAGACATCTAACCAATGTGCAAAAAAAAGTTTAAAAATGCTCGAGACAGATCTTCCTTGTTAGGGAAGATGAGAGAACTTTCTCAATTCCTCGAGGGAGCTTTGCCTGCAGCTCTCTGTAGACACAGCGATGTATAGAAAAAATCCTTCATTAAATCAATTCAAACCATCTGGGAAAAGTCCATAATGCCACATGGGATGAGACCAAATACAGAGAACAAAATACAAGAGGGACCAATGAAGTATATGTTTTTGAGTTGTTTTTTAACAGTTATAATGGGCTAGGTGTCATGGGGTGAAATTAAAAAGGAACCTAAAATGCAGGACTGAAAATAAAGTGTAGTTTAATCAAATAAAACCAAAAACACAAAAAAATCACAAAAATCCCGGAGAAGTGGGGAAAATAAACAGGGAATAAATACACACAGGTAAGACCCATAAAGGCAAACAAACAACAAACAGGACACACAAAAACACATATATAGCAAATTAAAACCAGGTCAAATAATCAGAACGTCCACATCATGACACCAGGAGGTTAAACAGGCCTTTTGTCCAACTCCATGTTACTAAGTGTCAGTCATGGCCCCAGGTGCACTACATCCTGAGCTATGGCCTGTTAAGTGTGCCTCACATCGCCTCATCAGACCCACATTTGTCCAACTGCAGCTGAACAATTCTCCGGAACTGCTGCTGACCGTTTGAACACATTCTTCACAATGCCCTGCACTGGCCCGATTGGATTTGGCTGACACCATATGAGCCCTTTAGCTTTACCTGCGTGTGGTGATATAAGCAGAAATGGTGATACATTATACTAGCTTCTCCAAATGCAGTACAGTTTGTCATTTTGAATACGCTTTTCTTAGGAAAGTTTGAGAGTCACTGGTCAAACCTTTTTACTCACTCTAAAAGCCTCTAATTTGAAACCACAAAAAAATAATTACAATCCAGGTAGTGTTTGGTTCTATCACTAGTTTTTATATGCAGATTTTTTCCGTGATAAAGAGAGTACCAGCCTTCACTCACTTTAATTGTGTGGATGATTTGTGTGATGATCTTTTGTCTTTTAAATGTCGTATATTAGTCTTTGTATTTTCTTGATCTGCCAGGGACTACAGATGGAAAGTAGCCATTGGCTAATTCTGGCATATTTACATTTACATGTTCATTAATATGCATTGTCCCTTTAAATAAATAAATAAATAAAAATAAAATAAGATAGGAGTATGTAAAAGATAAATAGAACAGTTGTGGTCTGATTTGATCATGGCATGCTATGTAAAGCTGGGGTACCTAACTTTGAAACCACAACTTTGTGATAAAATCAATGAAATCATTTACTTGCTCTTAAAACAATGTGGTTAATGTATTTGAATTAAATGTGACCATCTTTAAATCAGCTTTTCCAGGCACAATATATTTCAAAGTTAGGGAGAAATAACACACTTTGGTCTCTCTCTCATCTCCCTCTGATTTCCCTCTGATTTCTCTCTGATCTCTCTCCGATCTCTCTCTGGTCTGTTTCGGCTGAAGCAGATTCTGATCTGTTTAATGTATTTTATTCTGCATTTCTACACTTTTAATGTATTTTATATCTTGTGTTTCAGTGTTTTTTTTGTATCCCCACTGGTGTTTCACTTCACTTTTCACTATGCAGACCAAGTTTCACACTCAAAGTTCAGATTTTGTCCTCTGCATTTCACTAATTCTTAAATGCCACAAGTGCAACCTGTAAAGAGCAGTGGCACCTAATCTCCAGGTGTTGATCCTTGGCTTGGTCAGAACTACAGGAACTAGATATTAGGAGCCACCCAGAAACAGGGAGACACATGCAAACCACACAGAAAGACCAGAGATGACACAAGTTCAAACTTGCAACTTTTTTTCTGCCCACTCATGCACTGTTCTGCTGTGAGGCATCCATCAGACTTAAATAGGAATCAGAGCTGTTTGAAATTTCTCTCATTGGTAATTCTGCGGTCTTATTGAGATGACATAGTCTGTGGTTGAAATGCAGCTTGTGTGGAATAGGTCAATCGGCACAGCGCAGATAAAATTGGATTTTGACACTTGAGATGGGAAAATGGAAGTGAATGCACAGGCTGCCTCAACAGAGCCGCTGTATTTACCAGGCTTTATGGAAAAAAACTCACCAAAGTCTGCAGATGTGTTGGTGGATAAGGACACGTTTATTTATTTTTTCTAACAATCTGTATGGGTATTTTTTGCTTTGACTCAATGGGAGTCTTTGAATCATGTTTTTACACCTGACTAGACTGAAATGTTACTATATCTAAGATCTTTTCCTAGAATAGTGTCAACGTGCCTTCTGAAAGTAGCTTCTCATTGGCCTCCTATCACAAGAGCTTGGCATGCACAGGCAAGAAAGGGGGAAACCCATGTTAAACTGGTGGCACTGTTTATAATATACTTGTGAGTAACAACAAAGGGGTACAATCATTTTATCAATTATTGCTTTTTGGTGCTGATTCCAAAAGAGGACACCTCTGGATTTCACTGGACCCCTCGTGTGCACATCTGCCAAAATATGACCCAACACTAACATGCACAAATGAACATACACTGGTGTTTTTAAAAACCCCAAGAGCCACTTTGGAACCATTACTTTACCTCATGTTTAGCTTCTTAATCCACCATTAGCTGCCCTATCCCTGCAATAATCTGGCATTAGTATGCCATATCTAAGTATAAAAGCAGTCTCCAGTGGAAGGCGCACGCCAGCTCAGGTCTTGTTAAAAGAGGCAAAAGCCCCTCATTACATCAAAGCATATGGACGATTTGCATAAATCAACAAGTTGCTGCACGTTATGCAGATGTGCTTGTGTCAGTTTACCAGGCCATTACTGCGGTAACGTGACGCCATTGCTCGGCTCGTATTAGGCTCTTTAATGTCGACAGGAGCAGCGCGGCCCTCTCACAAGCTGCTCCAGGGGCTTGTACAATTAGCTACTTGCTGAGTGGTGCAGGTTATTTTTGGATAGCACATTTTGTCCATTAGTACCATTCGCTAATACACTCATCTTGAAAGAAACACTGAAGGTTGAAAACGACACACTATGCAAAATCAGAAATAATATATTGGCGCACAGTATGTGCCAAGTATTTTACTCTGTACATTCATCTTTGAATGACACATGAATGTATGTTATTTGTTATGTTGAGATTGCACACTTTTGCTGTGCTGTCTGACAATGGTCTGGAACTTCTAAACTACCACTTCATATTTTGTATCATATGTTTGTACATATTTGCGAGCACTTTACAACTCGGAACACCATCACTTGAAAACAAATGAGAAAAAACATTTTATGAACACTATGTTTCACCATCATTGTTGACTAATTCTGACCAAGTCGTATTTAGTTTTTTTTTAAACAATAATATCTCTATCCTTTGACTCTTCAGCCTTTTCATCTGATCCTCTTAAAGGAGTTATGCAAGATGGACTTTTCATAGTCCCTCGTCATTGGCTAAAACAACTTGTTTTTATAACAATCCATATCCATGTTCGACTGGTGTAGATCCTGAAATAAATAAGTAAGTAAGTAATCTTTATCTAAATACCGCCTTTCACAGACCAGAGTCACAAAGCGGTTTACAATTGTTATATTTGGGCATTTGTCTCTCACTCCACACAGAGATGGGAGCGGGGTCGCCAGTCCAGGAGGCACGTGCACAGTCCTATTGTACATGTTTTTAGTGGTAGGGAAACCGGAGTACCCGGAGAAAACCTACACAGACACGGGGAGAACATGCAAACTCCATTCAGAAAGGCCCTGGTCCGACCGGGATTCGAACCCAGGACCTTCTTGCTGAGAGGCGAGAGTGCTATCCGCTCAGCCTCCGTGCCGAGTCAACTTTCCATTGTCCATCGCTGGCTCCACTTTCCTGTAAATGACTTGCATTTGGACTGAAAACAGAAGTGCAACGACTGCTTAATATTGAGATTCCAAGTGTACTAAATACGCCAAAGGTCTCATGGATTATTACTAAAAAGCAGGTGGTATCACGGCACCTCAGCTTCCCCCGGTCTCCTCCATCGACCTGCCTCATTTATTTAAGCCTGAGTGGTTGAAAGACACCTGTAATGGCTGTTTGTCCTGAAGCTCATAAGAGAAATGTTTTCTGCAATAATGTTCTGTACTTTTCTCCTGTGCATATTCCACCATCATTTATTCCTGTAGGCTCTGTGTGTACATACAATACATCTTCCAAAGGTCAGGCGCTCGGCTTTATTACACCACGCAGCCTATAGCTCCGGCGGAACGGGGCCATCTCTTATTCATAGATGCAACAAAACAAGCCATTTTACCTGAAACGTGAGCTGCCTCTGCTCAATATAGACTCCAAATGTTTGCTTTTCTAGAGATCCAGTGCGGTGTGACAAATTGTATAACATAATATTATACTATTGTCCCTCTAGGGAAATGCGTGCTCAGCATTGACCCAACCTTCCGATGTCACTAGGGCCAATGGCCCATGGCCTGTGGTAGCTAATACTTGATAGCCCAGTTTGTCCCCTTTGTGCCAATCTTCTGTAGTCCCCAGGGGCTCCCTATGAGAGTACAGGGTCTACTTTCAGTCTCTGTATTACCAAGGACCTCAGGTGCTTTTATACAAACATAATGATTTTAATGCTTTCTTGTTCTGTTCAGCACTTTGAATTGCCTTGTGTATGAATTGTGCTATACAAATTTACTTGCCTTGCTTTGCCTTGCCTAATATGTTTCTAAAATTTCATAACAAATATGGTTGGAATGTTTAATATCATTTTCCTGAAGATGTGAGGCTGGCATCTACTCTGGCAGTTTTCAAATCCAGGTTAAAAACAGTTCAGCCGTACGTACTGAATCCGTAAGTGAAGGATTTTATATGTACTCTTTTGAATGCATTGTAGCTATTTATCATTTTAATCCTGTGTGTGACTTTAATGTTTTAAGGTTTTTAATTAGTTGTGGTTTTATTCTGTTTTTAATATTTCTTGTGTGTTTTTATGTACTGTATTTGTAGATTTTAATGTTTATGATTTGCTTGATATGATGTATGTAGGAAAGGCGCTATACAACTAAAATGTGATGGAAGAATGGGATTTCGTCCTCAGAAAAAAAAAGTGAATTTTTCTTTTGTTTCACACACAATCCAAACACAGATCCAAGGAAGAACAAACACATACTTGGATTGGTTGGATAATTAACAAAAAAATCAATGGTGAAAATAAAAAAATCTAAATCAATTTTGTCTTTGTTCGAGCTCCAGGCAAAAACAGTGCAGCACAAAAAAATAAAAGCACAATTAATGTAAGTCTGAGAAGTGTAGCTCAAAAATTACAAGGCAAAGACTCGACCACAGACACAGGAAAACTGACTCTGGTTGAGTGGAGTTTCCCAGAATAAATATGGTGGCTGACTCGCTCAAGAGGATAAGGTGGGCCTCTTCAGACTGCAGCAGGAGACAGGGGTTTAGATTCACAGACACAGAGTGGAGGAGGATATCGAGCTATCTGGCATGAATTATAAGATATGCCTTTTTGTCCATACTGTTCAGAAAAAGTAGGACACCATTGACAAAGTAGACAACACTGCAGAAAACATAAGGAAGGGGAACTTGCACCACACAGTCAAAACACCAGAAGTCACCCACGTGGCCTCTGGGAAAAATAGAGTTCAGGGAGAATACAGTCACATTTTTACCAGTTTCAGTTTAAGACTAATAACTTTCCATGCCAACATTACTGTCCAAGGCTGGGCTCACAATGGGAAACACGGTACACCCAAGCCAGCACTCCAGTGGATTAAGTACAGAGAATAATAAAGTGTGAGCACAGGACATTCTCATAAAGACCGTGCAGATTCCAAAATGTGAAATAAAACAGTAAGCTATAGAGAAAATATAATAGAACGCTCCAATACCCGGCCGGGAGAAACATGGCGGCCGGCACACAGAAATGATTGCTAAAAAGATTGCAATATGTGTGGTTTTTTTTGTACCAAATTTTTAGATAACAGTAATAGAAAGTGGGTTGAATATCTCCACATAGCTTCAGAATACATTCAAAACATCTACACTGCAAATAAGGAATCAGAATTAAGACTTGCATTGGAACTGTAGCAGACCAATACATAGAAGAAAATACTACATTATCATGAATTCTGGGATTCCATCGTGAGTCGATACACAAAATCCCTGTGTATTTCAAACCTTTCAACACGTTAAGACAGAAATTAGTGCATCCCAAAGACAAAACACCCAGACACAAACAGAGCAATGTGGTGTATTCAATTAAATGTAGTGAAGAGGAGTGCACTGACCACTATATTGGAGAAACCAAACAAACTCTACAGAAACGACTTTACCAACATCGTAGAGACAACTCTAGTGGGCCACAGTCGGCTGTTCATCTCCACCTCAAGGCCTCCAACCACACGGTGGATGACACAGAGGTTAAAATTCTGGCTCGGGAGAAGAATTGGTTTGAGAGAGGGGTGAAAGAAGCCATTTTTGTGAGGAAACAAAAACCTTCTCTTAACAGAGGAGGAGGGTTAAGATTTGTTTTGCCTCGCATCTATGACGACATCCTAAAAACAACGCCCTAACTTGGGACAAGGTCAGTGACATGCTAATGAGTTAGGAGGGGTGAAACCTGCACTCCACTTGAGCATCCCAGCAGACAATAGGTCTGTGACATGCTAAGGAGTTAGGGTCGTTAGCCTCAGCAGGGTCGTTAGACCTGCTCCCTTCTACATCAAGCAGACCTGAGATTGTTTACGAGTTAGTATCAGGATTAGGGTGTGGCTTACCACACCCATAGGTTATAAATCTCCAACGCGCGGTCCGAGAATTCATTCCCTGAAGAAGTCCCCAGGTTGAGGACGAAACGTCGGGAAAACTTGCTAAGAAGTACAGATGATGGGTGAGAAACCTTCCTTTGCTTTGACTAATCCCTGTACGACTGAGGGCTTACACAAAATCTCTGCTGTGTGTTTGGCCTTTACCTCGATCTTAGGTTCACACTTAACACTTTGGACACTTAACACCTTATTATGCCAATGTTTACTTCTGTACACTCTTTGAAGCAGGGGGCAGATGAACCCGCAGGGCAACCACAGCGGAGAGCAACAATTAGGAGAAAACGCTACATTATTATGCACGTTGGGACGCCATCACTTAACCCTGACAGCATCAGAACGCGCAGTCGTGGCTGCAAAGAACGGGAGCGGCCTCTTGTCAGTTTGGAGGAATAACAAGAATTAAAGTGCTTTGTCTAACTACTGTCTGGTTACTTTACATCAACATCAGAAAAGCACAGTGGGTCAGCCCTGGCTAAATGCAGTGGAGGGAGCAGGAGAAGCAGTGGGGGCGTGGCAAAAGGACGCACCCAAGAGAGAGACAGAAAAGAACGAGATTGAGCGTCTTAAGGCGACAGGCGCAACATGCCTCAGTCACTACAGGGGGTAATTTTACAACTCAAAGTGCCGAACAGAGTTGTAAATACATAATCAGTTGTATGCACAGCTAAAAAGAACTGTTATCAACCTGAATTTGAACATTGTCAGAGAAGAAGCTTCTCTCACATAAACAGTTAAACAGTGTTTATCCATTGGATTTGTCCGTCCAGCTGGATGATGGGCATAATAATAGGGAAGTAATCTTGTTAAAACACATGTAGAACCCATTATAAAGGCATTGATAAGCAATTAGTATGTTCTTATACCAACATGTAAAACACCACCTGTTGTTTCAAAACCTCTGACAATGGGTCGGATGCAAAAGTCCACACATTGGCCCTCATTTATGAAACTTGAGCAGAAAAGGGTGTATTTTTTTGGTGTAGATTCCATTTACGCAAAATCCAACGCAGGATTTATGAACGTGTGAGTTAATATGCACAGATCTGAGCGTACGCCGCCGCGGGTGTTGCCGCTGATTGCCGCGCTCAAAACCAGCGTATTTATGAAAGTCACGCCTCGAAATATTCAGAAACCGCCTGTTTCACGCCCTGTTTTTACGACAGGTCAGCATGGAAGCCGGCCAGCAAGTCCAGTTGGAAGCCTCAAAAGGCCTGTTAGTGACACGCACTGAGTTTATATGGAGTTGTATTTTATAATTTTGTTTAAAAAGAAATATACGCTAGTTTATGTATACGCGTTTATCCCTATAGAATCTAGACCCACTGCAGCACTCATCTCTCTTGAACTTTAGAAGTGAATGAATAAATGAATCAATGACTAAATGAATGAAGGAATCTTTATATCTCAGCGGTGGCTCATCATTAACCAGGTGAAGCGTCTGCGGAATCTTTTTGTGAATGTGATGGATCGATCTCTGTGAGAGAGAAAGGATGTGTAAGCTTTTGGGAAGTGTCCGTGATTTCACAGAGAAACTACAAAAAGGCCGGATTAAGGCGCACCACATTTGAAGAGTTTTGTGGTGGGGCCTGTTGTGGCACCCACTGCGCACTGCCCAAAGATCCACTGCCCAAAGAACCACTGCCCAAAGAGCCACTGCCCAAAGAACCACTGCCCAAAGAGCCACTGCCCAAAGAACCACTGCCCAAAGAGCCACTGCCCAAAGAGCCACTGCTCTCTCTGCTCTATGTGGACAAGGGCAGTGGCTGCGACCATCAGTGACCATCGGTGTGTTTATGGGGCTTTATGCACAGAACAATTGAAAAATGTATTGCTTTGAATGTGGCAAAACAAATAGCCATGCATATTTACGCAGTGCAGGGCGGGTCACACATTAAGTAAGTAAGTCAAGTGTATTTGTATAGTGCCTTTCACAGTCCAGGATCACAAAGCACTTCACATTTAAAAAAAACATACAGATGAAAATAATACACAAACCAGATTAAAAAACGAAGAACCAGAAGAGGGTCCTCATCATGATCTGTGATTTCTTTCTGAGTTTTTCTGATGCGCAAATTCAAATTTCAAAACATGATGAACATCAATGAAAACACAGCTCATAATTTTGCCAGAGTGGGAATATGTTTATAGTTGTCCAAATCTTGCATTTTATACATGTTTTTGGTGTGTTGTTATGAAGGTTGAAATGAGCGTACACATTTACACCACCTCCAGACTTGGCGTATATTCTGTGCGTACCGTACGCCCACGTCCAGATTGATAAATGCCGTATAGAGTAAATTTTTTCCGTACGCCTCATTTACACCCTGGTTTGGCCGTACGCAAGTTTCATAAATGAGGCCCATTGCTACTAATACATTTCCTCCAATATGAAATGTGATAATGTGGAGTTCAGAGATATAGTCACATGCACATACCATGAATGTTATCCTTTTAAGACTTTATTTCTGACTGGTAAAATATAGAGGGCAACGCTATCTTTATGGACAATACACAGCACTTGCAAAATGAGCCTCAGATTAACATGAAAATAATACCAACAAACAATCTATCTTTTTAATGACGCGTCGAGATCTCTCATCGGAAAACATTACCTCGACTGCGCGTAATAAAAAACAATACATCAACCAGACACCGCTTGCGTCGCCTTTTCCCTCCCCTTCCTGGCTGATAACGCTGAGCATGTAACAGTACTAAAAAGAGCAGATAAACCAAATGTATCAATGTCACCTCCCAAATGAAGTGAGATAAGCCGTAGCGGGCCAGTGCGGAGCAGCCGACCAGCGTAAATGTGTCCTCGTTGGACAGTGATAGGCCAGCTCCGTCACGGTCCGTCGCCTTGACACACATGACATTTCTATCAGAGGGCCTGCTACAGTCAGCGGGGCAGGTATGCGTAATGGCTGGATGGGTGGTAGGTTGCTCCACGCATCAGCGGCTGGCGTTTCCATTAGAATTCTGATAAATGTTCCCGTCCGACAGTTGCTTTTGCTTCAAAGACAATATGCCACCCCCACCCCCACCACACCACCAACCTCTCAGGAAGACGGGTCATTTCCAGTCACGCAGGAGTGAGTGTCTGCCCCGGATTTCTCTCTTGCGTGTTTTTTTGCTAAATGCGAACAGAAAAGTTTCCAGGGTTACTCAGGCTTGAAATTAACACTGTGTATTTTCTCAAAAAGGAATAGAATTATATTTTTAGACACCGCTGCTATGTAAATTATTGCTCTGTGTGCGCCGTTGTTTCTCTCCAGGCTTATATGATTAATTGTCCGGATTTTAAAGCAACAGTTGGTACATTTCAGAGAGGGCAACGGCACATTAACATTGTTCCCTGTACATGCTACAGATTAAAGGAATAGTTCACCGTTTTTACATACTGACAAATGTTCTTACCTTACCTTAGACTAGTTAATACGTACCTGTCTGGTCTTAGTCCGTGCGCTCTGTCATGCAAACGGAGCAAAAACGGGAGCACAACCGCAGCCTCCTCTGTATATTTTGTAGCACCAAATGGTAGCTCCCGCTAGAAGCTACCAAACTCTTCCAAGTGTTCCCTATTAAATGTATATAGTTACGTGACGTGTTACACTGCAAAGTATAGTAACACAGAAATGTAACAGTCGATTTTCTCAGCGGATAAAACGGGTACTATATTGTGAGGCGTAGTAATCTGAGGGGCGCTACGTCATTTAATAGGGAACACTTGGAAGAGTTTGGTAGCTTCTAGCGGGAGCTACCTTTTGGTGCTACAAAATATACAGAGGAGGCTGCGGTTGTGCTCCCGTTTTTGCTCCGTTTGCATGACAGAGCGCACGGACTAAGACCAGACAGGTACGTATTAACTAGTCTAAGGTAAGGTAAGAACATATGTCAGTATGTAAAAACGGTGAACTATTCCTTTAAAGCAGGGGTGTCATTCATACGGCCCGCGGGCCGGAACCGGCCCGCCAAGAGATTTGACACGGCCCGTGGCTCATTTATGTAAAAATATAATAAAGTTACATTTTAAAAAGCCGCTCCGCGAGGCGACGCGAGGCTCCGCGCCGCGACGCCGCAGCGCCGCGCTCAGGGGTGAGTCCAGTGCGTCTGTAGTGGCTCCACCAGAGCGGTGCTGAAGGAATAACATCTTAAACTACAAGACTCGGCGAAAAATACGGCACTTTGAGCGAAGAATTGAGAAAACAGAAGATAAACCTGTCTGGCCCTGAAGACACAGCAGTCTGTTTGTGCCCAGAGCGAGAGGTTAGTTCTGCTGCTGTAAAGGGAAGCTACCTGTGCTAACAACATTAGCATTAGCATCGCAGCCGCACAGTGAGAGAGAGTTTGTTAAAACTCTCACAGGCTGCAGACATGGTATGAGAAACCACTCGCTTTTACCAACATGTTGCCATTGATAAGAGACTGATGTTACTGATGTCACATATTCATTTGTGGTGTTACTGAAACTATCAGAGGAGTTTTGAGCGCTGCTGCTGGTTCTGCTGCTGGTTCTGCTGTTGTTGCTGGTGTGTTGGACAGTGTGGACTGGTACCGATGGTAAAAACAGGTGTAGTGACAAAGCTGCAAATGGAGGTGATGATTTTTGGACATTTGACTGTATTTTACACAGAGACACTGCTGCAGTCGTTAAGAATAGATCACGTTATGGAAGTTGTTTTATTCATTTCAAGTGAATCATGGTCAGTTTGATGCTTTCTCTGTGATAATAACATAACCATGGACCGTACCACACTGAAGATGGTTAATGTGATAATAACATAACCATGGACCTTACCACACTGAAGACGGTTAATGTGATAATAACATAACCATGGACCTTACCACACTGAAGACGGTTAATGTGATAATAACATAACCATGGACCTTACCACACTGAAGATGGTTAATGTGATAATAACATAACCATGGACCTTACCACACTGAAGACGGTTAATGTGATAATAACATAACCATGGACCTGACCACACTGAAGACGGTTAATGTGATAATAACATAACCATGGACCTTACCACACTGAAGACGGTTAATGTGATAATAACATAACCATGGACCTGACCACACTGAAGATGGTTAATGTGATAATAACATAACCATGGACCTTACCACACTGAAGATGGTTAAGCTGAGGTGCTGTGTTTAAGTGCTTTTTTCTATCTACCTACTTTACCTTTGTGAGCAGGTTTTCTCTGTAATGAGCCTTAAAACAAAGCTAACATACAAATATTAATATACATATTGTGAAATACCATTTTCAATGTAATATTGTAAATACATTACATTATTTGTACTATGGAAAACTCACTGTTACATTTAAGTTTGTAACAGAAAACTGAGTATTAAAGGACAGTGTTTTAAAGGAAGTTTTAAATAAATGTGTTTATGTGCACAAAAAGTTGGACTTTGTACCGTTTTTGGATATTTTTGTAGAGCATCTCCTGGTCCGGCCCACTTGAGATCAGATTAGGTTGTATGTGGCCCCCGGACCAAAATGAGTTTGACACCCCTGCTTTAAAGCCATTGGAATCTCATGGGAACAAGCCCTCGTGCAGAACAAGTCAGGTTGGTGGAGAACCGAGCCTGATCACTGAGAATATACAGATGATAGAAGAAGAAGAAGAAGAGATCACCTAAACTATAGATGTTCACAATCAACAATCATGGTTATTCTGTTTTTAGAGAAACCTGAAAACTATGAAATTTACACATTTTTGAATGATCTTGTTGACTTTGAATACCAAATGCCCACTGCTCCAGTACTGTGCGTGCAGTGAGCATCAGTCTGTTGCCCTGGGCACGGCCACTGCAGCTTTGATAAGGTTTGTTGAACCGTATGCCCTTCAGTCTGCAGCTGAACTTCAGCCTATAGTGACTTTTAAAAGCAATAACTTTGTTTTCAAAGTTTTCACTGCATAGAAAAACATTTTCCTTTGTTAAAGTCCCAGTATGTAACTTTTCAAAAAAAAAGCCTGTATTGTAAGTCCATTGTACTTGTATAAAAAAGGTTTATAACTTTTATGGATACTTGTTTAGAGAATTGTATTAAACATAATTCTGTCTTATCCACAAAGTAGTTTTGATATTATGGTTTATTGCAATATACCGTACATCAAAATGTTTTTATCGTGACAGACTTGAAAACAACTCCAGGTCTGTGTTTTGATGAAGGAACAGTCTTATATTATGTTTAAAAGCTCAAAGTACATTTTGCACAATGAGTCTCTTTCATTACTGTCCTATATGATGGGAGAAAGTGCCTAATCGTGCAGTATCAAACTAATCCAATATAACACAAACATTACTCATTATACATCATTCTAATGTATTCTTTTGTCTTGGGTTCTCCCAGATTAAAGTGGCACTTTAGAAATCTAATCGATGAACTAGGCACACAGTGTGATTTCATGTGATATTTAGACATGCAGTATTTTCATCAAACTCACACTGAGAGTGTGAGAGAATTCCATACGAGGAAAGCGGCGGGAGTGGCCGCACTGTGCAGTGGCCTGATTCAGATTCATTTTATTTGTCATTTGCAGTAAAACCACATTGGAATACATGCACAAAGGTTCCCAGTGTGCAGGCATCTACTTTGTGTGGACACTCAGAAAAACATTAGGAAATTGTTTACGTTAGCATAGCATGAATGTTGCCTTCGCTCCGGCCCTCAACGCTTCCTCTACAGCCATATTTTACACTGTAGGCAGACCTTTCAGAGCGGAGCCTGCGACTCAACACAAATATTAAACAACGCTCGATCAGTGTTGTGCTCAAAAGTCCAACTTTAAGCCATACAACCAAACGACAATCTTTTCTTTCAACTGTATCTTTCCATCTGCAGCAGCTGCAGTTTCCATCTGCTGCAAATGTCAGTGTATATGTGAACAATGGCCTTCACACAATGGACAAACGCAGACACAATAATCAAGGTCATAGCGATTTCACTTCTGTCTGTTGTATTGACTACAGGTAACTCCTGGGGTTAGCGTCTTTACTGTCACGTAGATAGTCTTTATGATGCATGACCTCTTTTCTTCTGTCTGAAGTGACCTCTCTTCAAAACTTTGTTGGAAACAAACTCTGTAAGAACTGAAACTGAAATAAAAGTCTCCACGGCCATGTGTGCTTCTGCCTCAGTCCGTCATTCTTCAACATATACTTTATATTAAGCATGTCCAAACTAAGGCCCACGGGCCAGTTGTGACCCTCTGTGGTATGTTTTGTGGCCTTGACCTTTGAGATCATAAATACAAGTTCATTGTACTTTTAAAAGCTCAAAACCTGTCAAAAACCTTGTTGTTTACTTTGTACATCTGATTTGTCTTTGTGTCACAGAATTTTGTGAACATTTCTATGGTGCGAATGTAGCTGGTGAAAGAGTAAACTCAATTTGTCATTCAGCCAACTTCAGCTCCAATGTCAAACCTCATTTTAACCTACCTCTCTCTGTCGAAAAAGTTTTATAATTTATATAAGAGACCCCTGGACAATTCTGGTAAACTGAAGAGGCCCCTTTCTAAAAAGCTTGGACACCCTTCTCTATAACTGTAACATCCTTACTTCCTGTAATCCTGAAACAATGACACCGTAAGCATGTGTCTTGTTCTTCCTGGTTTGGTGCGAGCCGTGTCCTGTGGGAGCAGTGTCGGCACAAACAGTACGTCCGTGTCATCTCGTCCTTTGATCTCTATTGAAAGACCACCCTCGACGTCCACGCCAGGCCATTACAGAGAACATCCTGGCTTGTCGAAGAATTCCACCTGGACTCACTGGAACACATTCAGGCTGATTTATTTGAGACATTCCAAGCCGAGGTCCAACAGCTTCGACCGGGGCAAATGCAGAGTTGACAAGATTTTAACCGTAATTGATTGTTGATTACATTGAGCTCACGGTGATTGTTTCAAAGGGGATTGGGTGCATCCACAGCAATATTGTGATCAGTGGTAAATGTTTTCTTCTCTATTTGTAACAGCTCATGTTGCATTTGGATTCAAGCATCATTGGTTGGAAGTTGTCTCTTGATGATGATCCAGATTGTTCATAGTGAGTGGTTCATAGTGGTGTGTACAGAATCCAATATAGGTCTCTTCAAACGATCTCATAAGGCGGCACACTTTATCTAGCGCTTTGTTAATCCAATACAAATATTTTTGTTTTTTATGCATGATGGGAAAGCAATCCATGTGTTCCTTTTATTTTGCCTTTTGGAAATGATAATGAAAAGAACAGACAGAGTGTTGGCCATTATACTGTACAGTCCTAACTATATACATTCATGACCATCTGTTTGGCTCAAAAGCAAATAGGGAAAAGAAAAACTTCGAAACGTTTAGGTTGTTGTTGTTCCGTATGCTATCTCTACATTTGTTTAAACTTTCTGTGGCTTTTAAATTGTTTTTCCTAAGTCAAAAATATATACTTTGTTTTCAATGGCCCTCATTTCCCATTATTCTGAAAGCAATGGTTGAGTTTGAAGAGTAGTGTTTGGTTAAATTAACTTTCGGTATATAGAAGTCTGTTTATGTTTAAATTTATCTCAGCTGAACATTTTCCTTTTTATCCATATAACGATAAATATGTTTATCTTATGGCAGCATTAGAGCCACCGCCATTCTTTGGTATGTGTATTATTTTTGCTATTTTAACATCTGCCCACAAATAATTATTCAGATGCTGCATACAAAAAACTGTAAGAACAATATGATATTTGTGGCGGAGCAGCAGCAGAATATCTCTCCATGATGTCATTTGTGAAAGGCTCTATATATCAGGCACAAGAAAAATGATTATTGTGTATTTCAGTGGCATTAGTTTTAGAAATCCCAGTTTATTGCTGCTTATAAAACAGATTTATGTGAGTCGTCTTCACACACAGCCTCGACCGGACCTTTGAGCAGAAAATAATAGCTTCATTATCGATTCTTGGTTCCACTCTAGTGTTTTGTCTATAAAATGGCAGGCTTGTAAAGACCAGCCGCACACTCCATTCACAAATGTTTTTTAGCTATTTGTAATGTATTGATTGTGAGACACGGATATAACATTGCTTGGGTGGACTAATGTTGTATCTTTTTGGATCTCTTACTGCTAATTAAAATCTTTTTGTGTTATTTATTCAGTTTCTTAATCCATTTCTTCCCAACCGCGAGATGGATTAAGGGGAAGAACATGGATAGATGGATGGATATTCAATTTGAAGCCGATCATACAGAGAAAAATAACAGATTGTGTATGTAAAACTAGAACATCTGGGATAATCAAAGGAGATTTTGTATGCACCTTGCAAAGTAACAAATTAAATCATCCTCATTGTTGATGTTCCCGCCCACGGCCCCTGAGTCCCTGTTCTGGGGATCACTTGTGCTTATTCCTGTGGCGTCTATGTGTTTGTGTTTACACCTTTTACAGGAGACCGCCCTTGTGAGTCCTGAGCTCCCATTGGCCAGTCATTTCCCGCAGGGGAGGTGATTGACTGTGATTTCTGGGTGCTGATTGGACAGTCGTGAAGGCAGTCCTCCAACCACGTTCACCTGGAGGACCCGCCCTTATAACCTGCCCCAGTCCTCCACGGCTTGGGGCAGCTGGAGTGGATTCCAGTTTTCCAGTTAGTTTGTGTTTATTAATAATATAATGTACTAATTCTCCACACACTTTGTTTATTTGTTTCTGTATAATTATTTCTTAAGTGTGTGGGTGCTGTGCTTGGACATAATCAAATGCATGTGTTAATAATATCCACAATCGACTGCTGAAACACAGAGACGGCTGCAATAAAACACAGGTTCAAATGTTGTAAATGATCTGTCAGTCAGTCCATCAGGTAAAAGATAATCCAACATAGTTCTTTCTTGGATATATAGTCAGTTTTAATCCAGATGAAACGTCTCTCGTTTGCCTTTCACCTAAAAGTAAAGTTGCTGAAATTGTTTTATAAAATGACTAAAATGATAATGTCTTCCTTACTTTTCCTTCTTTTAATTTATCGTGTAGTGGCATTGCAAAGTGTTTATTGGGTCTTACATTTCACTCGATCAGGCCTGGAGGCACGTTCTCAGAGCAAACCATTTCACTTGATCAGGCCTGGAGGCAACAGTGGCTCATTTGGTAGAGAATTGGCCTTTAGGCCTGAAGGTTGTGGGTTCAAGTCCACCACAAGACTTGCTTAACGACTCCCAATGATGTTTGCTGTCGTTGTGTCCTTGGGCAAGACAGTTAACCCCCCTTTGCCTGAAGCCCCGCTGAAAGATCAAAAGCTCCCGTGGACTCACCACCTGCAGGAGGATCAGTGAGGAGCTGGTGCTCTGTGTACTGGGTGCAGCTCTGACTCCGACCCAGAATTGGATTAAGGGGAAGACAATGGATGGATGGACTTTAAAGAGAACTACTATACTGTGGAGCCCATCGCCACAGCCATGAAAAAAAAAACTCTGGTCTAAAGAAGGTTGCCTCTAAATTGGAAATACGTGGTGATAAGACACATTTCAAGTATTTCACGATGTGGTCCAGCTGTTAGTTTCGTTCTCATCCCCTAGTGTGGCGTCTTTCTAGTAAGGCCTTTTACTCTAACAGCCTCCACCGCCTCTGTAATGAGGGAACCGACCGTAAAAAGTCGGATGTCACAATCAAACGAGACCATTGTCTCATCTGAGTCAAACTGGAGGTGGTTTGATTTTATTACAATATCTTTTGTGTTTATCTATGTGAAGGTGGGGTACCCACCCAAAGGAGTCCAGAAATGTGATTTTGAGTGTTTATAGCCATGGTTGTATGTGAAAGAGTCTATGCTACATACACTTCGGCCTAATGTAAATGTAGCATAGACACAAAAAGAAATTGTAAATAAAATGCAAAACACCATCCAGTTTGACTCAGATGAAAAACAACTGGTCTCGTTTGATGTACATCACTTTTTTACGTCGGGTCCCATTGCAGGATGCGTTGGAGGCTGTAAGCGAAAGCCACGAAAGACGCCCACACTAGGGAGTGAAACAAACTAACAGCTGACCAAATCTGTGAAATAACTTGAAATGTGACCTTAACACCACGTATTTCCAATTTAGAGGAACCTTCTTTAGACAGATTCATGGTGTGCGATGGCTCCAAGTCTCTCCTAATAGTGCCAATCTGGTAATGGAAGAACTGGAGGAACCCAGCCCTGGGCTCGTACCAAGGGCCAGCGCCAAGCCATGGTTCGAGTATGTAGACGATACAATGGTTAAGTTAAAGGAACAGGAGTGGAACCATTTTCAGCACACCAATTAACTCGGTGGACCCTTTATAAATATCACTCGCGAGGATGCTCCGGAGAGGAACTCGCCTTCTAATTGTAAGGTCATCATACTGGAGAACAACAATATAGAGACTGAGGTCTCAGACAGTGCCACTCACACTGACCAGTCCTTGGCCTTAGATTTCAAATCATCCCGCTCCACACAAACTCGGTGGTCATTAGAACCTTCAACACGAGCCCACCAGTCCCCACTAGCACGGAGGGAAAGAACAGAGAAACCAAACATCGTCATCAGAGCACTATTCCAATGTAGGGCTACCCCAAGTGGTCCTTTTCCCTGAAAGCCAAAGGACGAGAAAGGACCGAAGACACAGGCCCACCAGACAGAAGAAAAGTAGAGGAGAGGGGGTGTCCTTACCGTATTGGCGGGGAGTTTTCAGTAGAAACTAAAAAAAAATCTTAGGTCAACACAAAATCCCTGTGTTATATACAAACCTTCAACACGTTAAGACAGTAATTAGGTGCATCCCGAAAGACAAAACACCCAGACACCAACACAGCAATGAGGGTGTATTCAATTAAATGAATTGAAGAGGAGTGCACTGACCACTATATTGTGAGAAACCAAACAAACTCTACAGAAACGACTTATCCAACTCGTAGAGAAAACTCTAGTGGGCCACAGGTCGCTGTTCATCTCCACCTGAAGGCCTCCAACAACAACGGTGGAGATAAACAGATGATAAAATTCTGGCTCGGGAGAGAGAATTGGTTATGAGAGAGGAGTGAAAGACGCCATTTTTGTGAGGCAACAAAAACCATCTCTTCGACAGTAGAGTATGTATTAAGAATTGGTTTTGACCTCAGCATCTATGACGACCTCCTAAAAACAACGCCCTAACCTTGGGAACAAGGGACCGTGACATGCTAATGATTAGGAGGGGTGAAACCTGCCCTCCACTTGAGCAATCCAGCAGACATTAGTCGGACATGCTAAGGGTTAGGGTCGTTACCTCAGCATGGTCGTAGACCGCTCCTTCCTACATCAAGCAACCTAGGAGAAGTTTACGAGTTAGTATCAGAAAGAGGAGAAGGGAAAAGCTTAGGGTGTGGCTTACCACTCCCATAGTTATAAATCTCCAACCGCGGTCCGAGAATTCATTCCCTGAAGCAGTCCCTCAGGTTGAGGACGAAACGTCGGCAAACAAGCTAAGAAGTACAGATGATGGTGAGAAACCTTCCTTTCTATCAAAATGTAAATACATGAATAAAACAACAACAACCAAAAATTAATTAAAAATACCATAATTCCTATTAATCCTAATTACATCTTCCCATTCTTCCTCCCTTCAAATATAGAACATCTCTTCAACAAAACTCGCATTTTGATAATGAACCAAAGCGCATGTAAGTTAGCTTGTTTTGCTATACAATAATGTTACTGGTATCTGAATTCGTTTGGTTGACATAAATACTATTCAGTAATATTCCATTAACAAACTAAGTACAACCAATAAAAATGTTTAAATCTTACTTGTGAAAAAGTAATACCGCACGAGCGCCTGTTTTGAATAGTCGCCTATTTTGACAGCCAAACGCCGCCAGTGATCATTGCATCGCGCTGTAGGATGACCGGTCCAAGCGAGTGAGCGTGTGCGCGGAAATTTCTCGTGCCCGAGCAACCAATGCGGCGTCTATTCTATATATGTCTGTGAATGCTAGCAACAGATAGGCTGGCAACTTCCAAAAATTTAGAACTCTCTGGACACTGCATGAAAACTGAACAACAGAAATCTGTGACAGCAGCGGTGAGTGACCCATACATAAACCCTAACCTATTCCATAATTCGATCCTCTGCAAATGCGACCGAAAATGAGCCGGTATCTACTTCACTGTTTTTGCGGGATCGCCTTTCCTCGCATTACATCAGTGTTTTATGTCATGAAAACGAACGTAAAATTCTGAAAACTTCCGTGCACTTGTATTAAAGACTGGATAAGTAAAATTCACTCTCCGATACACATTTCATGCGTTGATTGATTGGCATTTGCGTTTATTAGCGGCCAGAACTACTTCCGGGTTTTTCACGATCGCTTTTTGACGCAGAGAAATAGGTATTATTTTGTCATGAAGGACAAGACCAAAATTCTGAAAATTTCCTTGTCACGTGTTGTGAAGAATGTATATGTAAAATTAATTCTCCCCGATTAACAATTAAGTGGGTTGATTGAGTGTGGCAAGCTCCTGCGTGGCCGGAACTAACTTGCGGAGTTTATACCACGCATTTAAATACAAGCAGAGAGTGCGTTGCCATGGGACAGCGGTCATTATTGTTTTGAGAGGTCCGTTATAGAAAATAAGACGCGGTAGAACGTTTTGAAATTACATTCAAATCAATGGAGCGATCTACTGCAGCTCTGAGGAGCGTATAAAAAAAACGTTGTAATTTATCCCACGTAGGAGAAATTCACATCCTAGTTTACCACTGCAACGAGTGACGATCTGTACATATACTCTTATATACTGAGTATTTTTTTAGGATGTTCAGTGTTTCTTTTCCTTTGTTCAGCACATTGAGTGTGTTGTACGTGTACAATGTGAGTGAGTATGCGGTACATCCTATATATGAACTTACATCGAATAAACAAAAACAAAACAGGCCCTGAATTGGGATAAAAATAACGTTTATAGCGTTTTCACCACCAACCAGTAGATGTCACCTCCGACTCGGCCTCATCCAATCAGCGCGTCCTCTGGCATAGTCCCTCCCCGCCAATCAGCACGGACGCTCATTAATTTTTGAAATTGTGTACGGCTATTGCTAACTCATATCTGCCGGCCAAGTTTCACACATTCTCGTCCCTATTGGTGAGAGAAAGTCGCTCTGGACCTCCGCGCTCCTGAGTAATCTCTTTGGATTCAGTCTTTAATTTGCACAGTTTTATCTGCTGCCGACTTATGTCAGTATTAGTTTATCGATTTGTGCCTACTTGCAGCACTCTACAATGGACCCTTGATTAATTTGACTATGATATGCGCTGTCTCAGTGTGACATTGACACGTATGTCTTTGATGTGTGACGTAACAATGACTAAAAACCCCCAAAATGATCTTGACATTGCTCTGTCCAGAATCAACCACCATTTTTGAGAAAAAAACAACCGAAGCTGATTCACAAGATCCCGTATGGTATGAGTCTGATTCCTAACACTCAGCGCTGCTGCTAGCGTCACTCATGATAAACTGAAACCTACTCATGTATTCTACCTTTAGCGTAGTCATACTTGTTCATGGTGCAGAATTTTGGTTAAGTAAGTGATGCAGGAGACTAGAACGAAGAAACTCGAGAAAGTTTGTGTGAACGAAAATCAAATACAAAGAACATTTATTTTGGGTCTTGAAGTTATTTCTAGTGTCAACATAATTTTAAAATGCAATTTTCCCCAATTCTGGACACCAGATTTTCATGTGGATTGTTTCTAGGAATTGTGAAGATTTTTTTGGCTCCAAACTTAGACTATATAAATCAGACTTTGACAAATAGCCAAAGTGTCTGTCACAGCAGCACCACCAGATTTCCAATTCAATTTATTCATAGTATAGCCCTAAATCATCTGAGGACTTAACAAAACAGAAATCGCCAACACAGTCAGAGAATCAAACTTTTATAAAACACATAATATATAGTAACACCTATAGTATTGGTCCATAGGGGGAGATTAAACAATGTCCATGCGATGTATTGATAAATGTAGAATGTGTCCTGATCATCACCACCGTCCGACCTTGTTGGACCACTAACATCGTCTGACCTTGCATCTGCAAGGAAAAACTTAGTGTGGGGAAAGTGAAAAACCTCAATTTTCATTGCCACATAACAGGAAGTCTCAGACTGGAATTGCTTTGGCTCAGTGCAACAGTCAGAAAGAGGGAGAAGAGAATGCATAGCCTAAAAAAAAATAGGGGGGGTGGGGGGGGGGGGGGGGGGGGGGGGCAAAGGCGGTTCTAGGGGGTGGTATAACAGTGTTTAAAAATGGAATGGATTACAATATACAAGTGCACACAACAAAGTGACAGCAGTAAATGAGAACCACAATTCTGAAACTAAAGGCTACCCATATTTTTGTGATGTCAATACGGACAGCATCCTTTAAGACCAGTGGTCTCTAACCTATAGCACCCTGTGCGCCCCTTTCGGGTAGACTCCCCACAGGATTAGAATTGAAACCATGTCCTGAAATGCAACACTCCAAAGGTTATCAATCTATAAAAGTAAAAAATGTATAAAGATGTATAGCACATTTTACATGTGGTTTCACCAGGTGTGGTCATCATTAATTATGCACAGATTTTGATTACGACTACAAAAAAAGGAGTAGCTCCCTCCCTCATCGTGTTGTATACAAGTAGCTCTCCGTTTGAAATGATTGGAGACTCCTGCTTTTTTTTTTAGACTGTATACTCATGGGTCTTGCTGTTTGTAGCCTGGACGCCACACAGAACCAGAGCCTGATGGGGAAAGCGACTGTGGGGTCAAGGAGAGCTGCTCGGTGGAACTCACTAACATCAGACCCTTCAGCTGTCAATACAAAAGGTAAACAATATTATGTCACAGTTGGACTTTGCTCCATAAAGGACCATCTCAATATTTTCCACAGAGGTGAGCCCTCAAGACACAAGCCTGTCCTCAAGATTAGGCTCCCCAGAGAAGCAAAGCAGAGGTCCTGGTCCCTATTGGTCCTTGGGGTCCCAGCCCTGGTGCCACTTGCAGCAGGTAAGACTCTAAGCGGATGAGACTGCACTTGGCCAGCCTACACTGAGGCCCTGCTCACAGTGAGGATTTGATGAAGAAGACAGTTATCTTCCTCAGCTCTGCTCACACATACTTAAAAGACATCTACATATATCTGCAGAGCTGGAGCGGCAGCAGCCTGTGCTGGACCGCACTACATGCAGGGCTATGAATATTTCACAGGCCGCATAGGGCGCTGCTGGTGGACTGGCTAGTCCAGGTTCACTCCAGGTTCCAGCTAGCTGCAGGAGACTCTGAATCAGACTTGTGGCTGTGCTGGATCGCCTTCTGCAGGGTAGTTGCCAACTCAGTCGTTCCCAAAGTGGGGGTCCAGACCCCCCCCCCCCTCGCCTCGGCCTCTCCCACATCCAGCCTTTATCTGTCTTTGCACAACAGGGAAAGTGGTGGCAAACTTGATCATCGCTTTAGTTTTTAGAATTCTATATGGGGAGATGAGAGAGAAGGGGGGGGGGTGGCTATATTAATATAGGTAGGTGAGCGGAGTGCGAGCAGAGTGCTTGAAATATATAGTTGGGTAAATGTAATATAACATATATGGGTATATTCGTAGAAAAAAATAGGAGGGGGGTAATATAATAAAGCGAGAGAATGTGAGGGGAGGGGGGGGGATATCAACACACGGTGGGGCGGGTTTTTTTTTTTTGTTGGGAACGGGGGGGGTGGGGATGGGGGGGGTGGGTAATTTGCGGTTGTGACACACACACACACACATAAGAGAGTGTGGTTTGTTGTTTGGGGGGGGGGGGGGTGGGGAGGGAGGTGGGAGGTACACTGTGGGTTAGTAAATTATTCTCTCTAGAAAAGGTTGGGAGTGGTGTGTGAATCTGGGGGGGGGGGGAGGACGGGGGGGGTGGGGGGGTGTATAATTTTTTGAAATGGGGGGGGGGGAGGGGATGATGATATAGTGTAGAGGAAGGGATTATAATTTCTATTTAAGGTGGTGTTTTGAGTATTTTGGTTGTGGGGGGGGGGGGGGGGGGGGGGGGGGGGGGGGGGGGGGGGGGGGGGGGGGGGGGGGGGGGGGGGGGGGGTGGGGGGGGTGGGGGTTTACATGGGGGGGGGGGGGGGGGGGGGGAGGGGGGGGGGGGGGGGGACAAAAGTCTTGAAGGGGGGGAGGGATGAGGGAAAGGATGGGGGGGGAGTGGGGGGGGAGGTGGTTGATAGAGGGGATGATGAGAGAGATTATTATTATTAGGTGGTGGTGGTTTGTGTGTGTGGTTGATTGTGGGAGGTAGATGAATGATGAATAATATGAGAAATTAGGTTTGGTGTATGGTGAGTGAGGTAGGGTTTTTGGGGAAGAGGGGGGGGGAATGGATTAGAAGGGGTGTTGGTGTTGTGGGGGTTAGAGGGGGTGTGATTGTGTTTTAGGGGGGGATGGGGATAGGTTTTTTTTTTTTTTTTATGGTTTTATATGGTTTGTAAGATTTGGGATTTTTTTTTTTTTTATAAAGTAAGTGTGGTTGTTATTGTGTTGGGGTGTGTGGTGGTTATAGAATAATAAATTGAAAGTAATTTGAAAAAAATGAAAAAATATTTATAAATGTGAATAAGGATGGGAGAGATAAAGTGTGATAGGTTTTGGGTATTTTTATGTTTTGAGATGTTATAGTGTGGATAAATATGTAAATGGGTGAAAAGAAGAAAATGCTGGCTGTTGGAAGAGGAGAGGCGAGGGGGGGGGGGGGTATGGACAACATCTGGGGAAAGACTGAGTGGCACACTCATGCAGGATGCGAGCCCAGCACAGCCACTTCCAGATACAGAGTCTCCTGCAGCAGCGGGAACCGTGGAGTGGCACCTGGACCGAGCCATTCCCACAGCAGCCCTCATGGCGGCCTTTGGATCTCATAGCCTAGCAAGAAGTGCTGCCCGCACAGGCTGCTGCCCGCTCCCAGCTCGAGCAGATATCTGTAGATTTCTTGTTTACGTAGTGTGACAGAAGGCTGATGGAAGATCACAGTCTTCCTCATCCCACATGGGAGATTCTTCACTGGCTTTCTCAAACACAATGCCATGGTTAGCCGATGACTCCGTTACTGGTTGTACAATCTGAGAGTGAACTCTCTTTAGATGTTTAGCATATGAATTTAATTTGTGATAAGTTCTTTGACAATTGTCCTGGTGGCACACAATGGTGTAATCTTGTGCATCACTTAGTGCATGCACTTGTCTGAGATGATTGATGAGTTGTCTTATGTGCTTTGACACTGCTCTTTTGCACTTGGGACAAGTATACATGTTGGTTGATAATTTACATTCCATGCAATTTGGAAATCAGCTCTAAGACTTTAGAGCGCTTTGCAGATTCCTTATTCAAATCATAAGCATACTCCAAAAACTGGTATACTGATTTGACCTGAGGAGGATATGACAGGTTGCACACCCAAAATAGTTTGAAGAGTTTGTCCAGGGCACAAGTCAGTCCTTCATCTTGGAGAGGGATGATTACTTTGTCATTAGTTGCAACGATGAAATATTGTGCCGCTGGGTTCCTGGGATGTCCTAGGCAAATGAGTTTTGGTTGCTGGACTTCTGAATCAGAGTCTGCAGTCAGACTCAAAATGCTTGTTCCACTCTGGAGAATAAAAAAATAAAAATAGACAGTTTGAAAACAGTTACTATACTCAAATGTCACAATTCAATTTGCAAAACAATGCAGGACCCACAATTCACACAATGCCATACGTAAAATAAGGCTCTCATAAGAGATCACAGCTAATTAGGGATTCACAATCCAGCTTTTAAAAGTCCAATAACGATATATTGACTTTCAATATCTGCCAATTCCTGATATGAACAGATACCAGTGAAGGCACTAAAGAATAATGGGCCTCATTCACGAACGGTTCTTAGGAACAGATTTGTACGTAAATCCTACTTACGCGGTTTTTACGAAGAAAGTGGCATTCACGAATATTTCTCGTAACCAGAATTTCTCTTGGGCAAGTACAAATCCTACGAGTCCTCAGGAGCACTCGTACGCATTCAGTGCCGACATGTTCACACGCCGGGGTTGTCCTCTTTGGTGAAGTTGAATAAAAATACAACATTCCAGTGATATGTCCGTCATATCGATGTATGTATTTATTTATTTGTAGTAATCTTTATTAGTAATCTTTATTTATATACCGCCTTTTTCACTGCAGATCTGGCCTACTTTTTAATTCATTTTGAAATGAAATGTGCCAACGCTTTATCAAATACATTGGAAATCTTGCCGTGTATTAGTGACCCCTTCCTATTTATAGGGGGCATTTCTTTATCCACGGGCCACAGAACAACGGCATGCTGCTGCAGGAGGTTACTGGGTCCGCGCTGAGTCTCTGCGCTGGTCTCTCCTATGGATCTAGACAGGTCTGCACTGGTCTCTCCCATGGATCTATACGGGTCTGCACTGGTCTCTCCCATATATGGGTCTGCACTGGTCTCTCTCCATACGGGTCCGTGCTGCCTGCTCCTGGATCCATACGGGTCCGCGCTGGTCTCTCAAATCTGGTCTATGCGGTCTATCTTCGGTCCGCGCTGGTCTCTGCGCACCGGTCTCTCCAGTCAGGTCACTACAGTCTATGCGGTCTCTCCTATAGGTCCGCGCTGGTTTCTGTGTGCTGGACACTCCAGTCTCTCCTCGGGTCTGCATTGGTCTCAGCGCTGGTCCGCGCTGGATCTCCTCCCAGGGTCCAAAATATTTTGAGATTAATCTCAAAACATTTTGAGATTCATCTTTAAAATAATACATAATATATTTTTAAATTAAGCTCATAACATTTTGAGATTAATCTCATCATATTCTTAGATTAATCTCATAATTTTGCTAGTTCGACTTTATTATCATAATATTTCGACTTTTAAGTCAACATTTTATAACTTTATTCTCAGTCTGGTAAAAGAAGAAAAAAGGCCTGCTTTAGGCCTGTTGCTGTTTCCTCTGGCGTCTGCACACGGCCCTGCATCCCCTTATATGGGCATTAGTGGGCGGTTACTTATGCTAAGTACCTATGCTAATGAAGCACCTGGCGCGCGCGCTGTACTTACGAGGAAATGGGATTCATCAATCTGAGAGAACAGCTGCGAACAATTCAGCGGCTTACGAGCGCGTTGATGAATCCCACGTGGGGACTTCTTAGAAATCTACTTAAGGACAACTTGAGAAGAAAGTTGAGTAGTTTCTTACGAAGTTATTCGTGAATGAGGCCCAATGTTCTTTTCTCAAAGAACAGCTCACTCATTATAAATCAGATCCATTTGTTTTTAAACGGCAACTCCTGTAACTACAGAACAACTGTTTGAGTTAAAGTGAATACACATAAATTAAATGCGCTAGAATCAGCAGCATTCTTGCATCTCAAATGCATTGTCACACCCCTACTTGCAACAGTAGCCATACATTTTAAACAAGACTAAAAAAAATGAGACGTAAATTACTGATGTTAGTAAACCGTATATGTTAAAATTAATGTCAAGTCAAAAAAGCAAATAAAGACCAAAAGATTAGGTGTTTTGACTTTACCGGCTTGAGATCCAGGATGTAGGACATTGCAGACTTCACGCTGCATTTTGTCCATCCCTTGCCTCTTCCTGATGCGGTTGGAGGAAGAAAGGTACTCAGACTCTGGAGCGCTTGAAAGGAACGCGACTCTGCAAAAATATTACACAGTTTGTTTCAATGCACATTTTTTGCCGGTTTTAACAAGAACTATATATTGTTTATATTAGTTCCCCTGTTTAACATTTGAGAGCAAATTAGCTGAAATAATTTTCTGTCAACATAACTGGTTAAAGGGACAACAAAGTGTCACCAAAGGAGCAACTGCAAACCTAGAAAGGCAGTACTCTTGTTCCACAAAACAACTCACCACTGGTTTCTTCAGAATCAGGCATGCCTTTTTTTTCCATAGTTGACAATTTGAGCAGTTTGGGAACAAATTGTGCTTCCCACTTGCAAAGGAAGTTGTCTTGCTTCCCAGGGAACAACTTCCCAAATTCAATGTCAATCTGTAAACAAAAATACATGTAAGCGTCATGTGCAAACAAACAGCAATTAAACTACCATGACCTTATGAGCAAGTGTATAATACAATAGTTTAACTATGTAATTGTACAAACACGAAAGTGTTTGAGGCGATAAAGAGCCAGAGAAAGAGAATTTAGACAAATAAAGCCAACCTTGCTATATTAAGTTTTCATAGAGACAAATTGTAAGAATTGATTGACACTTTCAAATCTAAACTTTTTCAGAGCAGTTTCCATCTCCATTTCAAATTCTCTTGTTACTATGTCCAATGATACATTTAGAGAACACAATTATTGGTTAAGAAGATGTAATGTTTACCAAGCACAGTAGGTCAATAAAGCGTGGATAGTGAGCGACAATTTCCTGCATTGTGGGAGACTCTGTTGAAATCCAAAGCCTCCGACTTGTGAATGTTTTATCCATGCCCATTTTGATTGTTGCAATGTTCTCAGGGATGGGCTTCATCCTTTTAATAGCAGATGTCCACTCCAGTGTAGCCTCTGCCTCCTGCTCTGCCATGTGAAGGGTAAGGATCGGGTACACTACAACGAACTCTTTTCCGGTATCGCCGCTGATCTTCGTGAAGACTTCTGCGGAGGTTCCTCAGCCTCATTTCAATAAACCCACAATGGGAAACTGGGTCAAAGAAATGCTCCTAGACAATAAAAAAAAAGAACAGTTATACATGTGTATATATTATACACACACACACGTGTGTGTAAATATACTCACAAATCCTTCATTTTTTTCCTGGTAGTTTATCTTTAGCGAGGGAAAGACTTACTATACTTCTAGCCAGAAGTATTTTGTCATCCTTTGAGGGATAGCTAAATAACAGACAAAAGTATGATTAACTGTATGATACATTTTAATATAGATACCATAACTGTAATCTTATCTTAAAACTCTGCATTAACAAAAGGTCTGACATATTCAATGATGTAAATTGCATTATAATAATCATGGCGTAAAAGAGTTTCTTTTTAAGAAACAAATGCAAAAAGTCAACAGTTCAAGGTCAAATGACTTAATTCTGTTAACTTTCATAATGCATGACTTAGTGAAATTGACAAATGTAGAAATTGCTTATTTGGTTTTTGTATTAGAATCAAAGGCATCATGTATCGCGTTATGTTTGTGAACCAATTTATTGTCTATCAAAATTGTTATCGTGATAGGCCTAGTTACAAGTTCATTCCAACCAAGCAGAGCCACACCGGACTCCACCCATTTCCTCAAGACTTTCTTCTTACATGAGAATTGGAGGGGGTCTGGTGTGCCCCTGCTTGGTTGAAATGAAAGCCATCAGTCAGACTTTTGGACTGCAGTGTGTGTACAGGTGTAGATACGAGTATTTTGAAATACTTACAATCCCTTCTGTTCCACGAGATGGCTCACAGATACTTTAACAAGCAGTTTTTGTGACGTGATGGAAAGACTGCCTGATGATTCGAACTCCAAGAGGAGATTTGGGGCTTTTTCCTTCAACAGTTTTCTCAAACTATCATTGCCTGGCTGTGGTTCATTCTGCAAAAAACAATGAAATCCATGAATACAGGTGAATGCTGAAACATTTGAAAATCATGAAAAATGTAATTATGTGAAACTAATACATAAAAAGAAGGCAAAACATTTTTTTCTTCTTTTTTAAAGTCAGATGGAGGAGAATCGACAATGGAAAATGGACAAGGAGATCTCGAAAAAGGAATTTACCTTTGCAACATAATTACAGAAAGATATCAGGACCAAGTCCAGAGTCAGGACAAAGACTGCATTTGTGGTTTTTACAAGCAAAATAATGCAAGTTAGAATAAAGGCATAAATAATTGGCACTAGTCACTTTACCATAAGTCCATAATATATATTACTTCACATTTTAAGTTGTGAAAAGAATGTACTTTGACACACTATTAAAATTACTCAGGATTCATCATTCACTACAATATAATGTAAAACATGTAAACAAATGACATACCTCTGACAGTCCAACTGTAGATGAAGCAATGGCTCCAATTGAAGTTGAACCCGAGGGCTGGTTCTTAGGAAGGAAAAACAGTAAACAGATAAAAGTTGAGGTTACAATAAGAAATAAAAAATATTACCAATAGTTGAACATTACAAACCTGATATTCCGAAGTGTATGATTTAAATGAAATTCTGTATTTGTCAAGGTTCTGGACAAGTACATTGACATCCGCATCAGTAAATTCCTTAAAATCTTCACTGTATATTTGAACAGAATGAAAGTCGGCTTTGTCTGTTAAAAAGCTTGTGCTTTTATCAATCAGTTCTTTAATTGTGTTGAGATGGTAAACTCTTTTGGCAATCTCTTTGTCATCCAGCACAATAGTCACAAGAGATCTGGGATTCTCCTCCATCTGACAGGGAAAAAAAGAACAAAATAAAAAAAATATGTATATATTCTTACCTGTCAAACTGCACACACCGCCAAATTAAGCATCTTTAAACAAATGCTAAATTATAATGTATGTATTATAGCTATTTAAATTACAGATCATGAAATTCATAAACACGGGTTATCTAAAATATTTTAAAAAGGCTCGTTAAAATTTACAAGACTAGTGGAAAATGTAAGCAATAATCAACTACGCGAGCAAGAATTAATTACCATAAGTATATCTTGTATGCAATAAAACGGCTCAGTTTACTCGTGCTTACGCAGCAGCCCTCAAACTCAACGCTAGCCTCCTGCTTCCATGACAGGGTGAACACCGGACTCACCTCAAATATCACATATAAAGCCAGCATTGGCCATTTCACATTTACGGTCCTCTTATGAGCATTTCTAAACTGTGTGCCCGCACCATGAATCTATTGGATGCTTTGGGTTAGCACTACCACATCCGAGTGGCTAACCTGGAAAAACAGAGCTACGAAAGCGGGGGTCAACTTCGCGCAATTATTGATAAATGATCTGTCAGATCAGTTATCCCCACATATCTTGATCGATTACATCGTTAAGTGTTAACCACAGCTACTCACTTCGTCTGGTTAGGGTTAACTAACAAGTTAGACGAGAGCGATGTCAAGGCTAGCGTGGCTAGTAGCCCAATGAGCGCCAGATAGCCGACGCATTGCGCCACTTTAATGCCAGTTTCAGCCCACAAGGAACAAAGAATAGTCACGCTGGCATCTTGTATGATCCATTTAAACAAGCCCACCAATTAATATCAAATGTAGTAACGTTACGTTTAGCACAGACCGTTAACAAGCTCGCTCCTTAGCCACAATAGAAAGCTAACATAAAAACGAACAAGTGACTCCCACAAACCTCTTTTATCGTGTTAATCACTGCACGGCTCATATAGCAAAGCAGACAACACTGTAATGAGAATTTATACTTATTTATATTATAATAGTTACCTTATTTTGTTGACGCGGGCAGCCCAGATCCATGGGGCAGCCTCGCTCCGGTCCGGTTTTCAAAAGACAGATGAGTGTCTGCCGCTGCTCTGAACCTGATTGGCTGTTAGGTCAACACAGTGATGTGTAGCTCTTGTGACGGTTATGATTCGCATTTTTTACACAATTTTCAAATATTTTAACACAACATGTGTTAAAACAGTAGTAACACATAACATGTGTTAATAATTAACATCATTTCTTAGAGTGCAGCTGCTCTCGGGGCCAGAGCGGAGGATGTAACGTAACGTTCGGTTTATCAAAACATATCACAATATTTAACGTATAACACTAGTGAATTTCACCTCGATTTTTTCAGACATTAAAGACAAGATGTTATATAATAATTGTTTAATGAAAAAACAATTTTGCCACAAGCAAAATTGCCTCAGACAAGAATCGAGCCTGTGTTCTCCAGGTCCCAGTCTTTAATGCTAACCATTCGGCCAACATAGCACCTCTGGGCTAGACAGGTTTGCACGCAGTATGATACCTGAGCGTCTAAGTTGCTGGCAGAGCTAAAGCGGACTTAGCCTGCCACCTTGTGGCGATAAGATGTACTATTTTTCACGCAGCTGCGTGATTCCCGAGAAGCGTGAATGAAGACGACAAAACGGAATGGGACCTACTGTATAGGAGAGACCGCATAGACTGGAGTGACCTGACTGGAGAGACCGGTGCGCAGAGACCAGCGCGGACCAAAGATAGACCGCATAGACCAGACTTGAGAGACCAGCGCGGACCCGTATGAATCCAGGAGCATGCAGCACGGACCCGTATGGAGAGAGACCAGTGCAGACCCGTATATGGGAGAGACCAGTGCAGACCCGTATAGATCCATGGGAGAGACCAGTACAGACCTGTCTAGATCCATGGGAGAGACCAGTGCAGACCAGTATAGATCCATGGGAGAGACCAGTGCAGACCCGTATATGGGAGAGACCAGTGCAGACCCGTATAGATCCATAGGAGAGACCAGCGCAGAGACTCAGCGCGGACCCCGCAGCCTCCTGCAGCAGCAGTATATATGCCGTTGTTCTGTGGCCCGTGGATAAAGAAATGCCCCCTATAAATAGGAAGGGGTCACTAATACACGGCAAGATTTCCAATGTATTTGATAAAGCGTTGGCACATTTCATTTCAAAATTAATTAAAAAGTAGGCCAGATCTGCAGTGAAAAAGGCGGTATATAAATAAAGATTACTAATAAAGATTACTACAAATAAATAAATACATACATCGATATGACGGACATATCACTGGAATGTTGTATTTTTATTCAACTTCACCAAAGAGGACAACCCCGGCGTGTGAACATGTCGGCACTGAATGCGTACGAGTGCTCCTGAGGACTCGTAGGATTTGTACTTGCCCAAGAGAAATTCTGGTTACGAGAAATATTCGTGAATGCCACTTTCTTCGTAAAAACCGCGTAAGTAGGATTTACGTACAAATCTGTTCCTAAGAACCGTTCGTGAATGAGGCCCAATGTTTGTTTTTTATAATTGCATTTATTGTGTTTGAACTGTTGAATTCGCCAACACAGATCAGCGAATCAAACAGTTTTGAGAAAACTACTGTTGACATTTTGAGCTATTCCAAAATAAAAAGAAAATTGAATTTGATTAAAAAAACAAATAGAGCCATTGGTCATTAAACGTTGATAAATGTGGTTGAATGTTGAGTGTCCTGGATCATCGCTAGAGTTTGAATATCTTTCTACTTTGATAGTACACTACATTATTCCATGCTTTGAAATGGTTTGCAATGTTCTGGAAAAAAGAGCAGGGAGAGGTTGAGACTTTGCTTCATATAAGTAATTTGTCTAGTATTTCCACCATTAGTGTAACATATGGGCTGATGAAACATTCTCGCCCCAATACTCTACAATAAAATGAATATATGCCTATTCCGACGTGTACAAGATTAAACCTGCTGATCCTTACTTTATGAACCCTTTTGTATGAACACCTGTCTTTTCAATAAGCTGACCAGCACTTACAGACTTATGAGGGGGAGTTGGGACATGTATTTTATTGTATTGCATGTGTAATAAAACAATAACAATTCTCAGCCTAAAAGACGCTACTTCTGTCAAGAGGTTTGTCCCTACAGCTTATAAAGTAATGTGGCAAATGTATGTTTTATTTTTGTGTTCAATTCAATGTATTTGCGTATAGTGCTGAATCACAACAGTAGTTATCACAGAGGGCTCTACAAAAAAAAAACACCTGTCCAGGGACTATGAATGAAAGCCGTTTGCTAAATCCGGTGCATTTCTGGATATGTTCATGCATGTACAATGTTACTGTCAAATAGATGTCAATGTTAAATGGAGCAATTGAGAAGGGCCATCACAGAAAACTCACCATTCCTCTCTTCATTCCATCTGCCGCACTCAGAAAGAACTGAACTCAGAGTAAACTGTGAGCACATTTTGTAGAGGACAGATGGTTCGCAAGGCCGGTCTCCAAACATATAATAGATTTTTCAAAAGAAGTATAGTTGGAGTAGGAGAAAAGTCCTCAAAAATTAACTGTTTTATAGGAATAGAGAAAATATTTAACTGACACAGTGGTGATGATCCAGGACATTCAACAACATGTATGAACATAGGTCATACAGTAGGTCATCTGCTCCTCATGGACCAATGGCTCTATGTTATTTCCATCCATCCATCTACCCCTTAGTCGATTTCTGGGTCGGGGGGGTGGCTGTCAGAGATGCCCCCCAGTAGACAGAGCACCAGCCCCTCACTGATCCTCCTGGAGGTGGTGAGTCCACAGGAGCCTTGATCTTCCAGCGGAGGCTTCGGGCAAAGTGGGGTTAAGTGTCTTGGCCAAGGACACAACGACAGCAGTCATCAGTGGAAGTTATGAAGTAGGTCTTATGGTGCGCTCGAACCCACGACCTTCAGGCTCTAAGACCAACTGAGCCACTGTCACCCCTCTATGTTATGTGTTAATCTTTATTGAAGGGGCAGTGTACAGTGAGATATTACGGTCAGAGAGATAGACATGTTCCAGGTCATAGTTAGATAGCTAGTTTCTATCTGCAGTCCCTGATAAGAAGTAGCTATCTCCCTGACATGTTTTTTAGCAATGCATTTCTCCTGTTTGAACTGTTTGATTCTCTGATCGGTCTTGGCAACGTCAACGCTTGTGTAAAGTCCTTCAAGATAACCACTGTTGTGATTTATGTTTATGTGAATTTTTTTTTGTTGATATTTGATTCTATAAAAGAATACATTGAATTGAATACCGTCAACGAACAATGTCTAATATCTATTCTTCAAAACAAAACAGGATCTTTGCCAATTTTGAAATGATCTGCACTAGTTTTGAAAGACGGACGTAAGAGAAATAGGAGCTGTCCTAAAAAGTGTAACAGTGAGCAGGCAGGCAGAATGTACCGCTGACAGCTTTCCCATGCAGCCTCACATCAGGAGCCAGATTGCAGAGCTGCGGCGCCTGAGGAGTGGTCCCGGCTTATCCACGGTGCTGCTGCAAAGAACCTGGCCCAACCGGAGGCAGTACCTGGCAGGAGCAACACATGCACCCCTGTAATCCAGGGACGTGCAGTCAGGGGAGGCAGGGGAGGCAGAGCCTCACCTGCCATTATTGGAAACTAATAATTATTTTAGTTTAAATATATAATTTATATCCACTGTCCTATGCTTTTAATGTATATTCGGCACGGTTCCCATCAGTTTTGATCATTTCTGAAGTCAAAATCGCCGAAATCCCGTTATTCCTATTCAAAGAGACGAGGTGAGGCAGCGCTCCTGCGTGCCTCACCCCAGACCGCTCCCTCACAGTGTGTGTGTGTGTGTCTGAGTGCACTCAGCTCGTGCAGTTGATATATCACCGTTTGTTTCAAATATCCTGCTTTAAAAACATTTTTTAAACTCCTCTTAGTGTTTAGTAGTGTATTGCACGTATGTGTGTACAATTTATATTTAGTTTAAGTCTTTTGATCGTAGATGAACACACAAGGAAAAAGCTTGGCGTGAGGCAGGCGGTATCTGTGCCTCACCGCTAGGGGTGATAGTGAGCATAAAGTTCATACCAGAGTTGCTAACAAACAATCAGCCCAAAATGCTATTTCTTTTGCTGGAAAATGGATGATTTGAATGAAGATTTTTTTTCTCAATTGGACTTTCAAACAAAGAAAGAATTAATATAGACTGGGAGACCACCACTGGACTTACGAGGTTAGTCCGGCTGCGGGGGAGGAGTTTGTTAATCTGTGTTTTATGTTGAACATTGACAGATACCGGCAAAGTAGTGCTTTTCCGAAAAACACTGATTCAAACACTGCTCAAGAGTTCTGCAACTTGTTTAAATTATTGTTTATGTTCCTCGCGTCTCTCTCTCCTCGCGTCTCCGTCTCTCTCTGCTCCTCGCGTCTCCGTCTCTCTGCTCCTCTCTGTCTCTCTCTGCTCCTCTCTCCTCGCGTCTCTCTCTCCTCGCGTCTCCGTCTCTCTCTCCTCGCGTCTCCGTCTCTCTGCTCCTCTCTGTCTCTCTCTGCTCCTCTCTCCTCGCGTCTCTCTCTCCTCGCGTCTCTCGCACCTGCGCTTCTTAAAGATGTTGTTTGATGCGGAGCAGAGTCAGCAGCTAGATTTGTTGTGAGATTATTAAAAGAAGCTGGTTCTCTTATCTTTACAGTATATAAAGTTTGTGGATGTCATTGCATTGGTGATTAAATGCTATTTTATTTGAATAATGATTGTAAATCTGACTTTTAAAGTCAGTGCCTCCCCAATCACAAACCTCACCGCACGTCCCTGCTGTAATCCCACCGACGCCCGCGGTCTGCACTGAACCCACTCTTTTCATTTTGCACTAACCAGACAGCTGTGACATGAGAGGATTGCAGTCCCAGGATCAACATACAGGTGTAAGTACGGAAGTCTTGTTTATTCACATAGAGCACCAAGGTCATACCAAACACTTTACAATGTTTGTGGGGTACAGATGTTTCCACGGTGATGACGGTAGACGGCAAACATCAACACCCCGACTAACACCTTCTTTTCAAACACTCAATTATATTCATACCTATTGTACATGTTTTCAGTGGTTAGAGCAGGTATGTCCAACTCAGGCCTGTGGGCCAAATCTGGCTCACTAGACAATTTTCACTGGCTCTAGAAATGGATTTGAATTATTATATTAAATTTGTATTGAACTAAGTAGCATTGATGGTAATAGTCTACAATGGCATGTTTTACCTCATTTTAAATCAAAATTTCTCAAGTAAATATATATTTAAAATAAAAGAAAAAAAAACACATTTATTCTTTTGGCCCCAACCAGGCCTTACATTTTGTATTCGGCCCTCAACCAAAATGAGTTTGACACACCTGGGTTTGGGAAAAGCGGAGCACCCAGAGGAATCCTAGAACAGAAAAGGCCTGTGGAGGAAGTGGAAACAAACCCAGGACCGTCTAGTTATGAAGCACAATCTCCGCACTTGTTGGGGATGCTACACACTGCTACACACTGCTGATTATAGTCTTGGTGCCTCCAAATCCAAAGTTGTGCATGCATGTGTGTGTTTGTGTGTCTCTGTGAGTGTTTGTGTGCAGGTGACTGTGTCCGTGTGGTTGGGTGTGCACGGGTAGGTTTGACAGGTGCATGGTCACAGCTGCTTTGAGGTGTCATACACATAATTACAGATGAGTGATTCATTATTAGCACGTACACAACTCACACTGCTGACTAGGGTTTAATATTTTTCCCGAAAATGAGACGTATCAAATCCCGGGAAAAGACGATGCCTTTCCCGGGAAATCCCGGGAAATAGCTGTTGTTTGTAGTTGTTGTTTTTAGCCCAAGTAATGTATGATATCACTCAAAGACAAATATATAATCCAACAAAAGCTGCCGTCTCCACTAGTGTTTCACCAAGCGACGTGCTAGCTTTTCTAAAGTAGCCATAGCGTTTTCAGACGTTTTGTTGATGGGCTTTCTTCAGGAATTTCACTATTATGAGATTCTAAATGTCTGCGCAATCCACTTGTCGACCAGTGACGTGCGTGTGGTTTGGAGGCACTGACTTCAGCCCAATCAGATGAACATATATCATATAAATCAACAGAACCTATAGAGCGGCTTATTCACAATTAGTTTGGCTACAGCAGAATGTTTTCCATGGCCCGCATTGTTTGCTCAAACAAAACGCAAAAGTTCGTAAAAGGCACATTTCCAATTGTGTTATGGGTCTTACCTTAGTTATTAATGAACAGCACAGACCACTTCAGTTCAGACCAGTTTCATGTTT
The DNA here is from genome assembly GCA_964034765.1 of Knipowitschia caucasica. Classification (NCBI taxonomy): domain Eukaryota; kingdom Metazoa; phylum Chordata; class Actinopteri; order Gobiiformes; family Gobiidae; genus Knipowitschia; species Knipowitschia caucasica. The sequence continues at coordinate 9,668,559 of OZ035826.1, forward strand.
AAGTCCAGATAATAGTTTGAGCGCAGATATGTAATCCCCCATTTGGAAATAAGCCCAAAGAGTTTTAAAGCGTAAAACAAAACGGGTGCCACCTCCATAAACTCCTGTGTGTTCGCTGCAGCCGGCTCTCGGGCGCATCCAATTTCTAATATCAACCTTCTTACCCTTCTCCTCTCTTCCTTATCATTCCTATCGTCATTGGAAGCAGAACATTACCCTAAATGCATTTTATATGATTTTAAAATGTGTTATATGTTTGTTAGCCAAACCTGTTGCTGCCCTTAGCAGATGGAAAAAAAGAAAGGAGCTTTCTGATAGAATTGGACGTAACCAAATTCTGGGCTCACATGTGCCCCGTACCCTGAGGCTGGCCTCATTACAAGTCGTGGTTTAGCGCGATTAAGGCAAGGCAAGTTTATTTATATAGCACAATTCATACACAAGGCAATTCAAAGTGGTGAACAAAACAAGAAAGCATTAAAATCATAAATAATCACAGAACATTAAAAAGAAAGATAAAAATATAAAATCCCTCAGTTGTATGCACAGTTAAACAGAACTGTCTTTAACCTGGTTTTAAACATTGTCAGAGAGCAGGCCTGTCTCACATTTTCAGGAAGACTGTTCCAGATTTTAGCAGCATGAATCTGAAAAGCAGCCTCCCCATGTTTAGTCCTGACTCTGGGCACTAACAGGAGTCCAGTCCCTGTGCTCCTCAGAGTCCGGGCTGGTTCATATGGGACTAACATGTCACTAATATATTAAGATTAAGACCCATATTTGTTGTCAAAAACACAATTTATGAGCCATCCTCTCAGCTGTAGACATGTTGATTGTAAATGAAATATGTTTGAACTTTGAACAACAATAAACGTGCTTTATAATAGGAGCGCACTGTATATTTATTTTTACTTTCATTTCCCGTTTCCCGTCATAACATTTCCCGGGAATCGGGAAATAGTTTTGATCAGATTTCCCGGGAATCCCGTGTCCCGGGATTAAACCCTACTGCTGACCATAGGGAGACGTTTCAGGGTCAGTTTCTGATGTGTGTGGATATGTACTATTTATGCAACATCTTACAATCCCTGACATACAGTAGACAATTTCAGTTTTAATTCTCTCTCTCACTGTCTGCAGACCTAACTCTTTTAGGTCAGCTATTTTTACCATAATGATTATGGCCCAATGCCACAATATTCTCATAAATGCCAGAAGTCGTTGCCTCCTCACTCCTGTTAAGAAACTGAGAAGGCCAATATTCACACGCATTTGAACTAAATGAACTGAAAACATAAATGAATGAACAGCAACCATTTTGTTCTATATTTTCACACCTTACATCAGAGGTCGGGAACCTTTTCAGCTGAGAGAGCCAAAAACAGTCTCCAACTTAAAAATGTATTTCTGTAGGAGCCATATACATTTTTATGACTGTGAATATGTGGGATTGCGAGTCTTAGAATGTCATATTTTGTTTTTATACTGAAGAAATCCACATTGTATAACTCTTAATGCCTACTAAAATTTGATTGAGAGCCAGAGACAATCAATCCGGATCCCGAGCCATAGGTTCCTGACCCGTGCCTTACATGATTTAGTATTTGTTTTCATCCCACTGTAATCGTGTTAGTCAGTCAGTCAATGCACGAGAGTCTACAGCAGCGAGAGCCTCATTAGAACGGTGTGGAAGTTCATTACAGAACACATTCTCCTCACACAAATAGAAGGCGACTGTAACAATGTCTCTAATCGTTGGCCTCTGCCGTCGCACAGTGCAGTCCCCGGGATCATCTATTCATCTTTAATTCACTCTATCTTTAGTTCGTTTTATGTCTTTTCATTTTACAAGTAATTGCAACAGACTGCACAGTTCTTGATGAATGTTCCGGTTCCAGCAGCATGGCACGTCCTTGGGCTGAAGCATGGAGATTACAGCCACACCATTACCGACCGGGCCAAAGCAGATCTCTGCGTATGAGGGCCACGTAATGTGCCTTTGTCTGTTATAATCTACGACGAACTAATTTTGAACAGTTTAAATCTAAATATCGATCCAACACGATCACATTTTAGAACATTGCTTCATCGATTTGAGCGTGTCTCGTTACAGAATGTCATTATCATTTAAATGTCACACACAAATTGCTTACAAAACAGCACATGATGGTGTAGTACAAAAGGTTTTCTTTGATTTCTGACCTACAAATGCTGTGAAATGCTGCTGAATCGTCCGTGAATCACTACACAGACTTTCCGCTGTGGTGATTCCCTTCTAAAGCTTTCTCTGTTATCCATCATTAATAAGTTGGTTTTAAATAACTGGACAAAAATAGCAATTATTCAAGGTTCCGAATACCAGGTCTGAGTTTATCAATGAGTGTTGGAAAAGCCACTGGAAAAACAAAGCAATTTTATTTGACTTTAAACACAATTTGATGCATGAATGAAGGTCACTATCTTTTCAGTTAAACTAAAACAATTTATTGTAATAATACCTAGACAGTCGTCAAACATAGTACTGAGAAGTATTGAGAATTGTGTATGAAAATGTATACTTTTCAATGTTTTATACCTATACGTTTGTTTTTGTTTTTTTAAAGTGGAATCCTCTGAATAAAACATAAACATTTATGTATTTATGAAAATGAAATGAAATGGGAATTATGTAGGATTTTAGAAAATTCAGATCTCAATCAACAACACTCCTGCACATTGTAAAAACAGCACCTGTTTCCATGACAACATGTTAACAACACATCACGATGAGCTCGGTTGGGGGGAGTTTGCCTTTTCAAAATTATCTTCTAAAAATGCAATTTTTGATTTGATTTTGAGTTCCTCCCTACTGTGGATTAACTGATGTGTTTTGCACTTCAGACGTTCATGTGACATCAGTGTTAGAGCAACTGTTTACACCCCTGGGTTTCACACACACACGCTCACACACAAACACACACACGCTCACACAGTCCCACACATAGACACACACAGATACCTAGACTCACACACAAAGAGAGACACGCACACAAAGCGACACACACACGTGCTCCCAGAGCCACACACAAAGACAGAGACGCACACACGCAGAGAGACACACACGCTCACACAGTCACACACACAGAGACACAGATACACGCTCACAGACACACACACACACACAGACACACACAGAGACACACAAAAGCGCTGCTAAAACCCCTCTTCAGAGTCTTTTCAGTTTAGTTCACGTTTCTATCGGCAGCAGATACACATCTTTCACACTGGAGGAATACAGCTCTGTTTTTGTGTATTTTTTAAATTGGCAACGATAAGTTTGTGTAAGCCCTCAGTCGTACAGGGATTAGTCAAAGCAAAGGAAGGTTTCTCACCCATCATCTGTACTTCTTAGCAAGTTTTCCCGACGTTTCGTCCTCAACCTGGGGACTTCTTCAGGGAATGAATTCTCGGACCGCGCGTTGGAGATTTATAACCTATGGGTGTGGTAAGCCACACCCTAATCCTGATACTAACTCGTAAACAATCTCAGGTCTGCTTGATGTAGAAGGGAGCAGGTCTAACGACCCTGCTGAGGCTAACGACCCTAACTCCTTAGCATGTCACAGACCTATTGTCTGCTGGGATGCTCAAGTGGAGTGCAGGTTTCACCCCTCCTAACTCATTAGCATGTCACTGACCTTGTCCCAAGTTAGGGCGTTGTTTTTAGGATGTCGTCATAGATGCGAGGCAAAACAAATCTTAACCCTCCTCCTCTGTTAAGAGAAGGTTTCTGTTTCCTCACAAAAATAGCTTCTTTCACCCCTCTCTCAAACCAATTCTTCTCCCGAGCCAGAATTTTAACCTCTGTATCATCCACCGTGTGGTTGGAGGCCTTGAGGTGGAGATGAACAGCCGACTGTGGCCCACTAGAGTTTTCTCTACGATGTTGGTAAAGTCGTTTCTGTAGAGTTTGTTTGGTTTCTCCAATATAGTGGTCAGTGCACTCCTCTTCACTACATTTAATTGAATACACCACATTGCTCTGTTTGTGTCTGGGTGTTTTGTCTTTGGGATGCACTAATTTCTGTCTTAACGTGTTGAAAGGTTTGAAATACACAGGGATTTTGTGTTGCCTAAAGATTCTTTGTAGTTTCTCTGAAACTCCCGCCACATACGGTAGGAACACCCCTCTCCTCCTACTTTCTTCTGTCTGTTGGACTGTGTCTCTGGCCTTTCTCGTCCTTTGGGCTTTAGTAAAAGACCACTTGGGGTAGCCACATCTGGAAAGTGCTCTCTGAACATGTTTGGTTTCTCTGTTTTTTTCCCTCCGAGCTCGTGGGGACCTGGTGGGCTCTGTGTTGAAGCGTTCTAATGACCCCGAGTTTGTGTTGTAGCGGATGATTTGAATCAAAAGCCAAGTATTGGTCAGTGTGAGTGGACTTTCTGAAGACCTCAGTCTCTAATTGTCCGTTCTCCAGTATGATGACCTTACAATCTAGAAAGGCGAGTTCACTCTCCTTAGCATCCTCGCGAGTGAAATTTATAAAAGGGTCCACCGAGTTAATGTGTGCTGAAAATGGTTCCACTTCCTGTTTCTTTAACTTAACCCATGTATCGTCTACATATCGAAACCAATGGCTTGGCGCTGTCCCTTGGTAAGAGCCCAGGGCTTGTTCCTCCAGTTTCTCCATATACAGATTGGCCACTATAGGAGAGACTGGGGAGCCCATCGCACAGCCATGAATCTGTCTAAAGAAGGTGCCTCTAAATTGGAAATACGTGGTGTTAAGACACATTTCAAGTATTTCACAGATGTGGTCAGCTGTTAGTTTCGTTCTCTCCCCTAGTGTGGCGTCTTTCTGTAGGCTTTCTCTTACAGCCTCCACCGCCTCTGTAATAGGGACCGACGTAAAAAGCGATGTCACATCAAACGAGACCATTGTCTCATCTGTGTCAAACTGGAGGTGTTTGATTTTATTCACAAATTCTTTTGTGTTTTCTATGTGATGGTGGGTGTTACCCACCAAAGGAGCCAGAATGGTTTTGAGGTGTTTAGCCAGGTTGTAGGTGATAGAGTCTATGCTACATACAATAGGCCGAAGTGGAAAGTTTTGTTTGTGTATTTTTGGGAGGCCATAAATACTGGGGATGGTGTCTCCTGGGTAAAGTTTGTAATATAGTGGTTTTTCAATAATGCCCTCTTTCATTAAGTTCTGAAGGAAGTTTATAATCTTTTTCCTAAACCCACTGGTAGGGTCCCTCTTCAATGGCTGGTACGTGTTGGTGTCCAAGAGTAACTGATTAACTTTGGCCTCATAGTCTGAGCTGTTGAGGATAACTGTGCATCTGCCTTTGTCAGCTGGTAAAATAGTTATATTCTCATCCTTTTGTAATGCCAATAATGCTTTTTGCTCATCTAATGAGACATTGGATTGTGGGGACTTCTTCATTCCCTGAAGAAGTCCCCAGGTTGAGGACGAAACGTCGGGAAAACTTGCTAAGAAGTACAGATGATGGGTGAGAAACCTTCCTTTGCTATTTTTTATATTGTAAAATCTGTGGAATAACAGATGTGTGTTGCACTTTGGACATTCATGTGACATCAGTGTTGGAGAAACTGTTTCATGCACACACAGAGAGAGACACACGCTCACACCGTCACACACACAGACACACACAGAGACACACAAAAGCGCTGCTAATACCCTCCCCCAGAGTCTCTCCAGTTTAGTTCACATTTCTATTTCTGTTTTAGTCTATTTTGAAAATCGTGAAAAACAAAAGATTTTTTTAACTGCATCCATTTTTTGCCCAGCCCTAAAATGCTATTTACAACTTAAATAGCTTATTTCTTGTGTATTCATTTGTTTATTGGACAGGGACTATGTACATTAATCAACATCAGTATAAACCAAATGTGTTTACACTTTATTAAAGTGTTTTTAGTCGCTGTTAGATAAGATGAGAGATCCTTTATTCGTCCCACAGTGGGGAAATTTCAATGTTGCAGCGCATAGACAGGACAGTAGAGCACACAGGGAACACACAAAATACACAAAATCATTAGTATCTATATGTATCTTAACTGGCTGTAAATGCTTCAATACCAAAACAATATATATACATGTATATACAGGTATGTAGTAGTGCGGAGTTATATACAGTACTGTGCATACAGAGCAACACAATAAGCAGATAAGTACAGGAGCCACCTTGATTGTGTACAGTGACATTACAGACATCATAATGAGGGAGACATGTTTGTGTAATTGTGGATGTTCCAGTACAAGATTATTGTGGTCTAGAGAACCTTGGCCTCTTTGATTATGTGTACGCCAACCTCCTTTTGCGTCAATCTGCAAGAATCAGTTCTTCGTTTATTCTCATTATGGTGAAAAGGTTTCGCCGATGAGTATATATTGTATTAATGATCTTGTGTCAACGGATAATAGGAATCTTTTCACAAGAACAACATGTTTCTCATTGTCTCACGTTTGTAAATAATATATCTATTCAAGGGATCTAATTATCAAGGCAGAACTCTGTGCTCCTGCGTTTACAAAGCTGAACTCACACCTCTCCATGCGGCTCCAGGAAGGCACGAAAGAGCTGGAATCTTGTATTTTCTTTGCAGTACGAGACATGTCGAGCCTTTTATCAAACAACAATTACACTTTATTATATGATCTTCTTTTGTTTATAGATTCGCCTGTAATTGCTGGGTCTCCAACCATTTTTCCTCTAGCCACTTTTTCAGAACGGAAAAGGTGCATTAATGAGTCTGTATAATGGTGACATGTATAATTAGTTCTTTTCAGATAGACTTTGTTGATCTCAAAAGTCTTTCAAGATCTTTCAAGTCGTAAATATCACTGAAACTTATCACCTATGTGAATATTCGCACTCTTGTCTGTTCTCGCTTCTTGTTTGTCTAATTGTATTTGTTTGTATGTCTGATCCTGTATTGATTGTATTTCTGCACTTCATCGCATGTCTATATTTTCCTCAATAAATTAAAAAAGATTGTTCAAGTCGCCAAGACGGGGTATTGGGTAAAGTTTTCAACTAGCAATTATAGCTCCTCGCACAAAGTTATATGATTAATGCAATGTATTTTGTATAGGACTTTACAAAACCGTTCATTCGCCAACACAGATCAGAGAATCAAAAGTAAAAACCACAGAGCAATTGGCGTTGGATTGTTCACCCACGAATAGGGAACGTGACTTGGGATTAGACAGTCGTGAGACAGGTTAGTTTTACCCTACTGATGATGTGTTGCTGCAAAAGTAATCCTGCAATAGTAAGGGGTGGAAGACCAAAGTCCATAAACGTTGTTGAATATTGAGTGTCCTGGATCATCACCACTATCACCTACAATAGTTTTAAGCGTTGGAAACATAATATTTAAATGTATGGGGGATTATTTGTCTAAATCCATTGGTAAGCTATACTAGGAAAGGTGTGGCAAGATACTGGTAAAGATAAAAGTTGGAGACATTTGCTGTTTATTGATATTTTGGAAAAGGTTTTCAATGTAGTTACTGACATTAATGAAGTAGAGAGTGCTGCGCCAAGTTGTAACATGGCCACTGACTCAATTACAGTACACAATGCAGAGGTTAGAATTGTCCTGACGAATGAAGCAATCGGACAAGACGTTAAAGGCGACTGAAATAGACCTCTTAGACCTCTTCGAGCGGCACGGTGGCTGAGTGGATAGCACTCTCGCCTCTCAGCAAGAAGGTCCTGGGTTTGAATCCCGGCCGGACCAGGGCCTTTCTGAGTGGAGTTTGCATGTTCTCCCTGTGTCTGCGTAGGTTTCCTCCGGGTACTCCGGTTTCCCCTACCACTAAAAATATGTACAATAGGTCTGGCATGCGCCTCCTGTTCGGCGACCCCGCTCCCGTCTCTGTGTGGAGCGAGAGACAAGTGCCCAAAAAATAACAATTGTAAACCGCTTTGTGACTCTGGTCTGTGAAAGGCGGTATATAAATAAAGCTTACTTACTTACTTACTTATCAATGATTCAAAGAGAATGGCGGGCCGAGCATTATAGAGCTTGTGCATTTGCCGGAAACAGTCTCCGTGGAAAAATACAGCCACGTTTTATGTCAATGCTGCATAAAACGCTGCAGTTGTGAAGCGGTGTCAGTCTTGTCATCCCACATCACGGTCAGCGAGCGGCGACAGCTCAAGGCGGGAGTCTTGACATTTTAAAAGAGCCGTCTGTTTTACGTCTGCGCTCATGCAAATGCTGTTTTAAAATGAAAGCACATCACTCTCAAATAGGAATAGGAAAGTGGAGGAGGATGTACAGAATACTAACAAATAAACTAAGTCCATGACATGATGACGTCACATGATTGGTCATAATTATTATTGTTTTTATTACTATGATTGGCAGCTCCTCTTGTGTCATCGCTCCAGCTGCACTGACAATTGAGAATGAGGGTAGACATGGTGTGGGTCTGTTGGGTAGAGGACCCCTCCCTCCAATAGGTCCATAAGCCTTATCTTTTTAATGCACTACACAGAATAGGTTCCAGACACAGAGGGGGCTGCAGCTCTCAATGCACCACACGTTGTAAAAATAAATAAATATTACATGTATTATTGCGATGAAGTATGTAACATGATAAGTGTTGCTGTTTTTTTGTTTTTGTTTGCATCAACAAGATAAAAATGATGATGGTAAAAATCAGGAATGTCATGTGAAAATTGAAATATTTTTGCAGCTGCTTAAATCAATTATTGATAATGGGGAAGGCGCTTATAAGCTTTTTGCTTCTGCCCTCTCCTTTTGAGCTTTTTTTTCTTTTTTGAATTATATGTGCATGTAAAAATATATATATATAATATACATTGTACAACTGCTCAAATAAAAAAATACTACTACTACTAATTCTGACAATAAAAATGCAAAGTACATTCATTCATTACATTATTCATTCACTTCATCAACTAACTATTTTTATCTGTAAATGTGGATAAATATACATAAAAACAATCTATATTTATAAGAAAAAGTGACTTTGAGCTGAGTCAAAGTATTGTGGAAATTAATTTAACTGTGAAAAAGGCCTCTTATTCAGATTCAGGTTCATTTATTTGTCATTTGCAGTAAAACCACATAGGAAAAACTGTGCAAGACTACCCCAGTGTGCACCAGACAACACACACCAGAGCTCTTGCCACGGCGCCATCTTTACGGCGCCATGCGACTTATTGTGTAAGTAAGTATGTAAGTAATTTTTATTTTTATGACGCATTTCACAGACCAAGGTCACTCAAAGCGCTTAACAATGGTCTTTATGGAGAAACAATAATAGTAATTTCCTCCACTGGCCAACGCAAGACGCATCAAAGCCTCCGACCATCACCGCCCGTTCACTCACTCCGTACATTCAGATTGTGTTGTCAGTAATGGGGAAATCATACATAAATAATACATATAACTCATATCTTGGAATTTAAACGGGATGAGAAATGATATGGTATTTAAAGCTACAAGACATGCAAGGCACTTTACTCACATTATCTACCTAAAATGGGTCACTTTCCATGTGGTATTTTACAGCCCTAGCTGCCCCACTGTAGCACCCTGTTCACGTCACAGTATTAACCAGGCCTTTTCCTTTCTAAAGGACTGCCAGGATTAGGATTTCACCTGCAGGTGGCGCCATCATAGCTAATTTATTTGTTTTAGGATCACAAGCATTCGGGCGGAAAGAGTGGTGATACGTCTTTGCACCAAAAATCCAATCCTCATGTCAGTGTGGACGGAGTTTAGAAACAACCTTCTCACACTGAGAAGTGTTTTAGATGAAAGGAATCTTTGAGAACCAAATCAAATGGATTTATGTGGTGCAGGCAAATACTCACAATGATCGAGGTCTCATTCAACACGACCTGAAAACAGTGGAGCACCAGCATCTTTAAAAGTCAAGAGGAATTTCAACCACTGCATATTTCTAATTCATCTCAAAGCCTAGTTATTGTGACCTGTTGCACATAGAGCAAAAACATTGAAATTGTGCTGAGTAAAAACTGCCCAAACGCATCACTATTCCCCGTTCACCGGCCGCGCCGCAGGCCTCACTGCAAAGAGATTTAAACCGTACACGGATGATTGTTTAGCCTTTCCATACAATCCATCACCATTACAAAGTGAACCGTGCCGGCGAAGTAGCAGTCTGCACCCGCGGCTCCTGCAGGGTATTTTTAGGGGGTTGTTTCCACGGAGACAGATCTCTTGGCCCTTATGGAAATGGATCATCGGGTTTGGCTCAACGCGGTTCTGCTCCAATGGAACAAACACGGCGCAACCTGGTCCCGCGGTCGTACCACCCTTCAGACGGCCATGCACGAACCCTGACCCACGTGCACGCTCGCACAGCCACGTGCACGCGCTCACACGGCCTCCAGCGCAGCGGCGGTCGGGCATCATCCATCACGGCGGAGGGCTGACAGCTGTGGAGCCGGCCAACGTGTAGCCGTGCTGCGCGGGCTGCACCTGCTGCATGTGGAGACGACTATAGCTCAGTGTCAGAGCCAACGCTCTGCACAGCTCTGAGTCCAAGCAGCTCCACCGCTGAGATAAACACAATATTACTCAAAAGAATCATCTGATGCAGAAGATGCACAGGTGAAAGCTAGATCCTGTCAGACTTCTGAAGCTAAGCAGGGCCAGGTCTGGTTAGTACTGTGATGGGAGACCAGGTGCCACAGTGGGGCGGCTGTGCCTGTAAAGTGCCAAACTGCTGTTGTGTCCTTAGGCAAGACACTTCACCCGGATGCTCCTGTCAGGTTGCGCCAGGGCAGTTGTGGCTACAGTAGTAATTTATCACCACCATGTACTGAGTCAATGAATAATGACTTCTGAAGCATCTTTGAGTGTCCAAAAAAACACTATAACTGCATTATTATTATTATTATTGTTTGGTCTTTGGCTATACTCGTTCTTGGTCTTCTGTGTTCCAATCGTTTGATTCTCTGCTCTGTTGATGTTTATCAAACAGTAATCAGTTGTAGAAGGAACAAAAAGAAGCATGTTCTCTCCATGTTTGGATACATTTTCTTTGAGGGGGCTAATTTCTCCGTCGTCCAAAGGATGCACCGTATGATATCATCCAGGTTTGCTGGATCGTCCTGACCATTAACACGTGTATTTATGTCTGTATCCAATTCTTTCTGCAACATGTTTTGTTGTAGCTTCAGATTGTATATGTGTGCTGCTATATATTTATCTTTTCTTAGAAAAACTAAAATGCACAATTGTTCTTGCCGCAACAGAAGCGTTGAAGGACGCAGTCCGGTAAACACTTTCACTATACAGTGGGGCAAAAAAGTATTTAGTCAGCCACCGATTGTGCAAGTTCTCTCACTTAAAAAAATGACAGAGGTCTGACATTTTCATCATAGGTACAGTTGAGACAGAATGTGAAAAGAAAATACAGGAATTCACATTGTAGGATTTTTTAAGAATTTATTTGTAAATTATGGTGGAAAATAAGTATTTGGTCACTTCAAACAAGGAAGATCTCTGGCTCTCACAGACCTGTAACTTCTTCTTTAAAGAAGCTCTTCTGTTCTCCACTCATTACCTGTATTAATGGCACCTGAACTCGCTATCTGTATAAAAGACAGCCCAAATGTAGCACAAAACTATATTTCAACCACTGATAATCTCCCTCGATCTGGGGCTCCACACAAGATCTCATGCCGTGGGGTCAAAACAATTATGAGAACGGTAATCAAAAATCCCAGAACCACACGGGGGGACCTGGTGAATGACCTGCAGAGAGCTGGGACCAAAGTAACAAAGGTTACCATCAGTAACACACTACGACGACAGGGAATCAAATACTGCAGTGCCAGACGTGTCCCCCTGCTGAAGCCAGTGTATGTCCAGGCCCGTCTGAAGTTTGCCAGAGAGCACATGGATGATACAGCAGAGGATTGGGAGAATGTCATGTGGTCAGATGAAACCAAAGTAGAACTTTTTGGTATAAACTCAACTCGTCGTGTTTGGAGGAAGAAGAATACTGAGTTGCATCCCAAGAACACCATACCTACTGTGAAGCATGGGGGTGGAAACATCATGCTTTGGAGCTGTTCTTCTGCTAAGGGGACAGGACGACTGATCCGTGTTAAGGAAAGAATGAATGGGGCCATGTATCGTGAGATTTTGAGCCAAAACCTCCTTCCATTGACTTGAATGTTTGTTATTGACCAAATACTTATTTTCCACCATAATTTACAAATAAATTCTTTAAAAATCCTACAATGTGAATTCCTGGATTTTTTTTTCACATTCTGTCTCTCCCAGTTGAAGTGAACCTGTGATGAAAATTACAGACCTCTGTCATTATTTTAAGTGGGAGAACTTGCACAATCGGTGGCTGACTAAATACTTTTTCCCCACTGTATGTTGATTCAAACCATTTTTTGTTGTATAGAATATAATCTGTAGCACTTTGAAGCTTTAAGAACATGTTAAAATCCATTAGGATCATTTTGATGTTTTCTTTTCATTTCCTGCAAACCCACTTCATACCAAAGTCTTGAAATCCAAAAGCCAGTGTGTGTGCAGCGCGGTGACATTAAACAGACCGAATCACAAGCATCCTTCATGTTTCCAACACAAAACATCTGAAACGCGCCTTCTCTCTTTCATCAAGCTTGTGTAAAATCCAATTTTCAGTCTCCAACATCAAACAGACCTCTGAATTCTTCCCACACAATATTTTGTATAAGATCATGTATCTTGAAACATGATCTTATAGACACTATTCTATCCTGTATTTGCATGACGTTAATTGGGGTATATACAGTATTCTATTTCTATTTTGTTCTATTTTGTTTTTTAATAATAATAATAAAACTAGTAGTTGTAGTTATTCGTGATTGGATAAGAAGGAAGACGCAATGTGTCAAAGAAACATTTCATATAGTGGTTCATTTTTTTTTTTTTACAGCATTTGTATTTTAATTCAGACACAGGGCAACTCCAAGTGCTTTACAAAACAAGAGAGTTGTTAACATTAACTAGTTCCTTGCTAAATGCTTCATATTTCTGTTCTATAGGTTTTGTAAATGACCTAATAACCTGGATGCAATGTCCCAATCCTGTCCATAAACATACATCACATAAATACACATTACATGCATAATCCTTCCTCATCAACAATTGACAAAGGTCCCATGCTTTTGGGAAACATAACGAGGATCAAAACAAAAACACATCATTATCACATTTCTGGGTAGTAGGCGTGCATACAATATGTAGACAGGTAGGACAAATATACTTGGTCTAAATCAGGAACAACCAGACCAACGGTACGGCTGAAGCAGGACTGAAGGAGGACCAAAGCAGACCAACGGTATGGCTGAAGCAGGACGAGAGCAGGACCAAAGCAGACCAACAGTACGGCTGAAGCAGGACGAGAGCAGGACCAAAGCAGACCAACAGTACGGCTGAAGCAGGACCAAAGCAGACCAACAGTACGGCTGAAGCAGGACCAAAGCAGACCAACAGTACGGCTGAAGCAGGACCAAAGCAGACCAACAGTACGGCTGAAGCAGGACCAAAACAGACCAACAGTACGGTTGAAGCAGGACGAGAGCAGGACCAAAGCAGACCAACAGTACGGCTGAAGCAGGACGAGAGCAGGACCAAAGCAGACCAACAGTACGGCTGAAGCAGGACGAGAGCAGGACCAAAGCAGACCAACAGTACGGCTGAAGCAGGACGAGAGCAGGACCAAAGCAGACCAACAGTACGGCTGAAGCAGGACGAGAGCAGGACCAAAGCAGACCAACGGTACGGCTGAAGCAGGACAAGAGCAGTTCTAACTAATGTGCCACAACTTCCGTGGGCAGTTTCAAAATGGCCGCGGGGGCTGGAAAATGTGAAAAAAACGCATCTGTGCATGCATCAGCCGGCACGAGCCCCATTCATTTAACGAGTGCCTTCAAAAATTCACAGCGAGTGACTGGTCCAAAAAAAAAAAAACGTCCCTCAGCATTGACACACATGTGGAACGGAGCTTTGGGCCAAGAGCCGACTTTTGGACCATCCTGTAAAGGTGTTTTCGAGAGGTAAGAAGATGCTATATGTTAGCATTGGCTAATTCTTATACCGGGTCCACCTCCATCGGCCCGGGGTGGTATTGCAGCATGTCAGCGCACGTCATTTTGGCCACTTTTGAGCCGGGACCCGTCCCCACTGGAGCAGGTCTAAAGCCAAACTGAAGCAGGACCAAAGCTGACAAATAGTAGGACTGAAGTAGGACTGTACCAGGGCTAAATCAGGATTTAGGCCTAGATCCAGGACTTAATAAGGATTAAAACACTGAAGTAACATTTGCTGAGTGTGGGCTGTTCTCTCTTTATCACTTTTGTTGTAAAAAATAAAAGCTGTGACAAAGGCCAATAAACACATGCGTGTGAAAAATGATTAAACCAAACTGTTTTGAGAGAGAGAAACAAGTTACATGGATCCTATTACATTGTTTAATAAGTTGGTTTTAATGTTTGGTACCCAGCTTGAATAAATTCTTATACATTGACAAAGGTTAATAAGCTGGACCCGGCAACATTTAATTTGAGTGTCCAAGAAAGCGGTATATATGAAACCAATGCAATATTATTCTAACAACATCTTCAGCCTTGTCTACTCCTCTTTTACCCAGTTTGTCACAGCTTTCTCAACCACACCCTCCCACCCAGGAAAATGTCTTCAGGTTTCTGGCTAGGATTGGGTTTCATTACAAGCCAAATTCCATCTGTTTTTGAGATATTTTCAAAAAAAAAAAAAAAATTACAAATATGTTGCTTTTAAACTGTACCCCGGAAATACACAGCTTCAAATACGTAATATCCACATATTCCACGGCCCATTGTCCTTGAGGCAGGACAGTAAACTCAGTCAGAAGAAGGACCAAGGGAGACCGAAGGATGAATAGATTACCAGCCACCATCGCCCCAAAACCCTGGACTCTCCCAGACCATAATGGTAAAGGGTCCCAGTAAGTCCGCAGTGCAGGTCAGGTCAGGCTTTCTCAAGTCCTATGTAAAAAGTTCAAGTGTATTATCTCTTTTTTTCCAAACTAAATGGGCTTTTACTGAGACAGAGCCCCCATCCTGAGGGTCACCCACAGACAGTAACAATCATGTACTAGACAGACTGTCTTTCCCAATCAAACTAGCTACACCATGAGTGCCCCATCAAGGTTTTTTTATCCGTTTGCATTCATACCAACACTGCTCAGAAAATTGCTGCCACTGTGTCTTTCTTGTTGTTCTTCTTGTTTGAAATTTCCCCTCTGTGGGACGAACTCTTATCTTATCTTAAATTTATATATTTACTTATGTGAGCAGTATCCACTCTGCTCAAAAGGAGCGTGCTGAAGCGAGAACTTACGAGCACCCCCAAACTCAATTACATTCAGACTTTTCATATTAACTGAAAAACTCGCACTTATATAGTCCCTTTAAATTGTACAAAAAATTTGCACAAAACCGAAATCAGCTGGCCATTTTTCAACGTGAACTTTTAGGGAAGTTCTTTCAAACCACAAGTAATGAAATCCCTCCTCTGTATTCTCAAAACAGTTTGGTGTTTCATTTGCATGTATTGTTAGCCTCTGTCTGATCTTTAGATCACATTTTTCAGACAGAAAAGTAAAACACGAGGCCAAACAGCCCACAGGGCTCTTTCTTAGATAGTATATTTGAATTATGTTAAGTATTTCTATCATTTTAGATCAGGGTTATTTTTTTTTCCAAAAATTATGTTTAAAAACTGAATTTATTTGTTTTCACTTTACAAACATTTAAATCATTTATCAGTATTATTGATACATGGATAAAATTACAGGAATAGAGGTGGCACCAGGTGAAACTCACCATAACATACATTATGATGTCAGTTACTCTTTCACAATTAATTAAGGAATTATATTTAGCTTGTGTTAATTAGCTTTTGCCCTGTTTCAGTCTCATAACCTGATGAGATCCTTGTACAAGGCATTGTCCCATGATAGAATTAATGAAACCTAGATGTACTGGGTTTATTTGACCAGTTTCAAAAGACAAATTAAACACATTTTATAGTAAGCCCCATACAAGCTGTAATACAAAAACTAAAACACAATTAAGGGTCCTCACAGAAGAGGTGTCCTTAGCAGTGCCTGCTTCCAAACAGTATACTGTCATAACCTGGCTCAAGGCCATGCCAAATACGGACGCAGACAACAAAATGGGATACTTGGATGAATGTTTTATTTTAACAGAAGGTTAACCCAAGTAGAACCAATGAAAGTAATAATGATTTTGTTGTATCAGTGGTGAAGGTGAGTGGATGGTTGTGAGGTTGTATGGTGCGATGTGATGCTGAACAAAACCATAACGATAACAGAAAACAAAGTGGTGTGGCACAGGGTGCAGGCGGGAGAGAGTGAGACTGACAGCAGGCCGGTCCATAAATAGGTGTGGCGCGTCGGGCCCTGATGCATCAAAGGTCCGCCCACAGCTCCACCTGCACACAGATATCACAAGGCAGTCCTAGAGCACGACCACAGAGAGGAGGGAGGGGTCGTGACAATACACATAAAGACATTACAGACAAGGTACACATAAGTGTGTTTTTGCAGGTTAAAGATTCCTTTATTCGTCCCTCGGTGGGGAAACGTCGTTGCATCACAAGTTACAGGAGGATTTATTATTATTTTACCTTTATTTAAACAGGAAAAATCCTATTGAGATAAAGAACCTCCTTTTCAAGGGAGTCCTGACCAGGAGGCAGCAAAGTTACACATAAACATAACAGATAGATAAAATTACATTAAAAATAAATGGAATGGTGAGCACACAGCAAACAATAAAAGAACAGCAACTCTATACTAAAATGAAATAGAATAAAATATATATTTCTAGCATAAATAGAAGCATTATAAAATGTATATCTTTAGCAGGATGAAGGAGCAAGACTGAGGCTGAGTTTACACGGAAACAATGTGGCAGTAAAACGGTATAGTTGGATGTCGGTTGCTACCAACCGTTCATACGAAGACTGTGTTCCAGGGAGGTGAAAACGTAAGTGTTCAGATCCAGCCTGCAAAGTGGGACAGCTCAGAAACGCTGCACAGCGGGGAGCTCTTTCACACCCGCGAGAGGGGAAAGGTGTGAAATCCCCCTCTGCTCTGAACCCCGCCTCCGTGCTGCTCCCCGCACGTAAATTTGGACATGCGCAGTAGCAGAGAACAAACATCAACAGCAATGGCGGCGGTCACACTATAGCTACGTGGGCTTCCAGCGCGGCACAGAGGATAATTCTACTTCGTTCGTTCAAACGAGACCACGCAAAGCTTTAGGTTCAGTTCCCATTTTCACAGCTGCTGTTAAAATGCAGAATGATGTTGGTACTTTCTGAGGGTCTGGCACAGGAAGTGAGTACACTGCCGAGAGGGGGGGCTGGGCACGGGGCTGTTGTAAAGTTGTAAAGTTTCTCTGCCCACTACTGGCCGGGCGCTAGAACTACATCGTTTTTCAACCTCATGTGAACGCTGAGAAATTTGCATCAGGAGCCAGGAAACGTCTGCGCAGCGTCTCAGTATAAACAGGCCTGAAGTACATAAACCCCTGACTTTACCCTCATAAGGAGCAAGTATAAGATAAGATAAGACTTTATTAATCTCACACAGGAGAAATTTTGTACACAATGCTGTATATTCTAGTGAAGTAATACAAATACCCTACAATACTTTCTTAAATCAAGAGCATTAACAGAGAAAAGACAATGTACCTTATTTGCTGTAAACATAAGCACGGGCTTGCAACACACTCAACCTAATCCAGATGGTGGCACCGGACTCTTTTTCAGGTCTGGAGCCACCAGTTGAAAAGCACTGCAACAGATTGTTGCACTCAAAAGCACAGTAGAAACTCGAAACATCAGGTGTAATGTTGTGAACACAAAGTAATATCTTGAAAAGAAGTTCCAGCACCTTCTAAAGCTATTAATCATCAGATCATGCAAAGCCTTCCAAAGTGTAACAATGTTTATATCAATATTTACATAATTAGTGTCAGACTGTTACTTTCCCATTAGCTGCTAGACAGATGATAACTACTATTTGTTGAACAGATGTTGCATCTCTGCTTTAATTTTTATAATTAACATGTTGTTATTCTTGAGAGGCAATTAAGAAGGCATTGCACTGTGCCCAAGATAAGATAAGGTAAGATAAGATAGACTTTATTGATCTCACACAGGAGTGTGAGATCATGTCACATCTGGCATGGATATAAAATATATACATCTGTAATTTCTACAGACATAAAGAACAAGTAAAGTATCTCAAGATATGAGATAACACAAACAAGGCATAGATCCATTCCTAACACAGAAAAGTAGGTCCCACTCAATAGAATATGAGCATACGCTAAGTTCAAGGTCAGACTTTTAAGAGGGAGACGGGCTGGGTCAATGCTCCCTGAGTTCCAGAGTTTATTTCACCGTGACACTGAGTGCTCTTATCTTTTCTTTTTCGTTTTCTGTTTTCGGATGTGTTTTATATCACACTCATGTTTTTACTTTGCAAAATTAACATAATTATGCCAAAATACAATTTAAATTTCCATTTTATAAATGTGTGACCACCAAAGCTTTGCAGACATATCTAAGGTAGTATATGTGCAGTTTTTATCAAAAGGAACAATGCATTTTCTCCTGCATTTTTCAGAATGCCCTTTTTTCAGGAAGTCGGAGGATTTTGTAGATCTCCTTGAATATCTTTGAGATTGCCTGAAAGCGGCAAAAGTCCTGCAATAGTATGATGTCATCGTAGCATTACGTTCAGAACAGTTTTCTGCCTTTTAAAGCAAAGGTTTTGACCTTTCATGAGTTTTGGCAATTTTCTCAAAGAGAAAAACATTTTCATAATAATACTAATAATTAATTGGTTTTACATACCTGGTGTTCTCCCAGAGACACAACGACAGCAGACATCCGTGAGAGTCGGTGGAGAGAAAGTCTTGTGGTGGGCACAAAGGTCAATTCTCCATCAACTGAGCCACTGTTGCCCTTGTACAATTGCATGTGTTTGCAGTTGGTGATTTTTAAATTTGACCTTCCTCTGGTGGTGAATTAGGGATTTTCAGGCCAAATATATATTTTTTCAGTTCATATTTGTTTCACCACATACAGTACATTTTTACTTACAATTTAAACTCAATTTCTGTAACATTACAAAACAAATTAAATTGTCTCATTATCCAAATTAAATTGTCTCATTACCGTGGGCGGCACGGTTGCTGAGTGGATAGCACTCTCGCCTCTCAGCAAGAAGGTCCTGGGTTCGAATCCCGGCCGGACCAGGGCCTTTCTGAGTGGAGTTTGCATGTTCTCCCCGTGTCTGCGTAGGTTTCCTCCGGGTACTCCAGTTTCCCCTGCCACTAAAAATATGTACAATAGGTATGGCATGCGCCTCCTGTTCGGCGACCCCGCTCCCATCTCTGTGTGGAGTGAGAGGACAAGTGCTCAAAAAATAACAATTGTAAACCGCTTTGTGACTTTGGTCTGTGAAAGGCGGTAAATAAATAAAGCTTACTTACTTACTTACTTACTTACTTACTTACTTTGCAACGGCTAAAAACAATGCATTGCCTTTTTGTTTTTAAAGCTCCAATTACCGTGTGCGGGCTTATAGCAGTAAACTGTTGCATACGACATGGTGATAATCCCAAAATTTGGTTAGGATATATTTTCTACCGTACTTGAATAAGCTAATGTCACCAATTTACAGAATCTGGCCCAAATGTGTGTAATGCTGTCAAGCGCTGAAGTAGTTTTTCTTCCTTGAATCTTCCAAAGCGTGTTTTTGACTGTGCTGCCGCATGCTCTGAGGGGAAGGCGGATTAGCACATCTGCTGTGGCCTTACAGTGATAAAATATCGGCCTCTATATGGGCTCTGGCACAGGCAATCTGCTTCCTGCGCCTCTCCTGATTTCGATTCATCACACATACACTCGCGGACACACAAACACGCCACCAGAGAGGAGGCTGTTGGGAAATTTCGAGTCCAACCTGTGTAAACAGCGGGATGATTGTGGACCGGGCAGGAACGGCAGCGGAAAGAGAAAGAAGACGCAACAACGGAACATCTGGAGAACGTCAAGTCTGCGGGAAGCAAGAATCTCAGCGGAAATGTTCCAACGAAATAAGCAAGAGGCAGGAAAGAAGCAGAAGTGACACAGCTGAGGAAGAAGGATGAGCCAGGGCCATGTGACGATGGATTTATCAAAGAGAAACTGATGCACACTCGCTCTTAAGGTGCGGTCAAGAGTAGAGACAACAACATTTCATACTTTTGGTCAAAGTTTGGTCCTGGCCTGGGACTTGAGTGCGGATTAAGACTCTGGTTGGATACTGACCCTTACCTTAGTTTTTTGCTATGTTTTGTGACCAAATGTTTTTGGTCACAAAGGCAACAACAGTCACACATGTAAACCTTTTTTTTTTTTTGTCCTTCCAGATAAAACAAGAGACAAAGTTCTATGTGCATATGAACAGTGACACTAAAGATATAAGTGTGTTCACAGTAAGTGTCAATTAAAGTATCTGGACTTTAAAAGGTTATAACTCAAAAACTAAAATTACTCTCATAGATTAGAAAAAAGATTTCAAACACGGACATAATAATAATAATAATAATACATCAAACTTATATAGCGCTTTCTTGGACACTCAAAGACGCTTCACATGGGGAGTAAATACAATAATAAAAAGGGGTTTACGGAAAAGCTTGTTTGAAAAGATGGGTTTTGAGTACTGATTTAAAGTTTGATAGTGAGTCGGAGTTTCTAATGAGCAGTGGGAGTGAGTTCCAGAGGGTTGGGGCGGCAATGGCAAAAGCTCTGTCCCCCAAGGTTCGGCGGTTAGTGCGGGTGATGGGGGTGAGGAGGTTGGAATTGGCTGAGCGAAGGCGGCGGGTGGGTTGGTGCTGCTGTAGGAGCTCAGTAAGGTAGGGCGGGGCCAGGTTATGGAGGGACTTGTAGGTGAGGAGAAGAAGCTTGTAATGGATGCGGTATTGAACGGGGAGCCAGTGGAGCTGCTGGAGGACAGGGGTGATGTGTTCTCTGGACCGGGTGTGGGTGAGGAGGCGGGCTGCAGAGTTCTGGATGTATTGCAGTTTTTGAAGATGAGTGGTGGGAAGTCCGTAGAGGAGGCTGTTGCAGTAGTCGAGTCTGGAGGTGATGAATGCGTGGATGAGGATTTCGGCTGTTGACATATAGAAGATATATTGTGGATAAAATCTAGATAAAAGATCGACAAATACATTTTTGGCGAAATATTAAATCAGATCAGCCTCTTATTTAATCATTCTACTGTGACGCCAGTAACATAGAAAATAAAAGGTCATCAGTCTGAAAAAGCTGCAGATGAACTCCCACAAGATTAAAATGATCACAACATCAGTAAATCATGTAATTTAAAAAGGAATCATTCAAAAAACATTGACCCTTGAATAATGTGCAACGGACGTGATGATTTCGGTCTATTTTTTGTCTGCTATCACATTTATTGGGTTCACTACTCTGTGTAAAAAGAAAATCTATTCATCAAATCTGTAAAATGTGCAAAATATGTAACAAACCTCCGTGTAGCTCATTCTGACAAAGACATCACGTCCGTTACACAGATATACAGAGCCACAAAGGGAAACTTGGCTAATGTATACAACAGTTATATTTTACTAATGGACACAGGAGGTATTTGGATAAATGAAAAACATAATATATCATCCGATTATTCAAATCTAAATGTTGGCCTTTTGTCACACTTTTGTACCCTTTAGTGTGAGCAAGCCATATGGGCTCGCTGGTCTGGTTAGCAATGTGGGTCAGAACAAATACGTTCTGTTCTTCAGATGTTTAGCAGTATTACAGTACAAAATATGTAGGTCGGATTCTACAAGTACATGAAAAATACTTTAAAAATTTCATTTTCACAATCAGGCTTATTTTTTTCCCCCTGATCCACGTCCCATCCCCCACAGATACTGGTTGTCATAAAAAAAGTTATTGTTACCAACGAGGCAGCAACACAGTCTCAATGTTATTCCAGCCACGGCGGCACAGCGGCGAGAAAAACAGTGCAAGAGTGTCGGGGATCTACAACCTGCTTCTAGTTTGAAACATCCCCACTTTCCTACACTCTAAGAGCTAATACATGAAGTCTGGAGATTCCTTTCCTTACTGTTCCTTGACGTCATTGCCCAATTCAGATCCTACTTGTCACGGGGGACAGAACACTGGCTTCTGGGTCATCGGTAAGGAAAGGAATTAGGGTTATTTACGGTATTCGGACGGAGGGAATGTCTCTCTTTGATTGGCAGGTATGGCCTCAGAGAGAATGCTTTGAAAGGGCAGTTAATATGAGGAAAATAAAATGAAGGGAATAGTACAAAAGGTATCTGCAAATGTGCTGCAATTGTATTGTGGCGTAGCACCTTCTATTTCACACTCTGTACACACCATACTTCTCCTGAAATAGGTGAAAGTATTTTTATTAAAAGAGAGAAAAACCTTGAGAAACAGACATCTTCATGCACAGCAAAATGTCAGCATAATTATCCAAATGACCTTTTCAACAAAGTCTTCAGAGTCTTGATGGCACTACAACAATCATTTCTAACTTTTCTTTTGAGCGTGTTGTAAGTGACAGCGTTGACATATGGACATAACAAATACAGACATTCTGCGAGGTTTCTAATGCTGTACATGATATTTTTGCTTGGACATATTCAAAATGTTTTACTTACCTGCAGACACCAGAGTTTAGTTAATTCTCACAGTGTCTCCTTCACGCTATCATGGGATTTGATGGTTTGTTTGAATAAAATGGAGGTCAAAATTGTTATAATTGTTTGATTTTTGCCTGATGCTTAAGTAATCCTCTGCCTTTATGTCCAATCTGTTTGCTCTGTGAGATTCATAAAGATACACATATGAAAGAACCAATCGTTGCATAAAAGTACATGGCATTTGGAAATACAATCTTTTCACATATAGATCTCTTGTTCTCCCCGCCTATATACCGCCGTCGTCAGCTTACCCTGTGAAGGACTAATAGTGAGCATAATTGGCACAGCCCAAAACGTCAGGTCGAGGTGTAGCGTAAAACTGACCCGGTATACGCTTTTTAAACTTTAACAATGCCCTCTTGATTTCATCCTCCACATATGACCAAAGTGTAGAATCCTGCGTTTGATTCTGACAGTTCTTTTTGTGACATTGGTTGAACTTGAGCAAAAATCTGAAGGTTTTCCAGGTGATGACGTTGGATGGTGTCGTGAGCACTGCCTTCATCCTGCTGCTGCCTGTCTGTCTGTCACTGGGGTTAAACATGCAAACCTGTCAACCCAACTGCAAATTCTTTTTTATGTGCTTTCTTTGTGCTCTCTTTTTGTGAATTCCAGGGTCTGCATTTAGCTCTCAGACCGGACTTGACGTTCTGACATGAAAAGACAATCTTACAGTACGTGTGAGAAAAAGCCCCGTGAGACACTATTTAACTTTTTGGTTTGAGAGCTGATTGACTGAGTGAGGGTGGTCCTAACTTTTTTGCTTTTCTGTCCGATAAAGTTTGAACTAAGATGTGACAAAGGCCTCGAGTAGATACAGGTGAAAACTAGCTATAGAACCAAACTACTTTTGAGAGTGAGGATCTTGTTTCATGGATTTTATTACATTTTTTAATTATTTGTGGTTTTAACTGATAATCCTTCCCCCACAGCAAACAACACCGTTACTTTTTTCACCATAAAAATGCATTTATACACGGTCACTTCACTGGCTCATGGGCCTGTGGCTGACCCTCCCGGATGTCCTGAATGTTTTCTTATTTGAATAAGTGTTCTTTGGATTGTCCGTAGAGACCCCACAAAAGAACTCTACTTGGCTGTAAAAGCATTCACATGATGTGGTAAGACCCTGGACTGTCCCTGACTCCAGCGTACAACAAGAAAAACATGCAGTTGTACAAATGAAAATGGTCTTGACTTGTGTAAACAGAAGTGCAGAGAATGACCAGAAAAATGTAGCAGGACGAAATCTAAATATGAACACCAAAACCAAACGTTGCTCAACTTCAAAGTGCTACATTATTCATGAAGGAAGGTCACTCTTAGCTTACACTTATCGGTCTCAACTTTGGATAAATGACTTTTCCTGGCACAGACGTGCACCTACTGCCTTTCCTTGTGTGTGTCTCAGCTCAGAAGCCCAGAGGGAAGAGAGCTGGGCACGCACAAACAACACACATTTGTCAAATAAGAGTTCTCATTTAAGCCCAAAACAATTATTTGGCAGATGGCCTCTTTTGATGTTGAACGAATTTTGCTATACTTTTCATGGTGTCTTGTGTGGAGAGATTGGAAACATATATTAACTCTGAACATTGCAAAGAGCTTTGGATGACCTTGGTCTTGGTACTTACTTATTACTTGATCTACTTTTCAACATGGGGAGTTGGCAACACAGTTTCATCTCTCTGCATTTGACTGAAACAAAAGAGAACAAGGTAAAGTCCTCACAATCTGCAATGACTTTGTTTTACGAGGATATTCTAACTTGTCTCTCCTGTTTGGGGTGATCTGAAAAATGGGTTTGAAGGAAACTTTCGGAGGCCACCGGAATGGCAGATCTAGGACGGAGGATGAGGAATCCCAGAGTCCATAGAAATTTCCCTTTAAAGTATGCATTTTAATATGTGTTTGTACTTGGCAGCAATATAAAATGTTTTGACACTGGTATGTTCAATCTTAGATACAAAAAATGTATTTATATCAAGAAATATGGAAGAATGGATGGATGGACAGTCAGCTATTTCACCACAAGAAAGGTAAAAACATATTCTTATTTTTTGAGGAATATTTCATGCCTGGATGAGACATATTGTCAAGACACAGTTTCCAAACAATGGCAGTGGAAATGACAGGGACTCTCGCTCTTGTCCAAAGACATGTGTTGTGGCTGATGTTGACGAGCTGACATCCTGCTCACAGTGGGACCAGCTGCAGACTGTACAGACGACGACACAGGTGTGGATGGGCTAGACACACAGACACACACACACCAGCAAAGCACCACAGCTCTAGACTCAAGGAAATAGATAGATAGATAGATATATCCTTGGACTCACACTCACAAAGGCACTGATTCGTCGGGGAAACCAGAGCACCTGAAGGAGAACTATGCAGAAACACAGACAGCATGCAAACTTCACACAGAAAGTACAATACAATACAACATTTTCTTGTATAGCCCTAAACATCAGTCATCTCAGAAGACTTAACAAAACCATTGAAATCACCAACACAGATCAGAGAATCAACAAATAAGACACAACATATACACAAATGAATTCGTCCATAGAGAGAGATCAGTGTCCATGAATGTTGATAAATGTCCATACATGTTGTAGAATGTTAAAGTGTCCTGAATCATCACTGCAGTCCTTCGAGTTGGACTCCAACAGACCCGGCAAGGAAAAACTCTAAAACCCGGTGGGAAAAAAGTCAGAAACCTCGGAGAGACCCACATATTGAGAGGGATCCGCTCCACACGGACACGGCTGTAGATCCAGGACCTAAGCCACAGAACGAGGACCAAGGCCGCAGAATATGGACAGGTCCGGTGCAGGACTTAAGCATTACCAGGTGGAAAGGCTCTGTCTGGAGGTGGAATCGAACCCAGGACCTTCTAGCTGTGAAGCACAAGCGCTAACTGCTGTGTTTTCCAGCTCACGATATAAAGCGCAACTAAACACTATGCCCTGATCTTTCA
Source organism: Knipowitschia caucasica (assembly GCA_964034765.1). Taxonomy (NCBI): domain Eukaryota; kingdom Metazoa; phylum Chordata; class Actinopteri; order Gobiiformes; family Gobiidae; genus Knipowitschia; species Knipowitschia caucasica. Next base: position 9,694,393 of record OZ035826.1, read on the forward strand.
AAAAACAGAGATGAGAAAGGAAAGTGGTCCTGGAGTGCACAGTTGCTTTTTTCCACTTGTGTCTGTGAGTGGGCTAAACACATTTATACCTGTAGTGGTGATCTAACACTGTGCAGTGTTCTCAACCAATAAAACGAAAACAACATGTTATCTTTTTTCCACATTTTCTAGTTTCAAATCTAATCGCAAAGACAATAACATGGCAGGTCCAACATCGACCCCATCGACCTACGAGAAATAGCAGAATCCAAAGAATGACTTTTGCTCCAACAATTGAATTACACAATATCAAAAGATCAGTGGCAAATTGGTGGCTTTAAGTCTGTGGATCTGCAATGGCGATCCACCCTAAGGTGCAAGCATTATGGGTAATGTGGTGAATGACAGTTTCTTGCGTGTGTGTCCAATGGGATGTGGAGTCTGGAAAGTACGGCTAAAACCTAAATGGCAACCTGGAAAGCATAATTGCACTAGTTCCTCTGTGCAGGCATCAGACATCTGTGTTGATACTAGAAATGTTGTGTGTATTGGTTTGATCAGATCTTTTTTTTTTTTTCGCTCACCTACCTGGTTTTGTGTTTGGTTTAGGTTTATTTCCTGTTTTATTTTGTATCTTGCTGTTCCCTCCTTAGTTGTACTTCCTGTTGTGCGATTACCTGCCCTCTTGTTTTAGTCTTGTATTAAAACCCTGTGTTTTCCTTCACTCCCTGTTTAGTCATTGTATGTACTTTATTTGGTAACGCTTTATATTAAGGTGTGCTTGTTAAGTATTAATAAGGTATTAATAGACATTAGCAACATGCTTATAGATTGCTTATATGTACTTATAAACATATTAATAAGCTGCTTATTTCACTATTCTCTAAATTATGTTGTTCTAGTTATATGCTTTTAAGCATTTAATAAGTAATTAGTAAGATACTTATTAAAGGAGGTATATAATTATAAATATATGAATAAGCTGCTTATTAAACTATTATCGATACCATGTTAATAGGCCACTAACAATGTGCCTATAAAGATATTAATACGCTGCTTATTAATAGGTAATAGTGGTAATAGGCCACTAAAAATATGCGTTAATAAACTGCTTATTACACTATTTTGCAGTACCCTAATCTAAAGCGAGGAGCATTTTTGTTAATGCATTAAAAAACACAACAATGATCTAACATGTTTTTATTTATTCAAACAGCAACAATTAAAGTCTAAATGAAAAAATATATCAAAATTAAGTTTTGTGCCAAAAGTTTGTTAGTAACTTCAAGGAGCCATGATGCCCCCACTCATGCTCTATGCTTGCGCCAGAGCATGATCAGAGCGAGAGCTCTTAGAGCGGAGCCAGACGTAGAGTCCACTTTTTTTTTTCTGATAAACGGTATAAATGAGTGTCCAATAGTGTTGTCTACATATCCTGGTCATAATTTTGTCACTTTGGTGCAAATTAGTTGAAAGTTAAACTTTCTGCCTAAAACCATCTGTGAGGCGCCATCTGCTGGCGACCTGTATTACTACATTTGAATTTTGAATCTGGCGCCAACCTGAGAAGTTGGACTGACGTCTGCAAGTTGGCCTGACGTCAGCAGCCCCCCCCAGAGCTATATAAAACGGCCCAGTCTCGTTCACGCCCCCTTTAGTCCTCCAGGCTACGCCCATTTAGAGGAAGATTTGAACAGGAAATGTGAGTGACGTAAGCTCCGAGGAGCGGGGGTGAGAACCACTTTAAAGAAAACTGAAGGATTTAAGAAGAAAAAAAGTTCAGGATGACAAGGAACACTAAAATCCCCAGAAAATCCGAACTTTATGAAAGCTGTGGGTTCTCTGTCAGGTTCTCTGTCAGCTGAGGTCGAGCTGTTTTAATTTACATTGAGTTCTATGGGACTTTTTCTGGGTAGCCCTCGTGAATTTAGTCTGCAGTACCACAGCGCCCCCTGTGCCCATGGGTGGGACAGCTATAAGCTAGGAATACACTATCCAGTTATTATTATAGTTCCATGGTTGTGCCACAGGTGCGTTGTATACGTGGATCTATTATAATAACTGGATAGGGCATTACTAGCTTGTAGCTCGGGAGATTCTCGTGGCACTGCAAACTAAATTCACGTGGGCTACCCAGAAATTGTCCCCATAGAACTCAATGTAAACTAAAACAGCTCGACCTCAGCAGACAGAGAACCTACAGCTTTCATAAAGGTCGGATTCTGTGGGGATTTTAGTGTCCCTTGTCATCCTGATTTTTTTTTTGAAAAAATCCTTCGGTTTTCTTTAAATCTACACTTTAGTGCCACAAACTCTGCCCGTCTGGCTCTTACTCCCGCTCTAACTCCCACTCTGATCAGCAGCTCTGATTGGTCAGAGCGCGGCCCCTATGTGCACGTGCATGACAGCCACGCACGCGTATTTGGCGCAAAGCATCATGGGAGCTCGTCAACTGCGCAGAACCGGGAGGACCAGACGATGCCCAAAAATAGGCGAGTTCCGCTAATAGGGGTGTGACGATACTTTCTCCCGCGATTCGATTATCGATATGCACTTGCCAAGTATCAAGATACATTTTTTTTTTCGTTTTTATTGGTATCAATACTTAATATATGGCTACATTACACATCTCCATTCTATTTATCATGAAATAAAGAGTATTTTTTTATTTTATTTATGCCATAAATTGGCATATTGTATATTTCTGACCAATATATCAATAATCGTCATATCGTGATAAAATCGTTATTGTAATCTTTATCGTGAGCTTTGTATCGTGTATCGTATCGTATCGTGAGGTACCCTTAGGTTCCCACCCCTGTCCGCTAATCTCTCAGGCTCGTGAAGTCAGTTAATTCACTGTTTTGCCAAAGCCAAATTCATTAACAGAGCAGGTCGGAGCATGAGTGGGTTCATCATGGCTCCTTGAAGTTACTAACAAACTATTGGCACAAACTTAATTTTGATATATTTTTTCATTTAGACTTTAATTGTTGCTGTTTGAATAAATAAAAACATCTTAGATCATTGTTGGGTTTTTTTCTGCATTAACAAAAATGCTCCTCGCTTTAGATTAGGGTACTGCAAAATAGTGTAATAAGCAGTTTATTAACGCATATTTTTAGTGGCCTATTACCACTATTACCTATTAATAAGCAGCGTATTAATATCTTTATAGGCATATTGTTAGTGGCCTATTAACATGGTATCGATAATAGTTTAATAAGCAGCTTATTCATATATTTATAAACATATTCCTCCTTTAATAAGTATCTTACTAATTACTTATTAAATGCTTAAAAGCATATAACTACAACAACATAATTTAGAGAATAGTGAAATAAGCAGCTTATTAATATGTTTATAAGTACATATAAGCAATCTATAAGCATGTTGCTAATGTCTATTAATACCTTATTAATACTTAACAAGCACACCTTAATATAAAGCGTTACCCTTTATTTGAACAGGGACAGTGTACAGTTAAGCATTAACACAAAAGGAGAGATGCATGTACCAGGTTATAGCAAAGATGCTAATTTCCACCTGTAGTCCCTGGGCAGGCTGGTGTTATGTTCATTTAAACTGACTACAATGTAGATGGATTCATGACTGTGTCTTACATTTACAGGCTTTAATTAACATCATTCACAAAATCATTAAGTTTAATAACAATAAACTAAATAATAAATAAATAATTGTCCTTTTCACGTCACATCACCTTGTTTTTGTCTTCACCCCCAGTTTGGTTACCTTTTTCTTTTTTTATCTGGATTTTGCTTCAATCATTCAATCAATCAATAATTTTTTATTTGTAGAGCGCCTTTCCCATACACTAGGCAACACCAAGCACCTCACAACCCATATCACACCAGCGTAAACATAAAAAAACATAAAAAATACAATTAAAACCCTGACCCTAAAAACATACAAAATAAACACTTATTGTTGTAGTCCTGCCTTTTGGGTTCTTTTCATTTTGCCTCATGACATTTAAAACACAATTAGACTAAACTAAGCTGATGCTGGCTTTTAAAGCTGAGAATAATCAGGCCTTTCACTGGTATTGACAGTTATTGATGCCAAAGTACAGGGGTCGATATCAATCTTGAGAAAGATGGATCGGTGCATCCCTAGATAATATCCATGCGTTCTGAAACTGTTTAAAGGAGCATTTAGATGGGACACATGGCTGTAATATGGTTCATGACTCAGAAGTCAGTTTTGTAGAATCTCTTTGTTATACCTTTGGCAAACAAGCTGTGATTAGAACAAACTTATGATCTAGTTGCATGGAGAAGAGACATTTACCTCTTTGTAGCTCAAATAGTCCACTTCAGAGCTAATTTTCTAGCAGAGTCTGGAGGTTAGAGGGCCAGTCAAATTTAATGATGCGTCCAGATTTGAAAAGTAGCGCTGTAGGGATATCCAAAGGCAGAGACAAAAGTGACGGGGCTGGACCCAAGTGACAAAGCTCTGAGCACGCATGCTTTTCAACCCAGCACCAGGAGGAGCTGAGGCAGGGCTGCACAGAGCCTGCAGCCCCTCTCAGTATGCCGCCACTGCAATCCCTTCTTCCTCTCAATTTATCACGTCTAATTGTCTAATTTCAGCCTCGCTCCCTAAAGCGCTCTACTTCATCATGGAGAAAGTTACTTAATACAATATTCAGAACCAGCAGTGTTCAAAAGTCCGCGCAGTTTGCGGCAGCTGCCTGTGGATGGCACAATGCTTTGTTTATTAAAGCATTCAATCAGATGTGTTTATTACTGTGCTGTGAATGCATTTAACCAGGTGTTGTGTTGTGTTGTGAAATAAATACTTTCAGGTTTAAAGGTTAATGTAACTGTACCCATGCAGCGAACAGTACAACCCATTCAACTATGGAACACTCTAAACCAGGAGTTTCTAACCTATAGCCTGGAGCTACCAGTAGCTCACCACCCCGCTAAAAGGAGCTCCCCAAAACATTTATTATACTGAAGTTACACATTTTATAATTGCCTTTTTATTATCAGAAGTTTGAGATTTTGTTTTGTTTTATTGTTGTATAGAGGTATTGTTTATACGTCTTGTGTTGTGTGCTCCTCATTCCACTGTTGTGTAACTGATGATGCAACACTGACATTTCCCCACAGTGGGACGCATAAAGTATAATCTAATCTTATCTTAAACGTGCTATACATGTAATATATATATAAATATGATTCATATGCATACAACTATTGTAAATACAAACAAAAGCTGTAATAAATTAGACAGAATAATTTTTTTATAGTTTTGTGACCTAAGACTAGCTCTCATAAATAAATCCTTGAACCGTTAATGAGAAATAGTAGATAGTGACTCTCAGGGCTCTTTCTTTCTAGCAAAAATAGCATGATCATCAGATAAAAAGTTGAAGTTGAATTTAAATTTCACAAGACACTCTCTGTTGGGAAAAGTAATAAACCAGGAAACGTTTGGGAAATGGACCTTCTACAAAATAATGACCTCATTTCTGTGACTCAAAGTCGGCTCTCCTCTCCACAGAGATATATTTTAACATAGCTGAGTGATGTCACATGCTTGGGAAAATGTCATAATTTGAACATGTCCCGAGAAACAATATTTAGATTTAGACCAAAGCAGAAAAAGGGGCCCTCCAATCAGGACAGTAAAATGCATCTTTAAGCAGGCACCTCACATTGCATGAGGATTCAAGCTGAAATATAGATGTCACTGGATGCATTTTGGCAGCAGTAAAATCCTATAATATTCCATGGAAATCAGCAAGACAAGACTGGCCTCGAACGTTTATCTTCCCAATTATAATGACTTCTCTTTCCATTTGATGCTGTAGAAGACTCAACGCAATATTCCCAAGAAAATACAGACTTCTTTCAAACTTTATCTAGGAATGGCATCTACCGTTACACTTATGACAATATTTGTGCACTGCGGTGACTACCATCGTGCTTTTAAAGGCCCACTCCTCCCCATGGCACCCCAATTAAGCAAGTAAAGTCAGCAGGCGTTTGTCAAGACCTATGGGACAGATTTGATGAGAAAACAACACAATTAGTATGGAAGAAATGTAATCACCCATTATTGGACATACTGAGCTGTTTCCCAATGAGGAGCCAGGGGCAAAATCTTCTGAGGTCAGTACCTGAATATGAGACGGAATGGCATGGGATGGGCCTTTCCAATAATGGTCTAAAGTCAATCTGGAGCTCAATCAGAATGAATGAGTGTGTTGTCATGAAAGTCAGGAAGGACTTGTTCTTTTTAGATACAGACTTATGCAGCATCCTTAATGAGTGCCAAGACTTAGGACGGAATAAAAATGACTTGGTCCATTAAATACATGTCCTGCCGTGTGAAAGTTGACTAAAAATTATTATTTACCTGACCCAACCTGAATCATACGTTCAAAAACAACTATTTAGCCATAACATCACTGAGAAATTTAGAGCTGAATAAAAAAAATATATATTTAGAGGACACTGGAAAAAATCCCTTGCCAAAAAAAAGTAAAATACTGTTTAAAATCTGCCAATAGAACAAGAAAATATGACTTGACAATATTTCTCAAAATAAGGAACATAGACATAATACTAACTCCAAATGACTCGATTCTATAATAATAAACCTTTCAAGTATTATTTACTTATTTATTCAATTTTTTTTAGATTTTTTTGTTTTTAATATAGCAAAACATACTTTTTATCTAAACAACAAGACAAGTTGTCTAGAAATAGGAAAAGAAAACTTAAAACAACCCTAAAAACTCACTGCTCAGAATTTATATCTTCAAACTAGTAAAATTATCTTACAAACCAAATTTTAGCAAACCTTTCCATTAAAAAATAAGCACAATTTATGTCATTTTTAGTAAATTAATCTATATATCTAATAAGATTGAATAAAAGTTCCTGATATTTGCAAGGATGGATCTAAAAAGAACCCCAGGTCTGTTGTTAATGATGAACAATGTTGTAACGTGGTGAACACTTCAAAAAAGATTGATTTAGCAAAATATGCCTCCTTTGAAATAATCCCACCAATTACATTCTTTTAAACTCAGACTTGTATCCTGTCAACGAAATGGAAAAGTAATCAACGATGATGTCATTCTCCGCTACATGAGACGAGGCAATCTTTCCATTGACATCACCCCGAGCAGGAGCCAAAATGGATTTATTAACATCCCTTGCATATAAAGACTTGTGAGGAGGACATGGTAACCTTAAAAACTTCCAATTCATCTTTTTTCACAGGAGGCTACCTTTCATCAAGCCGCCGCGGAAAATGTTGCCTTTCAGACGTTGGCAGAGAGGGTGACAACTGCTGGGTAGATTTAGCGTGTGTTAGTGAGGAGATTGGCTGTGTTAGGACAGCAGGTCATGGCTTTCAAGAAGGCAGGACCACAGCCCGGGACAGGATCAGCTCCGAGCCTGTCACTATCTCTGGCTCGGACGCTGGACTGTCACTCCCAATGCCAAAGCCTCCCCTCTGTGCCAGACTGAAGGAGGATGAAGAGTTGGCTGTAGATCTGCGTCTTGTTTGTGGACTGTACCATAAATGAGCAGACATTTAGCAGATTATTAGCTTTGTTGCCATTTTGTGTAATGCATGGTTACTGTTCAAATGGAAGATGTAAAGAAAAGTGGTTTAGTAGAAGAATTATTATTATTAATTCATTCAATTAAATTAAATCTGGTGCTTAGTTTTTGTTTCATGAAAGGATTATTTCAGTCGCAGCTGAAAAAATCATGTTTGAGTAGAATAGAGAGAGCTAGGATCTAAATAGATGGATTTGAATACAGTTTGTTTTTGGTTTCAAAGTTAGGTACTCCAGCTTTAATTAATCAATCATTTATCTGTATAGCACAACTTGTGTACAAGGCAATTCAAAGTGCGTCACAAGAGCAATTTATAAAAACAAATAGATAGAGAGATATACATAGATACTTTATTGATACCCGTAGGAGAAATTCAGGTGTCCCGTATCAGCAAAAACACATCCATCCACACAAACAAATCAAATACATTGTTCATTTTTAAAAGATCAAATGATGCATATGATAAAAAAGGGAACGAAATGGAACAAGTTTTTCTTCACAAAGGTAACAATACAGTAAAATATATATACAACAATACACTGCTTTACTGACCCATCCAAGCCAATTTTGACACCAAGTTACATTCAAAACAGGATTTCAGTAAATTCCGCAACTTGCTTACTTACTCCATTTGTTTTATTTATTTAATCTTTAAATTATGACACACAAAATGGTACATATAACACTAAACACATAGTGACAAACAACACACAACCATTCAATAATTACAAAATCTGTAAAGACGTTTGCCTCCAGAGTTCATTAGCCTAACACTGCTCTGCACGGGACACGTAAAAACACTCATAATCACATTTAAAGAGTGCTCATGAACATTTCTGATCACAGATTTCAGTGCGGGTACATTATTTTGAACAATAGAGAGCTAACCTTGAGAACAATGTTTATTATTTTTTCTTTCGAAGGCCAACGTCGTGATTTGGTCAGCCGAGGACTTTGAATGAATGGTTTCTCAAATGAAAATATTCACGGCTCGATATGTGTGCGGTAAACTTTAACGAGGCCATTTGTGAACTCTTACTCTTATGGAGCGGCTGCATTATCCTTCTGTGCCATTCGTGTCTTCTCTGTGAACTGTAAATGAGCTACAAATATGAAAAGAGTTGAAACTTTTTACTCTGAGCCAATATGACAGAGTTGAACTGATTCACGTCATAGCAGCAGTGTGTGTGTGTGTGTGACAGGCTTATGGTACACACACATCTTCCCCCTCCACATATAATTGGGTCGGTGATGGACGATATAATGGAACCTGATGAAACTTCTCTCTGTACGGGTTTACTTCACTTGAAGAAGAACAAGAGAGAACATAAACTGTATCTGTTGTTCTACCCTTTAAAATTGATTAATTACAATGGATATAGATGTGTTTCTTATCCCTCTCTCTCTCTCTCTCTTTCTGGAGCTGTTGGTCCGTTGAATGACCAGTGTACATAAATGTATATATACTGTATATGTATAAATATTTATATCTATAAATATCGTTGAATGTCAAAAGCTACTAGGAAAGTTACATATACTAAAATAATCACATGTATTAAATGTATGTTGGTTATCATATTTTAAAATTACCATTTTTGTTTTAGCCATCCACCACACAGGCTGGCACGTCAGTATTTTTCAGCATGGACTGAAAAGGATCTCCACAGCTAATGCATTAGTGATCAGGGGACAGTTTCTTTCAGGTAAAAACAAAAAATGCAGCACAGTTGTTATTAACCAAAAAAAACATACCTGTAACAACATCAAAAAACATGTTTGTCTGAAGGGAAGTGGGAAGAAGAGAACATATCTAATCCCACCCCATTTTTTATTTACATATTAGTCTATTAGTTTGAACATAAATTTCAAAGAAAATGAATTCCCATAGAGCAAGAATGAATACAGACAAGAAAACTAAGGAAAAGCATTGTGTGTTTCCAAAGGTGACAGATAAGTGCATTCTAACTCAATATATAATATTAGGGGACAATTTAGTGACTAAGATGAGCGTTGAAGCCTGGATGAACTGGTGGCATTGTCAAAAGTGGACGTAGAGCACAAGAAATTAAGGGCAAAGCCATACTTGCATGTGAAAGCCAGATCCCGTCAAACCTCTGGAGCTGTGCAGAGCAGGTCTGGTTAGTAAAGTGATGGGAGACCTCTGGACGCTATGGGGCGGCAGCGGCTATAAATTACCAAACTGTGGTTGTGTCCTTAGCAAGACACTTCACCCACATTGCCAAGAAAGACTCTGTTGTGTGAGAATGGTTGGTGGTCGTCGGATCAGTGCGCCCTAGGGCAGTTGTGGCTTCAATAGTACTTTATCCCCACCGTGTCTGGAGCGAAAGAAAAATGACACGTGAAGCGTCCTTGAGTGTCCAAAAAAGCGCTGTATAAAACCCATACATTATTATTTTAACATTTGATTTAAACTTGGAGCTCCTTTGTTGTGGTACGAACACTTGTGTAGCTACATAATGCTGCACTTTCCACCGCAGTGTCAATACCAAGTCAATTACAGAGAAATTACTTTGATAACTTTGCGAGCAGGTCTAACACTTAATCTTTATCCTTGAACCCGCTTTTGTGCGCCAGAACTTTTGCTGGCTTTAAAATATATGTAAGATAACTTTGTCTTAGTATTTTCTATCGGCCCATACCTGAGCAGTTGGTGATTTATGCCTTCCCATTACATCTCATTACGCTGGTCTGTAAGGATTGTGATACGATCATTAAAGCTCTTTCTACCTTGCCATAAACATGCTTTTGCCCGAGACACCGCAAACTCCATGTAGGCTTGATGTTGATAAACTGCTGTGATTACGCTGATCCTATAATTAGTATATCAAATTAATTAACAGTGGGAACAAGGAGCGCCAGTGGACCATTTCAAAGACCTCCCTGATACACCGGGCTCAGCGAAAGGCAAACTGTTTGGACTAGATGGAGTAAATAAGCACAAGATTTCATTGCTCTAATCCCATAATTGGCGATCAGAGTATGACGGCTTGATTGTGCAAGTGGGAGGTTGTGTCCATCTACTGGAGTCTCTGCAGCCTTGAGCATATGCAGGCTTGGGAGAATTGAATAGAAAAAACGGGTGGAGAGAGTGTGACGGGGCAGAGACAAGGTGAAGGATACGCTGGTCTCTACGGCGTAACTCTGTATTCCAGAAATATTCAAACAACTGAAAAAATAAGCTGGTCTGTCTATCATGTTGCTAACCCCTACCCAACCTCTACGTATAGAGCAGCGGTGTCAAAATAATTTTGGTCAGGGGTCGATTAAAAAAAAATTGTGTTTTACGTTATGAAAGTTTTTTGACATGACTTTAATGTTACATGAGTTTCACTGTAATTTTCTGGTTGGGTTTTCTGAAAAAAAAACCCCAAAAAACCAAATGTGTTTATTGTTTAGATGTAACCAAAACTGGACCAAATATATCAAATGAAATACATTGTTTTATATTTAACTAGTGACGTGTTGGGTTAAAATGTCACAAGAATCTTTTTTTTTATTTTATTTTTTTGCTGATACTTGGTAGATGATGTTTGACATGCCATAGTAGCCCATTATCATCAATCATCAATGCTTCAGTCAGTGTGCCCCAGGGCAGCTGTGGCTATAGTAACAGTTAATCACCCTTGTGTATGGAGTGAAAGAATAATGAATAATGTGAAGCGTCATTGAGTGTCCTGAAAAGCGTTATTTAAAACCAATGCATCATCACTATTGTGAATAAAATAGTATATATCATGCAATATTTGTAATTTGATAAAATATGAGGTAATTATTGCTTGAATACAGTGTTTTTTTAACTTAATTTGAACACAATTTTACTGTCTTAAACAAGATTTACCAAGTCTTTTAGTCTTATTTCAAAACTGTTGCTTTATTTTCTCATTCCAAGAGAGACATTTCTTGTATCTTTTGAAAATAAGATCATGTTGCTTGTCCCATCGGCAAATCTTGTTTTGAAGGCAGTCAAAACATGCTCAAATTAAGATACATTTTGCCAAATTTGAGCAATTTTTGTGGTGTCTTGAATGTGAGACTAACAGTGATGGGAATAACGGCGTTACTAGTAACGGCGTTACTTTTTTCAGTAACGAGTAATCTAACTAATTACTTTGACAGTAACTATAACGCCGTTATCATTTCCGACATCCCGTTAAGGCGCGTTACTCAAGACGCACAATGAACGTGTTGTCATGAGAGAAGGGAGGATGAGAAAACCTCTCAGCAATTATTGGCTGATGTAAATCATATTTCCTTTACAATCCACATGTCTACAGTTGAGAGGATGGCTCATAAATTGTGTTTTTGAAACAAATATGGGTCTTAATCAGACTCTACCACGGCTTGTATCACCGTGAGGTCAGCAACAGAGTAGCGCATGTGAGCGCAGAAGTCGGCTGCATACAATTCCATCGATAAGCTCCTTGCTCTTCCTGGTTTATCTGCTAAGGACAGCAACAGGTTTGGCTAACATACATATAACACATTTTTAGATAATCTAAAATGCACATAGGGTAATTTTTCAATGACTATAGGAATGATAAGAAAGAGAGGTGAAGTGTAAGACGGTTGATTTTAGAAATTGGATGCACTCGGCTGCCGCTAGCAAAACACAGGAGTTTATGGAGGACACACGCGTTTTTTTTTACTTTTTAAAACTCATTGGACTCATTTCCAAATGGAGGATTACATATCTACGCTCAAACCATAAACTGGATTTAAACAAGGAACTGGTCTGAACCGAAGTGGACTGTGCAGGTCATTTATAAGGTATAGCTATAAGGTAAGACCCATAACTCATAGTTCTACGTCATGGTGCTACGTCCCTTAGGACTTCGCTAGTGGGATATCACTCGTGACCCCCAGGTCACACGCCAGAGAGATCAAAATAATTTGCTTCAATCACCAGCCACCTTCCTCTATAAATGCCCCTGCACAAGGCCGCACCCCCTCTTTCACTCTGGCGCCGATTGAGATCTACACAGTTTTCAATTATTACCAGAGAAAGATGTCTTCTGATGCTCGTCCGAGTTCCCCTTTGCCCTCCGGCGTCGGACGTCGTCGTTGCTCGACGTGTCGAGTCAGGCTCCAGCGCACGGACCAGCACTCCAGCTGCTTCATGTGACTGGGCCCGTGCCATGCGGCGTTGAGCGCCACCTGCACCTCGTGTCTCGCTCTCCCCAGGGAGGAGAGCGAACGCAGGCGTGCGTACCACGCCGCTGCAGCGCCCCGTCCGGACTCCTCTCAGGACGAGGAGTCTGAGACTAACTGGGCCCCACTCGACCTTCCACCCGTGCCCGCGGAGTGGGGTGACTGTGAGGACGGAGAGATCTCGGAGGTCGGCTCTCTCCTCACGCTGGACGAGGTGGTGTCGAACCCGGAGCTGGACCGCTTCCCACTGGACCACATGCCTGGGCTCTACTCCACTGCGGCGGCCATCATGGATGCCCCCCTGCCACCGCAGCCGACCCAGAGGGTGGAGGACTTCACCTCTGGTTACGCCACCACTCGAGGGAGGAGGAGGACACAGCCCACGTTGTGCCCGCGGATGGACCCAATCGTCCATTACGCGACACGTGAGTGGCCAAAGCCCCTAGCGGCCAAGAGGCCCGCTTTGGGCTACGGCATGTGCTGTAACGTGCAGGACTGGTCCTGGACCGGCGGGGTCCCGGACATCGAGGATTCGGTCCGCATGGCCCTGCACCCCTCCGCATCCGTGTGGCCCGGCACCAGACTTCTCCTTCCCTCCGAGCGGGACAGGACGTCTTTGGCTATGCACGACAGATGTTACGCCAATGCAGCACAGGTCGTCGCCGTGGCGAATAACATGGCCTTCATCACGGGGGCCCTGGATAGGTCGCTCTCTTCTGGCCAGGCGCTCAGTGGAGACACCTTATCTCAGGCGAGGACCACTTCAGCGGCGATCCTGCGCATGTGCCAGGCGCTAGCTGTCGATGGCGGCCGCACCATGGCAGCAGCTCAAGTTGGGGTCAGGCACCTCTGGCTTGGGCTTGCTAACATCAGAGAGGCGGAGAAGAGGCAGCTGCTGGACCTGCCTATTTCCCAGACGTCCCTTTTCGGTCCGGACATGCAGACCCTGGTGGCTAGACTGGAGACCGCAGCCAAGGACTCGGCTAGCCTAGCCCAGCACCTGGCGCCGAGGCGCGAGGCCCGCCCACCAGCGCGCGGGGCCGAGACAGAGGCAGGGAGCGTTCGCCCGGGAGGCGCCCTGACCCATATCCACGCTCCGTGGCCTATCGTCCCCCCTCGACGAGGCCCCCGGGCCCAGACAGGCACACGGGAGGCTCGCGGGACCAACGCACCCACCGTCGACCTCCCTATGGCAGAGGAGGTCGGGGTGGGAAGAATTCTTTCAATAAAGGCCGACCGGCATTTCATCATTACTCGCTGCCTGAGTCTCATTTGGGGGTATGTAACATGTCAAATGATCTGAAATCTGATTGTGTTACTTCTCGAGCACATAACGTTGCTTCGCTAGGCCTGCAGCCCCCAGAGCAGGGTGTGCAGTGCGCTACGCGAGCTACGAGCTCCGGTTCACTGGTTCAGGCTATGCCCTCCCAGAGAGAGGTCAGGCGGAGGGATCTGGTGAGTAATGATGTGTGTGCGTCGGCCGAACGCGTGTTAGCATCTCTGAGCTACAAGGCTAACACGGGGTTTCCCACTCCAGGGGCTCGTCCCCCCCTCCATGAGGCAAGAGCCAGGGGGGGGCACAGCAGCCGTGTCACGTGTGGTGAGCAGAGCTACAAGGCTAACACGGGGTTTCCCACTCCAGGGGCTCGCCCCCCCCTCCATGAGGCAAGAGCCAGGGGGGGGCACAGCAGCCGAGTCACATGTGGTGAGCAGTCCCGTACTTATGACGTCGGGCCTGCAGGACACGTGACCGCCCCCGGCGCTCACGGTGTGACGCAGGGGGCCCCCCGGCCCTTTCGGCCACCCCCCCTCCCTGCTAGGAACACCAGGAGAGGGCGGGGCCGTGACGTCTCGTGTTCCAGCTCCCGTTCCGCCCCTCACAGACTTCTACAGCATCTGGAGGGAGCAGGGTTTGGATGACAGTATATGGCTGGAGAAAACATTGCGCAGGGGTTACGCACTGCAATTTTTCCGAAAGCCACCACCATTCCGAGGCGTACGGGCAGTACGCTCTCAGGTACGGGGATCAATAGAGGCACTGCAAGCGGAGGTCTCCTCTCTGCTGAGTCGAGGCGCGGCAGTGGAGGTAGACCCGCAGGACGCCACCAGGGGGCTGTACTCCCCTTACTTCTTAGTGCCAAAGAAGTCAGGCGGGGTGCGTCCCATTCTGGATCTGCGCGTGTTGAACGAGTGCATTTCCAAACGGCAGTTTCGGATGCTGTCCACAAAGCAGCTCCTCGAGTGTGTCAGGCAGGGAGACTGGATGTCATCCATAGACCTGACAGATGCGTACTTCCACGTGCCCATAGTGCCGGAACACAGGAGGTTTCTGCGCTTCGCAGTGGGAGAGAGGAATTACGAGTACTGCCGTCTCCCCTTCGGTTATGCACTCGCGCCTCGGACTTTTTCCAAATGCGTGGAGGCAGCACTGGAGCCGCTCAGACGCGCAGGGGTAAGAATTTTAACCTACATAGACGACTGGTTAATTCTGGCCTCATCCAGGGAAGTGGCCGTGAGCCACACGCACTGGGTCCTGTCCCGCATACAGCGTCTGGGCTTTGTGGTGAACAGGGAGAAGAGCAAGCTGCAGCCAGCTCAACGCATGATTTATCTCGGTCTGCAGTTAGACTCTGTGACATTCCGTGCTGCATTGTCCGTGGACAGACGGATGAATATTACCCGTCTGGCCCGGGAGGTTCCGGCGGGCCCCAGAGTCCCCGCTAGGGCGCCTCAGGTCCCTGCTGGGAATGATGGCGGCGGCTCATGCTGTGGTGCGGCTAGGCCTGCTCCACATGAGGAATTTTCAGAGGTGGTTCTCGCGCCTCAGGCTTCACCCCTCCCGGGACGGGGGGAGGCTGATCTGGGTTCCCCAAGTGGCAGCATCGGACATCAGGTTCTGGCTCACTCCGGGTCTATTGCGGGACGGAGTGACTCTGGCCTGCGCCGTGCGCCCTGCTGGAGATGGAGGCAGTGCACAGAGTACTGCTGCACTTTGCTCCTCAGCTGCAGGGGAGACACGTGATGGTGCGCTCAGACAACACCACAGTGGTCTCCTATCTGAACAGGCAGGGGGGCACCAGGTCCCCCGCTCTCCATCGCATGGCGACGGTGACGCTGCTGTGGGCGGCGCTTCACCTCCTGTCTCTCAGGGCGCGCCACGACCCGGGGGTCCGGAACGTGGGGGCCGACAGGATGTCCAGGGGGGGCTCACTCCAGGACGAGTGGGGCCTGGCCCCGCGGGTAGCTGCGGAGATCTGGCGGAGGTTCGGCCGTCCAGTGCACTTTTCGCCAGTGCAGAGAACGCACAGTGCCCGTCCTGGTTCGCCTTAAGGGCCGCGGACGAGCTGCCCTTAGGCGTGGACGCTCTGGCTCATTACCCCTGGCCAGGCGGCCTGCTGTACACTTTCCCACCGGTGCGTCTCCTGCCGGTCCTGCTGCGGAGGATCGAACAGGAGAGGAGGTCGGTGTTCCTGGTGGCTCCGGACAGTCCGCATGCCCGGTGGTTCCCCTTCCTGAGGGGCATGGCGGTGATGGAGCCCTGGGCCCTCCCGGACGAGCCGGGGGCTCTAGTCCAGGGGGGAGGAGCCCTGTTTTCACGCCCGATAATCGGCCGCAGGCTCTGGGTTTGGAGGCTGAGAGGCGGAACCTCGTAGACCTGGGTCTTCCCCCTGCGGTGGTGGAGACCATTCAGGGGGCGAGGGCGCCGTCCACTGTGAGGGCCTGTGAGGTGGAGGCTCTTCAGTGTCTGGTGCGGTTCCCGTTCCTGGGATCCCAGGCGTTGCCCGCTGGAGGGGGTCCTGGGATTCCTACAGGAGCTCTTTGACAAGGGGAGGGCTGTCGCCACCTTGGCGGTGTTCGCGGCAGCCATTACTTCGGGTCACGACGGATTCGGGGGGTTCACAGCCCGCTCTCATCCGTTGGTTAAACGTTTTCTGCGGGGGGGCGCGCAGGAGGAGGCCCCCGCTCCAGAGAACGCCCCCGGTTTGGGACCTCAGGGTGGTCCTTAGGGGGCTGTCGGGTCCGCCTTTTGAACCGGCGGCGGAAGCGAGTCCCGAGTGTGTCGCTTTTAAGACGGCCCTCTTGTTGGCGTTGGCGTCTGCTAAGAGGGCGGGCGATTTGTGTGCGCTCTCGGTCCATGCGTCTTGCCTGTCCTTTGGAGAGGGCGACGGCATGGTGGAATTGTGGCCCAATCCGGCTTTTCTCCCCAAGGTCATCACGTCGGCCTTTAGGTCGAGAGTCATCAGGATTAGGGCTTTCTATCCGCCACCGCATGCCTCCCCCGAGGAGGAGCGGCGGCACCTTCTGTGTCCTGTCAGAATGCTGAGGCATTACCTGGCCATGACGTCGTCATTCAGGTTGGGTGGTCAGCTGTTTGTGTGTCTGGGCCCCAAGAACAGGGGCGCCCCGCTGTCGGCTCAGCGGCTGGCGCACTGGGTCGCCACGGCTGTGCGGCGGGCGTATCAGTCGCAGGGTCTGGCCCCCCCGGTGGGCTTCAGGTCGCATTCCACGCGTGGGATGGCGGCCTCTACGGCCCTTCTCAGGGGGGCGTCGGTCGAGGACGTCTGCCGTGCGGCTTCTTGGGCGTCGTCCTCCTCTTTCGTCCGGTCTTATCTTTTGGATGTGTCGGACCGGTCGGTGGCCCATTCCGTGCTGAGTGCAGCGGACTGAGTTAGACCGTTAGGTCCCTCCTCTGAGGGGGCCTTCGGTTTCTTTCCGCCCTGGTTCAGGAGCTCTTGGGAGAGGCATCCTACAGGTGCGGTACATATATGTGTGTTTGGTCGGTCTGGTAGTCCACGTCAGGAGCTCTTGGGAGAGGCGTCCTGGGACTACGGATGACCTACGATCTGTGTTACGTGGGGGCATCCTTGGTAGGAGTGGCCCTGTAACACGCTTTGTTTCTTCTGCCCTGAGTCCTCTCACGGTGTGAGGGTCTTGCTCGGGCGGAGCTCCAATCACCCTTCGCTGGCCTGCTGGGAGTACATGTTCCTACGGCCTCCGCGTTGTGTCCCACTAGCGAAGTCCCAAGGGACGTAGCACAATGACGTAGAATTAATAGTTACCTAATGTAACTTAAGTTCTACGAATAGGTGCGTAGTCCCTTAGCTACGAGCCTGTCAGGCCAGCCCGGCTTGGCAGAGTTCAAGAGGGGGTGCGGCCTTGTGCAGGGGCATTTATAGAGGAAGGTGGCTGGTGATTGGAGCAAATTATTTTGATCTCTCTGGCGTGTGACCTGGGGGTCACGAGTGATATCCCACTAGCGAAGTCCTAAGGGACTACGCACCTATTCGTAGAACTTAAGTTACATTAGGTAACTATTAATTTTGCGTTTTGTATGAACAAACAATGCGGGCATAAAACATATTTTGCTGTAGCCAAACAAATTGTCCACTTGATTTATATGATGTATATGTTCTTCTGATTGGACTGAAGTCAGTTCTTCACCAGCCTCACCGCTCGTCACCGGTGTTTCCACATTCACAGTGGCGGGTGTTGGTGTTTAGTGCTTACAGCACAGTGAGAGATGAAGAGTGAACAGGACTTCAGCAGCAAAACAGCCTTTTCTAGATGGAAATATTGGCACTGTTAAAGGTAAAAATGCGCACGTCGGGTGCACATTATGTTCCAGAACAAAACGAAAAAGTAACGCAATAGTTACTTTTACTGGTAACTAGTTACTTTTATAGTGGAGTAACTCCGTTAGTAACTCAGTTACTTTTTGGGAGAAGTAACTAGTAACTATAACTAATTACTTTTTCAAAGTAACGTGCCCAACACTGGAGACTAAACATAATTTCAGAACGTCCTCATGTGTGTGGTCTAATCATTGAGTGACACGGCTTAAAATCTCATGAGACTAAAAACTCCTGTAGTCTACTGTTTATCCAGCTTTAGTTAATGGTGTGTAAAGCATGTTAATGATGTTCAAATTTGGGTCAAGACATCCGCTCGCACATTCGCTCAAACACAGCAGCTTGGAGGGCAGCTACATTAAAGTCCAATTTCAATGTATTTAGTGACTACAGTTTCATGTATAGTCCTTTATCCCCAGAGACTATAGCTGTGGCTTGTGAGTGGAAAGGATTGTGTGGCGTGAAATGGGGTAGACGGCAGAAAACTAAGCGTCAGCGTCTTTAGGAGATTTGGTTAAGTTGATCTCTGTTGAATTGAGCTGATCATCTCGACAAGGCGTACAGACTCAAGCGAAGTCTTGGACCCAACTTTTCAAAACTGAGCTGCAATGTTAAAAAAATAACCTTAACACTAGAAGTCCCAGAACAGTCAACTTGACGGCTTTAGGTTTTTGAAGTGTAATTACTTATGTACTTTTTCGGTCTTCATATATTGTGAAGTTATGAGTTCTACCTTTAACTTCCATTCATTTAAAGTAAAATTAAAATGTAGCCATTTTTGGTCTTTTGCAACAAACATTCGTTGGCACTTTTCTCAAGGCCCTGGACTGGTCCTGAGGAATCTCATCTTAGAGCAAGTCCTAGTTACCATAGCAAAACGCTGTTAACTGGCCAGCAGTTAGCATTTAGTAGTCAGCAAACAGTTTTTTTCCTTTAATTTAAGCTTTATTTAACAGTTTTAGCTCGTTTTTTTTCAGAATTCTATTGGTTTGAATGGAAGCCGTCAAAGTGGGAGTTTTTGTAGTTTCAGAATTCTGGAATTTCCTGTGTCAAAGAAGAAATATGATGCATTATTTTGGCAGTTAAAATGGTAATAAGACTAAATACTTTGTCATTTCATGTTTTAGAATATGACATTATATCATCAGTAGAAAATATATGGTGTAAAATTATGAAGGTTTAAATGCTTTCTGCTTTCTGTGAAGAGTTGTTTTTACCAGCTAAAAACACAACCATGTGATCAATCAATCAATCAATCAAAGTGTATTTGTAGAGCGCCTTTCATACACAGGGCAACACAAAGCGCTTCACAGTCCACATCACAAATCATCACATAAAACAAACACCAGAATCACAATTAAAACATTAAAATCACACAAAAGATTAAAACCGTTAAAACTTTCAAAATTACACAAGAAATTTAACAAAATAAATAGATAAATTATTGTAAAATATGGAAATTCAGCTGCACTGTACCAAAACATAACAAAGGTGGAACACTTTTGCATCATCGTACTGTTTTTTATCGGTGAGACATGAACTTTAGGACAGAAGTGGTTTTGATGAGGGAACAATATTGTAACATGTTAAAAGCTTAATTAAGAAAAGGCAATTTAGCATGGTGTTTGTCCCAGTTAAAAATAATTATAAGTCTAGAGACCGTCAATTCAAACAGGGATGCTTTCAAAGACCGTATTTCTATGGTATGTATAACATATTTGGCAATTTCAAACCATGAAAAGGTACGTAGGTCCATTCTTTCATTGCTCTAATCCCATAATAAGGCTTCTGAGCGTGATACCTTTATCGCAGAGGTGGGAGGTTCGGTTCATTCCTTCCAACTTGCCTCAGGGGTCCACTTTTGAGCAAAAAAGTGCAAGAACGGCCTGTTTGGGATATTTCATTTTCAAAGCATTACTGTGATCATCTGTGGGGACACTTTGCCGTCTTGAGCCAACTGCTGACCAACATTCATCAACGCCATAATGCCTGCCTCAGAGCTGTCTGGACTGGACCCAAAAGACCAGGTCCAACTTTGTCAATGCCATTCTCGCTGACTATGGATCTACGGAAACTGTTTGCATGTCCCAAGGCTATTTCTAATTTTGTGAGTGAAAAGTTTATGCGTTTAGCAAGGACATAAGTCATATAAGTTATGGTGGTGAGTTCCAAAACAGTGTTAAACATGGAAACACAGATGGTGACGAGATGTATTCTATGTTAGCGCCATGCAGAAATCGCCTGTTTGGAACTGGGATTGGACTGCCAAGCTCAAGACTTTCACAAATTGGCGGGCACATGTTTCAAAGCTCCATCTATACGATCAATAAATATATGTGTATATATTTAGCCTTACAAATGTGCCAAGACAAATGTTTCATGAGGCCACATACTTAAACATTGACAAATTTTACTAGAATTCACAGCACTTAATACTTGCTTTTAACTATTCCAAAAGTAGAGATTTTATACTTAATCTACCTCTAATTGTTGCACTAATGATGTATAACTCTTATTTCCTGTCAAATCCAACCTTGGCGACACCATCCTTTATATTTACAATAGATAATGAAGGCAAGTTTTAAGTTCAAAGACATTTTACACTTTTCTTGGTTCATTTTCTTAGATTTTTTTAAAAAGATTTTTTATTTATGCTAAAGTCAGAGATTTTATACTTAATTGTTGCTTTTTCATTATGCTAAGTTTGAGATTTTATTTTATTTTAGAATAGAGTGATTCATTAATCTTATGTTGTGTGCTCCTCATTCCTAATGTTCTGTAACTAGTAATGCAACAATGAAATTCCCCAACTGTTGGACGGATAAACGATCTGTTAACCTTAAAATTACGTCGAAAAGATGAACAAATTCATTTCAATTTTTCATGGATTGTTTTGTTTTTGTTTGTTTGTTAAAAAGATTGTTAGGTGAAGTGTTTAAACATACTAGAAAGCTATTTGTTTCAACAAATTTGTTAAAACTCGTATATCCTGTCAAATCCAACATTCTGCAACGTCATCCTTCATACTTACCATAGAAAATGTTGGCAAGTTTTGAGTTTGAAGAAATAGTTTATTTTACACTTTATTTAGTTTAGAGATTTTTTTTATTTTATTAATGCTAAAGTCAGAGATTTTATACTTAATTCTTCCTTCTTCATTCTGCTAAAGGTTGAGTTTTATACTTGCTTTCTTATCATGCTAAAGTTAGAGATTGTATTTTATTTTAGCATTGTTCATTTATCATTTAAGCTCCTCATTCCTACTGTAACTACTGAAGCAACACTGAAATTCCCACACTGTTGCACAAATAAACTATCTCTCTACCATAATCGTACGGCAAAGGGTTTTTTGAACAGAGTCACTTCAATTCTTCATGGACGTTTTGTTTTTGTTTTGTTAAAAATAGGTTGGTGTAATGTTTAAACATACTAAAAAGATATCAGTTACTTGCGTTATTACCAGCAGTCCCACCTTTGCACTTGACTCATAATCTGAGAACAATAACGCAACATTCATAATTTAATACTCGTCCTTGTTATCCCTGCATGCTCCCATCAAAACCTCATAACGAACCATTGTACTGATCTGGAATGAGTTTCACATCGCTGCCTTTTCACATAGCGCCGGCCCACCGCTAGCTTTACCTGTTAGCACTGCCGAGTCAATTCATCTCTCTGTGGAAGCCATTATTTTTCATTGCGAACACATGGGAGATAATAAGACCCTTTCAATTTACATCAGCTGACGAAGGAGCTCCCCCTACAAGACACAAGACACGCCTTCTAAACATGTTTATCGCCTGGGGTCCGTGGAGGAAACGCACACTCAATGCTAACCCAGACATTTGTGCAATTATAATCAGTGCCGGTTCTGCTTGGTTGGTGCTGACATGACGATAATTTATATACGTGCAATATGAAAAGCCCAATGTTGCTATTGATTCGCCGGCTGTACCTTGGGAGACACTCATGCTCATGTGCTATCCGTCTTCCTGGTTCTCCATCCACACCTGGGTATTACAGTTTTATCTCCCTTTCATATAAATAGAACTTAACCAGTGAGTAATAGGCTTTTATACGCTGCTGAGATTATTGTTCCAGGCCAAAGGAGGGCAATTGGTGTTGAGCAAAAGACCACGATCTTTCCAGATAAGGCTATCTCTCTTGTGTGGCGGAGCTTTCTCTGAGCAGAAATCTAAGCCTGGATCTTTTTGGGCCTCTTTCATGGCGTGGAATACAGGAGCTGGGATTATACTGGCTGCTGCGGCCGGTGCTGCACATCGATCAAAGGCCAAGGAGAACCAGGCAGACGCTCCCCGGATGCTCTTGTACCATTGAAATATTTGCACATGCACATTGCCCGGGGAGAAAAAATGGCATTAACTTTAGAGGTTTGTCCCTAAACATCTGTCAAGGTAAACAAGCTAAACATATTGAGAGGGATGGTGAAATAATTGAGATCCTGTTATTATTACAAGTGCTTCTAAATATGGGTTGATATTAAAAAATAATTTTGAGTCCAGGATGAATGTTTAAGCTCTTTGCTCAGGATCAATGTTTCAGCTGAACCGATCAGGGGTCATTGGGTAAGGGTCAAGGGAATGTGTCCATTTTCATTGATCCTGGACTTCTAAGTTTAGGATAACCAGAATTGTTCTCTAGAGAAACAAGTGTGAACGTGCCCTTAAATACTTCAGATGGTTGTTAAAAATCACACATAACCCAAGCTTCTTCAGCTACTATTCGCTTGCCTGTTGGATAGGCCCAAATAATCAGATATGGTTTATTTAACTAAAATATATGTCAGTCAACATCACATTGTGTTTTGCAAATCATTAAAAAGATCTATTATTTGTGTTTCATTTGGCTTTAGAAAATGGGTGTCCACCAGACCATTTTTAGTGGCCCCAAAATAACTGAATGTATTCTCAACACCGCCTGCAGGAGGATCAGTTAGGGGCTGGTGCTCTGTGCATTGAGTGGCAGCTGATTGCCACCTCCCCAACCCAGAAAGGAACAAAGGGGAAGAAAATAGATGGATCAATGTATTCTAAACATTGAACACAAAACACTGTGGCCCAAAGAATAAATCAGTTTTGTACATAATTTACACATTTCACGATATTCTCTGGAAGCAAGGAAGTAGATGCATGTGAAACCCAGATCCCGTCAGACCTTTGCATGAAGCTAAGCAGGGTAGGGCCAGGCTAGCACTGAGATGGGAGTCCGATGGGGATCACAAGGGCTTAACTGAGCCAAACTGATGTTACTGTATGTCCAGTTCACCCTCATGTCCTGTTTTGTTTGTGTTTTGAGCTGGAATGGTGGCGGTGGTCGGAGGGATCAATGGCACACACTGGCTGCCTTATGTCAGTCTGCCTCGGACAGTTGTGGCTACAGTAGTAGTTTATCACCACCGTGTATGGAGTTGATGAATAATGCCATGTGAAGTGTCTTTAAGAGTCTATAAAGTGCAATATAACATAAATGCACATGTCAAAGTCTGGTAATCATTTGATCTGGAAGCGCTTGCGACCCACCAGTTGAGAAACACTGGTCTTAGGATTTCTTAGAGTATTATGTGTTTTTAGTGTCTGGAGTTCTGACGTACAGTCTATGTGAATGGAACATGGTTATAAGCTCAAATAAATTACATAATTCGCGAAAGGAGGAAATCCAGGGCACTCTTGACACTCTTGAGCACCTGACAAAAATGTACGGCGGCACGGTGGCTGAGTGGATAGCACTCTCGCCTCTCAGCAAGAAGGTCCTGGGTTCGAATCCCGGTCGGACCAGGGCCTTTCTGAGTGGAGTTTGCATGTTCTCCCCGTGTCTGTGTAGGTTTCCTCCGGGTACTCCGGTTTCCCCTACCACTAAAAATATGTCCAATAGTTCTAGCATGCGCCTCCTGTACTGGCCCCGCTCCCATCTCTGTGTGGAGTGAGAGACAAATGCCCAAAATTAACAATTGTAAACCGCTTTGAGACTCAGATCTGCAGTGAAAAGGCGGTATATAAATAAAAGATTACTTACTAGATTACTTACTTACCCACTGAAGCGCTCATTCCTCTTGAACTCAAAATGCATAGTTTGTGTATTTTCATGCGCAAAGTACATGGGCATTAAACACAGTGATAAAAATGCAACTGAGTGATCCATCAAACTCTTCAGTCTTCATCCCTCCATTTTGAATTCAACATAGCCCAAGGTTAAACAGGAGTAATAAAGAACCCTGCTTTAGGACCTAACTATTGACGCTTCTGTTTATTTTCATATAAAACTAAAGGTCTGTCGCTCCACATTGTTTATATATGAACCATTTTCCGTCTGCTGTACATAGATGTCTCCAGAGCTGAGAGCCGATCTCGTCGCTCTCCTTTGAATCTGTTTCCATCTCTTGTTAGTGCAGATGTGGAGTTCATCTAATGGCGTCGTTCAAGTCTGCAGTGCACTTTAATTAAACTGAAGATGGCCTGGATTTTATTTCTACATGGAACTGACGGTTTAGTGCCACCATTTCCATCACTTACTGTAATTAGGAGTCCATACCATGTCCTGTGTATATTAAGGCAAAAGGATTTCTTCTGCTGGTTAACCGCACTGAAAGGTACAGTACATTAAGTTGTGATGGATTAGAGTAAAAAACACATCCTCTCATATTGATGGTAAACACCGAAAAAGAAAAAAAAAACAGTTTTGATATGGGGAACGTGTGAGAACTTACGCATGGACTGGTGTAAATTGTTGAAGAAATAACTAAATCTTTTTTAAAATATGACAAATTTTGAGATGATACCAGATGACTAAAATAATACATCTTACAAGGTGAGGTCTAATTGAATTGAGTAGAACATAAATCCAACAAAACTCCACAAAAATCAAATATTTAGAAGTAGAGCTTTTGGTTTACAGAGTTTGAGAAAAGTAGACGGTGGACATGTGTGGGCCAATTGTGTTTGATAAGTGTGTCTGATATTAGCATGGATGGAGTTGCATATACACAACTTAAAAATATTTTTGCTTAATAAACTGTCTGGCTGATTTGTTGCCTGGACAGACAAAAAAGGGTAAACATGGACACAGAGACTTATTTCTCACTAAATGACTGATTTTAAGAAGAATTTTAAAACTTAAAACAACTTAAATCTAAGTTCAAGGCAACAATGTTTTGTGAAAGAGCACGTGCACACGCCTACTCCATCTAGGCAAGGCAAGTTTATTTATATAGCACAATTCATACACAAGGCAATTCAAAGTGCTGAACATCTGAACATGTCCTCGGTTCAAGTGGTTTTCTATCCATCAAATAAAAATAGAGATAACTCCGACAAACTTCTATGCAAGAGAGGTTTAAGAACCATCTTTATGAGACCCTCAACGGAATGTCTTTATTCTCTCTATTCAAACCTGCCCACATTTCCGCTGCAAGAAATATCCCAGCCTTGGGTAAGGTCTGCTTTCTATATGAATGGATGTTGACAGAGGAACTAGCATCTTTGACCCTGTAGCAGCACTAAGCACGCTAAGTATTTGCAATATAATAGTTATTGAATATTGCTTCACAGTACTATAGTTGCAATGTAAATCTGAAAAGCTTTTACAGCAGTGGTACCCAACCCTTTTCCCTAATGTACCCCCTCAAAATCAGAGACAGGGCACAAGTACCCCCTGTTGTTTCATGTGCCCCAGGGATCACACTCATTCTAAATCAGGGCCATAACCGTTTTTAGGTTTTACTGTAATTCCATGGTCTATGTATGATTTTTTACAACTCATCTTTGGTATATTTTTATTATTTATGTATTTCATTTTGGGTTAGGGTTTTTGTTTGTTTATTTTATTGTCACTCAGTTTTCCAGAGACCACAACATGTCTTCTCTGACAAAGGGGGAAGTCTACCACCGAAACATGTCAGGTAAGCAGTACTAGCTTTTTTACACATTTGTCGTATTATAAGAACCTTTTAAGCCTTTACTGTGAGCTCCATATTTTTAACTGCAAGGACAGAAGTATAGAAATGAACCATCAAGAGGGTGGTGATTTTGGAACCAATTCTACATCCTGTCCCACACTTATTCAAACACATTGACAGATTGTTCGTATACAAATTAAATTAACAGGCAGATAGAACACTGCCCTGTGTCATGCCATGGTTCTTGAACATGCCTTTTGCCACTGGTTTGAAGGTTGCATTCTGAGGAGAGTCCGGTTTATTTAATGCAGGTTTTAAGGGGTCATTGTCCTCTGCAGGGGCGTGAAGAAAAGTCACCAATTTGATTACCAGACTTTGACTTTAACCTTTATGATTGCATAATTCAAAGTAATGTAAATGTGCTGTGAAGGACAGATGAATAACTGTGTTTAGTAAAGGGCCAGTATTACAATGTCACAATCCATGTTTATGAGAAGTGAAATAATTGTCATGGTGTGGATTTGGTTTTATTTTAACATAAGTTTGGTTTTAGTTGTACTTCCTGTCTTGTTCCTCTGTGTTGATTGTCTTTCCCGCCCTGATGTGTCTCACCTGTGTCTGTGTCTATGTGTACCCAGTGCTCCTTTCTTCTTGTTGCTGGTTCGTTGTATTGTCTGTCCTTGTCAGTCTGTGTTCCTGGTTCTTGTTTGGATTATGTTTTCATCTTGGACTTTTATTTGATTTTTATCATTAAACCATTTTTGTTTTTCGCATTCCTGCATTTTGAGTCCTCAATCACTTCATGACAATAATGTCTCAAGGAAACATATATATATTGGCAGACATCTGGATATATATGGATAGAGAAAGGAGCTAAAGTGATGATTCTCTTATATCTACAGTACTGAGACATAGTCTAGGCACGCATGTCCAAACTAAGGTGCGTGGGCCAATTGCAACCCTCTGCCTAGCTAACCCAAAAGTAGTCTTTGAGATTATAAACACAAGTTCACAGTGTCTTCCAGCCAACTTCAGCTCAGTCACTATAGGCATGGCATTCCTCATTGTTAAGCTAAGGACCTCTGGAATTCAGCCATTGACCGTGTTTCAGATTTCAGATCAGATTCAGATTCCGTTTATTTGCCATTTGCAGTAAAAAAAACACACTGGAATACATTAGCAAAAGTCTCCAGTGTGCACAGACAAATACAGACATAAAACAACATTAAAAAAATAAAACAGTGTGTCACTGTGAAATCGATCGACTAAAACAGTTTCAAAACAAGTGCAAATCATTAAAGTGCTCTGTTCACACTGATAACAGCCTGTGGAAAAAAGTTGTTAGCGTAACGAGATGTCCTGCATCTCAGAGAACGATATCTTCTGCCAGAGGGAAGAAGCTGGAACAAGGGTGTTTGTATATAAAGACATTTGTGACATTTGTGATGTGGTTTTACTGCAAATGGCAAATAAATGAATCTGATCTGATTTGTTTTTGTCTGTGTCAAAAAAAATTGTTAACGGTGCAAATGTAGCTGGTGTCATTTAGTCATTTGTCATTTAAGTTGGCTTTAATCATTCTCAAACATTTCCTTCACCAAAAAAGGTCTGAAGTTGTCCTACTATTGGCTCTACTAATAATCAGAGGGAGTTGCCTTATAATGGACTACTTTCATTCACATGGAGCAAGATTACTTTTGTTTTGAAAAATGGTGTCCATGATGTAATTTTATATAGATTTTTTTTAAGCATATTCAAAAGGCAGACAATGGATCACCTCCTGTACAATTTGCACAATACAAATACATGTGTGTACCTCTTCAATCCATAAATATTCTAGTTTGTTTTTGATTAGGAAAAATGTTACGTGATGTGGAGGAGCTTCAAGACATCCATTACACTTTCCTACTTTTATTAGCATCTATTTTGTCGAAAAAGTTGCACACCTACCTTTTGCA
Source organism: Knipowitschia caucasica (assembly GCA_964034765.1). Classification (NCBI taxonomy): domain Eukaryota; kingdom Metazoa; phylum Chordata; class Actinopteri; order Gobiiformes; family Gobiidae; genus Knipowitschia; species Knipowitschia caucasica. The sequence continues at coordinate 9,722,648 of OZ035826.1, forward strand.
ATTCCCCACCTTCACTTTGATTTTGCATTATTACATTTGGGGGGAAGAAACAAAAAATCTTCAGCTTAATCGCCATGGAAACTAGCAGCTTATCCTGGTGCGGAAGGCTTAGGGCCAGGCTTAGTTCAGACATTTGGTGAAGTGGAATTTTTCATAATGAATTGAGAAAGTTCTCATTTTTGGAGACATCTCACTGTTTTAAAATATTCATGGGACTTACTATCTACCATTCTGCCACTGCAACCACAAACTTACTCTTTGGCACATTTTTGCATAAAGTGAGAAGAAAATGTGAAATATTACAGTCCTCGTCTGACTAACAAGTCTTTCTGAATCCTGTGGGCTTTGATGTGCATCCATGTTTGGGTTTTGTATTGTGCTGTTATCTTATTCCACTGTGGGCGTAAAGATGATTATATGTATTTACAACAATCCATTTTTAGAACCTTTTAATAAGCCTGAATAGGACCTCAGATGTATTCCTTTTGACATGAAACGCAGCAAGCTATTTCCGATGATAAATCACTGTAGATGAGCACCAAATGAGGCTTATGATACAGTGCAAATAAACATTTATTTTCATGGAGATGTTGTGTTGAAATACTCCTGCAGTTGAAAGGTTTGAAGCTAGCTTTAAGAACACAGGAAAAACAATAATGGTCAATCTATTTATATTTATATATTATATCTATTCAATATATTTACAGTCATTGGCACTCAATACATCCTTTATAATAATAAACACTAACATCCATATTTTCTGTAGAAACATTTGGTCTAGTGTGTTCATTGCCCATGTTTGTTGGATTGACCTGAGGCTGACCAGTGCCAGCAGGTGACGTGTTCTGCTCACCAAGCTATCGCGGAGGCAAACACCCTGGGCTAGGAGCAGTTCATGGAGCAGAACTATCAATCGGCTTGAGAGATTTTTGACAAACTCTCTCGCACCTCAGGAGTGGGAAACAGTGCTTAACCAACACTGAGTATGTTTACGATGCATAAATATATAAATATAGTACGAAAAAAACTACTCTATTTGGTGCAATTTCATACCAGTCCCCAGGTAAAGTCCGTTCTAAAGGACTGGATTGGAGACTTCAACCGATATCTGATTTGAGATCCAAGAGAAACAATGTGGTTTTCGTAGGACCAGCTCTATGTCCTCCAATGGGTACTTGAGGCATCGTAAGACCTTGCCCAACTTGTCCTCATAAATGTTCTTTGTAGATTTTGTGTTTGACTAATTCCCAGGAGATGTCATGTGCCCTATGTCAAGGATAATCCGGTCTTGCTGGCAGTAAGTCGGACCTGATCCCAGTATCTGTATTCGACCAGGAAACAGTATCAAGTAACTCTGAGTCTTGTTCGTGAGTGGGGGAAGGATGGAGTGTGAGATTGTAAGTCGGATCTGAGAAGCACCTGCAGTACAGTGTTAATTTCGTTGACGAAATATTATCGTCATATTTTTCGTCACGAATATATTTTTGGGGACTAAAACGAAACGAAAACTAAAATAGCAATCATTCATTTTGACTAAGACGATGACTAAATTGATCCACGTTTTAGTCAACAAATAAAAGACGAGACGAAAATCAGACAATGACGAAATCAAATCAGAAGAAGGGTTAGATAAGGCAAATGAGAAAACAACCAATCGACTGGCCGGACTAGATACGCGGAGGACCAATGAGGGCTTGCCTTATTAACCAAGCACCGGTGGCGGCAGCTCGAAGCTACTGCTAACGCTATTAAGCACTCTTGGAAGCTTGTGAATGAAAAGACCAAGAACATGTCCAGAGCTGGGAGAAAGAGAAGAGAAGATCTGTGGGCCTTTTTTACCTTCATCGAAGACGAAAACAAGACCAAATGTAAAGCATGCGGAGCGGCTATTTGTGGCAAAAACACGACAAATTTGAAGAGACATCTACAGAATACCCACTCCGACATTTTCTCCAAGGTACATTTCTTTGCTTAGACTTTATTTCATTGTGTCAAATTACATTATATAAAAACAAGATTGCACCAATGTACGTGTGCGTTCATGTGACACGAACATAAAAGTAGCCTAAAGTAAAGTAATGTAATTGAGCTACTCGTGTCACGTTTGTCATCGTATTCTATATTTGTACAAAATGTCCCCATTTATACATAAAAATGTCATGAGCAACATTATATTTGAATACAAATGTGAGTTAGTTTTACACGCTAATTTAGCAATGCCGTGACTATTTTATCATCAAGGATATATATATATATTAATTACACGTACGTATGTTATGTAACGATTTCCTTTTTATGCCACAGTTGCTGAAGTCTACTGATGAAGGTGGACAACCAAGTGCAAAAAGAGCAAAAGCATCCCATCAAAACATTGCAGAGGCAATATTAAGTACTACAAAGTACAAAAGTGATGCAAAAGATCAACAGATAAAAGAGGAGGCTATTGCTAAATGGATAGGACGTACAGGGTTACCAGTCACAACAGTAGAAGATGAGGACTTCATTCTCCTGATGGAAACATTTGATAAGAAGCTGACTGTGCCAAAGAAAACAAAAATAAGCAATCTGATTGAGAAACACTATGAAGATGAAGTAAATAAATTTAAGAAAAGACTGTCTGGTGTGCGGAAGGTATCAATTGGGATTGACCTATGGACTAAAAAGGGACTGACTGCATCATTTCTTGCGATAAGTTGCTGCTATTTTTGTGTGGAACAAAATAAACCAGAACACGTACTGCTAGCTCTTGAGCAAGTTGCCCATCCACATACTGCCCAGTCCATTAAGGCCTGTGTGGATAAGTGCATGCAGGAATGGGACATTTCAAATGAGAAAATCCTTTTTGTAGTAACGGACAATGGAAGCAATATGGTGGCAGCATTTAAACACAATAGTCTAGTAGAAGAGGAGACCAGCTCCGATGATCAAGATGAGTGCCCCATGGTTGAAAGTGACACTGAGGACAAGATGGAAGACAATCGGTGAGCCACTTAAGCATTTATCTTATTAATAATCAAATTTCTAACGTTTATTTACTCTTCTGTTTTTAGGTACCAAAGCATGGACATAAATGTGGATTGGATACCATGTGTAGTGCACACACTGCAGCTTGTGGTTCACATTATAAACAAGGAGGCGAGTGTAAAGAGACTTCTTGGAAAAACAAGATCGATTGTGAAGCTCTTTCGCAAGTCATCAGTTGCAACACAGAAAATGTTAGAGGAGTGTGGTCTAATTGTTGTGAATGATTGTCCCACACGCTGGTCAAGCACTTTTAACATGATAGCCAGACTCCTCGAAGTTAAAGATTCTTTTTGCCAAATAGCGCATGAGATGGGGTGGGACAGCTTGCTTTCTAGTGAGTGGCAAAAGCTCAAGTCGTTGCATGAACTTCTGTTGCCTTTTGCTGAACACACACAAACTCTTCAGAGTGACACTATGTCTATGTCACTTATACTCCCTGCTCTTTTAGATTTGCTCAGCCACCTTACGGATTTTGAACAAAATACAAATCTGAGAGACATTTCAGCTCTTGCACAGAAAATGAAAGGGAGTGTGAACCAGCGTTTTGCTTGGGTGTTGGATCCATCAGATGATAAGTTTTCCCCACTTGCAGCAGCTGCTTGCTTTCTCAACCCTACTGTGTGCGAGACCCTTCTTCAACTTGATGTAGCTGATGACAGTATTCAGGAACTACTTAAGCAGGCAGAGGTGTATGTAGTCAATTACACTCAGAGACATGGGGAGGACGATGATTTGGAAGCTGTGAATGAACGAGAGCCTGACCTAGCACAAGACCCAGCGCCACCATCCTCATCATTAAAGCAACCAGTCTTTAGATTTCTGTCCAAATGCCGTACAAAGCCTAAACCAAAGTTCTCCACACGTAGCACTAGACAGCAGATAACCAAGTATAAGGAAGAGCTCTCACAGCCCATAACTTGTGAAACAGGAATTGACTTTTGGTTAGGAAAATGTGACTCCTTTTATCACAGTTTGAAACCAATAGCATTAGACCTATTGGCAATGCCAGCTTCTCAAGCTTTTGCAGAAAGGGTTTTCAGTGTCACAGGTGACCTAACTAGGGGAAAACGTAACCGAGCAAAAGTCACATTAGGACGAAGTGCATTCCTCAAAATGAATCGAAGTAAATAACTGATCGTTTTTTTATTTTTTCCAGCCTTGCTGTAGCGAGAAGTATTGTCAATGCACTTTATTTGAATTCAAATAGTTTACTGTTTAGCTGGAAGCTTTATTTTGAGTGATTACAGCCTCATTTGTTGCAATGTTGTAATTTCTAAATGCACTTTACTTGAAGAGTTTACATTTATTATAGGTGCACAATGTTTATGGTTAAAGCACTTGATTCAAACTTTCAAAGATGTTTACATTTCTTGTTCAGACACACTTCAGTGTGGCTTTTTATTGGAGAAACTGTCTTTCAATAAAAGCATGTGTTGCAATAATAAAGAGTCAAATGTTTATATTTCATATTAAATTACAGTTCCAAGTAGGTTTAGCTTCATTTTCCACATAGATTGAAATGTATTGTTTCAGAAAATAAGTTGTATTTTTTAGTCGACTAAAATTGCTTCATATTTTAGTCGACTAAAATTGGACTAAAACTAAATTAAATCAGAAGACTAAAATTGTGACTAAAACTAAAATTAATTTTAGTCAACAGACTAAGACTAAAACTAAATTACAATTTCTTGTCAAAATTAACACTGCTGCAGTAATTGGGTCAGTGTATGGGACTGTTGTGGTGAAGTGGGGTTCAGCTGAAAGGTAAAGCCCTTAATTTACCGTTAAGCTGTATTCCCCCACTAACCTAACCTATGGTCATGCAGCTTTGGGTAATGACCAAAAGAACAAGAAGAAGGTCAAAATGGGGGTCCTCCGCTGAGTGGTTGGGAGATCCCTGAGAGACAGGTAGGAGAGGGTGAGGTCAGTCATGCTGCAGGAGGTTGGCGCCAACTGAGATGGTTCTGTTTCAGCTGCTTCCAGATTCAGATTCATTTTCTTTGCCATTTGCAGTAAAACCACATTGGAATTCATTAGCAAAAGTCCTCAGTGTGCACAAGTACAGACATAAAACAACATTAAAAGTACAGAAAAAAAACAAACAAATAAAACAGAAAATCAATTGTCACTGTGAGAACGATCGGCTAAGACAGTATCAATACAAAGTGCAAGATCATTAAAGTGCTCTGTTCAAACGTATAACAGCTTGTGGGAAGAAGCTGTTAGCATGTCGAGATGTCCTGCATCTCAGAGAACAATATCTTCTGCCAGAAGGAAGAAGCTGGAACAAGGCTTTCCCAGGGTGGCCAGAAGAGTTGTTGATAATTCTAAGAGCTCAGTTTAAAAGTCTGGATTTATATAGAACCTCCAGAACAGGAAGCTCACAGCCCACGGTCCTCTTTGCAGAGCGGAGCACCTTCCTGTACTATATGCCCTAAAGGGTGGGGGGGACAAGGACAAACTGGTACCACACGAACCAGCCCGGACTCTGAGGAGCACAGGGACTGGACTCCTGTTAGTGCCCAGAGTCAGGACTAAACATGGGGAGGCTGCTTTTCAGATTCATGCTGCTAAAATCTGGAACAATCTTTCTGAAGATGTGAGACAGGCCTCCTCTCTGACAATGTTTAAAACCAGGTTAAAAACAGTTCTGTTTAGCTGTGCATACAACTGAGGGATTTTATATTTTTATCTTTCTTTTTGATGTACTGTGATTATTTATGATTTTAATGTTTTCTTGTTTTGTTCAGCACTTTGAGTTGCCTTGTGTATGAATTGTGCTATATAAATACACTTGCCTTGCCTTGCCTTAGGACCTGGGAGCACCTCAGGAGGAATCCACGTACAGAAAATAGCTATGCTATCTTGTTTACATCGGAGACTGGTCTGTCACAAAGCCATGCGTATGTATAGCTCATCCTATGTCTACATGGTCTGTCATTGAAGCCATACTTTCATTCTGCAGAGTCATGTTTCCGTAGTCTGTGTTTACATAAGTGTTCAAGGCCTATATAGCATGCCGTCTGTCACTGTGACAACCAGACTTCTGCAGGAGCTGCTTTGGACATGACAGACCTTGCTCAAACCTTCTGCCATTGAATGCTTTTTGAACATAAGATAAGATATGCTTTATTTATCTCACAAGGAGAAATTTACATGTCACATTTGGCATGCATAGAACACTCAGATTGTGCAAAAGGAGGAAATGTGCAAACATGTTACATGCAGGATATACAGTTCCTTGCGAAAGTATTCGGCCCCCTTGAACTTTTCAACATTTCGCCACATTTAAGGCTTCAAACATAAAGAAATAAAAATATTTTTTTTTGTCAGGAATCAACAACAAGTGGGATATAATCGTGAAGTGGAACAAAATTTATTGGATAATTAAAACTTTTTTAACAAATAAAAAACTGAAAAGTGGGGCGTGCGATATTATTCGGCCCCCTTGCGCTAATACTTTGTAGCGCCACCTTTGGCTGCAATTACAGCTGCAAGTCGCTTGGGGTATGTCTCAGTTTTCAGGGTATCAGTTTTGCACATCGAGAGACTGGAACTCTTGCCCATTCTTCCTTGCAAAACAGCTCGAGCTCAGTGAGGTTGGATGGAGAGCGTTTGTGAACAGCAGTCTTCAGCTCTTTCCACAGATTCTCAATTGGATTCAGGTCTGGACTTTGACTTGGCCATTCTAACACCTGGATACGTCTATTTGTGAACCATTCCATTGTAGATTTGGCTTTATGTTTTGGATCATTGTCCTGTTGGACGATAAATCTCCGTCCCAGTCTCAGGTCTTTTGCAGACTCCAACAGGTTTTCTTCCAGAATGATCCTGTATTTGGCTCTTTTGTATTTGCACTTTTGTCCAGGACTCCCTTGAAAAAGAGGTTCTTAATCTCAATGGGACTTTCCTGGTTAAAAAAAGGTGAAATAAATAAAAAAAAAAGATCTCTGACATTGGGCAGGATTAGTTAGAGAATCTTGTGTCATGATTATTTGTATTCTTGTCATGTATTTGGAATGCCTTTACTTAATTAAATGCACACTATGAGTCAAGAGAAGTTAGACCAAAAGTAGAAATTCCACAATGCTCTCTTTATAATGACTATTTCTATCTGGTCAGACAAGCCTTTGAATTATTATTGTATTCTGTTTGAAATTAGATGTATGAAGGCTGTTTCTTTCCTTCCCGATGTAATATCCTACAGAGCCAAATGCAATATGTACACGGCAGACTCTCGGGGATGGGGGCTCTGTGATTGGCCGGTGCCGCTGTGAAAGACAAATTGCAGACAACAACTTGCCAATATAGTTGTCCGCCTTCAACAACAGAACAACAGCATGGGTGCCACTCCATCAACAAGAGGAAAAATCGTTCAATTTGAAAGCAACCACATTCAGCAATATTAAATCAAACTAAATTGTGCCTTTTTGCATGAAAAATAAATCTCTTTCATGTAACAATTTATGACCATTTTGTGTCTGACCGTTTTGTTGTTTACCCACTTATTTACTTTATTTTTGCATGAGAATCTAGCAAGTACAGAGGATTCTGAGTGCCTCTGTTAAATCTATGAATACATTTTTAAATACATAAGTTACAAAACCATGACTTATATACAATATACATATAAATACATAAGCATTATAACAACTAAAAGTACATTGAAATATTGAAATCTACTATTAAACAGTTGAGGCAATACGTGTTTTGATCTTTTCATGTTTATACATTTTGTTTTAATTTGTCATATTAGTTGTCCTGTGTCCTTTTGAGTTTATTTCCCTGTTCCTGTGATTGCTTGGAAACTGGGAGGGCGAGACTTGTTTCATAGTGTATTTATATATTCAATTGTTGCACTCCTTCCTTGAAGGGAAAGCTCTAAGTCAGGTGGACTCTGTGGCCGCCAAGACGCATCAACTTCCATTTAGAAATGATTCTATATTTAATGTTCGCACCAGACAGATCATTTTATTCTGTGATTTGTTTCAGAGCATTCACAAAGCTTTATTTATAAAGAAAAACCTGAATGTTCTTGGACACACTCCAAATCCAGAACGGCCCATTTCAGCAAAGCCGTAATTAAATAATTCAGACAGTATTTTGGAGTAAAGTCTTGTTTTGAGATCAAAGGGCAGCAGTTTTTACAGAAGCGACTGGTTTGAGTGGGAGCAGTCGGCTGCAGTTGGGGACCATTGACCAGGGACATCTTTTTCAGCCTATATTTGCTCATGCATTTTTCATAGCTGTGGCCATTGGGTCCTCAATGTCCTCTCTTTGCAGTCTGAGTGCCCAAGGAATACAGACAGAGTTGTAATAATAAAGTGCAGAAGCACATTTTTTATCTTTGAACTCAAAGTGGTTGAGTGGTTAGCACTCTTCTTCTTAGGAATAAGGTCCTGGGTTCGAATCCTGGTCAGCACAGGGCCTTTCTGGCCTTTTGCATATTCTGTCTGTGTCTGTCACTGAAGGAAGGATCATTTTGGAAACATGTGCTAGCATGCCAATACAGCATCCAGATATTGCATAAAGCTAAAATAACAAACAAAACATCTGAGTTGAAGGTGAAAGACAGGAACAATAAAGACTCTAAATAAGCTTAGCTTGTCATTTCAAACAGCAGTATAAGCATCAAAGACAACAACATGACAACGTTATGAAGGACAAAGCAGCATGGGCAACAGTCCAAACCATGAAGCTAAACACTGCTACACTGCTAGCAGCAGTGTGTTACCTTCACTCACACAGATAGTAAACATGTCCCTTCATTCTGGAATATTCCCAAAGGCCCTGAAAACTGCAGTCATCAGGCCCCTACTAAAAATGAGCAGTCTGGAATGCCACCGTACTTAACAACTATCGTCCCATCTCAAATCTGCCATTTATGGGGAAAGTCCTTGAAAAAGTTGTCTACCAACAGCTTACTAGATTTCTTATAATCAACAACTCATTTGACATGTTTCAGTCCGGCTTTAGACCCCACCACAGCACTGAGACTGCTCTCGTCAAGGTTACAAACAATATCCGGCTGAACACTGACGCAGGCAAAGTCTCAATCTTAATCTTGTTAGATCTAAGTGCAGCTTTTGACACCGTCGACCATGAGATCCTCTTACGGAGACTAGAGGACTGGGTTGGTGTCGCTGGCACCACCCTAAGTTGGTTTAGGTCTTACCTTGAAGACAGGAAGTACTTTGTGGAGATTGGAAACTGTGTCTCAGATTATATGGCCCTGACCTGTGGAGTCCCACAGGGGTCGATCCTGGGACCTCTTCTGTTCAATCTCTACATGCTGCCGTTAGAATCAGAATCAGAAACAGAATCATATTTATTGCCACGTAAGTAACATGAGGTCACAGACTTGGAAATTGCTTTGGCTCAGTGCAACAGTCACAGGTCAGTTAATACGCAGAAACAAAGTGTCCTATCACAACTATGCAGACGACACTCAGATCTATGTCTCACTGACTGCAGGAGAACATGGACCAGTGGACTCACTCTTTCACTGTATCCAACAGATCAGTGAGTGGATGCAAAACAACTTCCTTCAGCTAAACGCAGACAAAACTAAAATGATTGTCTTTGGTCCTCAGAAACAAAGAGAGAGCGTCATCTGTCACCTACAGTCTCTCTCCCTAAAAACTTCAAACAAGGTCAGAAATCTAGGGGTAATACTGGACTTTTAATAGCCACATCAAATCAGTAACATCAGCAGCTTTTTACCATCTAAAAAACATTGCCAGGATCAAAAACATAGTGTCTAAAGCAGACTTGGAGATTCTTATCCATGCATTTGTCTCCAGTAGGTTAGACTACTGCAATGGCCTGCTCACAGGTCTGTCCAAACAGGCTGTAAAACAGCTGCAGTACATTCAAAATGCAGCAGCTTGAGTCCTGACTAGAACCAGGAAGTACGACCACATTAGTCCAGTCCTCAGGTCTCTGCACTGGCTTCCTGTGGCTCAGAGAATAGACTTTAAAACAGCTCTGCTTGTGTACAAGTCTCTCCATAGCCTCGCACCAAAATATATTAGTGACATGTTAGTCCCATATGAACCAGCCCGGACTCTGAAGAGCACAGGGACTGGACTCCAGTTAGTACCCAGAGTCAGAACTAAACATGGGGAGGCTGCTTTTCAGATTCATGCTGCTAAAATCTGGAACAATCTTCCTGAAGATGTGAGACAGGCCTCCTCTCTGACAATGTTTTAATGCAGGTTAAAAACAGTTCTGTTTAGCTGTGCATACAAGTGAGGGATTTTATATTTTATATGTGTATCTTTCTTTTTAACGTACTGTGATTATTTGTTACTTACGTGGCAATAAAAATGATTCTGATTCTGATTATTTATGATTTTAATGCTTTCTTATTTTTGTTCAGCACTTTGAGTTGCCTTGTGTATGAATTGTGCTATACAAATAAACTTGCCTTGCCTACTCTTTAAAATAGTATTGAGACGTGTTTTAAAACTGACTTATGCCCCATGCGTGTAAAACAGTTTTGGTGATTACTTTTGGTGTGAGGAGGAAACACATCACGTTCAATCAATCAATCAATCAAAGTTTATTTGTAGAGCGCCTTTCATGCACAGGGCAACACAAAGCGCTTCACAGTCCACATCACAAATCATCACATAAAACAAACACCAGAATCACAATTAAAACATTAAAATCACACAAAAGATTAAAACACAATTAAAACATTAAAATCACACAAAAGAATAAAACCATTAAAACTTTCAAAATTACACAAGAAATTTAAAAAAATAAATAAATGACAGCAGTGCATTAGAAATGGAGATAAAATCCTTCAGTTGTATGCACAGGCAAACAGAACAGTCTTTAACCTGGATTTGAACATTGACAGAGTAGACGCCTCCCTCACATTTTCAGGGAGATTGTTCCAGATCTTAGCTGCATGGATCTGAAACGCAGCCTCCCCATGTTTGGTTCTCACTCTGGGCACCAGCAGGAGGCCAGTCCCTGTGCTCCTCAGAGTCCGGGCCGGTTCATATGACACCAACATGTCACTAATGTATTCTGGTGCAAGGCCATGGAGAGACTTGTACACAAGCAGAGCTGTTTTAAAATCTATTCTTTGAGCCACAGGAAGCCAGTGCAGAGACCTGAGGACCGGACTAATATGGTCATACTTCCTGGTTCCTGTCAGGACTCTAGCTGCTGCATTTTGGATGTACTGCAGCTGCTTACAGGTCTGTTTGGACAGACCTGTAAGCAGGCCATTGCAGTAGTCTAGCCTGCTGGAGACAAATGCATGGACAAGAATCTCCAAGTCTGCCCTGGACACTATATTTCTAACTTTGGCAATGTTCTTCAGATGGTAAAAAGCTGTTGATGTTATTGATTTTATGTGGCTATTGAAATTTAGGTCTGAGTCCAGTATTACCCCCAAATTTCTGACCTTGTCTGAAGGAAGTAGGGAGAGAGACTGAAGTTGACAAATGACGCCCTCTCTTTGTTTCTGGGGACCAAAGACAATGATTTCGGTTTTGTCTGCATTTAGCTGGAGGAAATTATTTTGCATCCAGTCACTGATCTGTTGGATACAGTGAAGGAGCAAATCCAGTGGTCCATGTTCTCCTGCAGTCAGTGAGACATAGATCTGAGTGTCGTCGGCGTAATTGTGGTAGGACACTTTGTTTCTTTGTATTAACTGACCTAACGGCAGCATGTAGAGATTAAATAGGAGAGGTCCCAGGATCGACCCCTGTGGTACTCCACAGGTCAGGGCCACATGATCTGAGACGCAGTCTCCAATCTCCACAAAGTACTTCCTATCCTCCAGGTAAGACCTAAACCAGTCTAGGGCTGTGCCAGTGACACCAACCCAGTCCTCCAGTCTCTGCATGAGGATCTCATGGTCGACAGTGTCGAACGCGGCACTAAGATCTAACATGACCAAAACTGTGACTTTACCTGCATCAGTGTGAAGTCGAATGTCGTTTGTTACCTTCACTAGAGCGGTCTCAGTGCTGTGGTGGGGTCTAAACCCAGACTGGAACATATCAAAAGAATTATTCATTGTTAAAAATTCAGTAAGTTGTTGGGAGGCCACTTTTTCAAGAATTTTTCCAATGAATGGCAGATTCGATATGGGGCGATAATTTTGAAGTCCCGCAGGATCCAGACTGCTCTTTTTCAGGAGAGGTCTTATGACTGCTGTTTTTAGGGCCATAGGAAATGTTCCTGACGACAGAGACATGTTTACTATTTGTGTCAGTGAAGGTAACAAACTGCTCAGGACGGACTTCAGAAATTTAGAGGGCAATATATCCAGGCCACATGTGGAGGAGCTCAGACTCATGATTATCTTTTTGACGGTTTCAGTATCCACAGGTGCAAAGTGAGTTAGCTCAAAAAGCTTCTCTGGCTGTTGCATTGTTATACGTGCTGTGGAGGTGATAGTGTTTTTGATTCCTTGTACTTTGTCATCGAAAAACTATGCGAACTCATTACACCTAGATATAGAGGAAAATTCTAGGGGCAACTTTACAGGGGGGTTCGTTAATCTACCAACTGTTGAAAACATAACACGAAAATTGTTACTGCAACCTCCAATAATGTCAGAAAAATACATTTCTCTTGTTCTACGTAGAACCCGGTTAAATTCACCCAACTCATCTTTAAAGATTTCATAATCGCCCTGGAAATTGGACTTTCGCCACTTCCGTTCGGCCCTCCGGCACTCTTGCTTCTGTGCCCTGACCGAGTCTGCCTTAGTCCATGGGGCCTTTTTCTTACTGGTAACTATTTTAACCGTCACAGGAGCAATGGCGTCCAGAACAGTCAGAACACTGGTGGTGACAGAGTTATACAATTCATCAACAGTAAAGCATGGAGTTTTCTCAAAATTTAGCATTCCCATGAACAGTTCACTTGTGTTTTCATGTATGTGTCTTCTTCTAACAATTGTAAATTCAGCTGGTGGTTTGCTAGCAAAACACATGTCAAAAAATACACAGAAATGATCTGACAAAGCAACATCAACTACATTGACATTTGATACATTAACCCCCTTTGTAATTAGCAGGTCAAGAGTGTGCCCCCTGCTGTGGGTGGGGCCACTCACGTGCTGAATGAAACCAAAGGTCTCAAATACAGAAGCCAGCTCCTTTGCATTTCTGTCATCAACATTATCAACATGTACATTAAAATCACCTGTAATAACTAAACTATCAAAATCTGTGCACACGAATGAAAGTAGTTCAGTAAAATGGTCAATAAAATCGCAACATGACTGTGGTGGCCTGTACAGGACAATGAAAAGAGTAGAAGATTGCTTTTGTTCCATTTTAAAAAAATATACTCAAACGATGAAAAATTTCCAAGGGGCATTCTATGGGAGACAAAGTGCTCTCTAAAAACTGCAGCTATGCCTCCCCCCCTTTTGTTTTCTCGTATTTCGGATTCGAATTTAAAATTGGGTGGTGTTGCTTCTATTAGAACTGCATTTCCTGTATTTTGGTCCAGCCATGTTTCAGCCATAAGCATAAAATCAAGATCATAAGAAGTGATAAAATTATTAATTAAAAATGATTTGTTACATAGAGATCTGACATTAAGCATAGCAAGTTTAAAAATAACGTCAGAGTCGATTAATGTGGTTGATTGATTTCTACAGGGAACAGAAATTAGATTTGCAGAGTTGGACCGTCTAACTGCTGTCCTGTTTTGATTTCGTTTTTTATAATTTAAAAACATTTTTGAGCTGGTGCGAGGAACACACACAGTCTCAATTGGCCTAAAATGTGAAAACCCTTGTTGTTCTTTAGCTCCCAGAGTCAGAAGGGAGTCAGCACAGTTCAGTGTTTGGACTGGTAATGCACTGCCAGACGGACAGGGAGCAGTGTTTGCACCGTTGTACTCACCCGGTGCTGGTGAGCAGGAGGCGGGGGAGTGCGGTGGGGTCCGAGGGGGCTCAGATGTAAACAGTCACGCCCCCCTCGGGGAACGCTGAACAACATGACGCATGTAATCCATCAACAGGCTGCTACCGTATCTGTTTGGGTGTAATCCGTCTGGACGATAGGCTTCGTAACGTTTCCAGAAAAGGGCAAAGTTATTCACAAAGACAAAGTTAAAAGAGCTGCATGTAGCCTGGATCCACATATGCAGCGCCACAACACGACTGTAGAGGCAGTCACCTCTGTTTACATTCCTCTGTTTACGTTCCTCTGCTTGGATCCTGTCTCAATAATGTACTGTTGAATAAAATGCTGTTAAAATTGTGGACAGACTATACTCACGTTACAGATTGCTGTCTGTATAATGTAGATTTGTTTCGGCAAAAAGATACAAATATTCTCACAGTAATAGATAAATATGTAAACGGCTTGAAAAGATTATGCACACAAGGTGGCTATGGTGGTCAGCGCTTGTGCTTCACAGCAAGAAGGTCCTGGGTTTGATGCCACATACAGCATTTAAGTGTGGAGTTTGCATGTTCTCCCCATTTTATGGGTCCAACATGTGCCTACTCCATGGTGACCCGGCCTCCATCATTGTATGAGAAGTGAGAGGAAAGATTCCCACAACAATTGTAAAATGCTTTATTCGTTTTTTCTTCATTTTGCATTTATGTCCACGCACTCAGTGATAGCTCAGTTAAAATGGTACTTGTCGAATATAGAAATAGTGCAACTTAGTGAGATTAAGTGTTTTTGACTGTCAGGTTTAAAATAAATAAATAAAACAGACACAATGTACTTAACTGTAATGTTTTTCCAAGGAAACATACCATTCGGTGTGTTTTGACAAAATTGAAAAAGACAAAAACTAAATACAGCTTTACATTTTATTTATTTGATAGGGACAATGCACATTAATGAACATCAGTATAAAACAAATGTAAATATGCCGGATTACAGCTACAAAGCTAGTTTTCATCCGTAGTCCCTAGGCAGGAAAACACATGACAAAATACAATACAATAAAATACAAAATAACACTACAATACAGACAGCACAGGGAAAAGTTCAGAGTCTAGTGGTCACATGACTGGTTTCTTTTAAGCCATTGTTTGAGTTTTAAAGGTGACCAGTGTAGGACTCTCCCGTATGAGCTATGTGTGTGTTGTAAGAGAGCCCTCCTTTTTATTAGTAGTATTTTATTTCAAATCAATCTTGATGCTCAAAAGTTTAATAATGATTTATATTCGTCATATATGATAACTATAGCAAAATAAGCACCTAAATAACGCGACGATGATCACAATACAACGAATTAAATGGACTGGTTTTAAAGACGTGCGTGTGGCGTGACGTGTGGCGTGACGTGTGGCGTGACGTGTGCGTGACGTGTGCGGTGCGTCCGGCTCTGCTGCCATCACAGCTCAACGAGAAGCGGCTCTATTTGTGTTATTGAGTGAGCGCCTTAATTGATGATAATGACACGGCTAAAGACGCAGTCGAGCTGAAAATGAAGAATCTATTCATCTGAATTGTAATTTGAAACTTTTAAGGGAATGTTAATTGGATCTTTTTCTTCCAAAGAGAGGCTAATAGGTGCTCTTACTGCAGCCAGGATTGAAAAGAGATTCTCAGAAGGTCCAAGTGTGAAAGGAAACCACTCACTCGATATAGACATTGTGCATGTTGAAGATGGGTTAAAATATAAAAAAATTACAAATTGCGGAAGGGTTTTGTTGTGTTTGAATGTTGGTAAGTAACACAATTTCCAAGTCTTGGAAAACGGTGGCTGCTGGTTGGCCAAAGGCAAAGTGATTTACCCATTTTGGATTTTGGTGCTTGCAATAGAGAGAAACTCTCCTGTAATCACCCCAAGGGAAATGTATTTAAGTGTTAGAGCAGTAAAAGTGGTGGTCTTTTGAACACATTTTTCATACAGTATTTGAAGGAGCTTCATTACACAGTAAAGTACTTTTTAGTAGTAGTAAAAAATGACAATTTAGACCAGCAATTAAATTGCCACTGTGGTGGCATCAGCCATCTTGTACGGTGTGGTCTGTTGGAACAGCAGCATCACAGAGAGGGACAGGAAGTAGCTGGACAAGGTCATCAGGAAGTCCAGCTCAGTCCTGGGCTGTTCCCTGGACACAGTGCAGCAGGTGGGGGACAGGAGGGTCCTGAGCAAACTAACATCTATGCTGGAGCATGACTGTGATCCCTTGCAGGACACTCTCTCTGCTCTGGAGAGCAGCTTCAGTGACAGACTAATTCACCCTCGCTGTGCGAAGGAGAGGTTCCGTAGGTCTTTCCTTCCTGCTGCTGTCAGACTGTACAATAAGAACTGCTGAGCCTGTAAATTTCATTCATCTGTAATTAAGTAAATTCTTAAATCATGTGCAATGTGCAATACTGCAACTTCAGAATGTCACAGAACAATGTCACTTTACCTCATGTCACTTTACTTATATACTTTTTATCCTGCACTATTTAACTGTACAGTATATAACTGCACTACTACATATATTTTTTTTGACTGGTATTGAAGCATTTTCAGCATCTACAGATAGTTATGTTAGTTAAGAAACATAGCTACTACTTATTAGTATATATTGTGTGTGATCCCTGTGTGCTCTTACTACTGTCCTGTATGTGCGATGCAACATCGAAATGTCCCCACTGTGGGACGAATAAAGGAATTCTTATCTTATCTTATTTGTGTGAATAGCAGGAAATTGAATGCTTTTCATGTCTACATTACGTTGCCCAGGCTGGTTGGTGTACATTTGTGTTTACAGACAAAAAAGTAAGTACCCATATATCGCAAGGGCAGCAGTAGCTCAGTTGTTAGAGCATTGGCCTTTGAGCCAGAAGGTCATGGGTTCGAGCCCACCTCAAGACTTTCACCATCAACTACCACTGTTGTTGTGTCCTTGGCAAGACACTTAACCTCTGGGAACACCAGCCACAGTGGGGCGGCTGCAACTGTAAAGTGCCAAACTGCCCTTGTGTCCTTAGGCAAGACACTTTACCCCCCTTGTGTGTGTGTGTGTGTATGTGTGTGTGGTTGTCGGAGGGGCCGATGGCACATACTGGTTGCCTCGCTTCTGTCAGTGTGCCCCAGGGCAGCTGTGGCTACAGTAGTAGTTTATCACCACCGTGTTGAATGATTACATGTAAAGCGTCTTTGAGTGTCCAAAAAAGCGCTATATAAAACCAATGCATTATCATTATTAATTGCCAATTGTACACATTTTTGCATTATTAACCCAATAGAAAATCTGTGTTGCCCACCCCCAAGACATCACAGCTTGAGAGAAGATCTGCAAGGAAAAATGGATCAAAATACCAGCGACAGTGTGGGAACCTGGTGAAGACCTACATGAAATGTTTGACCAATGTCATTGCCAACAAAGGACATTGAAACCTTATGCTCCATGTTATTATTATTTCCCTCCATACACTGTGGTGATAAACTACAACTGAAGCCACAGCGGCTCTGGGGAACACAGACAAAAGCGAGGCAACCAGTATGTGTAACCAGTATCTTGCCACAAGATAGCACACACCGAGAATTTGGCACTTTATGGCCACCCCACTGTAGCACCTGGTGTTCCCAGAGGTCTCCCATCAAAGTGCTAGCCAGGCCCTGCCCTTTTACACACGGGTATTGTTTAGTTAGATAGGAGTATGTAGAATAATAAGTGGGGCCACTTGCACAAACGACAACTGCTAAATACTAGTTTCTGCACTGCATGTGTTATTTTTATGTATTTTCTTGTGTGTTTTTGATTTTCTAATGTACTGTTGGGAGGTCAACAATTCTTTGAGGTCCTTTCAGACAATTGCTGTTGTGATTTTCGGGCACAACTTTATATACTGATTTGATTTGACTGGACACATTTGTCTTATTCTAATGCACCAGCAGGACCAGGCCGTTTCCTCTGAGCTCTGATCCTTTCTGCTCTGCTCCATCGTTGGCACAGGCGGACTCCCACCGGCCAGACTTAATCACTATTGACAAACCGGGCGTCTTATCAAGCTACCACCACTCTGATGGGAGACGTCAAGCTCCAAAGACAAAAATAAAAGCAGCAGGATGCTTGTTATCCTTGGGAATTATGCTTTAATAAGCCGATGACAACCTTGACACACGAGAGGTATTTCAAAAGGTCTATGAGGGAATAACAAGGCCTGTGCTTTGATTTCCACCGCCTCCATGTTTGTTGCACCTATACTTGTTTCGACTACATTGCCAATAATGCATCAGCTTTCTATCAGAGAGAGACGATAGCGGGAGCACATGTTCTGGCTGTGTGAAGACCCAGAGGCCAAACATCTATGCGGGGCAGAGGGACCTTGACATTTCCTTTCTACAATTTGAGCCAGATTTGAGGTGACAGCACCCCACAAAGGAGAGCCTGGATAAAAATGTACTTCCATGTAGGCTTGTTTATGTTTGTGCATAGATAGTCTGAGCCAAAATACAAACAGTGAAAAAACACTATATGCATGATTTAACAAGATATAATCCTCCACAAGAAATAATATGGCTTGTCACATAATAGTGTGATTTAAGTTTGGTTTACCCTCTCAGGGCCCAATTAAATTTGAATGACAGGCGGATGTTGCAGAATTGCAACATTGCCCGCTGTGGTAAATATAGCTGACACTGTCTTGAAATTAATTCCTGGAAACTGTATTTCAGTGAAAAAAAGGACACTGACATTTTGGAAGTGAGACAGCTGCGCCCCCTGGTGAGCAGGTGGAAAACTGTGTGTTGCTAAAGCTCTACTTACTAAGTCCAGCAGTGGTACTTCTGAGTAAAAAAGGGTCAGTTAGGGTAACAAGAAATAAAGTTTTTGCAAATCTGCAACGCCTGCTTGGAGAGGGTTTAACTAATTCTGTTGATGTAGTAGTTTCTAGCATCTTGTAGATAATATAGTTATATCGTCCACACTTATTCTTGGATACATTTGTGGAGAATGTGTTGAATAAAAGTTAAAACGAATAAAAGTTGAAACAACAGACATGCCTTCCACTTTATAGTAATCAGTCTTCTGAAAGTTAAGTTGAGATTCTAGTTTTGCTTAACTTATTTCAATTCAATTCATTATATTTTGTATAGCCCTAAATCACAACAATAGCTATCTCAGAGGACTTTACAAAACTGTTGATTCGCCAAAACAAATCAGAGAATCAAACAGTTCAAACGCCGGAAGTGCAATGATTAAAGACACATAGAGCCATTGGTCCAAAAGGGGTGGATGTGATCAATGTCCATATATGTTAACCCTCTAGACACCGAAGTAGCATAATCGCTACTAAATCACTTTCTATACAGCTACTTTGCTTCCTTCAATCGTGTCCCTACATTGTTCCTACATAATTATCTTAAAGTAGTCCACTATCTCTAACTATTTCTTATGTATTGTCTTTTTCACAATACATTTCTCCAAAAAACGCTGGCGCCTAAAAGTTCAATAGATTATTATTAATATACAGTATTAGACACACCTTGGTTGGTTTCACAAGGACACGGTAATGGCATAGCTTCCTCCTTCACATTTCTTTTTTCTCCTATTTGTCATGATTCTTGTCCATCTTGGAAGTTAAACTATTATTGTCAGGAATGTAAACGAATCAAGCACACATCAAACATGTCAAGACAATTTTACAGAAGTTAATTTGTAATGCATTGAGTTCACACACAGCACGAAGAGTAGAAGGCTTTTGTTAGAAGGAGTATTTTTAGACGAGTGAGTGATGGAGCTGACATTTTACAGGTCAGTCACCAGCCCTAACAATTAGTGCGGTGTGTAATTAATTGACACGCTGCACACAGGTTCTGCTAAATCCATTCACCATCTGTCTCAAAGTGTCACACACGACATGTAAGAGCACTGCCATCACATTGTCATTAACTGCATGCGCATATGCCTCACGTTGTTTTTCATATTTGTTTGAGGTGTGTCGTGGTCTCAGGTGATAAGAATACACAAGAATTATCACATTTTCAAATTCCAACAGTTCCTGAAAAGGTAGAAGGCTCCTGTACATTTACTTTTTCAATTGTTTCTTCACATCTACCTATTAACGAGTTATAAAGTTACCATTATTCAGTGAGAGTCTACAAGTTTGTACTCTTTTTCAACTCAGTTTTGATAGAAATTGATTGATTATATATTGTTTTTTATGGCCATACTTGCATGTGAAAGCCAGATCCTGTCAGTACTGTGATGGGAGACCTCTGGGTACACCAGGTGCCACAGTGGGGTGGCTGTAAAGTGCCAAACTGTGGTTGTGTCCTTAGAAGAGAGAGACACTTCTCTTACATTGCCTAAAATGAGTCTGGTGTGTGTGTGAGTGGCTGGTGGTGGTAGGGGGGTCCGATGGCACATATTGCTTGCCTCGCTTCTGTCAGTGTGCCCCAGGGCATGAAAAATTTCAGCTCGAAAAGAATAAATCAGTCAATCAATCTATAATAAGGGTTATAATGCAGCCACACTTGATTGGATTGCTTGTGTTTAGCATCATCTCCTTCTCATGCCTGAATGTACAAACTATAGTCCACAGTTACTGCTATGGCTTCCCCTGCTGTTGCTCGACATCTCCCAAAATAATTACCATGAATGTAGTGACCGCCATTTTGTGTGTTGGCCGTGACCCTAGGGCAGAGGGGAATATGGAACATGTGAGCCGAGGAATCAGACTGGATCCCAGGCGATGGAGCACAGGGGTTCCCACACTTTTCCTCACATTATCCACGTCAGACTTGCATTCAATTTATTGGATGCAACATGCACTGGGACGGTTTGCAAACCGAGTAGTTTCAGAATTGTAGTCCTAGTGTTAATTTCAATTCTGAATATAATGCTTCCATCAAAACATGTCTGAAGATACAGCACTAAAGATGCAGCACTAACGACCACTCTACCTCCAGGGGCACAGTGGGACTCCAAACTGATTCCAGTAGGAAAGAACAGTTGTCAACACAGATCAGAGAATCAAACAGTTCAAAGACAAGAAATGCAATGATACAAACAGATCCAGTCATTGGTCCACAAGGGGTTGATGACCAATGACCATAAATGTTGTGTAGTGTCAAGTGGATCCTCCTGGGTCACCACCGTCCACAGAACTGTTCCAGAGGAGTCCTTCTGCACTGCGAACAGAATGACTCCTCTATTCTCCCAATTTCCCAAAATGTCTCCCTGCAGCTCTGATCAGATTAATCTCTGCAGCTCTGAAAATGCAACAACATTCAGTTTTACACACACTTCTTATGCAGATGTGAAGAGCAGTACTTTCTGAGCCATGTAACTGTCCTTATCCTTCTTTTCAGCACTGTTTCAAAATGTGCTGCTCCTGTACATTCATGCATCCATGCATCTCTCATCTGAATCGCTTCCGTTTAAGAACACTAAACTCCTCCATCACTCCACTGCGTTGGCAATATTGTTTTAAAGTCTGCTAGGGCTAGGCTCAGCAGCAGCCTCCGCTAACAGCAGCAGACAGTATTTATGAATCATCAGTGTCCAAGACAAACAGCCGTACGCCTCTGTTAGTGAGAGCTAAAAGACTTATGCTGTCATTGTCCTGAAGGGCGGCGCTGCCTCCATGATCTCATTTGTTGTGAAGAGAAATGACAAGACACTAATAGTAGCAGCTGACATAATGTAGCTGCCTATAATAGTTAGTATGACAGCTCCCCGGTCGAGCGGAGAAGGCAAGAATAACTCAGGAGTACTGGACGGACGAGTGGCAAATCGTGTCGATCAGAAGTCAGCTGTGTTTCTTCAAGACACACTCACACACACACACACACACACACACAAAAACACACACATAGCCCTGGGCCAAAACAAGGCAGCACAACCGGTCACAGCACAAGCACAAGGTGAAGTTCCCCCAAAGACACGCACACTCGTGTGTCCATAAATATAGAGAGATTGAGATAGATAGAAAGATAGATAGATCGGACCATTCTCGCTGTGGTTGAGAGTGAAATTCTGACTGCTTTATATTAGTATTTTTCAAATAAATGAAAAAATAAATTAGCATTCCAAGCAGATAAAGCATAATTTATCTGCTTGGTTCGAATTGTGCATCCTCTCTGCTCTGGCCTGGATCAGAGAGGATCCATGGTTCGAACTAAACCATGAGAAACACAGAGAAAGTATTGCAAATATTTTATCAGACAGACTCAAATTCACTCCACACACAGTAACTAAGCAGGGTCACCTAACACAAAACATGCAGGCTAGACCCTCCAGTGCCCCACTATTCCTCCACTCATTTTTTGTGCAAGTTTTTAGAAGTAGAGGAAACCTATGCAGATGCAGGGAGAACATACAAACTCCACACTGATGGGGAGAAGAATCAGACCTGTCCCTCTATGCAACCCTGCATGGATCATGGATTTATCTGTATGTCTTTATGAACCAATATCTGTTCTATGCGTTATATATTTCTACAAAAAATACATTTATTTGATAGATATGAGTCAAACGTCTAGGCAAGGCAAGGCAAGTTTATTTGTATAGCACAATTCATACACAAGGCAACTCAAAGTGATGAACAAAACAAGAAAGCAATGTTTTTTAGATGGTAAAAAGCTGCTGATGTTACTGATTTGATGTGGCTATTAAAATGTAAGTCTGAGTCCAGTATTACCCCTAGATTTCTGACCTCGTTTGAAGGTTTTAGGAAGAGAGACTGTAGGTGACAGATGACGCTTTCTCTTTGTTTCTGGGGACCAAAGACAATCCTTTCAGTTTTGTCCGCGTTTAGCTGAAGGAAGTTGTTTTACATCCACTCACTGATCTGTTGGATACAGTGAAGGAGTGAGTCCACTGGTCCATGTTCTCCTGCAGTCAGTGAGACATAGATCTGAGTGTTGTCTGCATAGTTGTGATAGGACACTTTGTTTCTGCGTATTAACTGACCTAACGGCAGCATGTAGAGATTGAACAGAAGAGGTCCCAGGATCGACCCCTGTGGTACTCCACAGGTCAGGGCCATATGATCTGAGACACAGTTTCCAATCTCCACAAAGTACTTCCTGTCTTCAAGGTAAGACCTAAACCAACTTAGGGCGGTGCCAGCGACACCAACCCAGTCCTCTAGTCTCTGTAAGAGGATCTCATGGTCGACAGTGTCAAAGGCAGCACTCAGATCTAACAGTATAAGAATTGAGACTCACAATTGAGGCCATTCCAGACAGAAGCCAAGTCAGTATTTTTGCCACTCCCTTTGGAGATCTTTTCTGCCATTTTAACCTCATTAGTTCTCAGCTCTTTGCGAGTCAATGAACTTCAGCCAGTGCTTCCATTTTTCCTTCTTTCCCACTCCTTTTTGAGCTGACAAATTGTAGAAAGAAATACCTTTGTAAATATAGACTGAAATTGTAAATATACCTACACATGGTGAAACGTGTTGATTGTATATGTATTTTTGTATGATTGCGTGCATTTGCATGTCCACAAACTAAGGAATGCAAATATGGTAATAACCTAGATTATTACATATAATTTATCTCACTAGTTTTTCTTTGCCGATGCAGGGGGATCTGTTAGTGGGACTAACAAGGACTGTGGTGATGGTCTAGAACACTCAGCATTCTACAACATATATGGGCATGTATCAACATTCATGGACATAGGTATTGGTCCATAGGGAGTTGACCAATGTGTTTTTTCTATTTGAACGGTTTTATTCTGTGATCTGTGTTGGCGATATTAACAGTTTTGTAAAGTCCTCTGACATCACTACTGTTGTGATTTAGGGCTATGCATGAACAAATTGAATAGAATTGAATTGAATCCGAAGTCATCTCGTGAAGGGAAGAGGAAACATTTAAGAGCCATTTTTGAATCATCCTCTTGGACCGAACAGAGATGAAAAGATGCCATGGACAAAGGAGATTGGGTTTTGACTGATGCCTGATGAGTCAGAGTCTACTGCTTACCTCACTCTGCCGTATGTTCGAGACTTCTATTGTGCAGCCGGAAGGAAGGAATTTGACCTGAGTCCATTAAATTGTGATATGGACACCTGACCCGCCAGCCTTCACGCAAGAAATGTAATGGTTTTTTCTTCCTCTTCACATGCACCGGCTTGTCTTTATGTCTTTTAACTGCAAAAGGAAAGAACACGGATCACCAAGGAGCCGACCTCGAATCCCTGCGCTCTCTTTCTCTTTGGTTGAGCGTCCGAGTGGTAAGTGAGCAGTGTTGTCACGGGGATCAATTGTTTGAAAGGAAATATTACATCAGTTGGATGAGGAAAAACACAACATTGTAAGGAATTTTTTATGGGTTTTTTTCCGGCTTGTTTTAGATCTAGGATGTTGGTAAGGGTGCCGAGTTTAAACGCATATATTTTTGTACACACTTTTTTATATTATTATTTGACATGAGTTCTGATTTTTTTTCAATCATTACTGACTATGGACCGTGTTGTATTGTGTTCTTAACTCATTGACTTTTTAATGATTTCATTGATTGTCAACGCCCACAGAATATTATGGGCTATGACTATGTGGAAGTTTGAAACCAGATTCTGAAAGACTGGATTGTCTACTTTCATAAGTAAACATAAGTTTGCTAGCTATTTTAGCCCAGTCGAACAGAGGGAAATTTATCAGGAAATTCCGTCAATGGCAGTCAATAATAATAATAATAATAACAATAATTATAATAATTATAATGATGATAATAATAATAATAATAATAATAATAATAATAATAATAATAATGCGACAAAAATAAAAAATTGCACAGAAGTTAAATATGAAAAAAAAAACTTTGGCCTAACTTATACATCTAATTACATTATGCTCTAAATATTCAAGTACATTGTATGTTTTAATAAGAAAATATGCTTCAAAATGAAGAAAAACATGCCATAGTATATGGCACATTACCATCAATGCGGCAAGTTACTGTTATAATGATAGTTTAAGATTCAGGAGCCACTGAAATAGTTGCTCAGGCCGGATTTGGGCCATGGGCCTGACGGGGGATTTACACAGTAGGCGTAAACAGCGCGTACGCGTTTACTGCGCGCTCTCTGCGCGTAACATTTTTTTGGAGTATCTACACTGACCGTGCGCGCAGGTCCGCGGCTTCTGATGCTCTCCCTGTGTAGTCTATGGAGCAGTGTAGAGGACAGTACGAGCCAGAGGACTGATGTAGAGCAACACAAATCACATGCATGTGTTTGTCTTCATGGTCTCTGTGCGCTGGTTTGTCCAGACGCGAGACTTTATGAAAGAAAAAAAACGATGTCCAGAATCACTGTAAAACCTGCTGCTCCTCCTGCTGATGTTTAGACACAAGTGCAGTGTGCGTGCAGATGTGATCTAAAGCCAAGGACCGCTAGAAAAATAAAGTTTTACATGAGATTTCAATGGGAGACGCGTTGGTGCGCGCACAAAATTAGAAATCCATCCTAAATTAGAGCGCAGCTTCGCGTCACATGTCCGTCATACGCGCGTATAACGCTAGAAGTGTAAATATCATCATAGGTTAACATGGAAAAAAGTTACGCGCGTCTGCTGCGCGTATAACGCGTACGTGCTGTAACGCGTGATGTGTAAATTAGCAGTTAGTTTGACAGGCCTGTTCTAGAAATATCCGGAATCCATCATATATTGAGCATCTTATCTTCCTATCATTCCAAACAGAATACATCAAACTATGAAATACATATGTATTATAAAGCATCACACTCACTCCTCGTTCTCAAATCTGGGTCTTTCTTAAAACGATGTAAAAGATGTTTTCGAATAAAATGACTTCGAATAAAATGAAGACTTTCACTTGAATCTATTTTTGCGTATCCCTAATTCACAACAGTGGTCGTCTTGGAGGACAAACACACAGGAGCCACTGGAGCATTGGGTAAAATGCAAATTTAAAATATTTTGTTTTTTTATTCTTGTTGTCTGCTTTTGTGTTATATGGACTCATTGTGTGTCTGAATTAACGACTAAATAATACAAAAACTATAACGACTGGTAGATTATTTCAAATATTTTTACATTCATTTTAAAGGGGTTTCTTGTTTGCTTGTTGTTTTAAATCAATATCGAGATTTCAATCAAGTGTATTTTGTAGAGTCAATTTCTGGAAGGTGCCATTCAAAGTGTTGATCTTATCCACACTTCTAAAAAAGCTTTAATAATGGTTTTGGAGCCAGATTGAGGCATGTTTTCTATATATTCAATTTCACTTTTTTCTTGTATTGTCCTTAATCACAATCGTAATCTCAGAGGACTTAATAAAACCGTTTTGCCAACACAGTTCAGTTCAAACACTAAAAACACAATGATAAAAACTAATGAACACGTTGACACAAATCAATGTTAACGCCATCATTTTTTTTACAACGGCACTTAATGGGCACTTGGCTTTTTTTTGTATCCCCTTGTTTTGATCCATTAGAAAGGGAAGATGAAGGGGCTTTATTTATTTTATTTACCAATTATACATGTTATACATCTGTTTATTGACAGCATTGAAGTGTATGACAGGTTACATCAAGTGCAAGTGTGAAATTAAAACTACACATTTTCAATAAAAAAATCACTTTACACGTTGATTAAAATGATAATTCACGCAAGATAACTACAACTTGTTAAAAGTGCATTTAGAAACATGATGTAATTTGAACAAAGTAAATAATTAATAAGTAATGACAAAGCTTCAACAAATCTTGATTTCTACGTCAGATTCTCAGCAATGTGCAAATGTTACATGTCGTCAATATCTGCAAAAAATAAATGACTCACTGACTTCCATGTTGAAAAATGAGCTCCTACTAACATTTAACAACATTATTTCTTCAGGTAAGCTTCCTAACTCGATGTCCGAATCAGTTATCACACTTATTCATAAAAAGGACAAAGACCCTTTGGAATGCAACAACTATAGACCAATTAGCCTTTTGTGCTGTGATGGGAAATTATTTACAAAAATATTAGCAAACAGAATGAACGAAATCTTATTAGAACTTATACACCCTGACCAAGTGGGATTTGTAAAAGGAAGGAAATCCTCAGACAGTATGATTCAGATTCAGATTCAGATTAATTTATTTGCCATTTGCAGTAAAACCACATTGGAAAAACTGTGCAAGACTACCCCGGTGTGCGCCAGACAGAGAAGGCGACACACACCAGAGCTCTTGCCACGGCGCCATCTTTCCGGCGCCATGCGACAAACAGTAGAATAAACAGCAGAGAGCAATAACATTCAGGTTACAACAGACAGTTGGATAGAAAACATTGTGCTTTGTATAAACCACGGATTTTTTTCACGGGATGAGCACTCCGGCTGCCGGTCCAATGTGGCTGTCAGAGGGGGGCGGGGTCAGGGAGGGGGTGAGTCGGAAACACATTGAGGAGTGGAGGGGAGGGAGAGATCAGAGGGAGGCGGGGGGAGCGGGATCCAAGCTGGAACTGACTGAAAGAGTGTGAATTGTTGTAGAGACCAGATTTATTATGATGGCCTTGGCCCGAGGAATGTGAGATAAGAGTGGGGAGAAGACACAGCAAGGAGAAAACACATCTTCCTGTAACGAGGGACAATATAGTATGCATTTTAGCAGTCAAAAACAGGCAGATATTCTATTAAATCCAATTAAACCGAATTACGGCGCCCTCAGACCCCGTACACAGGGGCAAATCCAAGCCGGGTCAGAGAGTTCAAGCGTGACACACAATGTCATTCAATCTCAATTCCAGAGTTTTATGCCCATCGAGTGAACGAGCTGCGAGATCTTTGATCAACTGTTCCACTAACACCACTCTTCGTTGTCCAGCCACAGCGCTCTCAACCACGACTCGGTTAAGCTCCTTGTACATCCCATCAATTTTGTTGGCCAGCAGGTCGTGAATCTTGCGAACTGCCATGCCTCCGAATTTGTGGTAGAAGAGAACCGCTCCAAACCCAAACAGGAGGATCCCCACCACCAAAAAGCCAAAGATATATACGTCTTCCGAATCTTCAATGGACAGGGTCGACAGACAGAGGGGCTGCCACTTGTACCAGCTGTCAAGCGTATAACCCGCTGGTGAAGTCCCGTCCGGGCACTCGGGCTCTCCAGACCCACGCTTACGTGTTGAAAAGATAGAATCAATTGCGTTGAGGGACCAGTTAATCATTTCCATGAGGAGACTTCTCCACTTAATCTGGAAGGCCAAAGATCTGAACAAACCAACCGCGGCAATTTCTATTGATGCCCAGAAAGCCTTTGATCGGGTTTCCTGAGGTTATTTGCATAATGTTTTAGAAAGGTTTGGCTTCGGCAAAATATTTCAGAAAATTATACATTCTTTATACAATAATTCAACATCCACTGTTACAACAAATGGCCTCAGATCAGCCCCTTTTCAAATTGAACGCGGTACAAAACAGGGGGACCCCTTATCACCCCACCTCTTTATAATTGCACTGGAACCCCTTGCTGTAGCAATGAGAGCTAAGAAGGAAATACAAGGCATACAAATGGCAGGAATAGAGCATAAATTATCAATATTTGCGGATGACGTGCTTATCTTATTATCAGAACCAAAATTTTCCATCCCACCACTTTTGGAATTAGTTAATTCATTCTCTAGCATCTCTGGCTACAGGGTAAATTGGGACAAATGTGAAATCATGGCATTATCAAACCTCTGCTGTGAAAGCGACTTCACAATGTGGAATTTCCGTTGGGTACCACAAAAAATAAAATACTTGGGTATCTATTTGAGCATGGGGCTGGACAAAATAATGCCATACAATTTGGATCCCGTCTTGAATAGGATCCATCAACTTATTAAAGAATGGGATAAACTGCAACTGTCCTTTATGGGGAAGGGTTCAAACTGTAAAGATGGTTGTACTACCCAAACTAAATTACCTGTTTAGTATGCTTCCACTTAACATCCCAGCAAGTACTTTGAACAGCCTCGACCAAACACTTACTCAATTCATTTGGGCAAATAAGAAGCCCAGAATGAACTTGAAGAGACTGCAAGTGAAAACGGAGTTTGGAGGGCTTGGAATGCCTAATATAAAACTATATAAACAATCATTTACATGCTCTCAAATCGCATCTATATTGAGTGATGGACCAAATAGACCGGCATGGGTAAATCTGGAGGCGGAAATCAGTACACCGTTCAATCCAGAAGAATACTTAAGCCAATGCCCATCCCTTTATTTAAAAAACCCAATTATTACCCATACTATTGATTGTTGGCAACAACTCCATAAAAGCAAGGCAATATCCCCCTTTTTGTCAAGAGCGGCATCAGTATGGCATAATCCACTTTTAAAGCTAGGAGAAAGAACTTTTTTCTGGAAAGACTGGTATCTCAAAGGAATAAAACATAAAAGACCTCTACTTTAATAAATTCATGAAATCCTTTGAGGCGCTAAAACAACAATTTGACCTAAATAACAAAGACTTTTGGAAAAATCTACAACTTAGAAATTGCCTCCAGAAAATCTCAAGGCTGAACACCTTTTTCTCTGAGTCATTGATTAAAAGTAAATTTAAACAAATAAAAGCATCATCAAACTCAGTGGGCTCCTTCTACACCTTTTTAATGGAGGAAGCGAACAACCTTAACATTGGGCTAAAAAAGGCTTGGGAAAAAGATTTTCAAATACAGTTTAAAAGGTAAGTAAGTAAGTAAGTAAGTAAGCTTTATTTATATACCACCTTTCACAGACCAGAGTCACAAAGCGGTTTACAATTGTTATTTTTTGGGCACTTGTCCTCTCACTCCACGATGGGAGCGGGGTCGCCGAACAGGAGGCGCATGCCAGACCTATTGTACATATTTTTAGTGGTAGGGGAAACCGGAGTACCCGGAGGAAACCTACGCAGACACGGGGAGAACATGCAAACTCCACTCAGAAAGGCCCTGGTCCGGCCGGGATTCGAACCCAGGACCTTCTTGCTGAGAGGCGAGAGTGCTATCCACTCAGCCACCGTGCCGCTGAGTGGGAAGAGTGGGAAGGGAAGAATGGGCCACATTGGTGAAAAATATGCTGACCCCTATGAGTGATGCAAGATCAAAACTAATACAGTTCAAAATATTGAATAGACTTTACTGGACACCCGTTAAAATGCACAGAGCAAAGCTGAGAAGCTCCTCCCTCTGCTGGAGATGTAACTCGCAAACAGGGACCTTAATACATATGCTTTTCTCATGCAGAGTTATTAAAGCCTATTGGGAGAAAATAACAACCAAATTAAGCGCTGCTCTACGAGTAGAGATCCACCCCACACCAACAGTATGTATTTTAAACCAGTTCACTGTGAAAGGGGAAAAAACTTCTAATACTGTAACATTTGTAAAAGTAGCCCTTACTGCAGCAAAGAGAGTTATCTTGAAGTACTGGAAGGCACCAGAGTGCCCCACATATACAGAGTGGTTCAAAACAATGTCCGAGACTGCCTCCTATGAGAGGCTCATCTATAAAATAAATGGAAAATTAGAAACATTCAATGACACATGGGAACCCTTGTTCAAACAAATGTAAAAGCATCCCTAAAGCACCACAATGCAATCTAGACTGGCTGGGGGGTAGGGGAAAGCACAGGGGTGGAAAGAAAAATAAATAAATACATAATAATAATAATAATAATAAGAAATAAAATAAAAGGAAATAACATATACAGTGTGGGGCAGTATAGGTCTCAGGACACTTTTGCATGTATGTATGTATTGGCTGTATGTAAGATATCATTATTTGTATTATGAACTTTTAAAAACGCCATGTATACTTCAGCTTCTAATTGGAAAGGAATGAGTTAATGTAACAATAGCCAGACACATTTTGTTTGTTTGCATGATTGCACATCCACCTTTATATGTGTAGATATGTATGCATGTATATGTATATGTATGGGTGTATATGCATGGGTGTGTATAGGTGTACCTGTATGTGCATGGGTATGTGTGTGTGTGTGTGTATGCGTATGTATGTATGTATGCATATGGAGGTGTGTGTATGTATATGTGTATGTGTATATGTATATGTATGTATGTATGTGTATGTATGTGTATGTGTGTATGTATATGCATATATGTATATGTGTATGTGTATATATATGTATATATGTATGTATGTGTATATATATATGTGTATGTATGTGTATATATATGTGTGTGTATGTGCGTGTGTATGCGTGTGTGTATATATATATTTATAGGTGTGTGTGTGCATGTATGTGTATGCATGTATATATGTGCCCATGTGACCATGTGTAGGTAGATGCGCTTATGTGTATATGTATATATGTATAAACAAATCTTTCATTTTATCCATCCTTCCTTTTTGGTTTATATATATATATATATATATATATATATATATATATATATATATATATATATATATATATATATATATATATATATATATTTTTTTTTTAGTCCTTATTTATCATTATTTATCATTATCTTGTGTGGCTACAGTACATCTTGACTGAGACCTGAATGCAAGAATACTGTATACTACCTTTCATAATAATATAAAAAAAAAAAAAAAAAAAAAAAAAAAAAGAAAAATGCTGCAGTGATTTTCAAAGGCTCCTTCAGAACATTGGCGTGAACTCGACACAGGGCCGTCAGTCTGATCATAAGAGCAGATCACAATAGACTATCACTCATTCCAACATGCCTTTAGGATAACTTTCCAATCATCCTCTTTTCAGATTAACATCAAAATAATGTATTTTTAAACTTTGTACCAAAACAGTTGTGTTCTACCGGGGGTAAGAATAAAAGTCATTATAATTACAGTACCATCACACTGTTGCCAGACTCTCTGTGACACACTTCGTCTTGAAAATGTGAGACAGGCTTCTTCTCTGACTCTGTTCAAATCCAGGTCACAAAAATGTTCTGTTTAGCTGTGTATACAACTGTACTGTGATTATTATTTATGATACAAATAAAAATGATTGTATAGCACAACCTATTAAACATGAGTACTTAGTGTATTTTGTATTTGCTTTCATTTAAACACATGCAGTGCTATTTTTAATGTCGTTGGGAACTATATACAGTCACAGCAACGATTCACTAAAGAAACTGTCTAATGGAAGGCTCACTCTGCTCTGTGATCGGATAATCTGCTTGAAAACCATAAACATAAACGTTGTCTACTCTCTATTTAAGATTAAATTCACAGTAATTCTGGAAAATGTTATTTAAAATGAAAATATTAAATAAGGGTCCCTTTAACAAAATGGCTGATTTGCCCATTGCAGATTAGAGTAATTAAAACAGTTCTTGATCCATAAAGACAAAACAGATTAACACATGTTTATAGGAATCAAGCCAACGGATAAATCCCACGTTCTCAGACCCGGACAATTCAACTTACTTTGTGGCCTGGATTTTTAGTCTAACATAGGGTCTTAGTCTACGGGCCAAATCACACACATACACAAAGTACCACATTTATCAAACTTGACACTTGAAATGGTTCAACTGAATTTTTATAACAGCATTTTCTACAATTGTTTGAAGAATTAAACGTCTAAAACAAGAATGTACAGTAAAACTTATTCTGAGTCTGATAAAACTGGACAAGTGACAAACCAGATTACATAACTCACTTAATTGTTAGTTTTGTAATACTAACTATTTGGACAACACAAATGTCCGAAAAGGAAAATCATAACAAATGTAGAATAAAGCCAAGCAGATCTGGGAAGGCAAGTTTATTTGTATGGCACAATTCATCCATCCATCCATTTTCCCCTTTGACCATTCCTGGGTCTGGGGTTGGCAGTCCTT
Organism: Knipowitschia caucasica; assembly: GCA_964034765.1. Taxonomy (NCBI): domain Eukaryota; kingdom Metazoa; phylum Chordata; class Actinopteri; order Gobiiformes; family Gobiidae; genus Knipowitschia; species Knipowitschia caucasica. The sequence continues at coordinate 9,755,408 of OZ035826.1, forward strand.
CTAAAGTACTCTGGGTCACAGGAAGTCAGTGCAGGGACCTGAGAACTGGACTAATGTGAGCGTACTTCCTGGTTCTAGTCAGGACTTGAGCTGCAGCCTTATGAACTATATATGTGAAAAATAGTACTGTCTTTTAAATAGATTATGGCAGTGGGCCAGATCACGTCGCTCGGAAGGCAAGCAATGGGCTTCACATTGAGAGATCCAATCCCAGATGAGTCCAAGACCAAAACAGAACTATTTAAAAGGTAGATTTCATTTCCTTTGAGCCCAAATCCAACTAAGCACTCATCAAAGTCTTGAGCAATGCTTTTTATCGAGTCGAATTAAAGCTCTCAGCAAGATTAAGAACACCTTCAAATCATACTGTACACTCCCATGTTGCTAATTATAACCTAAAACATCTTCCAATGTCAAACCCAAAACTAAGCCAAAGCAACAGAATCCCCCCACACTTCAAATTCAAGGTGTCTTATCGGTCACCGGCTTTTTATTTAGGCCAACACTGAGTCTTCACAGTCAGGGTCAAATCATAAGTGAATAATACCAAGTGCGTCAGACGGGAAAAAAGACCGTGCAGGTGACTTCTGAAAGTAAGTCGCGAGGAAACGGCTTTGTTCTCTCCCCTTCACCTATGCACGCAAAAAAAAAACAACCCTTCTCCCTTCCCTTGCCTTCTGCCATGCTCTCCACGCAGCCCCAGTTAGCCAAAGAGCCCCAGCTCAAAGGCAGCGAGATGAAAAAGCGTTGAAATGTTGCATGTTTAAAAGGGATGCGTTCCGTTATAGTTCAAAAAGGCGTCTCTTTCTTGACCTCCACGGAACGCAACGTGAGGCAACAGAACAGAGGCATCGGAAGGACTTTAGAAAAACAAATCTCCTTGGAGAGTTGAGCCCTCTAATTATGAAGGGCTTCCATGTTGGCATAATAAGGCTTTTATGTGGTCAAACAAAGAATGGATGCCGTAGACTAGAACACACTTATCTAAATGTGCTATATTTATTAGGCATATAAAGCTGGTATTTATTATAGGTCGTAAAAGGAAAAAAAAAGGATCAAAGGATATTGCGTAGCCATCCGTTGTTGGGACCAGTGATTACAATGTTGGTTGATCCCAGGGTCAAGCTTGTATAAAGCTTAATTAATAGAAGCAAAAAGATCCAACATGCTGCTATAATGGAATTCATAACCAAGCAGATTTTACTCTATAAAGAAAACAGAAATGCATTACAATGGCTGGAGGGTTCCATCTCCGTAAACGAATAAGTGCGGAAGCCAAGCCCCATAAAAAGTGTGCATTATGCAGTGGCATTGTCAACAGAAGGCTAAAGAGGGGTTTACTATTTCACTTAATCCAACTGAGATGCTAGATTTATGCAGTCAAGGATAGCTTCATTAAATCAATTACTCTTAATGGCCTTTGAGAGCACTCTACTGCAGTTGATGGGTCGGTGTCAGTGGGGGCGGGTCCCAGCTTCAAAAGATCCATGAGCACATGCGTTGACATGCTGCATTCTCACTGCCGGCTGGTGGGGGTATGGCGTCTCCTTTCCTCTCAAAAACAACTTTACAGGATGGTCCAATAGTCTGCTCTTGGCCCAACGCTACCTTCCAGATGTGTGTCAATGCTAAGAGGAGTTTTTATTTTTTTTATTTTGAACAAGTACTCAAACCAATGCGCAAATGCGTTTTTACACATTTTCCTGCCCCTCGGCTAATTTTAAAAAGTCCCATAGAAGGCAAAATGGTGGGACATTAGTTTCAACGGCGGAGATAGGCGTGACAACATACAGTATGTTAATATTTACAGTCTATGGTCGTTGTTGGCAGAATGATTGATAATTCCTGACTTGTACTGTAGTTTGATGGTGATCTAATCACTATAGCAACACGCCCAAATGCCCACGTCCTCCGTTTAGTGTTTGTACTGGCCATAAGTCAAGAAGCAAACTACATCTACACACTAAAAGAGGATCTATTAAATGTCTTTCTGATTGTTTGATTGTTTGATTAATCCAATGAGTTGCAAAGTGAATGGTAAATATTGTCAAGACGTTGATGAGTGTAAAGCGAAGCCACAAATGCTGATGCTGAAGACTCACCACTCGCTTTAATGATGGCCAGTTTTTATAGCGTCTCTAATCAGCACAGCAGCTTCCAGTTGTGCAAACAGCACTAGGCTACACAATGTTTTTCTATGTTCTTTGTGTCGGTTGAATTGACCTTTTTTTAGTATATCTGAAAATACAATATACCATTGTTTAGGATGTCTCTGTGATGGAGAAGTGTGGACTCTGTGGGAGCTGTGCCGGAGAGAAGGATGAGGGCTCTAATGCAGGGCATCCTGGGTAACTCCAGACCCCTCTGCATGACACTATGGCCACTCAGAGGAGTCATCATAGCAACAGGCTTATATCCTTCGCCTGTCAGAAAGTACAACACACCAGTTTGAGTCTTCTGCTGCTGGACACCTGAATTTCTCCTATGGGGAATCAATAATGTATCTATCCTTCTTGAAGTGGGGCTAAATAGGTTATCAAAATAGCAACCCATCATTCAACACTGTAGAATGGTCACATTTGTCAATCTTCAAAACTGTAACAATACCACAATCATTACAGAAAAATACAAAATAATACTACTGTTTAAGAGCCCAAATCGTGCCATTGTTAGAATTTGAGGTGCATTTGTCTATTCTACAGTTTTCTGTGAGAATGAGTTGGATATTGAGATAATTTGTTATACATATTTAAAAGTTACAGAATAAACGATAGAGATTGCCCTCTTTCTTTCCCGCCTGTAGAGCTCTGGCAGTCACAACAAACATCATTTTTACAATCTGCCTTGAATACACCACTACGGACTGCCATTTTTTTTTTCTAAAAATGGCTTGGTTTGTACTGTTATCTGCCATGAACATCGAGAAATGAACATTTCTCTATTTCCTTCAGCTCAGATAGTTAATTGAGAGTTGTTAGAAATACAACTTTGTCCACCTAATGCTATTTTTTTATGTAGTATATGCACTCAGAAAATTTCAAATTTACTTTCAGTCATTCAGTTGATTCTACATCTCATGCCAAAGACTTGTCCAGGCTGCTCATGTTCTGAGTCAGGACCATCCTATTTATGGTAATCAGTTTTTGATCCAGTTTAATCCAACCAATGTGGCTTGTCACAATTTGACACGTTGGCCTTAAGTTTCCAGTAACTACATTTCGATTGCAGGACAAGGTAAGTAAATGTCAATTATCCCAAAGGCTTACGTTACTTGGGGTTGGCGGCCCTTGTCCAAATACAATGTTTCTACCAGATAGATCCAAACATCTGTTTTTTTCCCCTTCATCTCGCCCTAAGCCACATTCCATCCATTAAACAGCTGCACGATCGATTCTGTCAACAAGATGCAATACTTTTAGCTGTGAACTGAAAACGTGGCTGTTGAGTGGCCAAACCTGTCAGCACTCATTGAAGAATATGTTTTGATGGAGAAATGTTATGTAAATTGTAAATTGAAATGCGAATTTACCTGATGCAGAATGAATGAAACTTTGTTAATGGAACGCATGGATGCACCTAAATATTATATTGTAAGATACCCTTTGAATCTGATACTATGAGGAACCTTTTCAAGTATATGCAATATTTATCTCAAAATCTTCCAAAAGATATTGGCATACAGTATCTGCCACATTGTGTTTTTTCATTCTAACAGCATGGACAATGGTAAGTAAGTAAGTAATCTTTATTTATATACCACCTTTCACAGACCAGAGTCAGAAAGCGGTTTAAAATGTCCATATTCACACTTCTTGTCCTTATTTCAGCAGGTGTGCTAAGTTAGTATTCACTGCTGCTCTGGAACTAACCAATGGCAAGAGCCGTTTCAAATTCTGACTGGAAGAGCAGGTTGCAGATGCTACCAATTTGCTACCAAAACAAAAAAACAACCACAGAGAGAAATGTTCACAGCTGCTTCTCCAAGAAAGAAAAGCTTGGTGTTCAGTTAATTAAACCCCCTCAGTATTTTGGGGGCACAGGACAGAAGGTCCGTAAGTCAGTGCCATATGCTTGTGCCATTATTCCACTGCTACCTACGGTTTACTGCACCCAGCTCGACTCAAAACAGTGTGACATCACAAACTGGAAACTATTTTGTGTTTAGTAACTGCACTGCAAAAAATGATAGAATAAGAAGAAAAAAATGCTTGAATCAAGTGTTTTTTTATCTAAATTTGAGTACATTCTGACTGTGATTTGCCAATGGGACAAAGCCGTTTAGTGTTAATTCAAGAAGTGTTGCTTTGTTTTCTCATTTCAAAGAAGACATTTCTTGTAACTTTTTAAATGACAACTAAACCCCAGTGCCCAGTCTTTCTCCATCCACATGAACATTTGAAAATTCTGTCTAAAAAGTGGGTTTCCCGGAGAACCAGGGGACAAGAAGAGGGGCTTAGAGTTGGGCGCGGTCTGGGCTGTGATTGTCAATCACGCACATCGCTTGTCAATCACACGAAAACAATCAGACAGTTGTCATTGCTGCCTTAAAGCAATAGTTTACACAGATCTAGACAGTTGAACCCAAGCCACAGCATTCTTAGTAGCAGTAGTGGCTTCAAATCGCCAGAATACTCCAACTCCAAAAAGCTGCCAAGTTTGTGAGACTTAGCAGCTTTTATACCACTGCACTGGATTGATGTCACACACAGGCCAGGCACCAAATTCAAAAGTAGTGCCACTAAAAATGTAGAAAGGGCGCCACACAGACGGTTTTAGGCTCAAAAGTGAGATTTTATCAAATTTGTCCTAAAATGTCCAAATTGACCATGACATGTAGAGTGCACTATAAGTCACATATTTATGCAGTTTATAAGTTAAAAAAAAGTTGTTGATTTGATGTTAAGTTGTCCTTTAAAACAAGATAATTATGCTTGTCCCATTGACAATTCTTTTGTCAGAACGGCTGAAATTTAGATACATTTTACCATATTTGAGCATCTTATTGAGCATTTAATTTTCAATCACTTTTTACAATGCCTACTACAATCAAACAGTTGACACCAGTGTATTTCCCAGGCATAACAAAGCAGCGCATGGCAGTGTACCTTTTATATACTAAATTAAAGAGGACTGATGAAGTGAAATGGACTATAATGGGATTTTAATGACAGAATGTTGTTACAGCCTTCCATCATCATTGTCCATGATCCAAGTGCAGAGGACCACTGTGGTTTGAGCAAGAACCAGGAGAATGAGGAAACTACTACACATTCAATTGACAAGAGTAAACAAACACGTATCTGCTCTAGATGTTTAGCAGATGAAGTAAGTATTGATATGTGTGGCACAAGGCTTCTCTTCATGATTTATTTTACTCTGAAACAGCTCTGATTCGTGTTATAATCTGCTCTGACCTGGAGCATGAGGTCCTTTTGACACAGATATAAAAACATGTATCGATCAGCTGACCACTCTCACCTCTCAGCAAGATGGTCCTGGGTTCGAATCCCGGTTGGAACAGGGCCTTTCTGAGTGGAGTTTGTGTGTTCTCCATGTGTCTGCTTAGGTTTACTCCGGTTTCCTCTACCACGCCTTGATCTTTCAGCGGGGGCTTCAGACAAAGTGGGGTTAAGTGCCCAAGGACACAACAACAGCATACATCAGTGGGAGTCGTGCTAAACATTATTCAATGTTAATTTAGATTTCTATAACAGTATATAATGTATGTTTGTTCTCCATGATTGGCTGTAGTTACTGTATTATAGACTTCCATACGACTGCAAAAGGGAGTAGATTTCTACAATTTTTGTTTTATAAAAGTTGCTCTCTAATTGTAAAGTAAGAAAGAAAGAAAGAAAGAGGCAGGTGTCGTAATCAAAGGAGATGTTTATTGATTCCATTAGCAGAGCGACTCTCCAAATGCAGTTGTCCGTATTGACATTTTCACACATGGCTCTATGGGGCCAGCTGTGCACGGCTCTTCAAGACGTAACATACAATGATTCATGCGACAACTGGAGGGTCTCTACCATTTTACATCTTCCACTTTTTTTTCTCAATAATAAATAAATGAAAAGAACAGTTGAACCAAAGGTACTTGGACATAACTCCTTTGACCAATCAGATCAATGTATTCCTCCGAAGAACTTCTCAAAAACAACATGCAAGTAATAAATCAGTAGGCGCAGTGGTTAGCACTTGTGTTTTACAGCAAAATGGTCCTGTGTTCGATTCCACCTCCAGGCCTTTCTGTGTGGAGTTTGCATGTTCTCCCCGTGTCTGCGTAGGTTTCCTCTGAGTGGAAACCAAATTAAAAGACATTTTTATGCATGCATGTTTTTCGGATAGGCAGACACTTATTAAGATTAGACAGATAAGACTGCATCTCATATAATTTGCTGATCTACTATGTAAATTGCATTTCTAATTTGCTGGCAAAAAAAAAATCTCATTTCCAGGAAAGTCAGACCATTTGTTTGGACTCAAAAACATGTTATAAAATGTTTTCTATTATTGTCATATATTATTAAACTGACCTCAAATGTCTGTCAGTCAAAAGCAGTGGTCACTTCTCCCCAAAGGAATCGGCGTCATACATTACACAGGGGAAAAAGTAATCAGTTACCACCAGCTAATGATAATTTCTTATTTAGCATAATAAAAAGGCAAATATAAGATCTCTAGCTTTAGCATGATAAAGAGGCCGCATTTGGCTCGCAGGCTGTGGTTTTCCCTCTGGTGTTGAACATATGGACAAAGGTTGGCCTTATGTAACGCATGAGTCACTGCTGCGTCAAGTCGATATAATGAAAGCAAAGAAAGCCTGTTTGCATTAATACGGCCAATCGCTGCGTAAACAAAGGCCAGCCTAAATGCAGGTCTGGCTTCGGGACAACCTGCCCCAAAACAACCCCAAAACTAACATGCACTCGCAAAACTTTATTGTGGATGATTCTAAAGGATGATTTATCCAGTGCAGAGGAAATGCACTGATATCACAGCTATCTAAAAACCATCTTCCATCTCAATATCCCTCCTCCATCCGTCTGACTCTGTGTTTTAGTATTCACATGCATGGATGTTTGGCCACCAACAAATATCTTTATAATCAACTAATATAGCAATCATTCTCTTGATTAATCCATTAGTTGTTTAAAAGGTCATGTGAGTCTATAGAGCGATGATATGAGACTTGAGCTGAATTCAAAGTCTAACAGCTGAGGACATTCTAATAGCCTCATTAAAAAGTGATATTTACACAGTTCACGTTTAACCCAGTAGCACCCTTGGTTACAAATATGTCACATAAAGTAACTGGTAAAAGACTTTTCGGTTCAATGCAGTAACTAATGCATCTACCAAAGAACCCAAAGAAGTCTAATATGCATTGTTTTTTCGACACGTATTTTTGGGTTCTGGTTCTGCAGGGTGAAATGATGTTTATTATCAACTAGCTTGGGCTGTAATGCTTTATAGGTTATTACAATTACAATCCAATGTTTGCTATCAGAATCTTCCTAACTGCTAAAATAATATCATTAAAATGTATACACAGATATTACAACATTTTACGTTTTATCTGATGTTAACAGCATGAAGTGTTGGGGACACTTGTAATAAATATTCTAAATATTGGGGGCTTCATAATGTTGTAGAAATATTTTATATAATGGGGCTTCACATTACAGTGCCTTGACTTAAAAAACCTTTTTGGCGTTAAATATAGACCAAAATCATGCATCTGCTGTATGTTCAAACAGCTATTAATTAACAGAGATTAATTAACTAACAAATTCATTCATTCAATTGCAAAATAGTTGAGACTAACAAGATTTCACCTCGGATTGTAATGTCAAATAATATGTACATATTATAAAACTCATTTCTGACTTTCCCTCATTCTTCCCATCTACATTTTTTCCACAATAAGTTTATCAGCGATTTCACCACTTCCAAATACACGGAAACAAGCACTCGCCACAATCATACTTTTACATCTGTTCGGGTAAAACCACATTCCATTCAGTTAATTAAAAAAACAAAACAATAATGCGTACAGCTTTAAGTTACCTCCAGCAGAAGAAAAGCCGAGACAGAAATGGAGCAACACATTCCAGACGCAAGCAGAGTGACCAGAAGCTGCTCCAAACAATCGCTTCAAGTTTCCTTTGTGTCCTAAAAAAGACATTCTCATTTATCAAAGTTGAGCAAAAACAAGGGCACAATGTGTGTCACTTTGTGAAACTGTTTACAAGTGCACAGTGTCGTCCCGATCCAGGCCACAGCAGCCCTAGACACACGCTGCTCCAAAATAAACGTGTCAAAGAACCAATTTAGATTAGATTAGATTAGATTAGATTCATTTTATTGGCCATGTGCAGTAAAACTACATTGGAAATACATGCAAAAAGAGGTACTCTGTGTGCACCGACAGAATAAAAAGCACGATACAATGTAATATAAATACACATACACTGAATATAAAATAATAAATAATTAAAAAAAACAGCTGACACTGTGGCACCGATCGACAAAACAATACAAGGGGTAAAAGCAGTTTAAAAGCAGGTAAAAGCAGGAATTAAAATGCTCTGTTTAGGCACCTAACAGCCTGTGGAAAGAAGCTGTTAGCATAGCGAGATGTCTTACATCTCAGTGACCGGTATCTTCTGCCAGAGGGAAGAAGCTGGAACATGGCTTTCCCAGGGTGGCCAGAAGAGTCACCGATGATTTTAAGAGCTTTGTTTAAAAGTCTGGATTTGTAAAGAACCTCCAGAACAGGAAGCTCACAGCCCACGGTCCTCTTTGCAGAGCGGAGCACCTTGTTTAAAGCTCTCTTTTCTTTATCTGTGATGTTTCCAAACCACACAGACACAGAACCAACAAGTAAACTTTCAATGGTGCAGCGATAAAAGTTCAGCAGAATCTTAGAGTTAGTGGTAAATTCTCTAAGTTTCCGCAGGAAGTAAAGACGCTGACGGGCTTTCTTTACGACCCGGTCAGTGTTTTTAGCCCATTTCAGGTCGTTAGACAGAGTTAAGCCCAGGAACTTGCACTCCTCTACGATCTGCACCTGGGAGTTGTCAATAACAACAGGAGTGTGAGAACTGCTATGACTGAAGTCAAAGACAAGTTCACAAGTTTTTGCAGTGTTCAGCTGGAGATTGTTTACTTTACTCCACTGAAAAACATGTTCGATCTCTGCTCTATAAGAGGAATCATCATTGTCACTGATGAGACCGATGATGGTGGTGTCATCAGCATATTTGATGATCAGATTTGAGTCAGAGGAGGACACACAATCGTGAGTGTACAAAGTAAAAAGCAGGGGACTCAAAATACATCCCTGAGGAAAACCAGTGCTCACAGAAACAACATCAGAAAAACAGTCATTGATTTTTACTCTCTGAGATCTGTCAGTTAAAAAACTAAAAATCCATTTACACATGGCAACATTCAGACCAAGGGACATTAGTTTTTCAACCAATATGCTTGGGACAAGACAATTAAAAGCAGAGCTATAATCAATGAACAGCATTCTCGCGACAGATTTACTAGTGTCCAAATGAGTGTAGACAGAGTTCAGAGCAAAGGAGATGGCATCCTCCACACTCCTGTTCTGTCTGTAAGCAAACTGGAGCGGGTCAACACTCACAGGGATCTGGCTCTTAATAAACTCCAGCACGAGCCGCTCAAAAGTCTTCATAAGAACAGACGTGAGAGCCACAGGGCGGTAGTCATTGAGACATGTCACTTCTTAGGAACTGGAATAATGGTGGACCTTTTAAAGCTCACCGGCACCGTACAGCTCCTGAGTGACAAGTTAAAAATGTCCGTTAAAACAGGGGCAAGTTGCTCGGAGCACAGTTTCAGGACGCGGGGAGGAATGCAGTCCGGGCCTGCGGCTTTCCGAGCTGTGGTCCTGGACAAGACCCGCCGTACTTCATCCTGAGTCACTGTGAAGGCACCCTGACATTCGGGGAAGACAAAAGGCAGGGGATCAGCAGATTCAAAGCGGCAGTAAAAGTCGTTGAGCTCGTTTGGCAGAGTTTGGCCAGCAGCAATTTTCCCTGCACTTGGTTTCCAGGACGTGATAAGACTGATCCCCTTCCACATGCGTCGGGGGTCCTCTTCCCCAAAGAAGCCCTCTAACCTGTCCCCATAGGAACGCTTAGCAGCTTTTATAGAGCGTTCCACAGCGTAGCAGGACAGCTTGTAAGCGCCCTCGTCACCGGATTGAAACGCCAGTGTCCGCTCCTTGATTCTAAGTTTGACATCAGTGTTCATCCAAGGTTTTTGGCCGGAGTGTTCTTTGATAATTTTATAGGGGACACAACAATCAATGCAAAATTGTATGTATCCTGTCACAGCCTCACAGAATTCATCAACATTCTCAGAGTTAAAAACAGACCAGTCTGTGGCATCAAAGCAGCCCTGCAGCTTCATGTTAGCCTCCTCAGACCAGCACTGCACAGTGCGGGAAGTAGGTTTGTGCTGTTTGTTCCTCTGTGTGTAAGAAGGAAGAAGGAGAACAGCGAAGTGGTCAGACTTCCCAAAAGCAGGTCTGAGACTGGACCTGTAAGCTGCCTTCACGTTACTATAGCAGTGATCCAGGATGTGAGCTCCCCTGGTAGGCTGACTCACATGCTGATAAAAGTTCGGTAATACAGACTTTAAGTTACATTTGTTAAAATCACCACCAACTATAATCACAGCATTGGGGTGAGCAGCTTCATTGAATGTAGTGAATGTAGTATTTATTTAACCATTTAAACGTTTATTGTTGAATTACGTTTGTGTTATTAACCCTATGACATTAGTTTTAATTTTATCTGGAATACCGTATTTCTAAGTTCTAGAAACGTATGACGGCATGTATCATTAATGGCAAGTAATGTGTGTCTCCGCTGTGATTGGTCCGTGTGTGTGTATTGGAAGGTAGCACGGAGCGGCTGCAGCAGCGACATGGACGAGGCACTATGGAGCAGAGAGCTTTGTGCTTCGAAGGAAAAGCAGTTTGGGCTCAGAGCCTGATATACAGGAGACTGTGGACTATCTAACATATATATAACTTATATCTAACATATATATAACTTATATCTAACATATATATAACTTATAAACTGTGCAGTCGTTTGTTTTGCACTGTTCCTGTCTTTGTTTGAATCGTAGCTGCGTTTGTTGCTTTCCTCCTGCACTCGTAAATCGTTCATGTTTGTCTCAGATATTTACCACTATTATTGTTTTGCTGTTTGTGCTGAAAACTAATAAATAATAACTATGTTTCCAATAAGAACTGTGTCTTTATTCAAAGCATCACAGTTGAAATGACTTTTAAAATAATAAATCCATAACCGTGGAAGCGGCTGGTGCTATGAGACTTGGGTGGCATCTCTGACTGCCACCCCCCTGACCCAGACATGGATTAAAGGGTAGAAAATGGATGGATGGATGGAAATCCATAAAACTATCACATAAACCTACAGTAGAAACACGTGTAATGAGCTCAAACAGATTTGTTTGTTATTGTTGTTCTGAAGAGGACAAAGTAGCAGCGTAAATGGGACCGCTCCTGTGTGATCGCCCTCATGTGGTTTGTTGTGGGATTACAACATTCTCCTCAAAACTCCGTAAGGGGAACGCGCCAGTATAACATCAATTGTGCTTACGTAGGTCCACCGCAACCGCTAACGTAAGCCACGCCGCGCAAGTATACACTAGGCTTTAGACCAGACATACACACAAACGGGCTCGCCCAGACGAAGCCAACACTCTCTTTGAAAGCCCTGAATCACACCTCGTTTTATCACACACACCCACTAACTAAAAAAAAAAAAACAACAACAAAAAACACTGTTCTCACACTGTTTGACTGTTACGAACAACTAAACAATAACATTTCCTCACACGTCTGTGATGATATCCAGCAGTAACAGTGACCTACGCACCCACACACACACTACACCCTAAAATGTTTTCAATCTGAGTAGAATCCCCCCTCCCCCACTCTACTGGGGCAGCACGGTGGCAGAGTGGATACTGTAACACTCTCGCTTCTCAGCAAGAAGGTCCTGGATTTGAATCCCGGTCTGAACAGGGCCTTTCTGAGTGGAGTTTGCATGTTCTGTGAGATTTCATAACACTTTTAAGCAACTTTTGTTAAGGTTAAACTCAACCTTCTATCAATGTGCAGAAGCCAGTACTTTTCCCTTGTTTTGTCTATCTGAAGGCCAAGCTACATGACACCGTGGAAGCTGCTGATTGGAGGTCTCCATGCCTCCGCTCTGTATAATACACTTGCATTCTGTTGTATCTGTGCTCGTGTGTTTTGTTCGTGCTGTCTCTACCATCGACAATAAAACATGTCTTCTGTCGGAATTTATGACACGATCCCAGACTTGGCACATCTTCTTCAGTTCTCTCCGTTCTCTGGTTTCCCCTACCACTAAAAATATGTACAATAAGTCTGACATGCGCCTGCTGTACTGTCACCCCACTCCATCTCTGTGTGGAGTGAGAGGACAAATACCCACAATTGTAAAGCGCTTCATGACTCTGGTCTATGAAAGGTGCTATATATATAAAAATTACTTACTTACTTCCTTCCTTTTATTCTGTATGAATTTCATGTAAATATTGATTTGCATTGTTTGTCTGTATAATGCCATTTGTCACATTCACAAAAAAGTATTGTATTGTAGATAGTTTGTTTATAGTTTGAATCAGTTCTGACAGGTTTGCGAAGACGTGACCCATGTGTGACCTCGACAGCGAGAGGAAGCGGCGTTCTGCAGCTTCACCGACCGCCGCCTGAGGACGAGCCTGGCATGTTCTGTGAACCAGTGCACTTAAAAACATTATTGGTTTTGGCCATGTGCCTCGGAGCCTATCACACGTAACCTTTGTGGGACGGTGTAAACAGCAGAACGTATCACGAAAATTAATGTCAGATATGAAGGTCAAGCTGGAAGTACATCGACTGCAGGCTCCGGAGTCAGCGCCAGGTTCTGGGAGCGATGTGGCTTTGGGCAGTCGCCATTCCAAACATTCAGTCACGGAAGAAATGCTAAGAATAACATGTATTTTGTATTGCTGTTGGTTGCTACATACTGTGATAAATAACACTGAAACTCTGAGAGAGAGAGAGAAAAAATATTATGTTATAGTTAAACCCTAAAAAACAGTGTCCATTCATCGGATATGTAAGTTGCCTTTGTGTGTGACATCACAAGCCTATAGTGGCAGCTTAAATATATGTGCAGGTCACTTGTATATGTTTTGAGTGAATGTCTTTATCTCCTGAGACAATCAACATTTAACAAATATGTTCTTTGTCAGTAAATATCAACTATTCTCTCATAAAGCTCTGTAGAACTGGTGACGATATGAAAAAAATAAATAAAAAATCATATGCATAATGGCTGCTAGAATTGACTTTAAGACAGAGGAAGAATGTGGTGGGTTTGAGAATGGAATAACTATCAAATAATAATCTGTGAAAATACTTTTTTTATTTTTTGGCTCAGAGCAGGAGGAAGAAGAACCTCGAAAACAGCCAAAACAAGAACTAAACCAGGACTAAACCAGGATGCACATGGCTCTGCAGTGCTGGTGGACACGTGCCTTCACCTAGAGGTCAGATTCTACCGTGACTGGATTAAACACGTGCTGCTAACATGATTTTCTCCAAGGAGGAAGTACTCGTTCATTAGATTCTCTGTAATGTGACGTCTCTGGAGGATCTCGGACCCAGACACCCGCAGAGAACTTTATGTAAGTCCACCAAAAGCTGCTCGAACTCATCTTCATCTACATCAAAGCCTGCTCTCCACTTCTACTTTATGTTTTTGTGATATCGCAGGTGATTGTGTTGGTTTTTCTGGAACACAAATTTATTTTGGACTTGATTTTGGTTTATCCGTCAGTGTTTGTCTCCGGTAAATATTTGGGAAACTAATTTGTAAATAATCCCCACCAATTTAACAGAATGATTGAAGCTGGATTTGAGTCCTGGATTATTGCTGGATGCCATATTATTCATTTGGCACCATATTTCACATAGATCGGCATTTCATAAGAGTGAAAAGTTTGGGAACCCCTTCTCTAACAATTACTTTTCTCCCCCTTGTAAGTGTATGTTTCCCACAACTTTGAGAAGAGAATAAAACACGATTACATTGGCTACACACTATGCCAAGCAACCTACGTATGTCAAACATGATTTAAATATTGTAAAATGTTGTTTGTGGCATTGTTGAGAGTTGACTCATAACTGCAATCTTAATATTGAGTATGTTTTGATATGTCCGCGGCACAGAAGTGTCACTGCAGTCTGCTAAATTAGCCAAACAGCAAACGTTATGCGTCCCCGAGGGCCAATTAAAATGGCTCCTCTATAAAAACAAGCCGTAAAAGAGATATTAGAAATGTACTGGAGACCGCGCATCTGTCTGTACAATGAGCTGGGGTTTATGTCGGTGGAAAGGTGGACGAGACATGATTGCTATGCACAGAGGGGCCTGGAGACTGGATTTAAGGAATTCATGAAAGGCAGTGGTGACAATAATAGTCAAATGATATTTTTACGGCATTTCATCTTCAAAATGTGCTTCTGGGAGAACAACGTTGGATTATAATTTTAGTTTTTGTTACATTTTACAATCTATGATGAATAATATATCTGAAATAAATCCTTTGATGCAAACGTTACTTTATCGTCGACTTTTTGAAGATATGTTGGTGGTCATGCAACATAAAAACTTTGCATCAGGTAAAATAATAAATAATAATAACAATAGCAAGTATCATGTTGATTCATAAACATTTAATTTATAGTTTTGCTTTAATTGGGAGCAGAACATCAAAAGATCGGGTGTTGATATTCATTTAACTTACCTATAAAAGCAATTTGAGACACTCAGATCGCTTCGTAATCACATTCATAACCAGTTTTTTTCCAGACGGAACTGGTTATGCCGATTGTCCAGAGTTACCAATATATTGTTCAGAGATTTACCAATACGTATTGGTCAGAATGATTTGTATTCGTTTCCATTCTATCAAAATAAATGCGTTGAACGTGTTTTGGTGAATCAAGAAATGTAAGTTAAAGGAGCATGTTTTCTCTGCCTTGCTATATCATGAGCTGAACTACTTTTCTGCCTTTGGTCCTGTGTAAACATCACAACCACCAGATTAGGATTGAGAAAGAAAAGGTTTAGCAAATATAACGGGCAGGCCATTATGACTGCATACAAAGTCATCAAATTTGGGAAATTGGGTTTTTAAAAGATCCCCGAGTAGATTTGAAAGGAAATATGTTTTGTGTTGTATAAAAGTTATTTACAGTCGCTAAACCAGTGCCAGGCGAGTCTGTGGTCTCAGTTTGAGTGATCTGACAAAGCTGAGCTCCTCAGTGAAAAGATCTGGGTCAGTCTAGGTCACTTGACTCACTTTCTGCTTTATATAAGACACTATAAGGTTGAGGAGAAAACACACTTGCCTTTTTTCTCATTTCAAACCCTTGCAGCCTCCAATTACACACAGTGTGAAACCATTCAAGCTGAAATATAAGTTTTATTAATTTGGATCACTTGCTTTGTATGCATTTGGGGACTATTAGGTCCTTTTCTAAACAGCAGATTGGAGAAAAGATTGTTTGAAAATATAAAAGTAAAATCTCGAGTGTATTTTCAGGTTTGAAAGTCAATAACACCAAAAAATATGAAAACAATTTGAGATTCTCTGAGGACAAGATCGCAATACAAGATTCTTCTAAGAGAGATGGTTTGATGACCTCAGTAACATGAGAGGAGCTTGGAATAAAGCCGCTGCTCCTGCCTTGGGAATCTGTACTGGATGCCTCTTGGAAGCCTCACTGAGGAGATGATCGGGGAATGCCCCACCGGGCACCGGGAGGAGACACAGGGCATCTCACAACGGACGATGGTTGTCCACAGAGCCCCCTGCAGCTCCAGCCTCAGCGCTCATCCAGGGACGGGATACGGAGATCAGAGAGTGGATTCTTACAAGTAACTGACCCGCAAACTGGACTGGACTCATCGCAGATGCTCTGTTCAGACCGGGCCAGAAGAGAATCAGCAGATCGAGCTCACTGACAGCTCACCGGCCGCTGCACCAGCTGTTGTTATGTCTGTATCTGCATGTGGCTAACACTGTTTACAGAGAGACTTCCTCCAGCTTCATTCTGGGGGGAATTATTTACACAAGTAAATTTCTCTTCCTGAACTATAGCCCTATTCCTCGGCCTAGAGTTTAACTAGTGGAAGTATAATTTTATTGCGGTCTTAAACCAACTGGCCTCCTACACAAGCTTGTCAATCAGTATTGGCATCACTTGTCCAAACTTTGGCCAAGAATGCAAGAAGAGCAAGATCCTCTGAACACTGGAGAAATACTGACTTGTTTACTGCAAATGTTTGGCTACAGATTTCTACAGTACTTATGAATACTTGTTTGTATTGGTAAAGTACGTCTTGTGTTTCCTATTGCACAAACATCTACACTCTAGAAAGATTGTCTTTTATGGAGATATCGTACATCAAAATCATTATTACTGAATAAAAAAATAGAAAATGATTGGAAGCTAAAAGAATAGGGGTAGGATAAAAATAGGATTTTCTTTTTCTTATAATAGTTTTTTTACATTATGAAGGTATTTTGACATGACTTTAATGAGTTTCACTATTATTGTCTGGTAAATTTTTTGAAAAACAAAAAGTGTTTAACCAAAACTCAAGTGTTTATTTATTTTAACTAGTGATGTGTTTGGTTAAAATGTTAATACATTCCAGTTGGTTGTTTTCCTTAGAAAATAGATAATGTATAATATGTCATAATAGCCCATTACCATCAAAGTTAATAATAAAAAATGAAAATCATTTTAGTGGCCACTAAAAAGGGTCTTGCGGGCCGGATTTGGTCTGACATGTCTGTCATTTGTCAGTCCACAAAATAAAAACTTCCCTCGACTAAGTCTCAAGTCTGATGTTCCTTGTATTATTGATTCTTTGCCTTTCACATTCTTTGCTTTTGATATCATATAGTGTCCACATGTCAGCCATTTAGGAGAGTTTCAGGGCATTTCATGATTTCATGACCATGACGAAAAGTAGCCTACAGCAATCTAGTTTGTTATTCATAAAAAATGCAACATTTAAAATTGTGTTACGATTATATGGTTTCACGGCTCTTTTTTTCCCACTGTCCTGTAATGCGCAACAACATTGTCATTGACATTATCTTCCCTATAAATGGCTAAATCCTGTGCTCTCCAATCACCTACTTACATTGATACATAATGTTGAAGGTATTTCACGACTAAAGTAACAGGTTCATGTACATTCCTCTAATAAATAACTCAATACAAAACCATATAATTTAAATCCATTCCATCTATTCCATTTCTCTCCCTGATTCCCAGTGCGTCACTATGGATACCAGAGGACGTGGGCGGGGCCAAATGGGACATGGATGATTGAATCCGCATTGATGTGTGATGGGTAAATGATGTTAGTGGGAAATGTGTGCATGAACATAAAACACATGGCTCTTGTAAAGCCTCATAAAGAGATTACATGCTGTCTTTGTGGTGGATTTGCCGAGTTGTTTGCTGTCGCTGGTAACTTTCTCACAAACACACAAGGATGAAAGAACACGGAAAGAACTGAAGGAGCCGGGACGAGGTGAAAAGACCAAACTCACATGTGTTTGTGTTGAACGATCGGCCCACGTCGTCTGACCTCATGTGAAACTGTGTCATTGGCGATTCGGGAGGCACCAGTCACATGACTTTCCCTGATTACGATTAATGACTAAATAATTACAATTGATTTTTATTACGGCAACATACAGTCTGTCTGTAACACAGCCCAAATTCCACCATTTACAACTTAGTTCTGACTAAGCCTTCCCAATCTGGAACAAACAGTCAAAAATCTTTCTGCTCCATTTTTTACTGCGGCAGCTAAAACCTGGAACAGTCTTCCTGGAAATGTGAGACTATCTTCTTTTCTGAAAATGTTTAAATCCAGGTAAAAATCCCTCAGTTTAGCTGTGCAACTGAGGGATTTTTCTTTCTTTCTTTTTAATGTACTGTGATTATTGATGATTCTAATGCCTTGTGTATGAACTTTGCTATATGAATAAACGTGGGTTGCCTTCCCTTGCCCAATGACATATAAATAAACTAAAACAACTAATTTGAAAAATATAATACAATACACAATAAAATAACATTACAGTGAAATCCAAGCAGACCCAAACATCACTGTAATGAAAGTAAATATTATTCATGTTTTTCTCTCACTTCTCGAGAGCTGCTCACCGAACCCCACTGTAACGTACAGTACGTTTCATAAGTTTTATTTTCGGTTTGTCATGAGGGATTCTTCTCTCTTCCTGGCTTCATTTCAGATAGATTCAGTGTTCTTCCCTTCCCCTTCCTTCCTTCTCCCTTTCTCTCCTAGGCACAGTCCCGGGAGTTCCCTGCACCAGACCTTATGATAAATCACACAATTCCCCAAAAGTGCAACTTTAGATGTTTACTTCGTCAAAAGAGCCCATCCATTTTTCATGGTCGTGGAAGCATGCCACTTTTCCCTGTGCTCATTCTAAAGGCCTGGAGATGGACCGGCAGACTCCCAGCCTCCTCTGCAGCTCCAGGCCAGACATAAAGCAGCGCACACTTGTTCTGATTACCTTATTTAGCACTCTGCCGTTGCCCGATTAATAGTAGTATTTGTGAAACTGTTGATGAGATGGGAAAGGATTTTTTTTGTCCTCTCACGTCGATACTTCCGTCAATACTTCCGTAAATACTTCCGTCAATACTTCCGTAAATACTTAATGTACGTCGATACTATTTTTTGTGTAGATACAAGATCATGTGTTATCAATTTACAAGTTTGGGCCTTTGGGTGGAATCAAATAAGTGTAAAGTCACTAATGCACTAGGACTAGGAATGCAAAATATGTTTTCTAACGAGAATAGGGGAGCATGTTTGGTCTGCATTGAACATTTCACTTTTACAATACTCATCATCTTGTGTCTTTCTCTGCTGTTCACATAAACACATCGGGAAGCAGGAATGCTTTTCCTTGAGAGTCCTTTTCTCTTGAGATCAACCACTGATAGAGCTCTGTCCAAATCCAAATCCAAATCTGTCCATGCACCCCAGGGGAAGATCTAAGAAAACAAAAATACATACATGGGCTGGATTGCAATACTAGGCCGCGGAATTCACCAAGTACTGTATGTAAAATGGATCAAATGTAAAACAGGTTCTAAGTCTATATCAATCTTTTAAAAAGTTGAAGTTGATTCTCTGAAAAAGGCAAATTTTTTTTATTTGACAAAATGTATCTCATCACTTTTTGACTGCCTTCAAACAAGACTTGCCAATGGGACAGAGCAAATTGATCTTGTTTAATATAGAAACAAGAAATATCTCCCTTGGAATGAAAAAATAAAGCAACAGTTCTTTAAATAATACTACATGGCTTTGTCCCATTTGAAAATCTTGTTTTAAGACACTCAGAATAACACAAATAAAGATTAAAGCCACCAATTCAAGCAATTAACGATTTTATCATTTTCTACAGTGTGGTGTTTGGCCTATGAAACTTTCCATAATATTTCAGCACTAAAACAGACACTTATGTAACACGGATGGTAAAAGCTTCATGACATAAAGACAAAGACAGTGTAACTTTTCCATCCAGAGTGAAGCCAGCAGCTGTTGTCAGTGAGTTTAAAGAGGGAGTAGGTTTGGGACAGGTCGGCCCTGGAGCTGCTGGTTTGTATCCATCTGTGTGAGAGTGGCTCTGGATAAAAACAACACATCGTACTATGGCCTCTTAAGTTTGTGTATTTGGAAGTGAGGTGAAGTGAAAGTAAAGCCCAGAGTACAACAAGCGTACACAAACTGATACGCAGTGCAGTAGGGAAAGGTACCGACAGTTTTCAATGGAAGTTCCTTATTGTGAAAGTGTTATGGTGTCAAAAATTCTATCACATTAAAGCAACAGTGCGTATCTTTCTGGAGGTGGGAAATTACCCGCATGATTCTATGGAGATAAAAACGTTTAAAATATACAATACATCATTCTCTGTTCAAAATATGTCTCATACTACTTACATACTAACAAAATTAGGAAAATAAAAAAGGCACATATCAGGGGCTCAAATGAGACATATTATGCAAACTCAACTTTTTGAGCAGTTAACCACGATAAACATTGTTCCCTCATAAAGAAAAAAAGACCATGAGTTGATTTTAGATCCATCCTCAATATCAGGAACTTCCTGTACTCCACCCTGTCTGTCTAATACATAGTCCTATTATTTGTATTAATGGTTAAAATAATGTATAATAATGCACATTGCCTTTAATGTGTACATTTAAAACAATTTTTCTAATAACTCTCAAAACAGTCCATTGTCTGGTTACTAGTTTTCAAGTGCATATATCTTTGGCCTCTGTCACATCTTTTGATCATCTTTTTTTAGACAGAAAATTAGAGGAACACCCTCATCTCTGCCCAAAAAGTCAAATGGTGACTCCTTGTCTGCAAAAGATTTTCACATAAAGACAGCATATTGAGGTCTGATGTGCTAACCCTAAAATGTCACTGTTTTTGTATATTACGCATCACACATATTTCGATTCCCCACGACCCACACTATTCTTTACGCTGTTCATCATTCTTTTCTGAATAAGTAATACACATACATTATCTCATGTCACGGAGGCAATTGAGCGCTAAAGGCTTGTTTCCATGGCAAGGCAAGGCAAGTGTATTTTTATAGCACAATTCATACACAAGGCAACTCAAAGTGCTGAACAAGAAAGCATTAAAATCATAAATAATCACAGAACATTAAAAAGAAAGCTAAAAATATAAAATCCCTCAGTTGTATGCACAGCTAAACAGAACTGTTTTTAACCTGGTTTTAAACATTGTCAGAGAGCAGGCCTGTCTCACATATTCAGGAAGACTGTTCCAGATTTTAGCAGCATGAATCTGAAAAGCAGCCTCCCCATGTTTAGTTCTGACTCTGGGCACTAACAGGAGTCCAGTCCCTGTGCTCCTCAGAGTCCGGGCTGGTTCATATGGGACTAACATGTCACTAATATATTTTGGTTTTGTACACAAGCAGAGCTGTTTTAAAGTCTATTCTCTGAGCCACAGGAAGCCAGTGCAGAGACCTGAGAACTGGACTAATGTGGTCGTACTTCCTGGTTCTTGTCAGGACTCGAGCTGCTGCATTTTGAATGTACTGCAGCTGTTTTACAGCCTGTTTGGACAGACCTGTGAGCAGGCCATTGCAGTAGTCTAACCTACTGGAGACAAATGCATGGATAAGAATCTCCAAGTCTGCTTTAGACACTATGTTTTTGATCCTGGCAATGTTTTTTAGATGGTAAAAAGCTGCTGATGTTACTGATTTGATGTGGCTATTAAAATTTAAGTCTGAGTCCAGTATTACCCCTAGATTTCTGACCTTGTTTGAAGGTTTTAGGGAGAGAGACTGTAGGTGACAGATGACGCTCTCTCTTTGTTTCTGGGGACCAAAGAAAATAATTTCAGTTTTGTCCGCGTTTAGCTGAAGGAAGTTGTTTTGCATCCACTCACTGATCTGTTGGATACAGTGAAGGAGTGAGTCCACTGGTCCATGTTCTCCTGCAGTCACTGAGACATAGATCTGAGTGTCGTCTGCAAAGTTGTAATAGGACACTTTGTTTCTGCGTATTAACTGACCCAACGGCAGCATGTAGAGAACATGTGCTTCTATGTCTGCACTTTGTTGTAAGGACCTGTTCTGATCCGCAGCCTTTTGGGGCAGCTACAAATGATTTACACACATTTTGCACCATTTGTCATTGATTATACCCAGACACATTATCTGCTTTAACCCAGAGCAGATTTCCATGTTCCATCGGTGTGGATTCCTGTCTGACATTTTGTCCTGCTGTTGCTGCACATGTGCGACGACGATTCTGTGTACAAGGATCAATTAGATTTGTCTGGTACGTTTAATTCTACATCTCCACAGAAGCAAAACGAGCAGAAACATCAATTACAACAACAACGTTGTATCCTTACTTCTATATTATGCTAAAATGACAGGTTTTAGACTTAATTTTTGCTTTCATTCAGATTTCAGACTAACTTTGACATAATAAAAATGCAAGAGATTTTAAACTCAAAATAAAGTTATAATTTCTATAACTTGCTAAAGTTATAGAAATTATACGTACCTCTTGCTTCTGAAGAGATTTAATTTTAGTATTGAGTTATTATTCATGTATATTGTGCTGTGTGCTCCTCATTCCTACTGTTCTGTCACTTGTGATGCAACACAGAAATTTCCCCACTGTGGGACAAACAAAGGATCTATCTTAATATTAATTTCAATAATTGATTACAAATGCTAAATTAAATTAATCACTTTTTTGTTCTATTTTCTACAAACAACAAGCTCCATCCAAAGATATTGAGACACTACAAGGCTCCAAGTTAACACAGGGATATGCATTTTATAAACAGCAAAGTAAATCCCATTGTTTGTTTTGTCTGAGTGTACTATTAAAGCTGTCAGCACAAAAGAGATCTTGGCGTGAGCTGTCTTCAGTTTCAGCAGCATTTCTATCAAGGGGGCTGGTGAAATTGTTCTTAATGACATGGTTTTGTGCAGTTCCTGATCGACTGGGACACAGGGCACCATTATCGACCACTTACACGCAAATACTGTACCATAAAAAGAAGCTCTTGTGCAGCAATGAGGAACATGAATATTCTTTGAGAAATGTACTGATTTTGCAGGTGAATGAGCTGGTGTTCAGGGTTTCCTCGAACATGAACGCAACCGTTTTGATCCATTCAGTTATTACAGTGTCATTGGAACTGAGATTCGTGGGAGTCAAAGTGAATGTGTACAAAGGCATCAGAGCAGAATGATTCATGATGAAGTATTTACAGCTATTTAAGAAGCAAGACGTTTTAAATGCACTGTTTTTATGCCTAATATATGCCTTTTTAATGCCCCATACATACACAGCTGTTTATTTCTAATGCCACATACACTTACAATTAATCCACATCTGTTCTGAATGCACGTTAAATGACTGCCTGATGCACCAGACTCCTAACTATTGTCTATTCAATTTTTCCAACCGCCAATTTTAATCTCTTTTCACATATCAATTCGACTTGATGCGTAAATGTGGTCTGTGCTGTTCACCCGTTGTCCCGCTGTCTGATCCATAAACGCACTGGTGGGACTCGAAACCCTGGACACTCCGGACATGAGGACCAGTCCCTTGTCTGAAACCCTAGACTCCCTGGACCTGAGGACTGGCCCCTGGTCTGAAACCCTGGACTGCCTGGACCTGAGGATCGGTCCCCAGCCGTCAGGAGTTGGCGGGTTCTGTGATGCCCATCGAGACGACTGTTGTTGTGATTTTGGGTGATAAAAACAAAATGGATTTGATTTTAAATGGATTCAGAGCTAGGTTTTCTCTGTATATGTTGTGTGCTCCTTGTTTGCGTTCACTACGGTCCTATTTAAAGGTTCTCTTATCTTAAACACAATAAAATTTAAATGTAAGTATTATTGCAGAGCTGTGTAAACAATAACAGGTATTAAAGGGAAAAAAGTTTTTGTGTATTTGTTTGTCTGTGAAAAAAATTACTCAAAAAGTGGTGTGAGTATTTGGACAAAGTGTGCCATTGGCCAGTGAACAAGTGATTCCTTTTTGGAGGTGATCCAAATGACTGTGTAGCGCAGGATTTGTTTCTAAGTGAGTGTTTTCTTGTTTCAATATATTCTGAAGATGTGGCAATGGAACAAGTATCGTTTGTCTTGTTAGACAGAAGCTTTGTTGTCTTATTCCAAATGAGAAATTGCCTTTTCATAAATTATTTAAACTGTCAAAGTGTGTTGCATAGCTCAGGACTGACTAAGAGGTTAGTGAGACAAAATAAAACTACTTACTTAACTCTGTTTAGCTTTTATATATACATTGGAAATGTTTGAATGAATGGTAATGCTAGGTTAGAAATGTTCTCTCAGGAGAGCTATCTTTTCAAGACAAAGAAACAGGCCTAATTTAAGGCTTACATGAAACCATTGCACAGTATTATTTGCATTAAGTGCAACAAGTGCAAATAAGTGAATGCATTTACCATAGATTTAAGAGCATGAATCCTTACATTTGAAATATTCAGCAAATGCATTGTCATGTATAAATCCTTTCAGGAGCTACTGGTTTCCTTGAAGTTATTATTTTTTCTCTCAAAGAAATGCAACCTTTTCAAGAGACAGGATGTCCTAAATTACATCGCAATGGCAATGTTTGTCAGAAATATTGCAGTTAGATATTTGGATACAGGTGGGTGTCCAAACCCTTAACAAGAGGGCCACTTTGGTTCACCAAAAATGCCCAGTGGACGTTAACATGGGTGAACTGGATTAAGGCTGTTCTGGGCTTTAAGATTAGGTGTGTAATGTCTATATTGGTTCATCTTTGACAGAGATAAAGTTGGCTGAATAACAAAGGTTTATTCACCAGATACATTAGAACCATACGATACAAAATAAGAGAAAATGAACTTCACAGTCAGGTACAACATGATTACGACGGACCAAGATCAAGAGATACTTTTTCTATCCTACAGCGGGGAATTTTCAGTGTTGCATCACAATTTACAGAACAGTAGGAACGTGCCTGGCTTCAAAACGTGCTTTAAAAATACATTGACCCCAGTTATTACGGTCATGAAACCGCTAGACCAATTGCATCAACACATGCAAAGCCCAGCACACTGATTAATAAAGTCAAACCAGCTTGAATTGTTCCAGACATCGACATGCATAAGAAAGAACAACGGTGCAATACCACCTGGGTCCCTCAGAGATTTCTCACCGACCGTTCCTCCGGAGAGCTAGCAATCTTTCCAACGCAATTTCCGCTGCTGTCAGTAACAAGTTGGATGGTTATTATACAGTAGCCGTGCCTCTGTCTCATGTCTTCTGGTTAACACGTTGCTGTGAAGTGTTTTAGTCCCAGAGGAAATCACCGCAGAGGCTTGCTTAAACGGCCGAAACAATCTCCTCAGAACAAGTCTCTGGTGGAATCAGTCTGGTCTGTACATATGGAGATAAGTGGACATTCGTCAGATTACTGCAGCAGTTATGTTGAGACTCCCATGTAGAGTTCATTTTGACAGTGCAAGAAAAGCTAAAGTCAATTTGTATTTGATCCCAAACTGGTCAGACCACTTGTCCGAGTCGATAACCAAGTGAATCATTATCACCGGGATTGAAAAACACATCATGCTAACTCAGCTTTTTTCTGATATTTTACCATTTTATAAGAAAAAAAAACGACACATCCATCCATTTTCTACCACTTTATCCATTGCCTAGGCAGCAGTCTGAGTAGAGATGTCCAGACTCTATTGTCCAGACCCTATCTACGCACCCTTCCTCCAACTCCTTCATCGTGTCCTGGGTCTTCCCCGAGGCCTCCTCCCAGTGCCCATGCCCAGAACACCTCCCCAGGGAATAGATGCCTAAGCCACCTCAACTGGATTCACTCAACAGCGGCTCTATTCCAAGCTCCTCACGTCTGATCAGGCTCCTCACCCTTTCTCTAAAGGATTCTCCCTTATGTAGATAGGGTGATGTCAGCCAAAGCTGACCATAGTAATGATCAAATTAATAAATAATAATTCTAAATAAATTATGCAAATGTGTATAGGACATTTCATACAAATTCACACGACTCAGCAGTGGTCCATAGAAGGCAGAATGTCCAAAGTCCTTTAATGTTCCATCCATCCATTTTCTTCCCTTTAATCCATTTCTGGGTCAGGGGGGTGGCAATCAGAGATGCCACCCAAGTCTCATAGCACCAGCCCCTCACTGGCCCTCTGCAGGTGGTGAGTCCACAGGAGGACGGCTGCTCTCTGAGTGTGAGCATAGCCTTGATCTTTCAGTGGGGGCTTTGGGCAAAGTGGGGTTAAGTGTCTTGCCCAAGGACACAACAACAGCAGTCATCAGTGGGAGTCGGTGGAGAAGGTGTAGAGGTGGGAATTGAACCCACGACCTTCAGGCCTGAAGGCCAATGCTCTACCAACTGAGCTACTGTCGTCCTTTAACACTAGGACCGCCGTGCTCTAAACATACCTTGTACCGCCCCCTGCGGTCAGTTGACCGCTATGTATTTTGCGCTGATACAGACTTTTGCCAAATTGATTGTTCACTAAACCAGAACTTGATGTTGCAAAGGAATCGTGATCATAATGAAACTGTGTAAATTATTTGTCTAAATATGCTAAGTAATTGTAATTCTAGCCGAAATAAAAGACTAAGACGACACATTGTGCGTAAACTGATCCATCAAAATTACGATGACTTTTCAGGCTAGATTTATTTTGTAACTTTGCAAACACCTAAAAGGTCGGTCACTATATGTTATATTTGACTCAATAACAATATGTAAATTCAAACAATATAAATTATAGTTTAGAAAAGCACGGGACCATAACGTCTTCGCGCTGCTATATGCGTCTACTTCTTACGTCATCTCCAGACTGTTTTCTTTTTAGAGGCCGAAATCACCGTGGGAAATATTATCTAGATAATAATAATATTCGTATTGACACAAGATCATCAGCTAGGCTACCATCGCCAATGTACAATCTTCAATTTTACACGGGACACGTTAGAAATACAAATATATGTATATATATTTGTACAAATATATGTATATATATTTGTATTTATTTGAGACAAGCAGTGCTCTTTATGCTCAGAACAACATTATAATCATTGCCTTGCAGTGCGCGCTGTGCAGAATAACACACAGTGTTATCTGAATGAAATAAGAATGATATCCTTATTGATATGATGAGGGCCGCTTCTGCCACAGCCGCTCTCCTCCTGCAGTGTCCGCGGGTGACGAGAGGATCACAGCGCTCTCTCTGCACTCTGCCTTGATAGTTCATCTAATTGTTCTATTTTATTGCGATATTGTATTCTGCTGTATTGCCTTCTTGTATGTATAAATATAATAATGTAATTGATGATGAATGAAAAGGCAGAATGGAGCGACAGCGCGCACACAGACACCTGCGTATGGCTGGCATTACGCGGGTCATGTGCGTTATTGTTTCTGGACTTGTTACAACACTGCTGTCCGTGCCGTGAATGCACTATGGGTTTACGTTCAGATTTAGAATATTATAGGTGTTCTCCCCGCTGTCACTTTCTACCTCAAAATGTGACATCTCTCACCTCCGTCAGACTGTTCTCATTCAATGTCTTGAAGCACTGTCAGGGCTTCTACCGTGTACTTGCAGCTCTATTCATTTTGTACTCCTCCCTCTCTCCCAAATAATAATAAAAAAGTCCCTTTAGAGTCTAATGACAACATATTGATACATTTTTATAAGGCGCGAAAAACCCCCGGGAAAGGTTACTATGACAACAGTCGCCCCATGCGCCATGTATCTCCATGGGGAAGCAGAAAGGGCTGTGGTTTAGAAAAGTTAAAATGCGTGTAAATCTTGTTTTCTTTACTTTTTCCAAAACCAAAACACACCAAAATATAAACAACAAGTACCTAGAAAAAGTCATAAAATTTCAACTTCTGGCGTTTTGTTTTGAATACACTAATTAGCATATTAAAGTGAGTGACGGTCAGTTGACCGCTAGGGGCGCTCCTAGTGTTAATGTTAATACATGTAATTAAGAGTCAGGGATCAATTCCAAAGTTGAAAAAGAGTTGCTCTTTTTAAGTTTTCAAAATATAAAATGTTTTGCCATTTTGTAATGTGGCCATACTTGCATGCGAAAGCTAGATCCCGTCAGACCACCATAGCTAAAGCAGGTCAAGACCTGGTCAGTACTACGATGGGAGAACTCTGGGAACACCAGCAGTGGGGCAGCTACAGTCATGTGCCTAACTGTCTTTGTGTCCTTAGGCAAGGCCCTTCACCCACATGTTCTACAATGAGTCTGTTGTGTGTGTGAATGGTGGTGGGAAGGGCCGATGGCACATACTGGTTGCCTTGCTTCTGTCAGCGTGCCACAGGGCAGCTGTGGCTACAGTTGTAGTTTATCAACGCCATGTATGGAGGGAAAGAACAATGTCATGTGAGTGTCCTGAAAAGCTCTATATAAAACCACATCATTAGTATTATTATTATGTTGTGTGAAAGGCTCCTAAAATGTTACTATTATAAGCCACATTTATCATTCATGAAGGAAGGTCAGTACCCTAGCTTTAATTTTCTCTTTGTACATTTCAAACAGAGATTTAAAAAATTAAGAACAAATAAACAAAAGAATGGATGCTACAACAGGAGATTCCCAGGCCTCACATGCTCTGGGACTCAGAGGGACCATTCATCCGTCTTCGCTCACCCCAAAGCTTGCAATGCTTATCTTAATTGATGGCTAGCTATTTCTGGCTGCCATGCACTAGCCTTCCGCATTACTCTCCCACCTCGTCAGTCGCTCTTACCCCTCCGGCTGCTTCTCTCCGTTCCTCCTTTTCTGTTTATCTGGCTCTCTCGCCACAATTCTAGACGTCTCGCCACATTTCTGCCTCCTACGCTGCGTCTCTATACCCCCTTCCCTACCGAGAGCCTGTATCTCCTCAAGTCTTCCTCCGTGATTTATTGGCTCTGGTCTACCTGGTCTGAATCTTCGCCTGCTTTATGGAAATCCTGTGATGCCTAATGCCAGCAGTGATGCGGGCAGGCTCCCCCGGGGGATGTGCATGGGCCAAAGTCTGCATTAGCTGCTACATTGCGCGTTCTGTGAGGTATCTAACGGTGAAGGATTGCTCTGCTTTTCAGATTCAACATAAGGGCCATAAAACTTGAGCATGCGTCATTTTGTATTGACAAAAAGCCGGGCGGTATCATCGCATCGACTAATTTGTTGGGATACAAGCCGTTTTTAGAATTCTATATGGATTGATTTGTATTGATTGGTTGAGCTCCCTGGTGGTTGGAGCTCATCCCAGAACCTATAGGAATGTAAAGTCCAAAGACAAAGGCATTGAGGTCATACTTGGAATGCATGAAGATCCACTGTGCATGTAGCCCGGCCTTAGCCATCCGTAAACTCAGGTCACTTATCATTTCCCTACATGTACGTCTAGGTCTGATCTTAGTGGCTGCAGTTACCTCGGTTAAATCCTTTCCGACCATTCAGCAAGGGTAAGGGTTAGCCGAATTACCTGGTTGAAGGAAGCTCTTCAATCCGTTCTGGTTCGACTCCCAAATATAAAGAAATGGAAGCCGGAGCAAGAGGAATTTAGAAAATGTATTATATATTATATTGTGGCTCCCTACGGGCTCTGTATGTGGCATAGGAGATGGCTAAAGCTAGGTTAAATGCTAAATGCCTCACTCACTCGAGCGCTTTACAAATGTCACAGTCACCCCTCCCACCTGTTAACAGAGCTCAATGGAGCAAATACAGACCTGAGTATAACATGAAATGAGTACAATGGTATGATAAGACCAGGCTTCTGTGCATGGCCAAAAGACTCTGTAAACAGCCCATGGATATCTTATATTATATGGATAGGGTACTGCTAGCATAAGCATGACCCGACATACTGGTAGACCACCCGCAGTAGTGAATTCACCAGAGCTACACAGGAACTGTTTCCATAGTCCACAAAATCCACAAATATGGCTCGTCCGCAGCTGAAATAGAACTTACAGCTTTCTCAAAGGTCGGGTTCATTGGGGATTTCAGTGAGCCTTGTCATCCTGAACTTTTGAAATCCGCTGGTGTTCTCCAAATCCACACATTTTATTTTGTTTTACACCGACTGTCTTCAGCACTGCCTTACGATCACAGTTGGGGATGTTTAGCAGCTTATTCACGCTCTCATCAGCCCCACAGACCAAAAACAACAAAAACAGGAAGAGGGGAGCTAGCACGTGCTTCGTCCAACCTTTTTTCAAACTGTATTTTTCCAATTGAATGTTTGTATCTTGCTTGTTTTGTTCTGCCATATGGAAATGTAAGTTTGAAATAAACACTTACTTACTCATATAAAACACACACGTCGGTCCTCCCGCTCCCCTATGCACCAATAACTCATTTGTGTTTTTTATTGATGCATTTCCTGTGTTGATTCATCGGCGAGACAGCATCTTTGAAAAGTCCTCTGAGAAAACTGTTGTTGTAAATTAAGGCTTTCAAAACATTGAATTGAAGAAAATGTATGTATATAAATTCAAATTATGCCCAACTGCAATATCCATCATATTTGCAAAGCTGTGTTATGTTTCTTCAGAATGCAAAAACATTGTCACGATGAGATGGCAACTCAATTGGAGCCAGACACAGTTTTGAAGCTTTTTTCTATCATCATGATATTTTTAACTAGTGCATTGTCTGAGAAAATTGTGTACATAACTTTATTTTATTATGAACAGTAGATGCTTGTCCCAACCGAGAGACACTTATCTTTTGCAAACTTACAAACTGCCATGAGAGTCACTCTTTTTCATTTTTCTGTCAAAGCTGCTTCTCTGATCAAAACAATGTGTCAGACCAAATCAGATGCATTTTGAAAACAGTGAGATGAATGTTAAATCCCTTTTGAAAACTTTATTTTGTTGGAGTATTAAACAACTATTACTACATTTGATTTTGTTTAATTCAAAATTGAGGAGACACCACATTCCACATTCCTACCTGCCCTTACATGATTCCTTATTTCCATTATCTGCCCATTCTTTCTCTGGGGGAGCGCTGCCTGCGGCGCTGCTGACTCTGCCCCAGTATCCCTCCCAGTCATGTTGAATAGTTTAGTATGTTTTAGAATAAATACTAAATAAATAATTCAATGACCACCTGCAGAGGGTCAGTGAGGGGCTGGTGCTATGAGACTTGGGTGGCATCTCTGACTGCCACCCCCCTGACCCAGAAATGGATTAAAGGGTAGAAGATGGATGGATGGATGGATGGCTTTGTTGTACACTCTGTACTTCTATGCTCATTTGAAAAAAAATAACAAAAAAATAATAAACAAATATGAGAAGCAATACAAAATCACAAAAAATTCTATAAAATACAAAAAAACATGACAACAAGAAAGTTCAAAAGGGAGTGGGAAGAAGTAAATACTTTTTAAATCCCACCCCCAATTTTATTTATTTTATTTATCCTGAAAAAAAACAAAAAAACAAAATATGTTGTTTGAGGACGAAATAGATTTTGTATGTTTAATAATTCAAGCAGGACTCAATGAGAAAAAAATAATAACACTTTTTCAGATGCAAAATATTCAAACGCCTTCTTTCTGCTCATGTACCAACAGTTTTTAAAAGTACTGTTGTTTTCAGAGAGCCAGAGTTCCAGTTCAACAGCATTTGATGAGGGAACAACTCCAACACACTAAAATCTTTGTTTTACTTGCATAATCTAATACCAGACTAGCTTTACAACATTTGCAGGCTGTCACCATGGCAACAGTGTAGTGCAAATGATTTTCAGACATGCTCTTGTTTGAACAATGTAACAAAACTGGAGGTATGTGCACTTGAACTCGTTAGCAATGTTGATGTTTATGTATACACTCGTGATTTAAAGCAAAAACAAGCTTTGAGGCATATCACATTATCACAATATATTCATCATTCTGAATCAAACGGTGGTGGTTCCAGAGAAGGTTCATGAAGGCAACAACTCTGTGTTCGGATTGTAACAGGCACAAAGTACATGTTAACCTCTCAATATTTATCTATAACTATATAATAATAAAGAAGTACATTGACCACTAGCTTAAGCTGAATCAGCAGCATTTCCCCATGTTAACTTTGAGAGTGTAAATGACAAAGAAAATCAACTATAACATGGTGAACATTTACTAGAATTTTAGAAAATGAAAGCAACATCATTCAGAAAGAATTCATTTTAAAAGGAAATGTTGATAGAAGAGAATGTCCAATGTTTCATGTAGATTGGCCCAGGCATGACAAAATCTCTAAACTCAGACTAGAAACCTGCATTTGTACAATAGTTATCAGGAAAGATTTTTCAGCTGCCCTCCTCCACCATTTAAAGTATAGCCTCTTTGGATATGTGTATGTCACATGAACGCAACCTATTTCGATACACATGGAACATCTTAGAATTGATAGTAATAGATTATTCCGTATTGTCGAAGAATGAGACGGGCAGCAGCAATCTCTCCCAGTAACCCGGTTTAGTTTCAAGTTCTTCCAGATACTCTGTGTATCTGGACAAACTCAAAATCTTGTCTAATTTGGCAAAAAGTATCTTACATTTCAGCCGATTTTGAGTAGATTTGCCAATGGCACAAGCAAAATGATCTTGTTTTTAAAAGATACAAGAAATGTCTTACTTGGAATGAGAAAATAAAGCACAACTAAATGGCCTTGTCTCCTTGGCAAATCCTGTTAGACTGTACTCATTGAGATAAAAACCACTAAATTTAAGCAGTTATTACCTCATATTTTATGCAGTGTAGCACAAATAAGACAGAGCTCTTTATACGATGCATCTCAATGTGCATAAGAACAGAGACGTCATCCATGAGATATTAATGATGCTTCAGATATTGATACTAGAAACAATGTGGGTCAGAACAAAGACGTTCAGTTCTTGAGATAATAATTTGTTGTTGTAATACAGATCCAATCCAATCCAATCCACTTTATTTATATAGCACATTGTATAAACACAGTTTCCAAAGTGCTGCACAATAAATTACAGTACTAAATAAAACAAATCCATAGTGAAACATTAAAATGATAGAAAATCGAACATGTAAAAAATGAATATAAAAATAACAATCAACAATTTATGTGGAATAAAATAAAACAAAATGAAAAAAATAAAAACGACCATACAACTCACGCAGTGTTAAAAGCCAGAGCATAAAAATGGGTCTCAAGACGAGACTTAAAACACTCCAGAGAAGGAGCAGTTTGAATATGGGTGGCAGAGCGTTCCACAGCTTTGGTCCAGCCACAGAGAAGGCCCTGTCCCCCTGGGTTTTGAGTCTCGTCCTCGGTACCACGAGCTGGAGATGGCCCTCGGACCTCAGCACTCGGGCCGGATGGTAAATTTGGATGAGGTCCGAGATGTAAGGAGGGGCCAGTCCGTTCAAGGCGAGAAGAAAATAAAAGCGTGCATGACCTACTCAAGAGGATTAAAAGATAAAAAAGGTTTGACCTTAGATAAAAGTCGCAAATGATAAAAGCTTGATTTTAAAACGCGTTTAATCTGCTTACCAAGTTTAAAATCACTGTTATATCACAGATATATAAAACAGGTTCAAAGCCCAGAACATGCAGGTCAGACGCGTTTTGACGTTTCTGCTCTGTTTTACCCTTTTTTAAGCCTTTTAAAGCCTTTTAAACACGTTTTTACGGTGTATTAGTGTCTTTTGTACACTCTAGTGTTTTATTAATGGTTCCAGAGCATCACGTCTTTTAACACAAAGACCCAATCGAAACGCGCTAGCTCGGAGGCTACCACGAGCGCACCACAGACATGGAAAGTGACACTGCAATGACCACGAACGACATTAGTCGCCTCACATTGGAGCTTCGTGAGAGGGACCGTGCCACTATTGCAGACCTCCGTAAAGAAGTCCTTCGCCTCACTGCAGAGCTGCAGGATAAACAGTCACTCGTGTCCAAACTTTTTGATGTCGCTGGCGGGCAGCACTCACGGCTTATGTCACTGAGCGCTGCATACTGTGACACTGTGTCGTGTGGGAGAGATCTGTCAGCTCTGGGCCCTCTTGCTCTACACCTAAGTGCCCGGTTCGGAATAAAGAGCCTGCGGACTGCGAGGAGCCATCCAGCGCCGTGGCCCATGTCCTGAGCCTTTCAAACCGCTATGCAGCCCTCTCCGCTGACATTCCAGCCCCCTCAGCAGAACCCCTGGACTCTGCAGCAAACTCTACTGCTGTCCGTGGATCCAGGTCCACTGCGAGAAAGACACTCTTAAAGGAAGCTGTCCTCAGACGAAAGAGTGGTCATTCCCCTTCTCTGACCCCAGTGCATCACCACCACTTACCTTCACCGGGTCAGCAGCAGCGATCCGAGCCTGCTCCTCACGCCGCTCCAGCGTCCCCGAGCACACAGCGTGGGTTGCCCGGAGCTGGGAATCAACACCCCCACTCCTCTCCATGTGTTCAGCAGCGCCCTGGTTCGAACCCATCCCTGGATGAGCCCGCTGGTTCTGGCCATGGACACCGAGCCCCTCTCCGCGGCCGCGTCCACTCTTCGCCCCGACTACTTTGATTGTTGGAGATTCCATCGTGAGGCACGTCCGCTTTTTTAACGCGGTCACTCACTGCATTACCGGAGCCACTGTACCAGACCTGCTCATCCGTCTCCCTCCTCTGCTTCAGTCCCTGCCTGATACCATTTCAAAGGTAATCGTGCATGTGGGGATCAACGACATGAAGCTGCAGCAGTCCGAGGTCACAAAGAAGCATTTTATGGATCTATTCCGCCTCCTCCAGTCCTTCGGGTTGTGTGTTTTTATCTCTGGTCCAGTCCCGACTGTAAACCGGGGAGACTGCTTGTACAGTCGCGTTGTGGCGCTCAACATGTGGCTCCAGTCTACATGCAGCACTTTTAACTTTATTTTTGTGAACAACTTTGGCCTGTTCTGGAAGCGTCACGTGGCCTATCGTCCAGATGGTCTGCACCCGAACAGATACGGCACCAGTTTGTTGACGGACTTCCTACGCCATGTTGTTCAGTGCTCCCCGAGGGGGGCGTGACTGTTTACATCCGAGGCTTCTCGGCCCCCACTACCCCCCTCCTCCTCCTCCTTACCAGCACCGGGTGAGTACTGTGGTGCAAACACTGACCCCTGTCAGTCTGGCAGTGTAACGACAGTCCTGCCACTGAACTGTGCTGACTCAGTTATGCATCTGGAACTTAACAAAGTACAACAGAGTTCACTTTTTAAACCAATAGAGACTGTGTGTGTTTCTCGCACCAGCTCAGAAATGTGTTTTAACTTGAATAAACACAAATTTAAAAGAAGGACAGCAGTTAGACGGTCCAACTCTGGAAATCTAATTCCAGTTCTTTGTAATCAATCAACTAAACCCATTGACACTGATATTAATTTTAACCTTGCTCTACTTAATGTCAGATCACTATGCAACAAATCATTTTTAATTAATAATTTTATCTGTTCGTATGATCTTGATTTTATGTTTATGACTGAAACATGGCTTGACCATAATACAGGAGATGCAGTTTTAATAGAAGCCTCACCACCAAATTTCAAATTTGAACATGAAACACGAGAAAATAAAAGGGGGGGGGGCATAGCAGCAGTTTTTAAAGATCGTATTGTCTCCCATAGAGTGTCTCTTGGGAAATTTTCATCATTTGAGTATGTTTCTTTTAAAATAGAACAAAAGAAATCTTCTTCCATTCTTATTATTGTTGTGTACAAGCCGCCACAGTCATGCCATAGTTTCACTGATCATTTCACTGAGTTGCTTTCAGTTGTGTGCACAGATTTTGATGGTTTGGTCATTGTAGGTGATTTCAATATACATGTAGATAATGCTAATGATAGATATGCAATAGAGCTGAGCTCTGTGCTGGAAACCTTTGGTCTCACTCAGCATGTGAGTGGCCCCACCCACAGCAGAGGACACACTCTCGATCTGTTAATTACCAAGGGGGTTAATATTTCAAATGTAAATGTGGTCAATGTTGCTCTGTCTGATCATTTCTGTGTATTTTTTGACATGTGTCTTGATTGTAAACCACCAGCTGAATCTTCGGTTGTTAGAAGAAGACACATAAATGATAATACAGGCGAACTGTTCATGGGGAGGGTAAACTTTGAGAACACGTTGTGTGTTACTGTAGATGAATTACTTGATTCTGTCACCACCACTGTTTTGAATGTTCTGGATACAATTGCTCCTGTAAAGGTTAAAATAGTTACAAACAAGCAAAAAGCGCCATGGACTAAAGCAGACTCGGTCAGGGCACAGAAGAGAGAGTGCCGGAAGGCCGAGCGGAAGTGGCGAAAGTCAAATCTCAAAGTTGACCATGAGATCTTCAAAGATGCGTTGTGCAATTTTAACAGGGAACTACGTAGAACGAGGGAAATGTACTTTTCTGAAACTATTGAAGGCTGTAGCAACAATCTACGTGTTCTGTTTTCAACAGTAAATAGATTGACGAATCCCCCTGTTAAGATGCCATCAGAACTTACTTCCAAATCTAAATGTAATGAGTTTGCTCAGTTCTTTAATGACAAAGTCCAAGGTATCAAAAACGCCATCACCTCCACGATAGAAATAATAATCCAACCGCCAGTGAGGCTTTTTGGGCTGACGCACTTTACACCAGTACAAATTGAAACTGTCCAGGAGATAATCACTAGTCTGAGTTCCTCCACATGCAGCCTGGATGTATTACCTCCTAGATTTCTCAAGTCAGTTCTGAGCAGTCTTTTACCTTCACTTACACAAATAGTTAATATGTCTCTTGAATCTGGAACATTCCCAATGGCCTTGAAAACGGCGGTCATCAGGCCCCTCCTAAAAAAGAGGAGTCTGGAAGCCCTGGCACTCAAAAATTATCGGCCCATTTCAAATCTGCCTTTCATGGGAAAAATTCTAGAAAAAGTTGCCTATAAACAACTTACAGAATTTTTAATAATCAATAACGCTTATGATATGTTCCAGTCAGGGTTTAGACCCCACCACAGCACTGAGACCGCGCTAATAAAGGTAACAAATGACATCAAACTAAACACTGACGCAGGAAAAGTCTCAGTCCTTTTTCTGTTAGATTTAAGTGCTGCTTTTGACACTATTGATCATGGCATCCTCATTCAGAGACTTGAGGACTGGGTTGGTGTTGCTGGCACCGCCCTAAGCTGGTTTAGGTCCTATTTACAAGACAGAAAGTTTTTTGTGGAGATCGAAAACTGTACCTCAGACCACTTGGCCCTGACCTGCGGAGTGCCACAGGGGTCAATCCTGGGTCCTCTTCTGTTTAATATTTACATGTTGCCTCTAGGTCAGTTGATTCACAGTAATAATGTCTCTTATCACAATTACGCTGACGATACTCAGGTCTATGTGTCCCTGACAGCAGGAGAGCATGAACCAGTGGACTCGCTCCTTCACTGTGTCCAGAAAATCGGTGATTGGATGCAAAATAACTTTCTCCAACTAAACACCGACAAAACTGAATGGACTCAGACTTAAATTTCAAAAGCCACATAAAATCTGTAACATCAGCAGCTTATTACCACCTAAAAACATTGCTAAAATTAAAAACATAGTGTCTAAGGCAGACTTGGAGACTCTTATACACGCTTTTGTCTCCAGTCGGTTAGACTATTGCAATGGCCTGCTCACAGGTCTGTCCAAACAGGCTGTAAAACAGCTGCAGTACATTCAACATGCAGCAGCTCGAGTCCTGACCAGAACTAGGAAGTACGACCACATTAGTCCAGTTCTCAGGTCTCTGCACTGGCTTCCTGTTCCTCAGAGAATAGACTTCAAAGCAGCTTTACTTGTGTACAAGTCTCTCCATGGTCTCGCGCCAAGGTACATCCATGACATGTTTGTGCCATATGAACCGACCCGGACTCTGAGGAGCACAGGGACTGGACTCCTGTTAGTGCCCAGAGTCGGTACTAGACATGGGCAAACTGCATTTCAGATTCATGCGGCTAGAGTCTGGAACAGTCTTCCTGAGAATGTGAGACAGGCGTCTACTCTGGCATCTTTTAAATCTAGGCTCAAAACAATTCTGTTTAGCTGCGCATATACAACTGAATGATTTTATCTTTTCATCTTTGTTTTTATCTTTAATCTTTTTAATGCACTGTGACTATTTATGATTTTAGTCCCATCTGTGATTTTAATGTTTAAAGGTTTTTAATTTTTGTGATTTTATTTTTAATGTTTTTAATATATCTTGTGCTCTTAATGTGTTTGATTTATGCATGATGTGATAGGGGATGTGAAGCGCTTTGCGTTGCCTTGTGTAGGAAAGGCGCTCTACAAATAAACGTTGATTGATTGATTGATTGATTCCTCACCATGTTTAGGGGTTCAGTGTGTTTTTGGAAAGGACGTTCTTGACCCCCCCCGGCTCTGTCCGTACACGCCGATATATTCATCCATTCTCCCAGTGTTGAGTCCACTCTGATCAGCTGTTTCCTAATCCTTTGCATTTCCCCACTGCGGTGATCCTGCCTCTTGAGCGACACCACTATGCGATTAAGCTCTGTGGATATTTGAAAATGATTTAACAGATTGTCTTTGATACAAGCTCCCATCGATACCAGCGTTTTCACAATTCCCTGCTTTATCGACGCATCAATTCATCAAAAGGCTCCCCTCGTGTCGCGTTTTCACACTGCAGACAGCTCAAAGAGGTGACTTTACAGCGGCTGGAATGTGGCATGAATTTTTGATAGCTCCTAAGCACGGATCTCAGTGGCTCCTACGTGGCGGACACTTCTTCACTTTGGGAGGGCCGTAATGTGCCTGCCTTCCTCACAGTTCATCAAATACAGTCGCTGTGAGATTCCCAATTTGTTTCAAGTAATTTAACTCCCTCTTTAGCTGCCGGCTGTTAAAAAGGAAGAACAAGAAAAAAATATGTATATTGGCACAGCGGTCATCCACTTCTATTAGCAGTGCGTGGAAGGAGAGAAAATGAGCGTGTGTCTCGACGTGATGGAAATGAATTGTTTAGTTTAATGAATGACAACCGCAAGAGAAAGGATGGATTGATTGGAAGTTATCAAATTCATGTTGATTTGAGAAATATAATACAGAAAAATTTTCAGTGACTGTTCTGCTGGGAGGGGCGACAGTAGCTCAGTTGGTGGAGCATTGGCCTTAAGCCCAGAAGGTCGTGGGTTCAATTCCCACCTCTGCACCTTCTCCACCGACTCCCACTGATGACTGCTGTCGTTGTGTCCTTGGGCAAGACACTTAACCCCACTTTGACCAAAAGCTCCCACTGAAAGATCAAGGCTATGCTCACAGTCAGAGAGCAGCCATCCTCCTGTGGACTCACCACCTGCAGAGGGTCAGTGAGGGGCTGGTGCTATGAGACTTGGGTGGCATCTCTGACTGCCACCCCCCTGACCCAGAAATGGATTAAAGGGTAGAAAATGGATGGATGGATGGATGGATGTTCTGCTGGGAGGGTTCAATTCAATTTTGTTTTGTGTCGCTCTAAATCACAGCAGTAGTTATCTCGGGCACGCAACGCAACACAGATCAGAGAATTGGTTCTTAAGGGGCAGAGACCAATGTCCGTAAATGCCGCTGAATGTTGAGTGTCTTGGATCATCACCACTGTTAGACCCTCCTGCATCATTCCTCTTCCTGCTCTCCTCGAGGTCAGACGTGTCTCTCCTGCTCTTACGCAATTGATACTATTTTTTCATCACGTAAAGGCGGTTCTGGAGATGCCGTTTGCCCGGATGGTACGGCGGCTGCTGGGTACGTTTTTGACAACTGGCAAAAGTGGCACCCCGTTTGTCTGTCGGGACTGTCCATCGAGGACATTGAGGATATATACATTTTTAGATTCATGGTAGCAGGGTTCCTCCTGATTGGATTTGGAGTTGGCTTGATCTACCGCAAAGTTGGAGGGCTGTCCACTCAGAAGATTTACGAGCGGCTGTCCGCGGAAAACAAGGAGAGTTTCCGCGAGTTGGTCAGAGTCGTGGTCGAGGGCACAGTGGGGACACAACGGGGTGTGAGTCGGATCGAACATTCCCTTAACGACCTGGGAGTGAGATCTTTGGATGGACTTAAACGCTTGGAAGGATTGATTGAAGGACTTGGGCCTCACGGTGGAACCTCGTACTGACGTGGTCAACTCCGGATAACGGTGAACGGAGGGTCCAGTTCCAGTATAATTTGGACATATTGGCTTTAGTTTACACTGCCTTTCATTGATCAGCTAAAGTGCTTATACAAATTTCCCACAAGGGCATGTGTTGTTTTGTCTCCAATGTTTGCAGGCACCTGCGCTATCTTTGTCCTTCACATTCCACCACCACACACGGCCACTCAAGGCTGACACTGGACTCTTATCTATCTCAGACTCACAACCCATAACACCAGTTACAGTCCCCCCCCCCCCTTCTACATGTCTGCCTCTCTCTCTTTTTCAGTCTATGGTGGTCTTCCCCTCCACCTCCCCCACCCACACTCCCCTCTGACGCGCTATATTGGACGAGGCGGGCCAGAGTGATGACTTCCCATTAAAAAGATCCGCATGTTTTTCCACATGTACCGTGTCTCTCCCCATGTTTGTTGAAATATGTGTCTGTTTTGCTCTATGCTGTTGAATAACTGTTATTCTACTGTTTGTCGCATGGCGCCGTAAAGATGGCGCCGTGGCAAGAGCTCTGGTGTGTGTCGTCTTCTGGTGCACACCGGGGTAGTCTTGCACAGTTTTCCAATGTGGTTTTACTGCAAATGGCAAATAAATGAATCTCTGAATCTCTCTGAATCTCTCTCTGCATCAGCACAAAAACACTCAATAAAACCTAGTGGGAGAAAAAGAGGAACCTTGGGGTGGCGACCAAAACATCTGGTGACAGGCTGTAGATTCAGGACTCAGACTGTAGAACAAAGACGCAGTTGAAGCAGAGTGATACAATTGAGTAAGATCGCTGCACAGAAGTAGCAGAAAGAAGATGAAGGAATGAACAATGGTCTTAGCTGACCAGGGGTGAAGGTTCATCATAAATTGTGAGGAATTAAACTTCCTCCGTGGCACTTTCGATGAGGGTATGTCACTCAAGAAACACTTTAAAAAGGTTAAAAAACTACTTCTTTCAGTAGTATTTTTTTAAGCAAAACAGCAAACTACGGCCTCTACAATCTAAGATGACCTGGAAGACTGACGATTGCAACAGCCTTTTCACTTACGTCATGAAATGAGAGCTGAGGCATATGGCTTGGCATATTTCCAAAACTCTGCTGCAAAACTCATGTCAGGTACAAACAGGAGGGCTCATATCACGTCTGTCCTGAGAGCTCTTCATTGGCTACTTGTAGAAGGCTTTTTGGGCCTTGCATTGACAATTCCTCTTTCACAGCTCAGACCTGACCGAGACATTACAGCTCAACTCTGAAGCCTCAGGTCCTGTTCATGGTCCCTCAAACATACTAAGTTGTGGATCCCTTTTTGGATTACACTTTTGTAGCCCATCGGTTTGGCCCAGACGTCACCGTGAAAACTGTGGCTCGTGTCTGAGGCGGAATTTTTAACGATACAACCTCATATTTTATGATCATGGTCAGAATTAAAACAACTCGCATTCGGGACATAGACCTAATGGATAATAACCCTGCCAAGGCTTCTGTGTAGTCCTTACGTAGTTTCGAAAAAGACAGAATCGAGACATAGTACCAAAGAAATCTATATTTGTGACAGACAAGTCATTAAATAATCAGGTGGAAAGTGTGACTTTGTGGAATGGCCACTGCTGAATATTAATAATGCCTTCTGGTGGCTTTGTTTAGATCTTGGAGTTAATTGACTCGCAGAAATTGGACTTGCGCTAAATCAAAATAAATCAGCTCACAGGTAAATGTACAGCCCTACGGAAATAACTCAGTCAGACTGTTAGGGCGTGTTCAGATGTTTTGGTCTTCATTATTGCTCAGTTGGAGATAAACATGTTTATTTGCGGATGAAAAAGTCACTTTAGGCAAGTTCAGTTTAGTAAGTAATCTTTATCGTTCATTGTTGGGAAGTATTGCATCTATAAATGTATTGTATTTTTAGTGTTCACAAGTTCACAAGTGAAACCACTATAACATCAAAAAAGATTTTACACGTTATGTCCGCAAGATCCTGAAGCTTGGAAGGAACAGGATTTCAGCAACAACTCGACAATCCAGACGATCCAAAAGGTGTTCACCAGGCGACACATGGCTGAAAATTCATTGAGGATCATTGAGATAATGACTTGCAAGAATCATGTCTAAGTAAGTTTGAGTCAATCATAATCATAAAACGCTCAAAATGATTCATTTCATCCCGTTTCATAAAATACATTCTATAGTCAGTTATTTATGTATCATCTCTCACTAAGAGAGGCTTTGTCAATCCCTTGTTACCGCACACTCTAATAACAATTTCTTTATGAGGTAACTTTGATTTAAAATCACTTTGCACATATTGCAAGACAACACCAGCAGTGACAGTGTGAAAGACAGACTTAATTAACTTGGATCTAAGGGATTTAAGAAACAAACGCATGCAGACTCCCGGAAGAATACGGATGGCATCTTGGAATTGCCCGGCACTTTACCTGCCAGCTCGGGGAAAGTGATAATATGAAAATGACTATAACTCATAACAAAACTCTTCAGCAAAAATAATATGTTATTCAAAACTGCAGGTACACAATGTTTTCTTATGGCTTTTTTCCATTTCTCTTGGAATTTTCCCCATCTCCTTTATCTGTTCTCATTGATGATGTAAGATTCGTTTGATACACATATGATTTGATGGTTGATATGATGGTATGTTAATCTTGCCTGGAATACCATTTTTGGATAGAATAATGTATCAGTTTCACAAATAAACAATGGCCAGTGTTGACCAGAATGTGGAATTTGGTGCTGAACTTTGAGTGCAGATTCCGCAGCTCAGAGGACCCTGGAGCCTCTGACAAAGGTCTGGGGGAGCGATCCCAACGCTGCTGCGTAGATGTAGCATTGTTGCGTCTTGAAACCACCTTTGCTAAAATATAGGTTTTAGTTCTGGTTTAGCTCTTCTTTTGGTTGTTTTCAGCGTACCCAAATGCATCTACTGCTGCACCAGACAAATGTTCAAATGTACGTAAATGTGAATATTCGGACGGAATATTCCATTTATTTGGATAGCACAACTCATACACGAGGCAACTTAAAGTGCTAAAGTGACATTAAAAAGAGTGAAGAAATAATCGTTCAGTTGTATACACAGATAAAAACAGCTTTTAACCTGGAAGTCTGTATTCAATTTTCAGGAAGACAGTTCCAGATTATAGTGCGTGAATCTGAAATACTGCCCCCCCATATTAAGTCCAGACTCTGGACCCCAGCAGGGGGCCAGTCCCTGTGCTTCTCAGAGTCCCAGCAGGGGGCCAGTCCCTGTGCTTCTCAGAGTCCCAGCAGGAGGCCAATCCCTGTGCTCCTCAGAGTCCGAGTCGAGACACTAACATTTCTCAAATGTACTTGTTTTGTTTTTAATATACTGCAGTTCTGAAACCACTGAACAAGTGTGAACTTTAACAAAGCACTTTAATGACCTTGCACTAACCTTGTTCAATTTCACAGTCAATTATCTCCTTTATTTGATTTAATAAACTTTATTTTTGTACTTTTAACTTTGTTTATTTATGTATTTGTCTTGTGCACACTGGGGACTTTTGCAAATGTATTGGTTTTATATGTATTCCTTCCTTTGATGTGGTTTTACTGCAAATGGCAAATAAAATCAATTTGATCTGAATCTGAATCTAAACTCTTCTCACCTCCACAAAGTATTTATTGCACTGTTGTTCACTTAGAGTGAACTCTGGTTTTGGT
The DNA here is from genome assembly GCA_964034765.1 of Knipowitschia caucasica. Taxonomy (NCBI): domain Eukaryota; kingdom Metazoa; phylum Chordata; class Actinopteri; order Gobiiformes; family Gobiidae; genus Knipowitschia; species Knipowitschia caucasica. The sequence goes on from OZ035826.1 coordinate 9,799,066, forward strand.
CCACTCTGGTCTGAGGTGGGATTGCACTCTGTGAGGCTTTTGAAAAAAGTATACTTCCTCCACATCAGATGTCAATGTAGTATGTTAAAGTAAAAGCACTGATTGCATGCTGCTGTTGAAAAATGTAAAGTTTGTAATGCATAATTCAGCTGAAAAGAATTCCTATATCCAAACAAAGACCCAAGAGTTCACTACAGAACTCTGTAAGAGTCTTGGATGTTCAGTTATTTGTCTCTTTGCACCAAGCCACTATATAAGTCCTAAGAATACTTCTGCATCCACACAATACTCAAGGACTCATGGCATAGACCCTTTATGAGCCCAAGTTTCCTTTGCTGTGAGGCCGAATGCTCCCTGACAGCATCAAGTATGGTTAAAAATTAAAATAAGTTTTGTCTTATTTTAAGATCATTTTGATTGGATTCCTCATTCCAAGGAACACTGTTTTAAGTGTCTTTAGTGTTCTTTGAGTGCAGCGATCAGGCGCTCCAACTTCTGATCAGTGGGGGCGGGTCCCGTCTCAAAAGTGGCCAAAATTACGTGCGCTGACATGGAGTTAAACTCTGGAACAAATTGGGGGCAGAATTTAAACAATGTCCTAATATTCATAATTTCAAATCAAGATATAAAAAAAATGGTATGGTCAAAGTACCAGAAGGAGGAAATGGGTACTTGATTTACTAATGGGTATCACAAAGTGCTGTATACTTTAAAGGTCAGATCTAACTAATAATGAAGTATATTGTGGTTGTTACTATTATACTATTGCAGTTATTGTTGTTGCTGTTGTGTTGTTATCATCACTATTTTAACTTTAAATGTAATAGTCTAGGATTAATACCTAACAATCCATAGATTATTCTTAGAATCAAACTTAATCGATTCAGACAGAGGTATTGCTATTGATGCTGATGGTAATATAAAGGAATTCAATTCTTAGAAGTAAAACATTCACATATTTATGTACTCCGCATTCAACATAACCCGTAGTGCAGGGCAGACAGGTGGGGGTCGACAGCTCGAGGAAACCCTCTTCTGACAGCGGACTCCTAAACATTTGTCTCTTTTAATGCATAGTATAGGACACTTAACAAAGGACGGTCCGGTTGCTCGGGGGCTGCTCCCCTCTGGCAGCAGGTCCAGTCACAGAAAAAAAAACAAAATACACAGAATCCCTTGTAACACACATCATTGAGATCATTCTTGTTATCATGAGCATCAATTGGTCTGCGATTAATGTACCTTTCATGAATAAATGTGGAGTATGTGTTATGTATCAAACATTTTGATACAGAGTATATGGGTTTTAGTGGTGATGATGAATAACGATAATGCCAACACGGTAATGAATTCGGTATGGGAAACAGAAATAATACACTGGTTGTAGCGTGTGAGATACTGTGAATGCTGACCTGGTATAATGCAGTATTTCATCTGTTGAAATGCAAACCAACTCGGTTGATAGTTGTCTTGTAAGATGGTAAGTAATATGCAGTGTTGTTAGTTATTGTTATTTAAGTTTATGAACAGGGGTGGGAGTCAATAAGCTTGTCTTCTTCCCACTCCTTTTCGAGTTAGAATGTATATTATTATTATTATTTTATTTTATTTTTATTGTGTATATATATTTTTCTGACTTTTTCTTGGATTTTGTGCCTTAGCTCGAAATAAAAATAAAAATAAAAAAAAAGACATGCTTGCAATACCACCCCGGGCCGATGGGGGTGGACCTGGAATAAGAATTAGCCAATGCTAACATATAGCATTGGCAGACCTCTCAAAAACGTCTTTACAGGATGGACCAAAAGTCGGCTCTTGGCCCAAAGGTCCGTTCCACATGTGTGTCAATGCTGAGGGGGACCAGTCTAGTTTACTTGCTGTGAATTTTTACAATACAATACAATTTATTCTTGTATAGCCCTAGGTCACAACAGAAGTCATCTCAGAGGACTTAACAAAACCATTGAAATCACCAACACAGGTCAGAGAATCAACAGTTAAAACACATGAAGAATATAAAGCACACACAGAAGAAAATGTCCATACATGTTGTAGAATGCTAAAGTGTCCTGATCATCACCAATCCTTTCTGTTGGACACTAACTGTCCAACAAGACCCTCCTGCATCGACAAGGAAAAACAGAATTTTTGAAGTCTCGTTTAAATGAATGGAGCTGACGCATGCGCAGATGCATTTTTTCACAATTTTCTTGTGGGCGGGACCACTCGCGGCCATTTTGGATAGCTCCAGTAGAGCACATTTTTGGCCCGTTAGTTAGAACAGCGTAGATAGGCCGTTAATTTTTACAGTCTATGCTTCTGATTCAAGAATGAAAAAAAGCATACATATTTCAGACACAAACTGTGTCAAATTGGTGTGCTGTCTTTGAGATACATTAATTAATTGGAAGCTACCATTCTTATGAAGTGTTACCACAATACTTATATTTACTCAATTGGGAATTATAAGGCTGCTATTTAAGCTCTTTCTCAAACCATCTGCTGGCAATAGCATTTTGTATTTTTAACTTACTAACCCACAAGCTATATATCTGTTACATGGTGGAAAGGACGACGGACCCAAAATTCAATACTGCAAAAAACATTTTTAATTTAACAATTTAATAACCAAGAATCCAAAAATCAAAAACTGTATAAACACAGGAACTGAAGACGAACCAAGAACAAACAATCAATGGACTGACAACAAGAGCACAGGGAATTTAACTGAGAGACACAGGTGAAACAAATCAGGGCAGGGCTGGCAATCAACAGAACAGGAAGTAAAACTCTAAAAAGACACAAGGGAACAGAATTACAAAATAAAACAGGAACCAAAAGTGACAACCATGATAATATCATTTTAAAGCTTATTTTCTCATCTACATTTATATATAAGTGTAACTAATGTGGGCACAAAATAAATCACGTCTGTAAAAGTTTTTTACCTTTCGTCTTCTGTAGTCTCTTTCTCTCTGTAGATGTCCATTGAAAAAGAATATCCACTTTTCTTTTCCAAAGTATAATCCATTCTGCAGAAATAATCCAAAAATGTGCGTTTATCTTTTGCAAAAGAAAACGCTCCGAAAGAGGTTCAGACTGCCCTTTTACATTTCGCCAAGTTTGGGGTTTGTAAACCCCCAAAGACAGGGTATCCTCGTGTTCCCCAACTCCTTAGCTACAATACAATACAATTTATTCTTGTATAGCCCTAAGTCCTGAAGTCAATAATTCCCTTGACTGACGTGTTCGAGTTGATGCAGAGGCATGACAACAGATCTCCAAGTTTTAACATCTGTATTTAATTTATCTTTACAATCAGATACAGAAATTCCAACAAAGAGGGCTCCTAAAACTATGCATGTCCCTCTCTGGCCCTCGGCTGATCTGGTCTGAGGCTGGTCTTCCTGTTTGCTCTCCTCGTCCTTGGGGGCTGCCGAAAAGGGATTCACACATTCCAACCTATAGCTTCCTTATAAGGAAGAAGCCCTTCTCCAAACAACTCTTATCTGGCTGGGGGAGGTCTGGTCCGGGCTTGGTCCTTCTCTGAATTTCACTAGATCCAGGCTTAATATTTGCACAAAGACATGGTATGCAAACACCTACTGAAAATCATTAGTATACAACATTTTAATTATACAACAGTTTCCCTCTTTTGACCTGATTAAAAATTAGGTCACAATCCACATCGTCGTTTATCATCAATACTTGTGCTTAGTTCCAGGCTTGATATCTGTGAAGAGTTAATACAGAAAGAATACACACACAACAAACCACATTCTAACCATTCCTTCAATACTATTTGATGACTACTGCTGTGTCATTCTGAGTCTTTATCAACCTCGTCTGTAATGTATGCACTAAAACTATTCACTATAGTTTAAACTATTCTAATCTATTTACAAATATGTTTGCATATTTGTTTTTATTGAGCCACATTCTTAAACATATGTTTTTATCTAATAAATCTATCTATACTGTGGTTTCCTTTCATTATCAGTGGCTTTGGGCCATTTTCGGGGCTTTGCTCATTTTTCCAAACACATTTTGTTGAACCAGGAAGTGCTGTCACTTCCTCCTCTCAGACCGTTTGGGATAAATGTACATCGTTAATCAAATTGGTATTATCCTTACAAGAACTAATCTATTTTAGCAGGTTTCTCTGGGGTCAGTCCCTATACAACGGTATTTTGATTCTCTAATCTGTTGCTGACAAATCGACAGCTCTTAAAATTTTCAAAAATACCTAAATATCTACTTTTGTGCTATATTCAAATTCACCAAAATGCTTTTAAATGTTTTTGAATCTCTGTTGGTTCTAATCTATCTCATTTATCTAAGCTACATTAATCTAGGCTACACTCATGAACTTTTCGCATTGTCAACATTCACAGATGTTTGAAACAAGTGAATTTGACAGTATCTAATAAAACTGTGCATAAACTGTAATGAACTTTATCTACCTTTGAAGTAAATACTTTTAGACATAATATGAAGGAAATGGTCCTTTTACCGTTTGATATTAGCCTTGGCTAAAAATAATCTCCATTTTGAAAGCATCTATGGTTGATGCATTTATCTATTCCTATTTTTACTCTATTGTGACTCTAAAGCTCGGTTGCAGCTTGAGCAAAGGCATATTCCTTGTTTGTAACTTCTGTCACTTTTAATATCTCTAACATTATTCTGATTCTAATATTATCTGCTCTATCAGAGATAACATTGTATGGTACTATTTTAACTCTTATGTGGAAATGTGTTTATGAACAACAAAGGAAGGACAATTCTAATTTTTTTTACTATTATTAAAACGCTACAATACTCATACTTTATCATTTTAAAACATTTTAACTGTTGCTCAGTCTCCCAGACTAAAAATCAACCTTTCTGTCTGCCAGACTGAACCCTTAACATTTATTGCATTTGGTCACAGTTGTGGTTCTAATTGTAACAATTGCATTGGCAATAGACGATTTTTCATTGGCTGGTTCTTGTTCTGCAAATCACTATTTTTATGTGTTGTATTTCAGACAATTCCAAAAACAACACAGTCGTTCTCCAATATTAAAGACATACATCTAAATCAAGTTGCCTGAAAGGGATTTTAACTATTTTAAAACGTTCTCTACGATTATAAGGCTATGCATTTAATTATTTAATAAACAAAAGCACATTCATGGCTTCTGTCCGCTGCTTATAACTGTTTAAAGAGTTGTCCCAAACTTAATATGTGTAAATACATCAGCTGTTTGTAATAAACAATAACATTTAACCTGTTCTCCAATGGAGCAGCTCAGAGGCTGCGTCAAGAGCAGTGTTATATTTGAGCTATTTTTAGATTTAAAATTGTGTTAAAGCCTGTCGTTCTATGTCTGCATTTTAATACTACTCTCTATAAACACATCTGCACTAGTTCCTACAGATGTGGAAAACAGAAACATCTAAAATCTGACTCTATTTGATTCCTTTTTACTTTAGTTATTAGAACAATTTGACCTTATTGATACTTATTTCCACAATAGAACTATTTTGATTATTCCCTCCGGTGGACTCAGCACCTGCAGGAGGATCAGTGAGGGGCTGGTGCTCTGTGTACTGGGTGCAGCTCTGACTGCCACCCCCCCCCCGACCCAGAAATGGATTAAGGGGAAGAAAATGGATGGATGGATGGATGATTATTCACTAGTCTAACTATTATTACTATTGTTTATTCTGACACCTCTTCTTAGCGACATTTTAACCTATAGCTCCTTGAATCCAATGACATTATAGCTCCAGACTATTTCATTCTATTCTATTATTATTATTGTATGATCTATTATCTTAAAGAGTAGATCTGTTTGATGTTATAAGCGCTAATATTTCTCCTTTTGAATTTGCACAACACTAAATTTAGAATGACCCCCTATGGGACAAATATAGAATTTTATTTTATTTTGGCAACTCCGAAAATTACTTAATAATTTTCCCATTTTGCTTTTTAGGCTGCCCTTTTCCATTATTTATTTGTTCTTGTAAATATATGTTTTACACTTCTTTCTAATGATTTAGAAGGTTAAGGACCATGACCACCTATGACAATACAATACTCCCCTCTCTTGGTCATGGGCCAAGTATAACACCTGCATCTGTGTGTGTGTAGATTACTGTTCCAATCATCTCCAGATGCTTTTCTCCCGGATCGTCCTCAATTCATATTGTGGGCTTTGGCGCCAAAGTAGAGGCTCATTTCCTCATGATCCATACTACTGTCATCCCTGAAGCAGGGGTAGTTTATCTCTCATCTGAAAAAGAAATATTAGAACACAAAAATGCCCACTTCCCTGGCTTTTAGCGGCCTGTCAATCTTTTCCAATTGGGCAAAACATAACTGCATTGACAGACGGTGTGTGACATCAGGGCAGAGGCTGTAGCCAAATACAGACTTAACAATATGTATGTTTCTAATTTTATACTCCCCTAAATGTGAGTTACAAACCAAAGTCGTCCTCCGCCCAATGACCGCTCACTGCGGTTGGACCGAATCACTGTCAGGACAAACAGCAGAGGGAGGGACTCCCAGTACCTTCAGCAAGGTATTTCATCTCAGAGTACTTTCTCAGAGTACTCATCCCAGAGTACTCTCACTTTTACACCTGTTCAATAAAGCTTGTTATCTTTGAATCTCTAGTACTTACACCGTATGCTGTTGACAAAAAATAATTATTCCATGATCACATTACAGAAAGACATTTGTTATTCCATGATTCCGTTCAGCACTCCTTGTCCACTCCTCATTTCACATCACACTCGCATCACTCTCACAACACAGTCACAACACAGGCCGACTCCCCACGTTAGTATATTGGTCCAGTTTGTTAAGGTCAACGTAGTGTACTTGACATGACGCACAAACATATAACATACACAAACATATAGCACACACAAACATATAACACAGAAGGCCTGTAATTTTAACTTTGTTATATTTTTCCATGTCCAATTACAATTGTCTCATGAGCTATTTCTCTTGTTGCAACTTTCAGAGCCTGCAGAACATGCAGAGCTTTGAGAGATTTTTTCTTAAAAGGATCCATTTCAAACTTTTACTGTTTACCACGTGGTCTGTACTCGGGCTTATCACAGATTGTGTCCCCTATATCTTTAATGAGCTCTTGTTACTTTAAAATGTTTTTTCCTTCTTTTTCTTTTTCAGTAAAGCCAGGTCGGATTCATTAAAAATTTAAATTAGTCTCAAACTTTAATACTTCACCTTTGTTTCACGTTCATGTGGAGAAAAGACCATTGTTTTATGTGTGTGTACTTGCACCAATCATGTCTCAGATAACCTGCCAACAGTTATATCAAAGACATAATTGTCCTAATTGTTTCTAATTTAGCTATTTGGAAGAGAAACATGTCATAAAAGATTTCCTAAAATGTCCCTACATCCGTGTTTTCAACCAATGAACAGTGTTGCGTCTATGTGTTATCAGAAATGATCCAATATCACCTTTAGCCAAAATTCAGAAATGCTTTAAATCATTTTTCAAACTTTAATTGTCTGAACAAACCATTTTGTACTAAATGCAGCGTCCATTAAAAGCTGCAGTTCTCTTTCTAGCACCAGTTTCAACTGTGCATGTGATTGTTCTTAAATGAGAAACGAGCCACGGTTCAGAGGTTGAAAAATTGCCTTAAATATCCGTATTACCAAGATCATGCAGTCAAAATCAATAATTCTAAACTTCTCCGCGTCTATAACTTTAAATAATAATACTAGTTTCAATAATAGAGCTCCTCTACTTTAAATATACTGCTGTTCTAATCTCCTTGTGTCTCATGCTAAAGCAAGAGTCTAATTAATTTTAACGATTGTCCTGTATTCTTTCATGCAGCTAAATGTAGTGTTATGAACGAATGACCTAAATGTGTAAATATGACTTAAATTCCACATGTCTCTGTGCGCCTGTTTGTCCGTATATATTTACCTTCTGTCTGTCTCATTTAGCCCGGCCACGTCTTCTTCTTATGGCGTCTTTCAGTGTCTTTTGTCTCAAAGTGTCCAATGTCTTTGTCTCAAAGTGTCCAATGTCTTTGTCTCAAAGTGTCCAATGTCTTTGCCTCAATGCCTTTTTTCTTCTTCTTTCAACAATCACTTTCTTTCTTCTTCCGATAACTCTTTCTCACAATGTCTTTCTTCTTCTTTCAACAATCACTTTCTTTCTTCTTCCGATAACTTTTCCTCATAATGTCTTTTTCTTCTTTCATATCTGACGCACCCAAATGTGTCGTGTCCTTCTTCTTCTTGTTTGGTTTTCCGGCGGTTGGCGGCCTATTTTTCCGCATTACCGCCACCTTCTGTTCCGCAGATGGGACAACACTCAGTTTGTGAACAAGTCTGCGGTCTTTTCTTTGCCTCCTCACAGGCAGGAGGAGTCTTCTTCGAGAGTTCCTGTTAGCTGCTGCAGCCGATGCTGCCCCCTGCGACCCGCCGGGAGAGGGGGAGACGCTGATGGTCCGTGTTGATGGCGCTTGATGGTGGTTTGTGGCCGAGACGATTTTGGCACAAATGAAACAGACAGAAGTTTTCTCGGAAAAAACAGACAAACAAGAAGCACAAACAAGTGTGTTAATTACCATACCAAACCAATGATTAATTACAATTCAAAATAAACCTATGAAATAATCAATATTAACATTTTACACATTAGATTCTGAAAACCGAATTCTGCATTCAACTGCTATCCTGAGCCCTATTTTTCCAAAAGTATAATGCTCTCTAAGATCATTCTAACTTTTATATCACCAAAATGTAGGGAAAAAACTTATCCAGACGCCTTGGAGATAAAAAATAAAAAATAAAATAATGCCTCTTTATAATCTAACTCAAAGTTCTGTGATCCTATGACTCCATGTCAGTAACATTATCGTGTGTATAAATGTAATTTTCTACAAAAAAATGTCTTTCTTCACGAGAGAGAGAGAAAGACAGAGAGAGAGAGAGAGAGAGGGGAAGGGGAGAGAGAGAAGACAGAACGAGGGAGGGGAGGGGCCTCCCGAACAAAGGAAACATGGAGTCTGAAATACTTTCCTTGTTTTTCTCGTGACAAGGTTTTAAATCAGTGGTAAAAGTTTTTCTCACGTCAAACGACACTTTACATTTTATCCTTAAATACGTCAGTAATGGAAAACATTACCATTTGCTACCTGATTAATGTATCGAGGGTTCCAGCAGAATCTTTTTTTTTCCTGATTCTCTGTAACTATTGAAACATTACATCACAATACAAGAGAAAAACTCCCAGACTGATCTTTTGTCATTTCTTCACATGAAACTCGTATACTACAGCCAAGTGGCTCTCTTTTTTCTCATTAATCAGATCGTTAGTATCAGAATCCACATTTTAAATACTTGGCTTTTTTCTGTTTAAATTAATTGTACCCTTTTCCCCGCCCCCGGGGGATATGGAGTTTTTATTATCCTATAACTTCTGACCCTAACTGTCCCTATTTTCTAATCCTATTTCTCTAAACACTTGTGCCTCTTTTGCACTTTAAAACGGTGGCTCTTTTCATCATCTATGTTCTGTTTTTTTAAGGAGGGACCCATGCTTCCCCCAAGGCTAAAAACGTCTAAACCTGACTATTGTTCTATCGCGTCCGATAGAACGCCCATCACGGCGGTCTGGCCACGCTGCAATCTGTCGAGCCAAAATCTCTCTCTCTTCTATTTAAAACAATGTGCAGATTTTCAAAACTATGATCCGCTTACCTCTTTAAAAGCGACATTTGTGAAGAGCAGAGAGATTTTTTCCAGGCCCACAAATCCAGTCTCTATAGCTGAGCTCATCTCTGTCTTGCTCCTGCACCATCACGTCGGGGTCACCAAATGAAGTCAATAATTCCCTTGACTGACGTGTTCGAGTTGATGCAGAAGCATGACAACAGATCTCCAAGTTTTAACATCTGTATTTAGTTTTATCTTTACAATCAGATACAGAAATTCCAACAAAGAGGGCTCCTAAAACTATGCATGTCCCTCTCTGGCCCTCGGCTGATCTGGTCTGAGGCTGGTCTTCCTGTTTGCTCTCCTCGTCCTTGGGGGCTGCCGAAAAGGGATTCACACATTCCAACCTATAGCTTCTTCCTTATAAGGAAGAAGCCCTTCTCCAAACAACTCTTATCTGGCTGGGGGAGGTCTGGTCCGGGCTTGGTCCTTCTCTGAATTTCACTAGATCCAGGCTTAATATTTGCACAAAGACATGGTATGCAAACACCTACTGAAAATCATTAGTATACAACATTTTAATTATACAACAGTCCCAACAGAAGTCATCTCAGAGGACTTCTGAGATTACTTCTGAGATGACAAAATGAGAGGTTCCATGAAGAGGTAAGAGCATTTTTCTGTCCGCAGTAACCTTGTGAAAAAGACTAGCTGCATCCATTTGCGCAGGGTCCGTTTGGGCTTGTTGTTTGCCTGGCGGCTAGCGCAATGTGCTATTGCTGAATGATTGACATGTATAAGTAGCCAATAAAAAAATCTTTCTATTGATGGGTGGGACATAGTGGAACTCCTGTTTTTTTCTTACAGTACAACCGTGGGTAAGGACGCTGTTTCGTTGCTGCGCATATTTAATATGCATTTACACTACTAAAAAAAATCGTTTTGAAAAAAATAAAAATACAAAAAAAAACACACAGATTAGTAACTTATAAGTACCAAAACAAAAAAATATGGTTTTTATGATGATGAAATGTCATTGAAGCAATTCGGCACACTTTGTGCCAAATTCGTTCCGAATGGCACGACTTGATAAAAAAGATAAACTGCATAAAAACTATAAAACTTACTGCTAATTTACACATCACGCGTTACAGCACGTACGCGTTATACGCGCAGCAGAAGCGCATAACTTTTTCCATGTTAAAATATGATAATATTTACACTTCTAGCGTTATATGTGTGTATGACGGACGTATGACGCGAAGCTGCGCTCTAATTTAGGATGGATTTCTAATTTTGTGCGCGGTCTGAACCGGCTTCACAATAATGAAGGCAAGCTAAGAATATGTTGGCATCATTATAATACAATGAACTATATACGTTAAAGACTAATTGGTTACACAAGTGGATAATTTCAGGGTAAATTAATTGGAAAATCAATTCCAAGGCGCATATGCACTGCTTCATTCATTGCCGACTATTCACTATGGATTTCTTTATTCAAGCCATTGATGGGAGAGAGAATCGGAAAGTGGTCAAATAAAATATAAATCGATTGATCAAAACGTAAATACATGTTTCCCAGATTTTTTTTTACTGAGACAAGGATATATACAGGGACGAGAGTGGTCTGAGACTGTATATATACTGGAACAAGAGAGGTCTTAATATATAATGAGACTAGAGCAGTCTGAGTCTGATGCAAGAGTGGTGTGAGTCTGCATGTATACTGAGACAAGAGCGGTCTGAGCCTGCATATATAGTGAGACAAGAGTGGTTCTTTCAAAAACTGAATTGTCGTGTATTTTCTCCATAAAGAGTAAACGCAGTGAGTGCACCCACGCAGGCCGAGCTTATTTGTAAAACCTTACTTCCCTCCACCTCCTGAGCGATCCTTCTTCAGGGCAGCATTTACCCAGCCCGACTGACAGTACCCAAACTCTATTATTACTACCACCTTGTGAATAATACACCGGCTGCTTCTCTCCGCCGCGCAGTCCTCGTTTGACCCAGAAATCTGTCCGTACCGTTATATTTTGCCTGACTGAAGCAACAAGCAGGTCTCTCTAAACACCTTCTCATTAAGACTTTGTTCTCATGGATGTGGCTAATCACGCACGCTATCATCAAAGTGGATTGGCAGAGGCAAACAAACATTACGATCATGCCCTCTTGACTGGTTTTGAGAGTAAATAAAATTAGAGCTGCTTATGAATGTTTTGGCTTTGGATGTGTGAATGCATAAGCGTGAAGAATCAGGGCCGTGGTGCAAAGCAACGGCAAGTTCGATTGTTTTTTTTTGCATTGGCATTTAAAACAGTATGTCGGAGGATTGTCTACCTCCGGGTGGATCATCAAGACTATTGGTGTCACGGGTAAACAAGGAAGGACCCAAAAACAGAACTGCAAAAATATAATCTATACAGTATAATTTAATAAATGCCACAAAAAGTAAAAATTGAAACCGGGAGCACTGGCAGGAAGTAAAACTCACAAAAACAGAACAAAAATACATCAGAATAAAACTGGATAATTAACAGGAAGTCCACACCGTGACTATTGGTCCTCCTAAATGTCAATCATTCTGCTTGTCAAATAAGACCAGAAAGTTTGGTTCCAAAGGTGGAGAGGGGGTTTTATCTTAAAATTAGGGATAATCCTTCTATAAAGCTTTAAGTGGCAAAAAAATAACTAGTTTGTGTTAACATTAGGTTTAAAATTGCCCCTTTGGTTTGTGAATTGTGGTCCGCTTCCAAAACTGTTCGAGAAGAAATAGTATGCATTATTATTAAACATTACAAAAGAGAATGAGGCCGTTTACTTTGTCATGATGTGTCTTGTGTCTCGTGTGTCTTGTCAAGAGTTTTGTCATCCATGTATGCATAACAGGTAGTCGACTCTCAGCTGCCATGGCAACAGCCAACACACGCAAACACCCTCGCAGTCCGTAGTGAAGTACTATCATAATGCTGTGGCGACGAGTGGATTCGCTAACGTGCCAACGCATAAGAGAACATATAAATAAATACACAGGACGCAATACATTGACATTTTCTTGCCCTGACAGTATACAAAAGTCTTCCGGAACAACTACTGTAAATTAGATCACAGAATAGGTACTATACTAATGTTATCTTCCAAATGTCATGTGGTGAAATGAAGGAAGGACCAAAAAACAGGAATGCACAATATAAAGATTTAATGACAATAATGAAATCAATCAAGGTTTTTATTTTGAACCTTGTTGTAAATCCAGCGTCATGGCAGTTCATAATACATAAAAAAAAGCTTCTTTGTACACTTTGATTCTCATTCGAAAACAAATAAAATAAAGATAAAACAATGATAAATAAAAAAAACATGAGAAGCAATACAAAATCACAACAACAAAAATACAAGAATTAAAAAAAAAAAATGACAACAAGAAAGTTCGAGAGGGAGTGGGAAGAAGTAAAGACTTTTTGAATCCCACCCCCGGTGCATAAATGTTTGGTGGTTGCTTAATGTGTAGTAGATAAACCCTTGTTATCTGCATATCAATATATTTACAATTTGAATAACTCATGCATAGATTACAATTCAATAACTTATACTCAGTTGTTCATGTACGGACAATTAAAAATCGGAAATTAAAATCCAGGGTAACACAAACTGAAAAATCCAAACCAGGAAAACAACAGAGAGGACAGACATTGACAATGCAACAGCAACAAGGGCAGAGGAGCACAGGTAAAAATAGACAGAGGTACAATCAACACAGGAAGTACAACTGAAACAAAACCACAGAGAACTGATGTCAAAATAAAACCAAGTACCAAATTTACTAAATCCACATACATACAACTAGATCCTTTAAACAAAGGATTTGAAAGCTTCATGTAGATGTAAAGCATTTGAGGTTTGAAGGGAATATTCTAATTATAATTTTGTTCAGATTGACGGCTAATCAGTGAAGAGCTGGCCATCAAAATGTAGATTCAAACCACATTCCCAAGGTCCTTCACTCCTACTCACTGACTGCTGATTGGCTGTCCACTGCATCGCAATCAAGATCTCCACAATTTAATTCAAATTATTCATGTACAGCCCTAAATCACAACCGTAGTTATCTCAAGGGACTTTACAAAAACCTTGAATTCGCCAACACAGATCAGAGAATCAAACACAACAGTTCAAACGCAAGGCATGCAATGATAACAAACACGCTATTGGTCCATCAAGGGCGGATGACAAATGTCCATAAATGTTGATAAAATCCATGAAGTCGTTGAATGTTGAGTGTCCTGGATCATCACCACAGTCCTCCTTAGACCCTCCTGCATCAGCAAGGGACAGCTCCAAAAACCCAGTGGGAGTGACGCCGAGTGACGTAGAACAGAAACAGTACCAGCCCATGTCCGAGTTTAGAACACATCTAAGAGTGATCCATGTCTGAGTTCAACAGATTGTGCTAGAAAACTTGACATTAAAAAAAAAACTGCACTACTATTGACACTGTTTATCTTGCTACTTTTATTGTACATAAAATATCCTGCATTTAACATGTTTGCACATTTCTTTCTTTTTGCACAATCTTGAGTGATTCTATCCATGCCAGATGTGACATGTACATTTCTCCTGTGTGAGATCAATAAAGTCTATCTTATCTTATCTTATCTTATCTTATAATTGAGCTTTCCTTCCTCGCTGATGTGTGCAGTCAGGGCGGGTTGTCCCTTTGTGCAGGTAAAGCAGTTCCTTCCAAGGCTGAAATCTGTGATGTAACTCACTATGTACTGCCCATTATTAATATAAGGACAATACTTTTGTTGTCAAAGGCAGACAACTGCGCTGAGCATGATGTAATAGGGTTAAAATGACATCGTATCATTACACGTTTGAGATGGAAGACTTGTAGACAGAAGGGGCTAGGTTACACTTTGTGCCAGAAGTTCCTGATAATAGCATGGATGGATCTAAAAACAACTGCAGGTCTGTTTTGATGAGGGAACAATGTTGTTAGCTCAAAAAAGTTGATTTGGCGTAGTATGTCTCATTTATATTAAAATATTAAGTTTTCATTGCTCGTTGATTTACACGGTAACTGAGTAAACCGATTAGAGAAACTGCAACTGAGCAACTCAAATGATTTTTTTCTTTCTAGGAATTTCTTTGTGTACTTTGGACAACGGTGTGCTTTACTGAACACCACTCCATTAGGAATTTCCGTCAGAACCCCTTCATAAAATATCTCTGAGGCCTTTCTGCACGTTTACAGCTTTGAAGGATTGGACTTTGAATGGAAAACGCGGCCTACGCATGTGAAGCCTCTGTTTTAAAATCCATCCAACGAACTAACTCAAACTCTGAGGAGCACAGGGACTGGCCTCCTGCTGGTGCCCAGAGGCAGAACTAAACATGGGGAGGCTGCATTGTTCAGATTTATGCAGCTAAACTCCGGAGCAGTCTTCCTCAAAATGTGAGACATGTGTCAAAACAGAGACAAGACTGATCCAAATGATCAGTCTGGGATTGTGTCCAGCAGAAGACATGATTTAATGATGTTAAAACAACACAAACAAAGCATTTAATTTGATTTTATAAAGGAAGAATTATGAAAATAGACCTTCAGATAACCAAAACATTCAAGTGGAACATCACCAGCTCCTGCATCCTGTCATAGTGTCATAAGAGATCCAAACAGGCTTCTTCTCTGACAATGTTTTTGGTTTATATATTTTAAATATTTCTATTTTTCAAGATGTAATATACTGTGTGTAATGGATATTTTCTTCCAACTATGGGCCATATTGTATTGTGTCCTTAATAAAGATAAATAATAATAATAATAATAATCCAGGTTAAACCAGTTTTGACACAGCTCTGTTTAATGTGCTGTGATTGTTTATGCCTTTGAATGGGCGCTGCAGTATACGGTCATCTACATTCACTGTCCAAGCTGCTTCATAAAACGTGTCTCCAAAGTCAGAGATTTTGCACATATATTTATTACAGATTATAGACTGCTTCCTTATTATGCTAGATATTTTATTTGATGTTAATGTATTCAGTATATACCTATGTTAATGTATCTTATCTTAAAACTGCAATCATGTGCAATACTACAAATTCAGAATTCCCCTGAATGTCACTTTACCTACTTATTATCCTGCCCTATATGTACAGTATATAACTTTGCACTATATATATATTGGTTTTTGAAAGACATTTACAGCTTGCTTAGAAACATAGCAGCTAATTACATTGTATATTTTGTGTGCTCCTACTACTGCCCTGTATGTGCGCTGCAACGCTGAAATTTCCCCTCTGTTGGACGAATACAGGCTCTCTTAATCTTAATCTTAATCCTAATACTGATGGATGTACGTAGGGACATGAAACTGAGCGTGCCATCCCTATGTGGAAGGGTCTCAGGCCTCTCTGCTTTTAGATTGCAGTTCAATAAAGTGGCATTGATTGGGATTATCTGCTGTTGCATTAATTGTATTTGTGCACAAGAGCCGGCAACAGAAGACTGCAGAGGATCACGAGGTATTGCTTTGAGAGAGAAGACAAAACCACACAGCAGCTTTTCCGTCGAGGTAAATCCCCCAATGTGAACACTGTGTACTGTATCTACTGTATCTTGTATAATCTGTATGTAATTCTATGTCATTTTTTTATTATCTTTAATTGTGTGTAATTGTTTTTGTAATCTGTACTTCTATGTAAGTGTGTGTAATTGTTTTTATAATCTGTACTTCTATGTAATTGTGAGTAATTGTTTTTATAATCTGTACTTCTATGTAATTGTTTTTATAATCTGTACTTCTATGTAATTGTTTTTATAATCTGTACTTCTATGTAATTGTGTGTAATTGTTTTTATAATCTGTACTTCTATGTAATTGTTTTTATAATCGGTACTTCTATCTAATTGTGTTTATAATCTGTACTTCTATCTAATTGTGTGTAACTGTTTTTATAATCTAATTGTATGTAATTGTTTGTAATTGTTTCATAATCTGAACTATTTAAAATACTTTTTGACTGTTGTACTTTGTGTTTGATCAATTTTGAATCATCCAAAAATTGTGCTGAGAGATAAAAATAAAAAATATTATGATACAAATATTGTTTTGTATCTAAAGCATAAAACATAAGGTATATATGTGAACCCTGGGAATTGTATATAGATTATTGTCTCACACATTCCCTCTTGTCTAATGAGAATTAGCGCCTCCAAATCCGAGGCCATGGTGCTCGACCGGAAAAAGGTGCCCTGCCCTCTTCAGGTGGGTGGAGAGGTCCTTCCTCAAGTGGAGGAGTTCAAGTATCACGGGGTCTTGTTCACGAGTGAGGGAAGAATGGAGCGTGTGATTGACAGGCAGATCGGTGCAGCGTGCGCAGTTATGCGGTCGCTGTATCGGACCGTTGTGGTAAAGAGGGAGCTGAGCCGAAAGGCAAAGCTCTCGATTTACCGGTCAATCTTCGTTCCCTCCCTCACCTATGGTCATGAGCTGTGGGTAATGACCGAAAGAACGAGATTGCGGATACAAGCGGTCGAAATGAGCTTCCTCCGCAGAGTGGCTGGGCGCTCCCTTAGAGATAGGGTGAGGAGCTCAGTCACACGGGAGGAGCTCGGAGTAGAGCCGCTGCTTCTCCACGTCGAGAGGAACCAGTTGAGGTGGCTTGGGCATCTGTTCCAGATGCCTCCTGGACGTCTCCCTGGGGAGGTGTTCCGGGCACGTCCCACCGGGAGGAGGCCCCGGGGAAGACCCAGGACAAGCTGGAGGGCCTATGTCTCTCAGCTGGCCTGGGAACGCCTTGGGGTCCCCCCGGACGAGCTGGAGGAAGTGTGTGTGGATTGGGAAGTCTGGGCGTCTCTGCTTAGACTGCTGCCCCCGCGACCCGGCAACGGATGAAGCGGAAGAAAACGGACGGACGGACATTCCCTCTTTTTAAATAGCTTTCTTATGCATGTACTTTTTAATTGACTGCTCCTTTGAAGTACTTTGTGTTGTATTTTGTATGAATTGTGCTAGCTAAATAAAATGTTATCAATTTAACTATAACCAAGTCCGATATCTGCTCATTTGTGGCCACTCAGCTTGGACTTTCCCCTCCGTTCTAGCAGTTTTTTTATTCGCACCATATTTTTTATCTGATGATGTTTATTTGCTTTTGTCTTATTTGACCTCGGCACTAAATTATTTGAGTTATAGTTAGTGCTGGTAAGTCTTGGATTAGACACATTTGCAGAGGTTGTGCTCCTGAGTGGAAAATAGTGCCCATTTAGCAGCTACATATTTAATGTGAAGGGACTGGAGACTGGAGACGACCAATTAAGGTAAAATGAATGTGTTTTGGAGCAAACTTTGGAAGGCACTCTGCTGCGTCTCGCTCTTTCTGTGGTTCACTAAACAACAGCTGCATTTGTCTGAACCGAGGTCGACTGAGTAGATCTGCACCGACAAGTGTCTGTTGACGTAACCCTTTAATGTCCTTGAAAAAAGTATTTTTTAAATGTAGTATTTTTTTTATGAAGTATTTTTTCCAATGTATTCATTTTTTCAACGTATTTTTTCAATGTGGGATTTTCCAAATGTAGTATCTTTTCAATGTAGTATTTTTCATTTTAGTATTTTTTACAATGTAATATTTTGAATGTAGGATTTTTTAAATGCAGTATTTTTTAATGCATTTTTTTCATTGTAGTATTTTTTCAAATGTAGTATTTTTTTATTGTACTATATTTTCAATGCATATTTGTTTAATGTAGAATTTTTTCAATGTAGTATTTTTTTAATGTATTATCAATGCAGTATTTTTTCATTGTAGTTTTTTCAATTTAGTATTTTTTAATAGTTTTTTCAGTAATAGGTCTTTATCAAAGGATTGAGATGCAGTTTGATGGTAAAAGTGGCTAAATTCAAGTGAGATGCCCCAAAGAGGTATGTTTCGGTTCTACGTTGATATAGTGACTCAAAAAGTGAGGTTGAGGAAACCATTAAAGGGTTAAAAGATGTGTGAAATAATTTTTAAAAAGGCTGAAAATATATTTATTGTGACTTAGATTAAAATGTTTTGATAACACCATTTTTTTTTTCCTCATTCAGTGATTCTTTTGTTGAGTGAAGGAGCAAGTATTTGGAGCAGTTTATGAACAAATTAGACCAGAACATTATGTCTTTATCCTATTAGAACTGTAAAAAGTGCCCTATGAATACAGCTAACTATGAATACATTAAATTAGACATTTTATTTCAAGAACTGTTGCTTCATTTCCTCATTCCAAGGGAGACATTTCTTGTAACTTTTTCAAACTGCATCATTTTGCTCTTTGTTCCACTGGCAACAAAGGCGGTTTTAGGCGGTCATGATGTGGTAAAACACAAAAATACATTTTGCCCTTTTTTTTTAAATGTTGACTTATTTTTCATGACTTTGCAGTGTGTGGGATCAATGTCAGACTGCTGCTTTACTTGAGGTTGAATTGTTTGAAATGCAGACAATTCCGCTTGCTTTGTTTGGCTATAAGCTACAAGCCAGGCAAAAAACATACAAATCTAATCACCATTAAATCATATTCTTTACTAAATTTCCCCACGCAATTAATTAGCCTAAACTAACTTCTCCTTAAACTCTTTTACATGGCCATTTTTTGTAATGATTCTGCCATATATTTTGGGCCCTTATTAAGTTTTATAATGAGTTTGTGTCAGTGAGTGATTTATAGTCTTAACCAGGTCTAATACAGGAGATAGAGTCATAAAACGGCTGTCGCTCCAGTGGTGCGTGGAGAGTGGGAGAGAGGAATTAGCTTCTGACAGTTTATAGATCTGCGACAGGAGTGATGATTCAAACCGTTAATGGTCCGACTTACTCATTCTCTCTGCTGGTCTGCTGGACTCTCTGTTTTAGGATGTGCCCCAGATACTACAGAAGCATTGCACTCAACCTGTATCACCCACGTCAAATCAACAGCGCAAAACCATCTTGTAATGTTTTTCCCTCCTAATTAAGTCACTCGAGGTAAGATTTATGGTGTTTTGCAGCACGATGTAAGGTTTAACCCACTGTTACTTCAAATCTTGTTTTGTTTTTGAACTATAACTTTTTGTTTCAATTATTTTCAAAACAAGAAGTTGAATTGAACAGTGCCGTACAATACTGGGTTCTGATGGCTCGACCTCTTTGTTGCTGTTACAGTAAGTAATTTCTTTGCATGGAATTTGGTTGTAAAAAAGAATAAAACTTAAAGTGAGAAGACTTGACACTTCAGGGATATATTTGAACAAAATATTTTCATTTTTTTAAAGGGAAGGAAAGAGCTCTGTCCCTACTATAGTTTTGTGGTGTGAAAGGAGCGGTGTCATAGGCGGAGTGTCAAATACCGGTGACAATTGTTTTAATGCCTTTTCAGATCAGTATAAAACACACAACGGAATCAGTGTGTGACTCAAGGCTTTCCTCACACAACTCCAAAACCAGGAGTTTTTTACCCTCCACTGTGATTTGCCTGTTCTCCCTGTGTCTGCATAGGTTTCCTCTGGGCACTCCGGTTTCCCCTACCACTAAAAACATGTGCAATAGTTCAGGGTGAATGAGTGAGTGTGTGTTTGTGAGTGCGAACTTGGGACATCGGATGCAAATTGGCCCATGGCTACAAACCGGAGTGATGTGTTCATTAACAGGTACTGTCCAAACCAAATAAACAATAAATAATAATAAGGAGTCACCACTATAGTTTAGCTATTTGTCATAGTATGACCTGTTAAAAAATGGGGCATCTGTTCCTCCTATCAGGGTGCATGGAGATTAAAGGTACTATATAACGCTTTTCGATTTTTCGATTTTAAACATCCTTACAGTGCTATGTGGCCTTCACATGCCCAAAGTAGTTTTTCCATTGATTCCCTGGGGCTAGTTAGAGAGCGATCTTTCTCGTTCATTCTCGAGAGGCAGCGAAATGCCTCGGTTCACATTGATGAAGCAGAACACAATCAATGACGCGGCACGAGCTGCAGAAGCCCGCCTCCAGGAGGTGATTGACAGGTGAGAAATCAATACAGCGAATAAGCCTCTTCCAAGTCTGTCTAGTTATTGTCGCGGACTAAAATGTTAGCATCTTCACAACTCTGAGAAAATGTATTTTTGGATGTAAACATGTGACAACACTTTTTGTCCCGAAGACAAAGAATGCGGCAAAAGAGGCTGGACTTTATTCACAAGGATCTGCATCCGAAATCCGTGACGAATCTCATTCATCTGCAAGTGACACATTGCCTGAGTGAGGGCTGGCACTCTCCTCTTCACTGACAAAGCTGTAACAGAAGCCCAAACACACACATGGGAAAGTTAGATCCTCCAGCTTTAACAGACTCAACATTTTGCCACCAAAAAATATCACCAAACTTAACTTTCACGCCAGCAGTCTGCAATCACAACAACTTTAACTCTAAATGACCCTCAACTGTCCAATCCGGGATGATGAAAAAGTGCACCTCAGTGGGCCTCCTCGTCCCAATCTGGCCCCAGACAGCTGGTTGGAATGCAATGCAGAGCTGTGACTAAAAGCTACTGCTCTCTGTTCACCATTCAGCCCTGGGCTCCACTCAGCGTCCTTCTCTCCCCAGATATCCAAACTCACTCACACGTTCTAAAGACAGCCCTGAGAAATTCATTTAGATTCCAAAAGTGGAATGTCCAAAACATCAGTTTGTTACATTGGTCGACAGTTTGGACGTTGGGTTAGAATTGATTTGAACGTTCTGTTCTTATGGAATAACAAAGGAAGTATATCTGTTCTCATTCGAGGTAAGAGATTCTTTGTTGACAGAAGTTACTATCTAAAGGTTACAATCCGTCTCCCTTATATGAAAACACACACATGCTATCTTGTTATTGATCATGGAAAACCTCTTTCATGAGCAAACACAGAAAGCTAGATGGATGTACTGTATATTCTTGCTTTTCTCGCAAAAATGAAATGAAAATGAAAAATGTTCTATACTGTAATGGCTAATGTTGGCAGACACAATGCTTTCCATGATAAATGTCCATAACGTTGGTTTCTGAGTAAGCTACCAAGATTAAGGCAATTATACATGTTTAATTTAGATTGTTAATGAGGGAGGTAAATTGTGTCACGTGGTGAGGTGAGGGAGGGACCAAAAAGCAAGAATGCAAATTAATATTGATTTAATTATATTAAATAAAAATCCAGAGTGAAAGCAAACTTAAAAATCCAAACGGAGCACACACGGACAAGCGCCCTGTCCACACGTAGCCGGGTATCTGCTAAACTGGAGATATTTAAACTCAGGCTTTACGGTGCCTGAGTTGATAAATCTCTCGGTTCTCAGCAAGATGATCCTGGGGTTGAATCCCTGTCGGAACAGGGTCCTTCTGAGTGGAGTTTGCATGTTCTCCCTGCGTCTGCTCCAGTTTGCTCCGGTTGCTCCTGTTTCCCCTACCACTAAAACATGCACAATAGGTAAAAATCCTGACCAAGAGTTAATCCTGGAGATGGAGGAGCACAAGGACTGGTCTCCTGCAGGGCCTCTTCAGGATCCTCTAAACTATTAAACAGCCGCCTAGATGATATTTATAATAATAATAATAATAAATAATATTGTACCCGCATTCTCTGTTTTGCACTGTGATTATTCATGTTTTGTCTGTGTATGTTTTAATGTCTTTGTATGATTTGAATGCTGCTAATGGTTTTAGTGTTTGATATTCACTTTGAGTTGACTTGCCTGTGGGTACACTGTTAAAATGTATAAATGTTTTTTATTGTTTCGACTATCAGGAGGAACTGCATCTCTCTCTTGTCCTCCTCTGATCTTCTCTCCAGCACCAGCTCTGAGCTCCAGGGGACATTTTACAGTCATCATCTGCTGTTTGATGAAGTGTACGACACCTGCTTTTGGATCCATTCCATGCTTAGCTTTAATAAATAATGTATGTTCTCATCTCTGCGTCTCACAGGACTGAATTGTAAAGTAGTTGACCTTTGTAAAAGTCTTCTGAACAAACCAACAAAGAAAGTGACTATTTAAAAACACACTTTCAATATATAATGTCCTCTTTTGTATTTGTACTGAAAAATGGTGCAAAGCTACTTCCACTCTCAAACAGATAGTGACATTGGGGACGGAGAAAGGGCTTCTGGGTAATTTAGGAGCGGTAAAATTATCACCATTTATATTTTTAAATCAAAACAAAAATAAGTCAGTAAAGTTTATTTACATAGCGCCTTTCACAAAGCGCTTCACAATTAAAACATACAATATAAACAGTACACATTAAAAAACTAATATACAGAATAATCATAAACACACTTCAGATAGGCCTAAGTAGTCATACTAACAAACTATTTTTTTACCGTTTCTAACCAAACCCCAGCAGGTGGATTACATCAGTAATCAGTGCTACAGGAAGTATCTGGCAACAAATGTAGGATTGTATTTGTAATCTAATGCCGCGTTCAGACCGGATCATGCGTTGCGTTGGCTTTCAATGCAAAGTCAAAGGTGACGTCGGAATGCACGCACGGACTGCGCGGGGAAGTCGAAGGGGAGGAACGCAGGAGATGAATTTGGCTCAACCTTTCCTCGGGATGTTCGTGCAGCAACCAATCAGAGAGCCGCAAAGTGGTCACGGGGACATTTGCGGACCGAGCTAGCAGTCTGAAAATACTGTAAACAGCCAAAACAGGAGCTACATCAGGACTAAACCAGGGTTGACAATGGGGGACATAAACTCTGTTAGCATCAGAACCCGCAGGCTACTTCCGGCACTTCCGGCAATTCCGGCGCCAGGACCTCTGGTCTGAAGACCCCTGCGTCTGAAAACTTGAGAATGTGCTTTTCAGCGGTAGCGGTCTGAAAGCACCATAACATCTATGAGGTTCCGCAGGTCCTTCATGCTGCTGTCTGACTGTACATCAAACAATGACGACTAACGAACACTGCCAACCTGATGTCACATGTTGTGTGTCTGTGCTATCATTTTAAATAATGTCAGAATGTGCATTATAGAACCAATTGTGTCCACTGTCACTTTACTTTGTCCCAGACCATCATGCTGCTATCATAGAATATACAGCATTTCATACTGCTTCTTCATTATACTTGTAATGGCGCTTTGACGTTGGAAATGACGCATACCTCAGTGTAACCTGAAACGTAAAAATAAATGTGAACTCTGAACCCAAGTGTCCGGTCGGATATATCAATCGTTTAATAATTTGAAGGGAAAAAAAATAATAACAGAAACAGTAGTAAAAGACAGCAAATAACACCTTTAAAACTGTGAACCTATAACATGACACGGTGAAAAAAGTAATCTGTGGCACACCTGAAATCATGGTTAGTGCTTCTTTTAAAGTTAATAAGCAGAGGCCCTCCCGGAACACCCCCTGCTGTAATTGGCTCCACCAATGCTAAAGGTAGAAATTTTATTCTTAAAGTATAGAGTTATTGTTTACCTATATTATGCTGTGTGGTTCTCATTCCTTCTGTTTTAAAACGGGTGAAGCAACACTGAATTGTCTCTGCGGTGGGACAAATAAAGGGTCTCTTGGGCTGTGAGACCACTGATGCCGATGCATGGACGTGCGTAGATGGAGGCATGGACGCACACCCACTAAATATCAGTTGCATGAGTTTAGGCTGTTCATCTGCTGCTTTCGCTGCACGTATCTAGCCGCTGAACCCCCCACCTCTGCCTCGCCTCAACAAAGCGTCTGCCGTTCGAGATAAACGTGCGTGTCGCGATGTCCGTGCAATTCCTCGCATGGACGGACGTCACCATTGACTTTGCATTGAATGTCAAGTGTCAAGTCAATCTTATTGACTTTCTTAGACCACCAAGAAAGTCAATAAGATTGACACGCTGATCTGCATCCCATACCTTTTTTTTTGCATTTTTATATTTGTCTGTGCGTTGTTTTATTCTGATGTGTTTGATTGTGTTTTTAAATTGCTGTAGTACCTTGAGATGTGTTTGCATTTGTAACGTGCATGATGAATAGAATCTATTCTATTTATATCACTTATGTCCCTTTAAATGACTGCAAATGACATTGCTTGAAAAAAGTTGCCTGAGCTTTCAGACCCACGGCGACGGACTGAAAACTCTGCCACTTGGGTTTTTAGTGCCTCGTGTTGGTGTGTCGTTCAGATAGATGCTGCACTCCACGCAGCTCCTCAACGGCGGTTACGCAACGTCCTGGAGGAAATGAGTTCAGCCGGCACTGCAGGACACAAGTGCAGACACAATATCAACACAAGGGCCTCTCAACCTGAATTAAATATGCTACTTTCTGCACACATTTCCTCAACAATAACCTTCTGCTCCTGCACGAGGCTAAATAGACAAGACTGAAGATACATGTCCTTGAGTCTCACAAAACATATGAAAAATACTCCAAATACTGTATATACTATAGTTACCAATATGTGGCTGTAAAACAATACACACCGTGAGATAATAAAGCACATAT
The DNA here is from genome assembly GCA_964034765.1 of Knipowitschia caucasica. NCBI lineage: Eukaryota > Metazoa > Chordata > Actinopteri > Gobiiformes > Gobiidae > Knipowitschia > Knipowitschia caucasica. The sequence continues at coordinate 9,824,267 of OZ035826.1, forward strand.
CATCTCTCTCATGTATCATGGCTAATAAAATGCAGACTATGACGCATGAGGTGTGACATTGGATGCATGTGGTTTTTTGTTTAGAATTTTTTTTTTTTTTTAGTAAAACAAATGTGGATGAACAAAGGGAGTTGGAGGGGGAGATGATTATTGTGGGGAAGCTGCCCCGATTGTCAAAGTGAGAAGTAAGATTTATTTGCACAAGAGCAGCAAACAGTCCTGTCCATTGGGTATTTCTCCTCCTGATGAGATTTTTAAATCCGGTGGCTTCGCCCCCAAGCACAAAATGGCTGACTAAGACACACCTCCTTCTACAGGTATAAAGAATGTTAATGTCAAGCGGCATTAAAAGGGATAAAGTAACTCCCATAAGGGTTGAAGTGGGAAATACATTACATAAACACATTAAAATACATTACATAAACAGATAAAAATAACATGATTGGAGCCAAAAGAAACTCCATTGAAGTCCATGGTTAAATGTTCTTGAACCATCATTTTACATAAGCACCTTTTACATTGTACCTGGAGTGGATTCAGAATATCCATCTCCCTCTGCTACTGTTGCTATTTGTGTCTCCTTTTAGAACACTCCAACAGAAACAACGAGGAAAGCACTTCATTGTACATCCCAGCGTTCATGAGCCATGCAAATGTATTTTGTTATTTGTTTTGGGAAGACTTCAGGTGACGTAACACACCATCTGCCAGCAAATCCGTCTCCAGCAGCTTATGGGAACTGCTCCTTTCCAACATCTCAGAAACTTGTGGAAGGATTGCGATTTCTGGAAACTATACATCAGACAAAAGCTAGAAACTTTCTCAATTCATATGTTCGAGAATAAAAAATGACTTTGTTCCCAAATCAAGACATTTGTTATATATTGGGAAATATAATAACCACTTCCTTCCCACTAAGCAAGCCGACGTTGAATCAACGTAATTTGAACGTCGTTGTCCGACGTAGAATATAGGTCACTGGTGGGTGCAGAATGAAAGTTTTCTCGACGTCGTTTCCCGACGTCACCTCAACCTCCAAATGTTACGTTGATGGCACGTAAATTCAAGGTTTGAATGTGGTACAGAACCGGTCGGGTCTGACGTCCTATCAACGTCTTATATGACCAAAATATTGACGTTTATATGACGTTCGTTTTCAGTTGTTCCCACTAAGCAAGCAGATGTCAAAACAACGTAATTTCAACGTAATCTGGACGTTCATTCAAGGTTGCAATGTGGTACAGAACCGGTCGGGTCCGACGTCCTATCAACGTCTTATATGACCAAAACATTGCCTTCATATGACGTTCGTTTTCCGTTGTTCCAACTAAGCAAGCAGATGTCAAAACTATGTCATTTCAACGTCATCTGGACGTTATCTGGACGTTCATTCAAGGTTGCAATGTGGTACAGAACCGGTCGGGTCCGACGTCCTCTCGACGTCTTATATGACCAAAATATTGACGTTTGTATGACGTCCATTTACAGTCCTATTGACCTACTTAACCTCTGCAGAATCACTCACTGGTCGAGACATACTTTTTGCAATAGGCAAGGCAAGTTTATTTGTATAGCACAGTCAAAACAAAAGGAAACTCAAAGCACTGAACAAAAGATAGAAACAATCAAACAAGGCCTTACAATTATAAATATTGACGGTAAATTAAAAAGATACAAATAAAATCTCTCATAAAATCTCTCAGTTGAAGCGGAAACAGAAGTGTTTTAAACCTGGAGTTTAACATTGTCAAAGAAGAAGCCTGTCTCACATTTCCAAGAAGACCGTTCCAGATTTTAGCCTTGTGAGTCTGAAATGCAGCTATATCATGTTTAGTTCTGACTCTGGGCAATAAACGATAAACACAGCATTCAAAAATCATTAGAACAACTGTAGTAGAAGGATATCAGTCATTATTGCAAATGGAGCTGCATTAAAAATCATGTTTCTCTACATCAAGGTACAAGTTAAACCACACAGGGCACAGTGTTATGAACACTACTGTACTGAACAGTTCATGCCAAAGTAAAAAAACATGATTGTAGCGCCTATGTTTGGATCAGTATTAAAACAGGCACAAGCTACACTCTAGGTTCCCCAGATGTAAAAACACAATCTGAAAGGCAGAAGAATGCATTTATTGAATGTTGATGTTCCAACATGTGTCCTCTCTTGGTCTTCAGTCTCTCATCACAAGGTCCAAGTACAGCACCTGAAAATGTGGAACATGTTTAGTTTCAACATAATGTGGCAAAGTGATATAACAACACATAACTTTGGGCGGCACGGTGGCTGAGTGGCTAGCACTCTCGCCTCTCAGCAAGAAGGTCCTGGGTTCGATTCCCGGTCGGACCAGGGCCTTTCTGAGTGGAGTTTGCATGTTCTCCCCGTGTCTGCGTAGGTTTCCTCCGGGTACTCCGGTTTCCCCTACCACTAAAAATATGTACAATAGGTCTGGCATGCGCCTTGTGTACTGGCGACCCTGCTCCCATCTCTGTGTGGACAAATACCCAAAAATAACAATTGTAAACCGCTTTGAGACTCAGATTTGCAGTGAAAAAGGCGGTATATAAATAAAGATTACTACTACTACTACTACTACTTTCTATTAATGCCTCAAACCACTCGATCCATCACCATGTGATACAAACCTTGGCACTGCACTAGCTCGAGACACTGGAAGACACTCCGTCTGAGAAACTTGGGATAAGGCTTTGGTCATTGGAGTAATTCCATGTAAAAAACAATTGCAAATGTGCATTTGTTTTGCACATGGACACAAATGAGCCCTGAAAGCTACTTACCCTGTATTACTCTACACATGTTGCATTTCCGAGGGGGCATTTTCCCCTTGTTGCTCTTTTCCCTCATCTTGAGTGAGTTGCTGAACAATCTGAGAAAAAGATAGATGTTTTCAAAGAGAATACACCAAATAATGGTTTATTCTCAAAACAACATAATAATACAGAAGAACAATCAATGTGTGAGAGTGTGATTCTTACCTTTGAACACCTTCAACACAGTCTGACACATGTAAGACTCAAACACACATGACACATTAGGAATACACACAGAACATTAGTTATTGCAACAATCATGAAATTATACTCTATGGATTTCACAATAATTGACTGCATTAGCAAAGGTAAAGGTATTTTAATTAACATATGGCTGGTTTTAAAGTTTATAAGAAAAAGTAAGAAATTAAATAGAGTTGCAAGCGCTAGTTAGCTTGCTACCAGCAGATGAATGGATATTTAATATTTGCAGCTAACAATAACAAAAATAACAACTGTAGTGGCTCATTTAAACAGCCACAGTGAGAAGAAGTGAAAGTCTCTGACATTGAAGATTTAATGGGAAGACATTAAATCCATTTATTAAACAATGCAATACATGAACATTAAACTCTCTTTCTGCAGCAGGTAACATCTGTGTGCTCCTATGGTCCCACATGGTCCCACACCTGAACTCAACTCCAACTGATGACATCACAGGTGTCTAAATGATGGGAGTGACCCAAATATTAAAGCTGATCTCCCTAAGTACTGTTGTCTTTTTGCAGTTTATAAACCATCCATCCATCCATCCATTTTCTTCCGCTTTATCCGTTGCCGGGTCGCGGGGGCAGCAGTCTAAGCAGAGACGCCCAGACTTCCCTATACACACACACTTCCTCCAGCTCGTCCGGGGGGACCCCAAGGCGTTCCCAGGCCAGCTGAGAGACATAGTCCCTCCAGCGTGTCCTGGGTCTTCCGCGGGGCCTCCTCCCGGTGGGGCGTGCCCGGAACACCTCCCCAGGGAGGCGTCCAGGAAGCATCCGGAACAGATGCCCGAGCCACCTCAACTGGTTCCTCTCGACGTGGAGAAGCAGCGGTTCTACTCCGAGCTCCTCCCGTGTGACTGAGCTCCTCACCCTATCTCTAAGGGAGCGCCCAGCCACTCTGCGGAGGAAGCTCATTTCGACCGCTTGTATCCGCGAACTCGTTCTTTCGGTCATTACCCAAAGCTCATGACCATAGGTGAGGGAGGGAACGAAGATTGACCGGTAAATCGAGAGCTTTGCCTTTCGGCTCAGCTCCCTCTTCACCACAACGGTCCGATACAGCGACCGCATAACTGCGCACGCTGCACCGATCCGCCTGTCAATCTCACGCTCCATTCTTCCCTCACTCGTGAACAAGACCCCGAGATACTTGAACTCCTCCACTTGAGGAAGGACCTCTCCACCCACCTGCAGAGGGCAAGGCACCTTTTTCCGGTCGAGCACCATGGCCTCGGATTTGGAGGTGCTGATTCTCATCCCAGCCGCTTCACACTCGGCTGCAAACCGCCCCAGTGCATGCTGCAGGTCCTGGTTCGTTGGAGCCACAGGACAACATCGTCCGCAAAACAGCAGAGATGAAATCCTGTGGTCTCCGAACCGGACCCCCTCCGACCCCTGGCTGCGCCTAGATATTCTGTCCATAAATACAGTGAACAGAACCGGTGACAAAGGGCAGCCTTGTCGGAGGCCAACATTCACCGGGAACAGGTCTGACTTACTGCCGGCAATGCGAACACAGCTCTGGTTCCGGTCATACAGGGATCGGATGGCCCTCAGCAGAGGACCTCCGACCCCGTACTCCCGGAGAACCCCCCAAAGGACACCCCGGGGAACACAGTCGAACGCCTTCTCCAAATCCACAAAGCACATGTGGACAGGTTGGGCGAACTCCCATGAACCCTCGAGTATCCGATGGAGAGTATAGAGCTGGTCCAGTGTTCCGCGACCGGGACGAAAACCACACTGCTCCTCCTGGATCCGAGATTCGACCATCGGCCGTAACCTCCTCTCCAGTACCTTGGAGTAGACCTTACCGGGGAGGCTGAGGAGTGTGATCCCACGATAATTGGAACACACCCTCCGGTCCCCCTTCTTGTAGAGAGGGACCACCACCCCGGTCTGCCACTCCATTGGCACTGCCCCCGATCGCCACGCGATGTTGCAGAGACGTGTCAGCCAAGACAGTCCTACAACATCCAGAGACTTTAGATAATCAGGGCGGATCTCATCCACACCCGGAGCCTTGCCACCATGGAGGCTACCAACCACCTTGGTGACCTCAGCCAGGGAGATGGATGTACCCGCCCCAACATCCTCAGCCTCTGCCTCTGTAACAGAGGACGTGACGGGGGGATTGAGGAGAACCTCAAAGTATTCCTTCCACCGCCCGACAATATCCCCAGTCGAGGTCAGCAGCTCTCCACCCGCACCGTACATGGTGTTGGCAAAGAACTGCTTCCCCCTCCTGAGGCGCCGGATGGTTTGCCAGAATCTCTTCGAGGCCGACAGATAGTCATGCTCCATGGACTCTCCGAACTCCTCCCAGTCCCGGGTTTTTGCCTCTGCAACAGCCCGGGCCGCGGCACGCTTGGCCTGCCGGTACTGGACAGCTGCCTCAGGAGTCCCCCGAACCATCATGGCTCGATAGGACTCCTTCTTCAGCCTGACAGCATCCCTTACTGCCGGTGTCCACCACCGGGTTCGGGGGTTGCCGCCGGGACCAGCACCAGAGACCTTGCGACCACAGCTACGAGCCGCCGCATCGGCGATTGAGGCAGAGAACATGGTCCACTCGGACTCCATGTCCCCCTCCTCCGCCGGGACCTGGGAGAAGCTCTCCCGGAGGTGTGAGTTGAAAGTCCGTCTGACAGGGGGCTCAGCGAGACGTTCCCAGCAGACCCTCACTATACGCTTGGGTCTGCCAGGTCTGACCGGCTTCTTCCCCTGCCAGCGGATCCAACTCACGACCAGGTGATGATCGGTTGACAGCTCCGCCCCTCTCTTTACCCGAGTGTCCGAGACACGCGGTCGAAGGTCAGATGATACGACAACAAAGTCGATCATCGACCTCCGGCCTAGGGTGTCCTGGTGCCACGTGCACTGGTGGACACCCTTGTGCTCGAACATGGTGTTCGTGATGGACAAACCGCGACTGGCACAGAAGTCCAACAACTGAGCACCGCTCGGGTTCAGATCAGGGGGGCCGCTCTTCCCGATCACCCCTCTCCAAGTGTCACTGGCGTTTCCCACATGGGCGTTGAAGTCCCCCAGGAGAATAACGGAGTCCCCGGGCGGTGCACCGTCCAGTACCCCTCCCAAGGACTCCAAGAAGGCCGGGTACTCTACACTGCTGTTAGGCCCGTAGGCCGTCACAACAATGAGAGACTTGTCCCCCACCCGGAGGCGGAGGGATGCGACCCTCTCATTCACCGGGGAGAACTCCAACACGTGGCGGCTGAGATGGGGGGCAATGAGAATGGCCACCCCAGCTCGCCGCCTCTCCCCGCGGGAAACTCCAGAAAAGTGGAGCGTCCAACCCCTCTCAAGGAGTTGGGTTCCAGAGCCCAAGCTGTGTGTGGAGGTGAGGCCGACTATCTCTAGTCGGTATCGCTCAACCTCCCCCACGAGCTCGGGCTCCTTCCCCCCCAGTGAGGTGACGTTCCACGTCCCAAGAGCCAGATGTTGTGTGTGCGGACTGGGTCGCCGAGGTCTCCGCCTTCGACTGCCGCCCAGTCCTCTCTGCACCGCTTCACCACGGACCCCTCTGCAGGTGGTGGGCCCACAGGAGGGACTGCCCACGTCATCCCTTCGGGCTGAGCCCGGCCGGGCCCCGTGGGCTAAGGCCCGGCCACCAGGCGCTCGCATACGGGCCCCGACCCCAGGCCTGGCTCCAGGGTGGGGCCCCGGCTGCGCCATGCCGGGCGACGTCACTGTTTTCGTGTTAGTGCTGTCCATGGTGTCTTCTGGACTGCTCTTTGTCTGACTCGTCACCTGAGACCTGTCCCTACCAGGGGCATGAAGCCCCAGACAGCATAGCTCCCAGGATCATCCGAGTACTCAAACTCCCCCACCACGTTAAGGTGGCAGTCCAGGGGGGAGTTTATAAACCATTGTGAAATATACAGTAACTTTACATTTTAGAATTGAATTATTATTTTAAAACTCAAGAATCTTAACCTTTTTTAACACATAGTTTGTTGGACAGTCTAACCTAAGAATTCTAATGTGTTAAAAATAGTTTGAAATATGAAAAAATATATCATATTTTAAACTTTAACTTAAAAACTAAAAAAAGGTGTCTCCCTTTCATCTGAGCATCTGAGCATTTTCATCTGGAGGTGGATCAGGACGCACACAGACTGCAGCAGGATGTGGGGGTTTTCCAGAGCAGGTAATTGGGTTTCCTCTGAACACTGACACCGTGTTGGGCCGCGCACAGATAAGGCTTAGGACAGACAACTTTCCATTTGATGTATTTTTAGTCTTTTAGAGTTTTTCATCATCACAAGGAGAAGGGGGAGGCATGCACGCTCTGCAGCAGGTACTGGGCACATGCACCAGAAGTTCAGACCAAAGATTAGCATACACTTCCTGATATTGTCTGATCTTTCCATGCTCGGTCAGGTGGATCAATTCTTTTTTTTTTCATAATGGGATATGAGCATTGTCGTGGTGAGGAAATCGTCATCAAGTATCTTTTAATTTGTTTTAAAATCTAGTTTGCATTTGTGATGTGTCACTGGAACTTTATAGTTAAGGTAACTTCAGTACTTTTGGACTGTAATAGGCTACTTTTTTACAACTCCTGTGAACTCTGCCACCTGAATCCTCGCTGTGTGAAGGAGAGGTTCTGCAGGTCTTTCCTTCCTGCTGCTGTCAGACTGTACAATGAGAACTTCTGAGCCTGTACATGTCATTAGTCTGTAAATAGTCAACACTGTAATCATGTGCAATGTGCAATACTGTAACTTCCACTGAACGTCACTTTATCTACTTGTCCTGCCAGAAATGTGTATAATTTTACACTATATATAGATAGATAGAGATATACAGTATATCGATATTGAAGCATGTAGTTAGCTAAGAAGCAAAGCAGCCACTTATATTGAATATTTTGAGTGCTCGCTGTGTGCTCTTACTACTGTCCTGTATGTGCACTACAACACAAACCCCACAGTGTGACGAATAAAGGTTTTCTTATCTTATTTTAGCTATTAACAACGTAACTTCAATACTTGCAGGACCACCTTTTGTGAACTTTGCCACCTAGAGTCGCGGTCAATGTGTGTATTTTTATTTTGTTGCACAGGACTGGATTTGGACGCAGAGCTCCGCAAGCCTTTATTTGTCATAATGTTGATAATTATGGTTCTCAGCTTGTAAAACCCCCAAATAAAACATCTGTATGATTATGGACTGTAAACCATAATCACCAACATTATAATAAACACAGTCTTGGCAAATGTCACTTTGGGTGTAATGAGTCTTTGTCGTATTTTGGTTTCACATTTTTCAAGTTGAATAACAGAAATTTTAATGACAGAATCTTCCGCTCACCCAACTGTAGTGAACTAGAAACAGACCCTGGTGGCCACTTCGCTCTCTGCACCTGTGTTATGTGATGGAAAGAAGGAAGGACCTAAAATACAATACTGCAAATCATATAATTTAATAAACAAAACTCAACTGAATGTAAAAACACAGGAACTGAGGACAAGGACCACAGAACAAACACTTAAGGGACTGACAACAAGAGGGAAACACATCAAAGCAATCTGCAGAACAGGAAGTAAAACTCAAAAAGACACAGGAGAACAGACAATTACAAATCAAAACAGAAACTAAAAAGGACAAGCGTGACAGTCTGCAGCATTTCTACAATTATGACTCATATTGACAAGTATGTATGTGTGAGGACCAGTGCATTAGTTGGTTTGGAAGTTTGATTTATTTCAAAGCCGCAGAACTTAATTTCATATATCTGTACACTAATACGGGTTTGAAAAGGGGTTGGATGAAGCAGACGGTTATTTGTTCCCAACTCTCTCTCACCATTCAACATAATAATACAGAGAATACAAATGCAATTAACTAGTATACAGGATACAAAATTGATACTGAGCAGTACATAAGATAAAATTGACTTTATTGATCTCACACTAGAGAAATGCACATGTCACATACAGTAATATACAATACCCTACCATGGGGTATTAGACACAAAACACTCTCCGACCATACGCCTCTCTCCCATTGCTCTGTGCGGAGGACATCACTCTCTCTCTTACATGCTCTTCTTCAGCACTTGGTTCATGCAGTAATACTGAGAGACACAGTCATGTAAGCTCGGTCGATCCATCCCCTTAAAGCATTTGTGAATGTGGAATACCCAGACTCCTCATTATAGTTTTGAAATATTGATCCAAAATTGACTTCCATGTTCTATAGAAGCTTCAGGTCCAGGACTTCAGAGGAACCACACTTTTTATGCTTTTACTCGGCCAAACTGGAGGAAATCTGTTTTTCACACTCTGGTCGTCTGTTGACTTCATTGGTTCTTTGAGTGGATGTTACTCCCAGTTCTTCCATCATCACACATTCAATGGAGAGGAGAGTGGATACGCTCTTCCCCGATTACACACACACACACACATACACACATGCACGCACAACCTCAATGATGTGGTCATTCTGGTTGAGGGCTGTATATTAAAAAAAACTAAAGTTAGTTTGGGATCAACTTTCTCAAATACCTAAATTCTCTTGTTCCCAATAGACAGCATTGTCTTGATTTTAAGAACACATTAAGCAACACTTCAGACCACACAACATGCTGCCTTCAGCTTGTGAAAAAACATGTTAATTTCTATGTTATTATTGTTATCTTTTACACACTGAGCTCCAAGATGGTGGCAAGACATCAGTGTGTGATACATTTGCCGCTGTGCGGTACAATCATGAAACACGTCAGGTTAAGTGTCATGTTAACTAAACATGGGGAGTCAAGCTGTTTCAGATTCATGCAGCTAGTGTTTTGCCTGATGAAGGTCTCAAGACCAAAACTTAGCATTTTCTATGAAAAAAATATTTTTTCCAAGGACAGCAGTGAGCGGGAAACATTATTTTTTTCAGATTCATGCAACTAAAATCTGGAACAATGTTCCTGAAAATGTGAGACAGACCTCTTTTCTGACAATGTTCAAATCCAGGTTAAAAACAGTTCTGTTTAGCTGAGCATACAACTGACTTTGTTTCTTTCTTTTGAATGTACTGTGTGACTTTGAGCCGCCTTGTGTATGAGTTGTGCTATACAAACAAACTTGCCTTTTTTAGATGTTACATATCTTACCTGATCCGAGGTGCAGACACTCCCATCTCCTCTCCATCTCTCCGGCAAACTTCCCGTCTCTGCCGAACAACTTGGCTCCACGCAAATGTGCCGGATTCTGCCTCCCCGGGATTCACTACTTTTTTTCCCCGCACCACTGCTCGAGATTGACTTATGCGTCTTGCCTTGTCTATGTTTCATTTAAACTACGACTGATTATGAATAACCAACCTTGATTGTTCCGTTGCATCTTTCTGCTCAGAGATAGTCCATCATTGTTCACTCGTCATCCTCCTAATAACAAATCTGCAACGTCCACTTCATCTTACTTTATTTACGCATACCACGTTTGAAAGATTTAGTTTCCATGCAACACGCTAGAGGCCCGCCTACTCTTACATGTGATGTTGATGGACGACAGTGGCAGCGCATGCAATCGACACGCAGACAGAGGACACATACATCCTTATATCCATCAGTGAATAGAGTCTGGCTTATGCTGGCTGTAATGCAACAAGAACATGGACCTCCGGCTTGCACAAAAGAGCTGTGATAAACAGAGATAATACATAATGGCAAAAGAAAAACACACATTACTTACCTTTGGGCTCCCAGCCGAGAAAGTGCTGGGAACTTTTAGAATATTTAGCATAGACATGTTGGCAAGTTGTTGTTGTTTGTGTGTGTGTGTTTGAGTTGTTGAGGTTTGTGGATGTGGTCTGTTCTCAGGGAGTTTTGGTATCGCAGTGTGCTAGATAACATAACATGATAGTTAATTTATTTATCAAATATTGGTGCTGATATTGGTTAAATATGGTAAGATAACTTATTCTTAAAATGGAGGTTTAAATCTATTCAATTACATTTATTCTTGTACAGCCCTAAATCACAATCACAATGAAACGGTTGAATTTCTCAACGCAGATCAGAGAATAAAACAGTTCAAACACAAGGAACACAATGATAGAAAACACACTGGTATTGGTCCATAAGGGGCAGATCACCAATGTCCATAAGTGTCGATACATGTCCATAGAAATTGTTCAATGTTGAGTGTACTGGATCCTTACCACTGTCCTTTTTGTTAGAACCTCCTGCATGGGCAAGGAAAAACTCTATGGTGCATGTTTTGGGTAGTAGGAGAAACCGGAGCACACGGAGGAAACCTAGACACAGCAAAGCTTCTTGCTGTGAAGCATGAGTATGTAATGGTACATTAATCAAGACAGAGTCACAGCAGAGATACTAGAGCCAGGTTATAACATAATGCTAATTGGTGTAGTCGCTGAGCAGGTGTGTATTTAGAAACATGTCCTGTTGTAGAACTGTGACTTGTTTAGGTGTGTTATTAATTAAGATTAAACGTATGAGTAAGTCTATTCTATAGGGACAATATCAGTGTCAAAGTCAGCATGTACAGACTCTTCCAAAAATCATACTAGTTTAGAAGGCAGAAGGACGCCCTTTTCAATTTGATGGCTTTGTTTATTCAGCATCTGAAGTCGATCCATGTGTTTACTGCTGTCTATATATTGTACGGGGAATTCTCCTCGGGGCAGACGGTTCACAGAGCAACAGCCAAGAGGTCAGGGCGGCGGTTTGTTGGCGTTGTATATGTGCACATTTTACTGAATTAATTAACCATACTTTGATTGTGTTGGTTTTTCACTTGACTGTTTATGCTGGTTATTCTTTCTATAAATGTTCGTACAGACCTGGAATGATGTCTGGGTCTGTCACGCAGTTGGATTGAGTATTGTTTTTTATATAGGTTTAGCTGTGAACACAACTGAGGGATTTTTTCTTCACTGTTTTAATGTCCTGTGATTATTTATGATTTTAAGACATTGTGTGATTTTGGTAAGCACTTTGAGTTGCATTGTGTTTGAACTGTGTGATACAAATGGAGCTTAAGCGGAGGTTCAGTATGGTAGACTACCTACGTTATCACACCAGGCGTGACCACGCCTTACTCAGCCTGTCTTAATCAACTCCCCGCAGCCGTGTCTATCAAGCCAGCGTTTAAGAGCAAAGCAGAGCACAGCTCACCAAACGGACTTCAAGCTGCAATGGGTTGCTCTTCGTCACTTTGTTTACTCACGCTTCGCACATTGTTCGTCCTGCATGGTCGCGGCTCCTCTTCCACATCAAGGGCTCGACACACGGGAGGCGACAAATGAGAGCGATCAGCGAAACTCAACGCTGTCGCTCAGATAACATGACAGACGGGGCGCGATGCGGCTTGACGACAGCGTCGAAAAGTTGAGCCGATTTCAATTTTCTGGGATCGCGTCGCTGACCTGCGCGTGCACGATACATGCACGAGCGGGAGGATTTCACACGCACGTTTTTCGCCCGTCGCTGAGCAGGAGGCTCGCTAGCGATTGACGCTATGTCGCGCACGTCCCATTGAAAATGAATGGAGGCGATGCGATGTCGCCTCTCGTGTGTCGAGCCCTTTACACGTTTGGGGCTGCGCGCCATGGTCGCTGTGTCTCCACCGCGGGTCCTCTCCTGCGGACTCGCTGCAGCTCGTCTCCCCGTGGCCGCTGCGCTCGCGGCCAGGCTCCGCGCACCCTGCCGCTTCCATACCGGGAACGGGACTTCTGTCTGCCTGCCGTGTCTGCTGCCTCTGTCCACCCGTCTCCCTGCCTCCACTCACGGTACAGTGTCTGTTTCGTCGTCTTCCCCACTACCATGAACTGCACTGAACTGCGGCGTGTCAGTTAATCCCGCCGAATTGTCTCGCAGGCTGTGTTTTTACCCGATGCCATGCTCTGCAGGCTGTTCGTTTTACCATCTGCATAAGGCATTTAGACCGTCCGTTTTCACCATGGACCGCACATTTTAACCACTGTATTGGCCTTCTGGCTGTCCGTTTTACTCATGGGATGAACATTCTACACAATGCAGTGACTTCCAGGCTGTCCGTTTGACTATGGTCTGAACATTTTACCCACGCATTGACCTTCAGGCTGTCAGTTGTAACCATGGACTATAACATTTGTCGTCTGCATTGGCCTTTGCGCTGTCTATTTGACCGTGAACTGTAAGTTTTGCCCACCGCATTGCCTCCCGGCTGTCCGTGTCTGATGAGCTGCTCTGATTGGTCGGAGCGCGGCCGAGCCCCTCTGTACTGTTCATTTTAACCAGTGCGTTGGCCTTCAGGCATGCTTCAACGGCCTCACTTCAACGCTTCATCGCAGCACACGTCGGCGGCCGCACACTTCAACGCCCACACGCTTCGCCAACGCCACTTCGGTGGCCGCACGCTTCGCCGACGCCACTTCGGTGGCCGCACGCTTCGACGACGCTTTGACGACTCCACGCTTCGACTCCTCCTCCACGCTTCGACTCCTCCTCCACGCATCGACTCCGGCGCACTCATCAACGACGGCGCACGCATCGACGACGGCGCACGCATCGACGACGGCGCACGCATCGACGACGGCGCACGCATCGACGACGGCGCACGCATCGACGAAGGCGCACGCATCGACGAAGGCGCACGCATCGACGAAGGCGCACGCATCGACGAAGGCGCACGCATCAACGAAGGCGCTCGCTTGGGCGGCGCACGCCTTGACGCCTCAACAACGCCGCACGCTACGCCGCAGCACGCTTTGACGCAGCACGCTTCAACGATGGCGCACGCTTTGACGCAGCACGCTTTGACGCAGCACGCATCAACAACGCAGCTCGATTGGACGCCGCACGCCTTGACGCCGGCGCACGCCTTGACGCAGCCGCATGCATCAACGACGCCGCTCGCTTGGACGCCGCTCGCTTGGACGCCGCTCGCTTGGACGCCGCACGCCTTGACGCCTCAACGACGCTGCACGCCTTGATGCAGCACGCTTCAACGACGGCGCACGCTTCAACGACGGCGCACGCTTCAACGACGGCGCACGCCTTGAGGCAGCACGCTTTGAGGCAGCACGCTTTGACGCAGCACGCTTCAACGACGGCGCACGCTTTGACGCAGCACGCTTCAACGACGCCGTACGCTTTGACGCAGCACGCTTCAACGACGCCGCACGCTTTGACGCAGCACGCTTCATCGCAGCACACGTCGGTGGCCGCACGCTTTATCGCCGTACGTCGGTCGGCGCACACGCTTCCACGTCGGTGTCTGCCTCCTGCCGCATTCTCGACGCCACGCTTCGACGCATTCGTGTGCTCTCATCCATTCATCGTGGAACCAGTGTCGACCATGGACTCGCGTTCCCTATTGGTGGGTGAACAATCCAACGCTAGGAGAGTTCTGCTTCACAATGACGGGAAGAGCCGGCATCGAAGGATCAGGTCAGTGGTCTGACTGAAGACGCGGTCTGACTGAAGACGCGGTCTGACTGAAGACGCGGTCTGACTGAAGACGCGGTCTGACTGAAGACGCGGTCCGACTGAAGACGCGGTCCGACTGAAGACGCGGTCCGACTGAAGACGCGGTCTGACTGAAGACGCGGTCTGACTGAAGACGCGGTCTGACTGAAGACGCGGTCTGACTGAAGACGCGGTCTGACTGAAGACGCGGTCTGACTGAAGACGCGGTCTGACTGAAGACGCGGTCTGACTGAAGACGCGGTCCGACTGAAGACGCGGTCCGACTGAAGACGCGGTCCGACTGAAGACGCGGCCCGACTGAAGACGCGGTCTGACACTGCCCGTTGGTCCTTTTCACTCGAGTGATAGTTCAAGTTCAAAGGAACGCGATGCCGCAACGCCGCACCAAAGCGCTGCTACAACGCCGCGACGGTGGCCTGCTGCAACGCTGGCCTGCTAAGACTGCATGAGTACTGTCGGCGTGGCCTTCAAACCTGGCCGGCTATCTTCCCCAGGCCGCACTCATTGGCTTTTGGTGTGCAGCACTGCCCGCCACGGTTTGCGTGCACTCTGAGTGGCTGTAGGCGGTGCTCCTTCTCATGTTCCCCAGGCATATTCTCTCCTGGTCTCCTGGTGCGGCTCCTGCCGCCGGGCCTGTCTCACGCTTCGCCTTACCTGACGCACCCTGGCCCTCATTCTGACCGTGCCCTCGTGCGTTGGTTTTTGGGGGTCCAGAGATCTCCTATCGAACATCAATCTTCCTGGGTAAGTGTACTTCATGAATCTCATTTTCACCTTCTAGTCTCCCCAAGTGGAATCATGTTCGAATATCAGCGCTCTAAACACCAGCAGTTTATCCTTCATTCAGCATTCTCCTTTCCCTCTCACTGCACACTCAGTCTCTGGACATCAGCATCGCGGGTACTGCCGTCACTGCCTCATCTACATCGGCATTAAATACATTCTCTAAAATCCACTTCGAGTCACACTGCTCCACCCTCATAAGAAGATCCTAAAAGGAGTATTGGCAATGGTCCTTGTTCTGTAGTTTAGGTCCTGGACGACTAGCCTGTCTGTCCGTGGAGTGGATTCCCTCTCTCTATGTAGGGTCTTCCGAAGGTTTCTCACTTTTTTCCCCACGGGGTTTTGTGAGTTTTCCTTGCCATGCAGGAGGGTCTGGACAGTTAGTGTCCAACTAGAAGGCCCGTGGTGATGATCCAGGATACTTTAACATTCTACAACATCTATGGACATTTTATCAACATTCATAGACTATAATTACTCCTTAAACAATCCCTCGACGACCCCCTGGTCTGAACAAATTCAAAACCTCTGCTCCCTGCATGTAACCTCTCTTCCTTTCTCTACACCCGCCACTCTTTCCGGATAGGAGCAGCCACTTGGACTGCTGCCCTGGGACTCCCTCAATCATCTCTCCAGGAGCTCGGTCCCCGGTTCTCTACCACATTCACCCGTTCTGGCAGCCCAGCGCCTCCTCTCATATAAGTACGTATGCATCTCCTGGTGGTGGCAACTCCTCATTTCCAGCATGGCGCGCACTCGAGCCGAGCTCGTACGCGTGCCAACGCCTAGCGCTAGAGCCGAGCGTGCGCACGGACATTACGCCGCGCACTCGAGCCGAGCTCGTGCGCGTGCCAACGCCTAGCGTTAGAGCCGAGCTCGCGCACGGACATTACGCCGCGCACTTGAGCCGAGCTCGTGCACGTGCCAACGCCTAGCGCTAGAGCCGAGCTCGCGCACGGACATTACGCCGCGCACTTGAGCCGAGCTCGTGCGCGTGACAACGCCTAGCGCCAGAGCCGAGCTCGCGCACGGAAACAGTCACTCACACCATGCGCCTTCCATAAACGCAGCAACCAAGTCATGGCATACGCATCGCTAGCCAAGCTCTCTTTTTGGGGATCATGATCTGCACCCAGGCGCAGATCTCTCCAGAGCACGGCCACAGCCGGGGCCTAAGCGCCAAACCAATAAACAAACTCAATCCATAAAATAAACAACTCTTAAACGCATCTCGTCTCTTGTAGTCTCTCCAGGTTGAAATGGAGCTTAAGCGGAGGTTCAGTATGGTAGACTACCTACGTTATCACACCAGGCGTGACCACGCCTTACTCAGCCTGTCTTAATCAACTCCCCGCAGCCGTGTCTATCAAGCCAGCGTTTAAGAGCAAAGCAGAGCACAGCTCACCAAACGGACTTCAAGCTGCAACCACCTCCTCCTCACCTCCGCCTCAGGATTTCTTCACTCTCACATTCACCTTGCCTTGTTGCCACCACCAGTGTCTAGGCCCTGGGGGATCATGATCTGCACCCAGGCGCAGATCTCTCCAGAGCACGGCCCCAGCCGGGGCCTAAGCGCCAAACCAATAAACAAACTCAATCCATAAAATAAACAACTCTTAAACGCATCTCGTCTCTTGTAGTCTCTCCAGGTTGAAATAAAGTACAGTAGGTATTGAAAACGACATTGATATCATCATTTGGAAGATTTGGCAAAAGCAGTCTTCTTGATAATGGGAGACAGGCTTCTTTGACAATGTTCAAATCCAGGCTCATAAAATACTGTTTAGCTGTGCATGCAAGTGAGGGATTGTATATTCACTCTTTTGAATATTTATGTTTTTTTACCTGTATTACTGTCTCTATCTTATTTTGTAAAGCACTTTTAGTTGCCTTGTGTTAACTGTGCTATACAAATAACCTTTCCTTGCAGTTGTTCTGAGTGGTGGCTAGGCCTGAAACACCCTGTTGCTGTCCATGGTGCTGAACCGGCACCAACCTATAGTGCTAAAATGAACCTCACTGACGGCCATATTTACAGTAAGTTTGTGTTTGTAGTAAAAACAGGCTTTTTTAAAGTTAGTAATTGATGTCAAATAGAACGTGATCCCCTTTAGCACTAGTCACAATGAGGTTGTAGAATTTATTACATTCAATCATCACACTGCTGCAGCGGTTAAACCTTAAAGAGACTTGTATCCTCCATATATATCTCCTATATGTAACCTTACACCTTATTTTCCTTCGCTCATTGGAGGCTGTGGGTGTGGTGTGTGGGCGAGTTTGAGAGGCAGACCAGGTGAATGCAATTACATTTTTACTATAAAAAGCTGCAACGTTTCTCTGATACTTTCTCTTCTCTGTGGCCGTGTATTCGCTCTGTTCAGGAATGCACACATTTGTACCACGCTTGATATGTTAATGTTTACATGTGTTAATATACTCTATGATGTTTGAACATTTTCAATCTTGTTTTGCTTCCAGTCAGACATTAGTTTACCTTGTTTATGGTTATAATACGGCTGAAAAACCTAATGAGTTCTACGTGCTATCTGATCTTCCCCCAGATTAGATATGAAAATCTGACAACCTCTGCTTGGACTGCTGTTCCCCTTGTGTTAACGTAAAGGTAAAGGTGCACTTTCTTGATCCCCATAGGGCAATTCATCCTCTGCATTTGACCCATCCTGATGCCACTGGGGAATATGTCAGGAGCAATTGGTCGCCGTAGTAACAGCGCCCGGGAACCCATCTCCAGATGTTGGTGCTCGGCTTGGTCAGGACTACTGGTGCTGGAGGATTTTACCTAATGTGCATGTTTTTAGTGGTAGGGGAACCCGGAGCACCCGGAGGAAACCTACGCAGACGCAGGGAGAACTCCACTCTGAAAGACCCTGTTCCGACCGGGATTCGAACCCCGGACCTTCTTGCTGAGAAGTGAGAGAGCTATCCACTCAGCCACCATGCTGCCTTGTGGCCATACTTGCATGTGGAAGCCAGATCCTGTTGGACCTCTGATGCTGTGCAGGGAAGGGCCTGGTTAGTGCTGAGATGGGAGACATCTGGGAATATTAATTGCCCCAGCTGCAACTGTAAAGTGGAAAACTGCTCCTAGAAAGAGTCGGGTGTGTGTGTGTGAATGGTTGGTGGTGGTGGTGGTAGGGGTTGATGACCTATAATGGATGCCTCATTTCTGTCAGAGTGCCCCAGGGCAGCTGTGGCTAGAGTAGTGGGGTTTGGAGTGAAAGAATGAGAACAGATGAAGCCTGTCTTTGAGTGTCCGAAAAAAGTATATAACACTGATGTATTATTATTATCATCATTATTATTATCCTTAAGTCTGGCTGGTGCTGGTGTTTTCAGAATGTGTAACCATAATTTACATGGAAATGGTGAAACACAGACATTATTATTGGGAAAATGACATATTTCCCAAACGCACACAAATAAACCTCATTTGTAACTGGCTTTTGTATTAGAAACACTACAATCACATTAGAAACCATCACATTTCCAGTCAGAATGGCCATTTACCCAGCACGGAAGTGATCAGGGAAATATGGTTTTGGGATGTAAAAAAAGCAATATTTTCTCGCCAAAAAGCGCCTTTGCAATCAGCAAATTCTAGTCTTTACAAACAAACTCCCAAACGGATCAAGCAGCTCACTGTGTTTGTGCAGTCATTACAGATGCGAGTAAACACATTATGTCCCGTTGTTTACAAACAGGAGACTAACCATGATTACAGAGATTCCACATGTTTACAATGTATTACAGCAAATTGATTGGCTTAACTAAAAAACTCCCGGAAACTACAACTGTTGTTCTGGTACTGTCACAGCAACTTCTATGAACAAATGAAAATGCTTTTGATCAGAGGAATCCAACAGTTACTCACTGGGAACTCAGTCTAGACACTGATTGTCCTGAATTTCACCTACGGGATCAATAAAGTATCCGTCTATCTGTTAATCTCTCTATCTATCTATCTATCTGTCTGTCTATGTCTCTATCTATTTTTCTGTAAAATGTAATGGCAAAAATTAAAGAAAGCTATAAAATAAGCATTATATTGCTTGCGTAAACATTTTACATGTCATGTCATGTTAGAATGTAACTTTTGTAGAAAATACAGTATATGTATACACATTTATAATCGATCTTTGTAATTTCCAACTTCTTCCTTTGGAGGGGAGTGTTGATATAACTTTTTATACGTTGATATAACTTTTTGTTTTCCTTATTTTTGGAGCAATTGCCTAAAGTCCAGATACAAGCTGAAAAATACTTAAGATCTGTTTTAGATGAGGGAAAAAAGTTGGGACATTTTTCAAAACTTGATTAGAAAATATTTTGTATAATATTTCTGCTTAATCTTTGATAAAGTTGTGGTCCGATACATCTGGAGAAACTCTAACAGACAAAACATGGTTATTATTAGAAATGTATGTTGTTTGGCAGTAATCTGACACTACACAAATTACAAATATGACTCAAATGTTCAAGATTACATGTATCGCTGCTCTACAAAAATGTGGTTAGGATTTGGCTCTTAGACCCTGAATGAGCACTGCACGATTGCAAAAGGGGAAAGAGATTATGAGATGAAATCCCACGGTGCCTAGACCCTGGTGTTTTTAGCTATGAGTAGGGTGGAAGAGCCGGCCTGGAACGAGGCGGAGATGGGGAGGAGGAGGGTTGCAGCATGAATGAAGATGCTGCTTGGATGGAGCTTCCTCGCGATATGAAGCTCGATGTGCGCAAAGGCAGCAGTCTAAGTAGAGACGATCAGACTTCCCTATCCACTCCTCCTCCAGTTTATCCAAGGAAATCCTGAGGTGTTCCCAGGCCAACTGAGTCTGTCCGTAATCTCGTCCCCTCAGTCATTCCCAGAACCTCATGACCAGGGATGAAGGAAGGAACATAGATTAAGTAGTTAAACACAAAAGCTATGCAAACTAATAAACCATTTAAAAGGTGCCAGTGCACAGATCAGTGAATCTAAATCACCATTATAGAGAGTCTTCCCATCCAAAAGATACAGTAACGTATGGATTTATTTACTTTCATTCATTACTACATCCTTTGGAGATATTATTATAAGCAATTCTACAAGTACTGCTTTAAATTGATGTAGCACATTTACAACTTGCCAACTCCAATTATTATCATCTCTCAAAGCAATGTACAGTACACTCTTCTACATTTTCATCATTATAAAGTGCAATGGTTTCCCCAACAGACTTATAATTGAACCAGCTCTGAACAACTTAACTGAACACACATAAATTGCATGTCTTTGTCTGTGTTTATGGAGTCAGACTTTTGATTTCATTAGATAAGCTTTGATAACTTTGAAAACTTTGACCAGTGTATGGATATGAAAGTCTTCCATAACGTGTGGAATTATGTGTGTCAGTCGGAAATGACACAGCAGCAGAAGAGCAACTTTGTGGCGGCCGTTCTGTGTGTAGATACAAGGAAAAGCTTTTTCTGTAGAAAGGCCACTCATAAGCACGGAGGAGGAAACAGCAGGCGGCACATTTAATTCACAGACAGTGGTTTACGTAGTGGACGTTTTTAACTCCTGCGTGGACCATGCATGACACACTGCCCATGTTTGTTGTGTGTGTACACTCAGTTGAAATTGTCTTTTGAACTGAAACATTTAACTCTATATATGAAAAAGGACGTTTTAGAACGTCAATCGTCTCAACTTCAATGAACATTAATTATTTTAGAAACTGTATTTTTTTATTGTAGCCTATGCCATCCATTTTGGATAAATATATATATATATATATATATATATATATATATATATATATATATATATATATACATAGTTCCCACATGACGTCACTACATACGGGGATTTGCCGACCCGGCACCATTTGTGTTGGCATTCTGTGGGCAAAACAATAGAAAAAGAAGCTGAAACGTGTTAATGTCGTGATAAAGTTGAAAATGGTCATCTCCTGCTGGGTGAATGGATGTTCAAATCGTGCCGGAGGTTCCGTTAAACTTGGATTTTACAGTATACCCATCATTAGACTTCATGAATGTGAGAAGACTAAGCTTTTGTCAGAACAACGACGGAGGTTATGGCTTGCGAAGATAAACAGGCAAGAAACTCCCTCAAAACACGCAAGAATATGCTCGGAGCACTTTGTGTCAGGTGCGTATCGTATCTTATAATGTGTTGACAGACGTAATTTACTCAGTACTAACTTGTGTATGCTGATAGCTGGTAACTTGAGAGTTTCATTATTTAGCGTTAGATTACTTTATTATGAGGAGGATCGGTGTCGCGTCCGAGGCTCTCGAGGGCAACGTAAATGTATTAAATAGATAATAATAGTTCTATGGTGGGCTAAAACAATGTTCACAAACAGCATTGCTTCTGTAAAAAGATCTGTGTCATAAAATAAACTGCTCTTTACGCCTGGAAAAATCAGTTGCCCACCATTCACCAAAACATACGGTCAAAAACGCGGAAATAAACAATAACAGCAATCCAGAGTGTCCGTGTGGCATTAGCATTAATTAAATTAATTGTTAATATAATTAAAATAATTAAATGGAGCTCCAACTGGTATTAAATCTAAAGTTTTTGAGAAATGTTTGCATTGCTTGTTAATTTTTGCTGCATAATTTGATCAAATATGTAAAACATGTCCGTAGCACGTTAAACTGTGGTGCCATTGTATTAATATACAATTATTTGCTCAAAAGTTGCCCTTTTTTTCCAATTTGCGTTTGAATATCTACATTTATTCTCATTCTTCTGTTTAATGGAATGCACAAACACAGCAGCGTGCCATCAAAGATGGCGTCTCCGAGGAGGTCATGTGACATTCATTGGTCTGTGGGAACTATGTATATTCATGGTTGTATCTTTTATATTTGTGACATGTTTATCTATGTTTGTTCACTTGCCCAGGGACTATGGACGGAAATGAGGTAAAGGTGGATAGGGATGTGTTCGTGCCAGAATATGTTTGTGTCCTGATATTTTTGCTGAGGAAACAAAACAAAGCTACCGACAAATATACACTTTTTGCCATACCTTACATAATAAACATGGTTATCTACCTCCCACTCTCTCTTTTTTTTAAACTAATATTAAAACAGTGACCCCTGTAAATGCACCGGAAAACAGACAGGATTTGAACCCAGTGCCCACAGTCTTCAGAGTGTGTGTGTCCTCAACCAAAAGAGCTTTATTCTCTGCACTTCACTCCAGTGTGTGCGTCATTAGACACACCTTCTTGCCTCGAGCCACTAACCGCTCAGCCCTGATCCACATCTCGGGCAAAAACTGTAATTAGAAAATGGCAAAGTGATCCCTGTGAGATGCCATTTACCCAAACACTAAGTAAATTTCCAATGGGCCTGTATCTCTAAACACTTAAAGTACGTTTTAGCTTGTGGTGCAGCTTAACCTTTGCCAGACACCTTTCTCAGGGAGCAGCGGAAATATATGCACGCGCACACTCGGCTTGTTGAGACACTTCATACGTGACCGTCTTTTTCAATTACTCTCATCACCTCAAGCAAACAGCCGCCACAATCGCTGCTGCTGCTGCTAGTGCCTTAGATGGGCTGAGTGCAGCTGGTCCAGGCAGAATAGGAGATTATGACGGCAAATTGTATCTTCTTTTCTGTAAACCCCTCGGAGCTTGAGCGGGAATGAGAGCGCATCGGTAAACTCAAAACAAGGTAGAGCACTGGGGACACACAAATAACGGCAATTAAAGTGTCTGTGCCCTGGGGTAGAGGTGGTGCAGTGGGATAAGCACACACGGCTCAGGGTTGACTAGTTAGTTAGGTAGTTGTCTAATTAGATGAGTAGACCACTTGAACGCAGGCTGAACTTACTTGCTGACTTGGTTTTTAATTGGGAACAATGCATATTATTCAGTGTCTGTTCGCAGCCTCAACTGCAATATGCAAGGGTTAACCCAAACAGGCAAGGGCAAAATGGGCATGGTAGAACACTCGGACTCCCAGAATTCTGTGACTACTAGAACTTTAAGAATAGTCATTTTGATGGCTCCCATTCAAACTAATGGAATTTTACAGTTTATATCTGTAATACATGCTAAAACGGATAAATATGAATGAAATATAGCTAAACCAAAGGCTAACTGCTGCAAGTAAACAGTGTGTTGTCATGGTAACTAGCACCAGTCTAGGGTCAAGAGAGGATTGAGACATTACATAGAATTAAACTGCATTTAGATACAGAACAAAGTCACAAAGTTATGAAAATTAAAAACTTACAGAAGTGATGTATTTACTTCTAGAGTAGAAGGAAGCACTACTAAAACATGAAACGTTCAATCAGATGTCATAGTAGTTACTGGTTTGTTGAGTAGTTCCGGTTTTCCAAAATGCCACATAAGCCCCATTCATATAATCGCCCCATGAAGTGCCTGGTGCAGTCCCCAGTATGTAATGGCAATCTTAACCATATTCCTACTTATGATTTTTTAGCAACAACAGTGAACAATGTGAAGTCTTAACAGGACACAACATAACTTTTGTCACCCATTCTACACTGAAAAAAAGACGTCTAGATTATTGCCATGGTAAAGAAAGTGACAATTCTACTTGAGCTTGCCCCGGGAGATTGCGGTACAAAAATATACCAGGAATCACTTCAGGCTTTATCAACACAACCCCTGACAAGGTGAGTCATTCCTGGGTGTTTTTGCTTCTGTGTGTATTCCATTATTTTTTTTCCAGACTACTGTTCCACTTTCAATAAGCCACCAAACTGGGCAGGCCTGGGCATGCTTGATCCCACCTGTAACTGGGTCTTCAACTGATTGAAAGGCCACAGGTGGTGTGAAAAGAAGGACAGATTCAGCACAGGGAAGCCACAGGGAAGCCACAAGGATGCTGCTTGAGCCCGAAAATATTACATTTTACAAAGCTGTTGATTTGCCATCACAGATCAGAGAATCAATCCATTTAAACACAGGAAATGCAATGATAAAAAAAGAAATTATAGAGCCATTGTTCCATAAGAGGCGAATGACCAATGTCCACAGATGCCGTTGAATGTCGAGTGTCTTGGATCATCACCACTGCCCTTAGACCCTCCTGCATCTGCAAGGAAAAACTCTAAAAAGCAAGAAGGAGAAAAGTGAGAAACGTTGAGGGAGAGACCACTTCTAAAGACGGACGGGCTATAGATTCACACACATTCATATTCCCGCACAAACCAGACTTATTTGAAGCTGTGTGGATTAAGGTCTTGCCTAAGCACTCCACGCCAGTTTTGCACTTTACAGCTGCAGAGGTCTCCCATCACAGTACTAGCAAGGCCCTGCCCTGCTTTTCTTCATAGGTCTGATGGGATTTGGTTTTCGCATGCAGGTGGTGCCACATAACATAAATTACATTCAGATACAGTACATAAGCAATACACTAAGACTAGACTTCAGAGAGTTACAGCAGTCAACGGACATTGGGCCTCATTCACGAACGGTTCTTAGGAACAGATTTGTACGTAAATCCTACTTACGCGGTTTTTACGAAGAAAGTGGCATTCACGAATATTTCTCGTAACCAGAATTTCTCTTGGGCAAGTACAAATCCTACGAGTCCTCAGGAGCACTCGTACGCATTCAGTGCCGACATGTTCACACGCCGGGGTTGTCCTCTTTGGTGAAGTTGAATAAAAATACAACATTCCAGTGATATGTCCGTCATATCGATGTATGTATTTATTTATTTGTAGTAATCTTTATTAGTAATCTTTATTTATATACCGCCTTTTTCACTGCAGATCTGGCCTACTTTTTAATTCATTTTGAAATGAAATGTGCCAACGCTTTATCAAATACATTGGAAATCTTGCCGTGTATTAGTGACCCCTTCCTATTTATAGGGGGCATTTTTTTATCCACGGGCCACAGAACAACGGCATATATACTGCTGCTGCAGGAGGTTACTGGGTCCGCGCTGAGTCTCTGCGCTGGTCTCTCCTATGGATCTATACGGGTCTGCGCTGGTGTCTCCCATGGATCCATACGGGTCCGCGCTGGTCTCTCAAGTCTGGTCTATGCGGTCTCTCTTCGGTCCGCGCTGGTCTCTGCGCACCGGTCTCTCCAGTCAGGTGTCTCCAGTCTATGCGGTCTCTCCTGTCCGCGCTGGTTTCTGTGTGCTGGTCACTCCAGTCTCTCCTCGGGTATGCATTGGTCTCAGCGCTGGTCCGCGCTGGATCTCCTCCCAGGGTCCAAAATATTTTGAGATAAATCTCAAAACATTTTGAGATTCATCTTTAAAATAATACATAATATATTTTTAAATTAAGCTCATAACATTTTGAGATTAATCTCATCATATTCTTAGATTAATCTCATAATTTTGCTAGTTCGACTTTATAATCATAATATTTCGACTTTTAAGTCAACATTTTAAAACTTTATTCTCAGTCTGGCAAAAGCCTGCTTTAGGCCTGTTGCTGTTTCCTCTGGCGTCTGCACACGGCCCTGCAGTCCCTTATATGGGCATTAGTGGGCGGTTACTTATGCTAAGTACCTATGGTAATGAAGCACCGGGCACGCGCGCTGTACTTACGAGGAAATGGGATTCATCAATCTGAGAGAACAGCTGCGAACAATTCAGCGGCTTACGAGTGCGTTGATGAATCCCACGTGGGGACTTCTTAGAAATCTACTTAAGGACAACTTGAGAAGAAAGTTGAGTAGTTTCTTACGAAGTTATTCGTGAATGAGGCCCAATATTTCCTATTTCTGTGAAAAGCAAGCAGGGACCATATATATGTGGATTTTGTTTATTATAACCTGGTTCAAATTTATATTTCCTTTCTTGGCTGATGTAACGTTGTATTGTGTCTTTTTTTGAGCAAAGACATGCCATCCCACATTTTTTTTCTTTTGAAATGTTTGGATATCACATGAATGCAACCCAGGATTGTGATAAACATGTGATAAAGTAATCCTGGGCTGCTACAAAAAAAGCTGCTTGGGGCCTTCTGCAAATCTATCATTGAACACAATCACATTTGAATTAAGATATACAGGCAATCAGACTTTCCCCTTCCACATACAAAACAGCATGTATTTTGGGCAGTCAGGCAATTTATTCCACTTGTAAATTATGTCCATTCCTAATGTTAACTTCATTTCATACAGAATCATCACGCCAACTCACTCAGGCCTATAGACAGTAGCTCATGGCAGTGGAATGAGACCGCACCAGTGAACTCAAAACAAGGTGTCGGGCGAAAAAAGGACAAAAAACATCAGCAATTAAAGCTCCATCTATACAGTGTTGTGCCCGACAGCGTATCTCTGGCAGAATAATAACCATTGCGCTGTATAGTCTCCGTGTGTGCGTGCGTGTGTGTGGTCGGGCAATCACTGATCAACTGTGAATTGTGATGATAAGCTTGAAGGTGCTCCGGGAATGAAAACGCGAGTCGTGCTGATGATGAAGTGAGAGTGCAGAGGATTGCGCAGTTATAATGAAAAGTGTACAGAGAGCAGTGACAGGGCTGAGCGTCTCCTTAGCCTCCACTCCCACCGTTCAGGCAGACGTTTTCACCAGCTCATGCGTACTGCAGTCAAGTGCTTTTTACCGCAAGAATGTTGTGTGCGTGTGTGTGGATTGTATCCCCAGAAACATGAGACAATGAGAGACACAAGTTGCGTTGTTCTGTGAGATTTTTTTGGCAGAAGGTTCGAGCAAGGTTCCAGACAGCTCTTGCAGAAGACTGGTCTGTTGTAGATTTTAAGAATAGCACACGCCGATGCAAGAACACACTTCTGTTTTCTTTCATCCATCCATCAACATCTTGAACATGAATTTCTATGTTTTTGTATTATGTGCCAGTGAGGTCAATGAGTTTAGCTTCAATGGACAGTGTTTTTACAGAGGAAGAGAGGGGAAGAAGATGAAACCGGACCAGACCAGACCCAGACTAGGCTCTCTGGTTTTACTATATGGAGCCAAAATTACGTCTTCGGAGGCATTGTTTTGAACATTTGAGCCAGGGAATGAAAGAGGACTTCACAGAGAACCTGGCCTGGAGGGACAGTTTTTGGCCTTAGCTCATAGGGATATTAGGGACATTGTATTAGTATTTAAAGATAATTAAATATTGTTTATTTGAACTCTTGAATATCTTCGTCTTCTCTTCTGGTCAAATTCTGGATCACGTCCACAAAAGGCCTCAGAAGTCAGGCAAAAGAAAAAAAAAAAATAGTTTTTGAATCAAGGTGGATTATTGAGTTTGGAAACGTGGGTGGACAATACGATATGTTGCTTTGTTTGCCAAAATTGTAAGAAAATGTATTGAAATCCTTTTTTTTTTCAATCTCTTACAACATTCAAACATACTTAGAAATAAGGTCTATTTCACACTGTTGCCTTTACAGACTGAGACAGAAATACAAACAATAATATACCAAACATTTACCATTTTTAGCCAATTAACATACTCTCATAGAAGGTAAAAATAACATATGACAATACAAAGATCGACAATTATTCACTTTTCTCGTTTTGAACTCCATTAATTATTGTACTGACAAATGTGATGTGTGTGAGGATGTTTCTTCAGCTGAATGCACACGCTGTACACGGTGCGTCCCTACAGCAGCTGCACGTATGTACAGGTTTGTGGTGAATTCTAATTAAACATGAAATTAAATGTCACGCCTATCGAGAAAAGAAGGAATCCAGAAAGTTTGTTCAGTGCAATCTAACATGCGCCAGTGCTGACATCTTGCAGTGTGAGCCATGTGTCCGCGCCCCAGGAGGAAAGAAAGAAATGACTGTCATGGAATAAAACATTTAGGAGAACAACAACAACAAAAACATAATCTGAAAATCACTTGTTTAATCAGTGTTTGGTGTCTCACTACAGCAATCCCTGATGTGTTCGTGTTTGTACATTTTTAATTGCTTTTTTTAAGTGTGTGTTGTCCCGAGTTTGGTAAGTCGATGGAAGAATGATGGTGGACCACTGGTTTCTTGTGAGGTGAAGTTTATTGAGACACAACAGAGCTCTGGTCTCAGATCTGCATGCTATTATGAAATAAGTCAGGATCAACCCACAACCAAGGTATTTATACGGTCCAGTTGGGGATGACATCAAGGGGCTTCAAACACCAATCATGGGACAAAGGGCTCATCCTCACCTGTTGTCACACTTGATTACATCACAGACCCTGATGACTTAAGCCAAGAACTCATGACTTGGGCGGTGGATAGCACTCTCGCTTCTCAAGAAGGTCCTGGTTCCCGGGTTCGCATGTTCTCCCCATGTCTGCGTAGGTTTCCTCCGGGTACTCCAGTTTCTCCTACCATTAAAAACATGTACAACAGTTGTGGCATGCGCCTCCTGTTCTGGCAACCTCGCTCCCATCTCTGTGTGGAGTGAGAGGACAAATGGCCACAATTGTAAACCGCTTAGTGACTCTGGTCTGTGAAAGGCGGTATATGAATAAAGATTACTTTCTTACTTACTTACTTATGACTTCAGCATGTTTCTCAAATCTACTCTAACAAAATAATAAAGCTGCCAGTATAACATGACAGTTGCCTTTTTTTAACCCTTTAACATTCACTCCTCAAATGAAGCAATGTAATGTGATTTTTAAGATTATTTTTTTCTTTTAACCCCTATGATGCATCCATCCATTTTCTTCCCCTTAATCCATTTCTGGGTCGGGCGGGTGACAGTCAGAGCTGCACCCAGTACACATAGCACCAGCCCCTCACTGATCCTCCTGCAGGTGGTGAGTCCACAGGAGCTGAGATCTTTCAGTTGGGGCTTTGGGCAAAGTAGGGTTAAGTGTCTTGCCCAAGGACACAACGACAGCAGTCATCAGTGGGAGTCGTGAAGTAGGTCTTACGGTGGGCTCGAACCTACGACCTTCAGGGCCAAAGGCCAATGCTCTACCAACTGAGCAACTGTCGCCCTCTGATGCAGTTTAATGATATCTACTTCAATGCCGTTCCAAGCATTAAAGTAGATATAGTGACTCAAAAAGTGATCTACCAAATGGTTGAGCAAACCAGTAAAGAGTTTGAGTCAGAAGAATACATTTGCGGCTTGTGTGCACCGCGGCGGAGGACTACAGCGGACTTCCTGTAGCCCTCAGTCCAGCTCCTGTCCATCTCCTGCCCAGCCTCAGCGCCGTGTCCACTGCAGCTGCATTTTACACTGTATGCACGGCTTATGACAGCTGCAGCAGCACTCAGACCTACGACAAACAGGTCTTATATCTCAGCAATCGCACTTCAGCAGTCGTGAGTTTATAAAGTGTGTGATGAGGAGTTTTACTTTTAGCTGCGTCTTGTCCAGGACTCCTTTGAAAAGAGGTCCTTAATCTCATGAGACTTTCCTGGTTAAATAACGGTAAAACTAAAACAAAATTAAAACTCATGGCAATATATGTACACAAAGCTGCCTGATTATAATAACTGTATCCCATAAAACATTGCAACATAGCACCCGCAAGTCTTGTAAACGGGTATTTAATGAGCTAGGTGAGTTACCTTGCACATAATCATTCCATTTGCAGTTAAAATATATACAGTATGTACAGCAAAGAGGTGTATGGGGGAAAATAAGCCTCATTAGTATGATCACAGGACTAAAGCAGTCTGGGTATTGTTGTCCTATCGCGCAATTAAACTATTTTTTTTTCCCAATCTGGTTTGATATCTTCTTTCAACTACATCTGACTTTGAGACCACTTTATAACCACATAGCTGGTTGTGCGTACGGAGTTTAGACTTTTTCTTAATAAAGGCCTCATAGAAAGGTGGATTTTACTTCTTCCAAGCTCTAATGGCCATGTCCTCTGGGGCCTGGACTCTGCTGGTGAAAAAGAAAATGGCTGAAGAAGAGTGAGTAGAAGTGCTGTATACCTGAAGAGCAGCCAAGGAGGAGGTAAGCAAGTCCAGGTTGAGTCATGTTCAGCTCCATTTACCCACGTAACGATGTGGCCCGAGTTTCATCCACAACTCTCCCATCAAAACACGAGCCGCTGTTCCAAGAGCATCCTCTCACTGCCCAGTGCCTCTCCTCCTTCCCCCTCTGTGGGACAAATACATATTAATCTTAACATTTTACTTAAAGCCAGACCATGGGTGGTGTAATGCTACTTCAACCACTATTTATTTAGACTGTTATTTACGTCAGGTTATGTCCGAGCTCAGTTGCAGCCCTCTGTGTCAATTTAAGTGGCCCTCCGCCTCGCTAACACAACATAGACTTTGAGATCATAAACACAAGCTCACAGTGTCACAAAGCCAACTTCAGCCAATACAGACATGCTATACCTCGTTGGACCGCTCCAAAATCCAGCCATTGACTTTTGTGTTTGATTGTGTCACAAATACGGTATATATGGAGCTATTGTGACATGGTATACATTTGTCAATCAGCCAACTTCAGCTGTTTCAATTTTGAATAATTAAGGACATGCCTTACCTGATTTTAAAGCCGGTAACTGCCCAAATCGAAAATTGTTTTTGTGTCTGGTTTGCCGGCCCCTGGACCAGTCTGGTGAGTCTAGTTGCCCTCTTACTCACAACTTTGGACACCCCTGATTTACGTTATTTAAACCAAATAATTGATTGACAAACAACACTTTTGAGGAGAATGCCAAACAAAGAAACTACATACCTTTTTGGACTCAGATATCAAAATGTAAGACTTTTTCAAGACCCTTAAAAATACTATAATTTAGTTTTAAATCAACGAACACTGAATGAAACAGCTTAAATACATTGTGGGAGAAGTTTTTTTGCTGATAATACTAACTTTAATGAATCCTTCTCTTCATAATGATACAGCTGGTCTTCTTCTGAGGACACGGCTAACCGCTGAAGCAGGTGGAGGTTGTTGGTCTCATTAGCTGCCTTCCTCCTCAGCGACTATTCTTTCATTACCACCTGCTTCAGTACAAAGGCTGCTGCATATTCACCGAAAGGGAATGATTTAATTCGACCTACTTTCCAGCAGGAAGCACAAGTAGCGACAGAGATCTCACAATATGTGTGTGCAGACTGCGGAGGGCCTGTGCCAGTCTGTCAATCTGCTGGCACTGATGCTGCGGAGACTTGGACCACACGAAATGCCAACTTGCTAAGACGTTACCAAGGCGACGCTTGCAAAATGTTGTAAATCATGTTGTTGTAATTTGTAGGTTTGTTTTGCTTGCAGCAGCTGGATAATACTGTGTTGTAACCATAGACTACAGAAGAAGTGGATGTCATGCATAGAGTTAGAATAGAATATGATAGAATTATAGAACAAAAACTCAACCTATTTCATTTGAAGAGCAGGTGCCAATACAACTTTAAAGGTACAGTAATGAAAACATTGGAAAGCAATTTTGAAACTAAAAATGCCCCGGGTCATTATTTGATAGTGATTAGATTCACAAATCTATCATATTACATTACATTTGGGCTTCCCTGACGTTTCATATTTTTTTCCCATTTGTTTTAAAGCTGCACTAACTCACTTTGTGAAATCTTCGACTGTGAGCGCTGGCCTCGCTCTCTCTGCTCGCCCTCCCCGCACTCATTGTAGCGACCCAAACCTATGTCGCTTCTCATGAAGCTATCACCCCCACAATCCCCCTCAGCCTGTGCTAATGTGTTTACGGAGCTTGCGTCTCACAATATGGATCGCACATTTGAACGTGGACGGTGTGAGCATAGAATGATAGAACCGAGAAGCGCGAAGGAACAAGACTTTCTTTTGGACGGCTGTTTCGCGGTGTATTGTGAGTGTGTTGCTGTGTGTGTGTGTGTGTGTGTGTGCGTTGTCCCCAGTGAAGCGTTTGATGAGCACATCGAACGCACAGTTAACACACAAGTTTAACTACAACTATCCTTTGACCTCTTCCTCACACTTCCTCAAAACAACACTACACTTTGCTCTTTCTCTTATGTGTTGGCATGAAATACGTCCATCAAGAAAACAATGGCGTCAATTATTTTGCGCTAAACAAGACATACTACACATTACTCAGCATTCATTCCTCTACAATGCCCTGCAATATTTACCATTGATCCTTAAAAAACTTGCAGACGATAAATACTGCACCCCAAAATACATTGTTCCTTCCATTTGTATTTGATTGATGTATCTATATAGTAATTATTGAATGCAAATGATAAACAGATCTCAGTCGTTTATAGAATCACATATGTTGCAGCGATGTTCTTTTTTTTTTTTTTTAACACAAAGATGGGAGAATGTAACAGCCAAGAGGCAGCGCATAGCGAGAAAAAAATGAATCATTGGGTTGGCGAAATTGACATCTACTGAGAATAATTAGAAAAAAATGGGACAATGGGAGAAAAAAAACACACCATTAGCAGATAACCCGTTTTCAATAGGTTTGCACAAAGAGTTACTTAATGAGAGAAATGTTCAATATATATGCACCCTATAGTGCAGAATCCTAAGTAGAATTCAAAAGGAGACCCTCTGCTTTAGGGTCAATGCGACGGGACCAACCATAAACTTGGTAATAAAGGGAGATCATCGATAAATTATTTTAGTAAAAGGCCAATGTTACATATTTGTAATTTAATCAAAGTTTTATCTTTATGGTATAAGGAAGGTTAATGGAGAGTTGACTTCCTGTTCAAATAATCCGGTCCCATATTGAAACATAATCATTTCATTTATTTGTATAGCACCTTTCAAAACAGAGTTACACAGTGCTTCACACGACCCCCTTAAAATATGTTAAGATTAGACAGAGTGCAACAACTGGATAGAATGTGTATCAAACAATTCTTTTCACTTTTTGCACTTTTTCAATCCAGCACGATAATCCAGACTACAAACCTTGAAACCTTCTTGTAACAAACAATTCTCTCCATGTTCACCCAGTGTGTTGACTTCCCCAAAAGAGACAATTAAACACTGGATGTTTTCTTTGTCAATGCTACAGGAGCATGAAGCCGTGATCGGCCCCCATCTGTGGCAGGGATGTCAAACCGGTCCTCAAAGGGCTGATGTGGTTGGGTTCTAGTTGTGATCCAAGCAGGAGCACATCAGACTCCACCCATTTCCTCAAATCTTCAGTTTAAAACTGGATTCACCTGTGGGAATGGGTGGAGTCTGGTGTACTCCTGCTCAGGTTGGAACTAAAACCGGCAGTCAACCTTTGGTGCAAGGAGGGATCAGCCTCACACCCAAATCCAAGGATTAATTTCCTGATCTTCGAAGATCTAGAAAGTTAAAGCTATACGATTTTTTGCATAACATTTTAGGAAAGAACAGGCCTCTCCACTTTTTGAACAAAACTCTCTGGTTTTATTTGATGAGCATGAATCACCAGAATGATTGACAATTGGTAAGACCAATAGTCTTGATGATCCACCCGGAAGTAGAAAATGCTCCTAGATACCTTTTAATAGAAAAAGAATGTGTGGCATGTTGAGGTAATGCACTATGAAAACATATACTTTTTGTTATCCTGAATTATTGTGCCCTTTTTGTCTATTATAAAGGAGCTCAGGGTAAGGACCAACACATAAATAAGAACAATTTAAAATGCTATTTTTTTCTTTCAACTTAGAGGTACACAAAGGCCAAAGAGCGGTTTCACTGAGCCATTGTGGATTCTTGTACTTCTACCACTGGATGTGAGTGCTGCCCATCATGATTGGCGTTTGTACTGGATATTCTCATTCTAAAAGTTGGAATGCAAATGTAATGCGACTCTAAACGGCATTCTATTTGCATATTTATATGTTTTTCAAATGAATCTTTGAAGTTTATGTAACAGTTAAGAATAAATTGTATGAAGATTGACTTGGAGTCCATTGTCTGCTCACTGCTGCGCTTTTATCGTGTAATTGTCGTTGCGGCTGTGTGAAGCAGAAAATGCATCTGAGTTTTTCGGAAGCACAAAAACTGGTCACGCTCTGTTTGATAAAAAAAATGTATTCTGTATGTATTTGTTGCTATGGCCAAATCAAAACAACTGCTGCTCATATCATGTTGGAGACGTCAAGGGATTTAAGATGCCGGAGATTTGTACTCAACAAAGCAGAAGACAATAATCTGAATCTAAATAAATTTAGCTCTTCAAGGAGACAAATAAAAAACCTAAACAGATGATCAAAATCAGACCTATGGCACAAACATGAAGTCTGCCCCTTCTGTCTAAATACTCCGGTCTCAGTCCTGTGAGAGTATGATGTCATGTACCACTATGACATCACACTCAGAGCAGTGCCTTTTAAAACAAAGGTATTACCCTTGAATTAGTTTTGGCAATTTCTCAAGTGAAATTATGTCCTTCACATCACAAACACAATCAGTATTTCCTGGCAGTAACACAAAATAAAAATAAAAAGCTTATTCTGCACCTAGATTTGCTCTTCTGGTGTGGCTGCAGGTTCTAATTCCAACCCAAGCAGGAGCAGACTAGCCTGGTTGTACTACACCTTAGTACACATTTCATTTCATACTAAGGTCTGGATTTGCTCCATTGAGCTCCGTGAACAGGTGGGAGGGGTTAACTCCTTTTGCAGATTGAAACGATTGGATCTGAGTTGTATGTAATGCGCCCGAGTGAGTTGTTAGCATTAGAATTTAGCCTAGCCATCTTCTTTGCTACTAACAGAGCCCGTGGGGAGTAGCGCCACAATCTTGACCAGCGATTACATTTGCTAAACATTCCTCTTGCTCCTGCTTCAATTTCTTGATAGAACCTGACCAGATTACTTTACTATCGCATTCTTCGCCATTGCCAAACTACTCCCTGCCTGTTCCACGCAAACTCTTGACGTCACCGGCACCAACCTACAACATGCTCTCTGAGTAGCCGGTCGAAATACGACTGATTGTAATCGCTAACATGGGGACCAGACCCAGACGCTACATGCAGTGAAATGATGATTGAGCGAAGTGTACGGATGGCTATGGCCAGGCTAGGAGAAGACCAGACTCGACCCATTTTCTCTGTTGAATAACTTTTTAACCTGAAGATTTCACTTGTTTCACTGTCTATTTTGTGGATGTGAAGGGTTGCATGTGGAGGAGAGAGGAAGTGAGAAACAGGGCAAGTGGCATTGTAATTTAACAGATTATTGGACATTTAGAAAATCAGTCACTGTGGGTTTGATTCCACCTGCAGGCCTTTCTGTGTGGAGTTTGTATGTTCTCCCCATATCTGCTTAGGTTTCCTCCGGGTGCTGTGATTTCCCCTAACATCAGGAACATGTATAAAAGTCCCATATAACACTCTCCCCAACTCCACTCCTGCCCCCTCTGTCTTGGGCCATGACTGAGATTCTGCAATATCTGTGTGACTTGTGAGTCCCAACACCATGAGTCTTAAAGGGACAAGTCTGAGTCTAGTCCAGCTCGCGAGGCCCCATCTGTGGCGTCATGAAAGCAGACAGAAAAAAATGATTAGTCGTTTTTGTTGTTTTTTCCCAGATTTCAGCATTCTGTCCGGACGAAATATCCACTTGCAGACCCTGAAGAGTAAGTTAGAGCTTACTGTCGCTCGGATAAAAAGAGGTCACACCTGCACTCACTGTAAATAGATCCTTATTATAGAAGTCTGCTATGCAAATATAGTTGGCTTTGAGGCTGATGCACAAATCATCTATAAATAATCCCACTCTATAATAGTGACTAGCACAAACACAATGAACAAGTAGTAAAAAGTAGGCACTGACTATGTTTTTTTTTTTCTTTGATCGGCAACAACACTTGAAAAAAGCTAATTCCAAGAAATAAGAATATATTTCAGAGGCTAAGCAGGGTTGGGCCTGGTTGCTATGTGATGGGTGACCGTGGGAACACTGAATGGTTATGGGTTGATATATTTGTGCCGTATTTTCAATTCTGCTTCTACAATAATTCCACACTATATCCTGTAAAGCTATTGACGACGTATTCACTGCACTCATGCTGCTCACAAACAATGAACATGTACAGTTTGTATATATGTCAATGGCAATCACACAATGACTGGGACACAGCGATGACACAGATCACGGATCACAGCAGGAAGAAGAACACACACATTGCGGGTAAGTTCCTTGGCTTTTGTTTCCAGGTATCGATGTAGCACATTCCATTTGATTTTGATATCTCACTGAAAACCACATCTCCCAGAGGGCTGTTTGTCCATAGAGAATCCCGAAGAACATTTCTATTTCTGATTATCTCCCAGAGGTTGCAAACATTTCACCAAAAAGATAAAATATACTTAAAGTATTTGATTCTAAGTAATTTTAACCAACTAGATAGGTTTACTACTTTAAATCAGTAAATACAGGAAAAAATAGATGGAGGTGCACATTGTTAAAAAAAATGCATGTACTGTATACGTTATAGTATTTATGATATCTATTGTAGAGATGCAGGACATAGACAGACCTAACCTGTATTTGGAAATGCATTTTCTAAGAGAAAAGTGGTTAATAACGGCGGCTTATCGCTTATGCATCACGGCAACGGGTGCGCGGGCTCCATTCCACCTCCAGACGGCGGGAAGGAGTTTGCATGCTCTCCACATGTCTGTGTAGGTTCCCTCTGGGTGCTACCCCAACCACTAAAACACATATTATAGTCTCCCATGACACCCTGTCCAACCCCTCAACCACCCCTGGTCTGGGACCAGGACAGATCCTGAAATCTCGGCGGGACTTTCCTGGTTAAATAAAGGTCATTAATGAATGAATTTGTCATCGTGTTTTTTGTGTTTTGTTGTATTTTATGTGTAACTGCATTAAATCATTGCAATTTCTCATTTGGGGACCCCTCAAAAACTAGGTGTCATTCCTCGTAATAAAGTCAAGTATTGACTACAATTTGACACAGCCTCCTCTTCATCACCACCTCCTCTTCATCACCGCCTTAACAGTGGGGTAATCGCTCTTGATGACATCGGCCTCATCACTTTAGTTTCCACCACCACCAGGGTTTAGACCGTGGGGGATTTACTAAGTAAGTAAGTCATTTCACTTTAATCTCTAATCGATTCCCTTCATCATGTAATATTTCTGTTGTGGTCTAAGTGCCTGAATCATATCCAACATGTCATAAACAAAATGCTTTACACATGATTTACTGCCATAGCCTTACGTCTGACAGGTGCGAGAACCTGTAATAAACTTAAAGCAAACATATCATTTTAATGCGTCCTTCGACTGAGTCTTTCTCGATTGTAAATTTTGAAGGTATACCAGCATATGCCATCAGCCCCTCTGACCTCCAGTAGCTATTCACTCACAGACCAGATTCTTTCGAGGCAATGCGGGTTAAATGTCCAAGGACATAGCCGCAGCTGCCCCTCTGTGGCACCTCCCTGAGATCTCCCATCACAGCACTCACCAGGGCCTGCACTGCACAGCTTCAGAGATCTGACAAGATCTGCCTTTTCGAACGCAAGTATGGCACCGTATTTATCAGTGTATATCAAATGTGGTCTAAGTAATTGTCATTAGAATTGGTGAGGTATAAAGTTTACACGAAAATAAAACCACAGTTTTGTGAATTTGATTACTATCAAATAATAATCTGGCAAAACATTGGGACATTTTCTTTTGCAACATTTCTTCTAACAAATGCTTATTTCTCACGGATCTGCATTGCTCCTTCTCTCCAACAGAAACAGAATTCTAAAAAATTAATTCAACCTATTGTAGAAGTGCTGCGCGAGATGGTTTTCAGTTTCAGGGCGAGGCAGGGAAATAAGTGTTTCTTTGCTTTCTGAATGAGCAGTGGAAAGTGGATTGGTGCAGCCCTGCTTTTAGTGACAGTACTCTAGATTCTTCAATTGTTCGACCTCCGTGAGCGTTCTTTCACACACAGGGCATCGTCATACCGTCTTCTTCTTATTCTACTTCTTTAAAAACTATTACATGTCTCTCAGCGATTGGAAAGTCGAAGGTTCCCCTGGCAGTCGTCTGCTTGTGCTCCATTGTCATGTAAATAGGCTTGGTTAGCGCTTCACCCGGCGAAGGGGCGTGAGTGTGTGTGGGTGCGTGAGCGAGCCTAAAGAATACCAGTAATGAGACAACGCTTCTGACATATCGCTATTTATAGAGAGCCCCAGGACGCACTGCCTCTCCGCGGGCTGCTGCACCGGGCCCAAAGTGCACACCGCTATAATCCAGTCACGGCTAATCCACTATGCGCTACTGTCTGGTACAGTCACAGATTAAACTCAATCAAACACGGCACCATTTTATATATTTATTCATTCGACTTTGGTTCAGCCGGAAGTGTCTGATTGAATGAGAGAATGTTCTGTGTCGATGTCTCAAGTGGGAAAAAGAGAACACTTGTATATGTAGGAAGAACCTTGACTGTGTTGACAGCAATCAGACGTCATTGGTGGAAAGATGGCAACCTTGGCTGCTTTTATAGAACAAATATTGAGCATTGTGGGTTTTCCTTTTGGCTCTTGGACGTCATTTCGAAAAACTGTTTTTCAGAGTTGCAGAAGGGTCTAAGGACAGTGATGATGATCCAGGACATTCAACATTCAATAACATTTATGGACTTTGTCAACACTTATAGACATTGGTCAACTGCTCCTTCTGGACCAATGGCTTTATGTTTATTATCATTCCATTTCTTGTGTTTGAACAGTTTGATTCTCTGATCTGCGTTGGCTAATCAACAGTGCAGAATTAATCTTTTAAATATTATGGAAGAGATTACGATAAGACATTAAAACAATGTTTCCCATATCTTGCACAACCATCAGTTCAAGCACAGCGTTGTTCAAGATCCACCAGTACGAGATCTGTGCCCTGTTTTTTGTACAACAAAAACAAACTATATGTTTTAGTTGTATTTGTTCATCTACTTTATTGATCAGTGTCCTCTATTCTGTTGAAGAGTTACAGTCTACTGTGATGGTTCAATTATGTGTTCCATTATGGTCTTTGCAGGAAAAAAGAACCCTAACCCTAACCTCTAACATTGTTGGTCTGAGAAGTAAAAAACATTGTAATTGTAATGGCAGAAGTGGTTTTCCAACGATTTCATTTATATGTGTTTTGTTCCACAGTCAAAACAACATTCTGTTTGTTATGTGCAATATAATGGACATTTTAATTCGAGGTAGTGACCGGTTCCATATAAATATGTCATATCTGTGCACTTTGAGTTTAAAGTGAATGACTGCATTCATTCATTATATTTTCATATTTTTGCCAATGCCTTTTTCATTATATTTTCATATTTTTTCCAATGCATTTTTCCAATTAGTTTTGGTGTCCAAAAAGATGGACGTCAAGCTACGATTTAATTCCATGCTACAGTAGAGTCACAATTGTGGATACTCATTTATATCTCTAATACAAACTTGATCAAAACTACGCAATGAAAACTTAATTAATTTACTTATTGCCTTTAAGTTTTATATGGAACATACAGCTAGGATATAATGTTATCAAACTGCAGAATTTAGAAGATGTTAGACCATGACAGGGCAAGTGGGAGCTCACAGACCAGGCTTTTTGAACCCACTTAAATCACTCAATTACTATTCAAAATATATTTCGGATCTTGGCGCTTCTGCAATTATTTCTAAGTCATGAGAATCTCTGAATGTTGTCATAAAATACGGCAGTAATACTCCGCAGAAGTGATGCCAGACATCTTCATTCGGCTGTTATATCTAGCAGAAAATCAATGAAAAAAAAAGTGCTGAAATAGAACCTAATCAAAAGAATCTTCTCACTCTTCCGCGGCGCCAACTATGACTAATCATTGAAAAAAAACATACAAATCAAACAATAGCTTTTGACTTTTCGCCTCCGTTTTGCCACCGTCACTCTAACAGCCAGTGTGACATTATCTGCTCAGCTCGTACTGTCTCTCCTCTATCACAGCTTGTTAATATCTCCATCCAGACACAAATTGCACCAGTGACTTGCACCGCTGCGTCTCCGGTTCCATCGGCACACACCATTATCTTGCATTCTCACTGGAGGACTCGCCGCGCTCCGCTTATTAAGCTGCGAAAGGGGGTCTAGATCTTCTTTTCCTGTCACACGTGCAGCAATAGTTAGTGCTAAGAGGTATCTAATGACTTGATTTAGTGCTCACCTGATCCAATGGCTGCACTCATTCTGCATGGGCGACCAAGGCCAGGTTCCAGTCAAGTATCGGCAAACGTGAAGTCTTTCCACATCCGTGCGCGCTTTGATTTCCCCTCAGTCCTATTTGTGAAGGATTTGATTATCTCCACGCAGGATGACGTGAGCAGATACAAGTGTAAACAAGCGGTGCAGACTTATAAATTAGATTGTAGCCTGGCGAAGCAGGTAAAAAGCTCACGCGTCTTCCGCATGGCGAGGCCGAAGCGGGACGTCAATTAAAATGACAAATGACTTTAGCGCGTCGCGATCGATAAAGCGGCCATTAGCTGTGAGTGAGCGAGTGCTGGGCTTCAGGAGAAAGAGCAGGACGCCCAAGTGGAAGATTAAAGTTGACATAGTTATAATTTGGTTCTGCAAATTCTTCAAGATGGATTTTACATCATTAGACGGGCCTCTTTTCATGTAACCCCAAGAATGAAATTCGAATGTCTTACTGCGGCACACAGTCTGGACATGAAGAAAAATTCCCTTGGCATTTAATTCTCACCATTTTAAATTGATGTCCAGCAATTGCAACGCATTGGGTGACTGGGTTTTCAAATGAAATGATACACTAGTTGTAGCGGGGAGGGAGGCAACAACACAATGAGAGGCCTTGTTTAGCCAATCACGGCTCACTTTCCAATAATCTGACATAGTTAATGCATTTCTATTGATTTCAGGTTTGAATTTATGTTAGTGTAGAGTCATTGTTCATTTATCTTGTGCTGTGCGCTCCTCATTCCTACTGTTCTGTAACTGGTGATGCAACACTGAAATTTCCCCACCGTGGGATGAATCATTTTTCATGATACAATATCACATAAACATGGCTTACAAGTTTCCACTTCTAACTTGTTTTATCATTTTGATTTTATTTTATTTTTTTCCTCAACAATTGAACATACACAAACAGGTCCAGGATGTATGATATAATCAATGAAAATAGAACTAAATAAAACAAAAAAGGAAACATATTTTAAGTCCATCCACAGAAGAAGTTTGATGGTAGCCACTCTATTGTTTGAATGTATTGCCACATTAATCCATTCGTAATTTGACAACGAAAATCCCCAAAAAATATGGAACAATACGATATATCGAAATTGGTCAAGGTGCGGATAATCGTTTGACCCCAAATACAAATGGAAATGAGCAGAATGAAGAACTTTCATCTTAAAAGTTTGCATGGTTCAGATTTAAATTGCCTCTTGAGCACAATTTGTGGCTACTTTTCCAATCAACTCTATCTGATAGAAAACAATGTGAGCTGTTCTCCGTGTGCTGAAAACCAACTCATTTTGTTTTTTCAATTCTGATTTTAAAAATAATCATTATCAGGAATAGTGGGACAAAAACATTAGCTAGACCAGTACCAGGTGAAAGCGTTGTCCGGTCACCCTAGTCTTGCAATCACACATGGAGGCAGACCATGACCTCTGGAAGGACACGGAGTACCCAGCGAACACACACTCATGTAGGGGAATGAGACGAGAGTGTTTCCAAACTGAACTAAGAACTAAGACGCCCTGCTGCTTAGGGGGAAAAAACACCTAATGTTGCTCATTTCAATACACCCGCTTCCCATTAGAGGACACGGTTACGGTTCATAAATGTTTCAACAGACATGACAAAAATGCAAAACAAAAGTGAGCTTTCAAGGGCAAACGGGTGTGAGGCAATAAAGGCGTGCCGTGTGCGATCTCGGACGGTTAACTGTCTCGGAACGTGGGATGGAATATGCAAGATGCGTGCATGTAGTGAATAGGCGTGTTGTCGTAACATGTTTTGCCATCTGGGATCACAGCAATTACAGAACCCAACCTGAAGATTGGTTTTAGATCGATGTCATGTGGATGTTGGTGTCTCTCTTCTGTCTTGTCAAGGCCAGCACAGTTGAAACATTAGTGTGAACACAGGAGCTAAGTCTGAGAAGATATAAAAAGCAAGTGTTTCTTTCTTCCAAAAATGACCAGAATTTATCCAACCTTAGCTGTGTTGTATAGTATGTACAGTTGTCCCTCATTTATCTCAGGGGTTACGTTCTAAAAATAACCTGCGATAACCGAAATACTCAGAGAAAGTCTACGTTTTAAGGCTGTAAAATCCCTCAACCTCAAACACTTTATACACTATTCCAGTGTCTCCCAAAGTGGGGTCCGCGGCCCCCTGGTGGGCCGCGAGGGTACTGCAGGGGGGCCGCGGGAGGTCA
Source organism: Knipowitschia caucasica (assembly GCA_964034765.1). Taxonomy (NCBI): domain Eukaryota; kingdom Metazoa; phylum Chordata; class Actinopteri; order Gobiiformes; family Gobiidae; genus Knipowitschia; species Knipowitschia caucasica. The sequence continues at coordinate 9,866,895 of OZ035826.1, forward strand.
TAAAAATAATAATAATAATAATATAATTATTTAATGTTAAATTTATAATGTTTTGTTTGTAATATTAAAATATTTGTGTTCATTATTTGACTTGAATAATCCACTGTAATCATTTTTGTATTACAATGTTTGTAGCAGAGGCTATTTCCCCAAAATAAAATAACCAGAAGAGCCTATTCTTAATGTTGTCTTCTTGGTTATTATTTTGGGGGGCCACGCAGACCCGTCAAATTTTTAAGGGGGCCTCGGTGTTACTGAGTTTGGGAATGGCTGCACTATTCTAACCATCTGAACTCACGACTGGTGTTATGCTATCACGGGGGCATCAAACCTGTTTGTTGAAGGTCGGAGCGCTGCTGCAGCTGTCAAAAGCCGTGCATACATTGTGGGGCAGGAGCAGGACAGAGCAAGGCCGTGGTCGTTACTGAGGTGCACACAAGTCTCCTTCTGACTTTAAATAGAGGTTACTGTTGAGTTTAATCGGTGGTTTGGGCCACAGTGGCTCAGTTGGTAAAGCATTGGTCTGATTTCTGCTGTCGTTGTGTCCTTGAGCAAGACACTGAACCCCACTTTCCCTATAAGGAGCACGGAAGTAATGGTGCACTGCATGCCTTTACCTGTATATATGTATTCATCAAACCAAATGTTGCCATTGTGAGATCAATAAAGTATTATGTTCTTCTTAATTTCTGTTGGAGTGTTCATGCAACAAATGAAAAGCATGCTGTGGAAAAAAAAAAAAAAGCAAGGGTTTATTTCTCAGAATTGCATTGGTTTGAATGGGAGCAGTTAAAAGTCCCAATTTGTGCATATTGTGTCCATTGATGATGTTTGTCCCAAAGGTTTTAGGATAGTTTGGCTGAAATCTGTCAACATTTCACTTGTGTCTGTGGCTCACATCTCTAGGTTGCACATCTTCAGACTGACTTTATAGAAAGCCTTACATAAACACGTGTTATTGTCTTTAAATGGTTTTCAGAGAAGGGAGAAAAGACATCAACATAAAAAACTGCACATTTTCAGATCTCATAGGATTACACTTGTCATGAAATTGGTTACATCTATAATACACTGAATAATAACAAAGATACATTTGTTTTGAAGAGTTGAAACAAATGGATATATCATAATGATAGTTTTAAAATAGCATTTGACTCACAGGAATATCTCTGAAAAGGTGGTGGTAGATGTAATGCTCGAACAAATACAAAGCTTCATTATCTGCCATTACAGATGTGGGTCTATCAGCTTGACTTACAGACTTCATAAAGGCAGGTTCAAACAATACTCAACTTCTGCACCAACATTTCTGGCGTCAACCAATCAGAAACGACAGAGCTGGTTGGGGGAGAGGAGGAAAACTGCAACAACGTAAAACCAAGATTAAAAATGGAGGAAAACTGAATTGTGGCCTGTAATAAGCCTGAATTTGTTGTGTTAGAACTTCAGGACAGGTCTGAGAACAAAAAACAGACCCTAAGGAACTCACAAAAAGATCATGCTGCGTCTGCAAGGGATGAACCCCGGAGCTAAACGGTTTTCAGGTGCAAAGCAAACACATCTATAAACGGGCATTGTGCCAAAGACAACAAGTGTTAGTTGTTATGGACAATTCCCAAGAAGATTGCAGATGAGGCAAGTCTAACTCTGCCTACTACTACCTACTGCCGACCTGAAATGGGACAAAAACACTAACCAGGTGGTTAAGAAAGCTCCTCAGCGACTTTACTTTCTGCCTAAACGTAGAGAATTTACCACAAACTCAAAGATCCTGCTTAGCTTTTATTGCTGTACCATAGAAAGTTTGCTGGTTGGTTCTGTGACTGTGTGGTTTGGTGACATCACAGCAAAGGAATGGAGAGGTCTAAAAGGTGCTTTAAAAAAGGACTGTGAGCTGGGTTTTCCCACAAGGACATTAGTTAAAATACCTCTTCAACCCCCTCTCTTGTACTTGTAAATAGTATATAAGGAACTTCTAAAATAATGTAATCTCAGACTTGCGGCGCTGTCCAAGCCTGATGTCTGTGTCCACTATGTAAGATAAAGATTTCTCTTCACAGTCCCTTTTCTCTGATTCATTATGTTTAATGAGACAATTATCTCATTGTCAGAGCAATATTAGTTTGATTATTCCAGGTTCTTATGACTGTGTTTATGCCAAATTAAGCTCCAGACACCAGGGGCCGGTGACTGAAAATTCATCATTCATGATTACAGTGGCAGGCCGCCTTCACTCCAAGATCAGGTTCTGCAGAGACTGGGTGAAACAGAAGCGTTTTAGTGGTGGATGAGACGATATGTCTGTCTGGTAAGTGATCTCAGCGTAAATAAGTGAGGAAGTGGGCGCGCACCATGCCTCCCCTACCCTGCAGTCGGCTCACTTGATTCTTGCGTTGGCTTTCAAACAAACCTGCTTAGGTGTTGGCGATGTGAACACAGCTTTATATTTTTCTTCATAAAAGGCTGAAATGACCGGGGAACAGGCTGCTGCCTCTGCCAACGGTGTAGCGCAGGTGTCTACTGTGGAGGAAACAGCATGGGACCTGTGTGTGTGTAAGAGAGAGCGCGTGTGTGAGAGAGAAAGTGTGTGTGTGTGTGTGTGTGTATGCATCCATGGTACAGATTCTGTTCAAAGACAAGTTTCAGGCCAGTTCTTTCACGGCCTCCTGTAGCCTGTAATGGGCAGAGATGTTTCTTTAACGGACTTCTCAACACAAAATTAACAACCATCTACCCGTTTACTTTATCTATGAACAGCTGCTATATAATAACTGTTCCTCAAACTTTCAGTTAAAGCAGGCTTTTGAAGTTACTGTGTTCATATTATAGTGAAATATTTTGGTTTTCTTTGATTCATTTGTCTATTTCAAAACTTGTCAATACCAATATGCATGGATATTGGGTTTTTTCTGCATTTACATTATGCATAGCACTGGCCCAGTGGCTGGCACAGAAACTTTTATCTGCCTATGCGCTGGGAACACAAGATTGGGCCCAAAATGAACGCTACAACCAAATGTTCAGGCAGCATTGTATTGTTTAAACATGCGCAAATGGAATGATACAACTCTAGGAAGGGCAGTTTTACCTCAAGTAAAAAAAGAAAAAAAATCATCAAGTATTTGTATAGTATAGTAAGCTATATACTTAAGTTGTGTGTAAGTTTATACAATGGTGAATTCTGGTATTGTAATAATCAAAATACAGTAAATGGATGTCACATTTCACGTTGGTTCATTCTTTACAAAAGTCTGAGTGACCAGGAACTGTGGTCTAAACCAAACCAATCCCTGGTCTTGTGGTCTAAACCAGACCTATCCCTGGTCCTATGGTCTATAACAGACCTAACCCTGGTTAGGTCACCAACGATGAATCTGAACTTACACCAAAACTAAAACAAACTTCTCGCAACAGGCCTTGGGGGCTCTCATGTCTAAGGCTATATCCACACGAAGACAAAACGCTTATAATTTCAGAAACTTTTTCTGTAAACACGGAGTTAGCTCAGTAAATGTGTGCGTCCATATGAATGTAGTCAATACGCCTGAAAACGCTGTGAAACTATGCCAGACCTGTTGGTGGCGCTGTGACGCAATGACGGGATCAAGCCCAAACTTCCGTGGGCATGCGCGGAATTTTGTAAACAGACAACATGGCGAGTGGGCGAGCTGGTACTACATTAGTATGGGCGGACGATGAGGTTGAACTGTTGCTTCGGGTCACACTGGATTACAAAACCAACAAGCTACATTGTTGTTGTCATTATTTTCTGAGTGCGGCGCATGCGTGCTTTAACAAGAGGCGGGGCGATGACGCAAGCGTCTCAGATACATTGCGGAGAGGCAGTAACCACGGAGCGGCATATACGGAGTTTTGAAATCTTTCCACTCTGGGACCTAGTTTCAAAAATGTTCGTTTACACCCCCCCAAAACGCCGGCCTCGTATGGACGATACACTGGATTGATAAAGTATTTTTGCGTTTAGGCCTGAGCTTGACTTCGTGTGGACAGGGCCTAAGAATAATTATGACCCTCTAATATCCCCATGAACTCATCAGCACTTTGGCGGCAAGATATTTTTCAGCAACAGGCGAAGTGACATGTCTTACTGTGTGCGACTCAATTACAGCTTGACGACTGTCTCTGCGCCACATGACTGTAGACTGTATGACGGCACATGTGGTGCAGAGACAGAGACATGAGGCCAATTAAACACACCGGCTCTTGTTCTACCACTTCACTGACTCTAAAGGGGCGTACAGGACAGGGATTTGTAGATTGGCCCAATATGGTGATTTCAAGATGATTATGCTCAATCAGTAGAAGCATGAAAATGTTTTATTTATTTATACAGGGAAGGCTTGACGGGTGTTCAGACTCTTTTTTTCCTGAGCACCCTGTTTCAACACACAAACATAAGCACACTGATAATGGAACAGTTCAAAACAAGAAGCACTACTTCCGCTGTGGGTTATTTTGGCATCGAATTTTAATAAATGTATGTCCCAAATGCAAAGACGCTGCAACGATGACAGCTGACTTTTCTCGTGGCCAGGAACTAATCAGTCTCTTCTTATGGTATGGGATGGAATGTCTCCGCTCAGAATAAGTGTTCACCGGATCAAATTTAAACAGATGTGTGGACAGAATTTGATAGATATGTCTGTTGAGTATATAAGTTTGTATTTTCAAGTTGTGCCCATAAAATTGTGTTAAACCAAATGTGCTGTGGGCATATTTTATATTGTTGTTCAGTGTAATTGACAGGCCTTATGTGCTCAAGCCTATCATTCAATGCTCACTTTTGCAATCCAGGTGGCGTGTTATTGCATAGCATTTATGTAAACCACAATACAGTCATAGTAAATGGTTATGGAGTGCCACTAACCCAGTGAGCATAGTGTGTGAGATCATAGCCTTTCCTGAGAGAGTGAAATCTGATTCTGCTAATGCTGAAGATAAATCAAATATTTAATAAATACCATGAAACACTACTTTGTTTATGATTCAATTCAATTCAATGTTTTCTAGTATAGCCCTAAATCACAACAGTAGACCCGGGGTGAGCTGGAGGAAGTGTGTGAGGATAGGGAAGTCTGGGTATCTCTGCTTAGACTGCTGCCCCCGCGACTTGGCAACAGATGAAGCGGAAGAAAATGGATGGATGGATGGACTATTTGTTTATGATTCAATTAAATTCAATTCAACGTATTCTTGTATAGCTTTAAATAAAACCAAACTAAACAGTAGTTATCTCAGAAGACATTACAAAACTGTTGAAACACAAAAAATGCAGAACACATGAGTATTGGTGCATAGGGGGAGTTGACGAATGTCCATGATGATAAATGGGAAGTTCCTCCAACATGGATGTGCATTTCAGTCTGGACGGACAACACAGACACAAATTGCAATAAATGATTTGTTTGTTTAGGCTGTGGTTGTGGCCTTTTGTCTGTGAAGATAAGTCCCTGTCATGTGCATTCTTGGTCTTCATAACTTTGATCTTTCACTTTTGAAATGTGACGAGTTCCACCTTTAACAAATGTAAGACCAGAGAATATCAAGTGCTTGTTACCATAGCAACACACTGTTTACCGTCAGAAGTTAGCATTAGCCTATTTTCCTGTATTTCGGTTATAATGACCAGTTTTAGCACTTATTAAAAGTGAGTAAAGGTAAAACACTGTGTTAATCCCTTTATTTTAAATAATCTGGTGAAAAATAGAATATTTTTTGGGTGAATTTCTCAGACTTCCATTGGTTTTAATGGGAGCAGTCAAATGTCTAGTAGTTTCAGAAATCTGGGAGCCCTGATGTTATTTATCCTGGATTGCATTTCCTTTGTCCTGACTAGAACCAGGAAGTACGACCATATTAGTCCAGTTCTCAGGTCCTTGCACTGGCTTCCTGTGGCTCAGAGAATAGACTTTAAAACAGCTCTGCTTGTGTACAAGTCTCTCCATGGCCTCGCACCAAAATATATTAGTGACATGTTAGTACCATACAAACCAGCCCGGACTCTGAGGAGCACAGGGACTGGACTCCTGTTAGTGCCCAGAGTCAGAACTAAACATGGGGAGGCTGCTTTTCAGATTCATGCTGCTAAAATCTGGAACAGTCTTCCTGAAGATGTGAGACAGGCCTCCTCTCTGACAATGTTTAAAACCAGGTTAAAGTCTGTTTATCTGTGCATACAACTGAGGGATTTTATATTTTTATCTTTCTTTTTAATGTTCTCTGATTATTTATGATTTTAATGCTTTCTTGTTTTGTTCAGCACTTTGAATTGCCTTGTGTATGAATTGTGCTATATAAATAAACTTGCCTTGCCTTGCCTTTGAGAGTTACGCCCATCGTGGCCTATCCCTGCCACTGCTCTGAACTACTAATTGAACACGCATTCAAGATGATAAATACAAATTAAAATCAAGGCTTCATTTAAGCAGCAGCAGAGAATCAGACACGGCTCCACCATAACTACATTTATTCACCGAAGTATCTCTGGCCCACTCGCTGCAGCAATGAGCCGGTTGCTGCCAAGAGATTTTTTGTTTGTCAATTCCTGCTTTTTGAATTTCAATAAAGGCGTGTATTTGCATTTGCACAACCACGGGCGCCATTTTTCTAAAGCCGGGTAAGTATGTGGCGTGGGAGATGTAAAAAGAGGTGCATTCGACTGCGCTGGAGAGAAGGCTGTTCGTGTTTTCTCTCTGTACTTAAAATCGTGTTTAAAGCCTGAAATAAGAATATAACATTGTGCAAAAAGCTAAGATATCATTGCAGTGCAGTGTGACGGGTCGGCCAGTGGTGATATTGTGTGGGTGGACTAACAAATGCATTTTTATTGATCTGGTCTATGATAAAGTGTAATCGCATTTTGGGCAGCTACAGAAAAACGGCACTTTAAAAACACTGTGCGCCACAACTTCACTATAAGATAACGTCAAGTTTAATCTCTCCTTCAGCCAATACTGCCAAAATAAAGAAAAGACACATTTATTTGGACACGGACCACAGATTGTCTGACTTGACGCAGACAAATTACCCTTCACTCAATACATCAAGTTTCAGTACTTTGTTTGTCCTTGTAGTTTGAAATGCTGTGATGGATAGTACATGATGGATTATGAAATTAAATGGTCAATGAACTTGAAGTGCTGGGTGGGGTCGGGTAAGACTACCTTCAAACATCTCCGTTGACAAGTTTATTTGTATCGCTCAGTTCACACACTCAAAGTGCTCAACAAAACAAGATAGACCTGCCGACCTGACCTCACATGTCATGCATATGTGCAATAGTGAGTAATCTTAACCCTCTGAGCGCCACGGTGGACTTAAGTCGACAATATGCGGTACTGTTTAACAACCGATTGTGTCAAACAGGGTGTCAACATTAATTCAAACTCCTGCTACACTAGGATTTGCACTGTTTTACTACTTCCCGACCCATGAGTGTGGTACAGTGTGAGTTCTGTCTGTGTGTTCATGTCCTAGTCATCTGTCGGTAAAAAAAATATACATTTCACGAGAATCCACCATTGCTACCACCGTATGGAGTCATAATATTCAAATTATATGGGTACACTACTACATAAACTTTTGGGTCATCCTTATCATTTTTCTCTAATTTACATGAGGCCTCTATGTCTTATTACTTTTAATTTATTAAGGGATTAAGATGTCAAAATCTAAAAAACCACTGGCGCCTAAAGGGTTAATTTGTATAGCGCCTTTCACCGACCAGGGTCACAAAGCGCTTTACAATGGTGGGCATATGTCTCCCACTCCACACAGAGAGCGTGGTCGCCAGTACAGGAGGCACTTGCCAGATCTACTGTGTGTTTTTAGTGGTAGTCTTATGTCGGAGCACCCGGAGGAAACCTACGGGTGCTCCGACACATGTGGCAATATAGAACCACATGTGTCCACTGTCACTTTACTTTAGCCCAGACCCTCATGCTGCTAACATACAGATGTAAACATGTGACTGTACATTACTTGCACTAGAATATACAGTATCTTATTCACTGGCTTCTTTATTATGCCAAAGTTAGAGATTTTATACTTACTTCTTTTTTACGCTGAGAAATCTGCCAGAGATGGTGTACTTAATTCTGGCTTCTTCATTATGCTAAAGGCAGAGATTTGAGATTTGCTTCCTTCCTAAGAACAAATTTAAGCAAAATCAAGCTGAAACAGGTGGCTTTTGAGGAGTAATTTAAAGTTCTGTAGTGAGTCAGAGTTTGCAAATGTTCTTTTTAGCATCATAAAGGTCATCAGTGTGTAAGGCACAGTTAGAGGGCACAGTGAAGTGTCTGGTTCTCATGACATGGACAGGCCAAGTTAAAAATATAGACATTTCAATCACACTTTAGTTTAGACCTCTCTTTAATTATTTTCTAATTAAAGCAAAGGAAGGTTTCTCACCCATCATCTGTACTTCTTAGCAAGTTTTCCCGACGTTTCGTCCTCAACCTAGCGGACTTCTTCAGGGAATGAATTCTCGGACCGCGCGTTGGAGATTTATAACCTATGGGTGTGGTTAGCCACACCCTAATCCTGATACTAACTCATAAACAATCTACGGTCTGCTTGATGTAGAAGGGAGCAGGTCTAACGACCCTGCTGAGGCTAACGACCCTAACTCCTTAGCATGTCACAGACCTATTGTCTGCTGGGATGCTCAAGTAGAGTGCAGGTTTCACCCCTCCTAACTCATTAGCATGTCACTGACCTTGTCCCAAGTTAGGGCGTTGTTTTTAGGATGTCGTCATAGATGCGAGGCAAAACAAATCTTAACCCTCCTCCTCTGTTAAGAGAAGGTTTTTGTTTCCTCACAAAAATGGCTTCTTTCACTCCTCTCTCAAACCAATTCTTCTCCCGAGCCAGAATTTTAACCTCTGTGTCATCCACCGTGTGGTTGGAGGCCTTGAGGTGGAGATGAACAGCCGACTGTGGCCCACTAGAGTTTTCTCTACGATGTTGGTAAAGTCGTTTCTGTAGAGTCTGTTTGGTTTCTTCAATATAGTGGTCAGTGCACTCCTCTTCACTACATTTAATTGAATCCGAGAATTCATTCCCTGAAGAAGTCCGCTAGGTTGAGGACGAAACGTCGGGAAAACTTGCTAAGAAGTACAGATGATGGGTGAGAAACCTTCCTTTGCTTTGACTAATCCCTGTACGACTGAGAGCTTACACAAACTTATTTGCTAATTAGAGAATATGCATGTTTAATTAGCTCTTAAGTTGTATTTATTAAGCGCTTCTTACTCTATATGGCCTTATTCAACATCTATCTTACTATTAACTGACACTTTCCCATGTGGGTTAGGGATAAGGTTAAGGTTGGGGCTAAAGTTAGGGTTAGGATACATAGGGTTAGGGTTATAAGATGTTCATTAGTAAGGGCTAATTTAAATCCGCAAAAACTGTGGAATTTTGCGGCTGTATTCCAATGTGGTTTTACTGGAAATGGCAAATAAAATGAATCCGATCTAAAGTGTTACTGAAATTTCAATCAATACAACACGTCTATGAACCAGCACCAAAGGAAAGGGGTAATGCCTGGTTCTTTCTTGCTCGGACTGTTATTTCATGAGGTCCCAAACGCTGCAAGGAGAGGCGGCCACTGCTGAGTCTCCGGCACGTGGCCCATAATTCAATTTCCGTGAGTGCAAAAAGATATTTCCTTTCTGGGTTCAAGTATGGAAATGATCATACCAAGGTCACCTCAACTGTGTTTGTTGGGAGATGAATCAGTAATTCCCGGAGTAAATACACATAAATATACAGATGTTAAAGTGGGGGTAATTACGACACATTTTAAGTGTGTGGAAGGTTCCCCCTCCCCCTGATTTAAAAAAATAGAAAGAAACCATATCTAGAATAGTTTCATATAAAAAATGGATGACATGGGCACTTTCAATGAATCTTGTGGGCAGAGAGTTGAGTCTTAATAAAAATATACAATATGCTCTTTTTTAAATCTCTGTTAAATTATTTCATTTAAACAAATTGATATCATGTACATACTTGTCTTGCTTTATTTTGTGGTTAGCTATAGGCCCATAGTCTATGTAAGTTTGGAAATTTTCGGACTAATGCTGTTACAAGTTGTAAAACCAAATAACCCAAACCATCCATCCATCCATTTTCTTCCCCTTAATCCATTTCTGGATAAAAACTCAAAACTTATAGACATTTCCATCAATATGACAAGTCCACAAACCAGCACCAAAGGAAAGGAGTTTCATGCCTGGTTCTTTCTTGCTTGGACATTTCTTGGTCATTAAAAGAGGTCCCAAGCGCTGGAGAGCTGACCGCTGGCATGGTCCGGCTCTGTCAGTCTCCGGCTCGTGGCTCATAATTCAAAACAGAGGCAGCAGACTGGAAGCGATGCATTTCACACTGCGTTCCTATCGCCGAGCATCAAAGTCAGCTGTAATCCCAGCTGTATCACATCACTTTTCCTTTTCTTTTTTGCGCGTGTGAAATTGCGGCCAGGCTTGAGTGAAATGAGCTGCCTCCTGCGCTACAGCCCTGATTAGAGCCTGACACACTGACAAAGATGTGGACGAGCGGTGACGGGAGCAGTTTTCTCCCTATGGCTAATCAGAACAGGCTCCGCTGCCCTGTCGCTGGGAGGAGAATAGGGCATAGTTTTTCACTGGACTGGAAGGGACATGGAAGGGTGACAGTAAAGATTCAATTCAATTCAATTCAATGCACTCTTGTATAGTCCTAAATCATAAAAGTAGTTATCTCAGGCACCGTCCACATGTAGCCGGGAATCTGCTAAACCGCAGATATTTTTCTTAGTTTGCACCTGTCATCCACATGACAACGCATCATAAACGGATGTATAAAAGAACTCCGGGCAAAGTGGAGATTTTTGAAAACTCAGTTTATGCATTTGCGTGTACACTGAGATAACCGGAGTTTAGCATTTTCGCTCGTCACAGTATGCCCCCAAAACAACAACAAACAACACGTGCGACCTGATCACTGAAGCATGGATCTTACTGCCTTAAAAACTGTTCACTGCTGCAAACTGCTCGCAGCAAAGAGAGCAGCAAAGTGATCACGGGGACTCACGCTCCGGAACAACCAAAACAGGAGCTAAACCAGGACTAAACCAGGGCCGAGGACGGGGGTCAGTGCTTGTAAACATATCTTTTTATCCTGAGTTTCTTCTGTGACTGTAAAAGTGCCGCTACAGAAGCACCGGCGTCAGTATCAAAGCTCCGCCCACTTCTGTGTTTTTCCCCAACGCAGGACGTCAGAGGACGCACATGTTTGGAATGTTATGAATGTGATTGAAAACGCAGATGTTTGGTCATGTGTGGATGCAAATTATTTTAAAAACGGAGGAAAATGTTTGGTTTTAAAAATACCCGGCTACGTGTAGACATGGCATCAGACGACTTACAAAACCATTGAAATCGGCAAAACAAAAAATATAGACATAAGGAGTTGACCAATGCCCATAAATGTTGTTGTAGAATGTTAAAGTGTTGATCACCACAGACCCTCCTGCATCGGCAAGGAAAAACTCTAAAACCCAGCGGGAGAAAAGTGAGAAACCTCTGGGAGAACCGCATTGAGAGAGAGAGCTGCTGCGTGGTGATTGGCTGGGGCTATTGTTCTGTTTGTTGCCTTTGTGTTGCACATTGCTCTGCTACTGGCTCCAAACACACAAATGTAAATATGATATCCACAGGGGTGGGAATGTATACGTTTTTCTTCTTCCCACTCCTTTCCCAGTTTGAATAACAATATTATAATAAAACAATGATTTTAAATGATATGTTAGAAAAAGCTATGTTGTAAAATTTCATAATGTTTGATATACATTGAACTCAAAATGAATAAACACTCAACTCATAGTATGTTGGACATGCTTTTCGTCATCAAAAATAAAATAAAAACCTTGCTCGCATCTCAGTGTGGAGTGAAAGACAAATGCCCAAAGCACTTTGTGAAATAATATGACTTTCTTACTTACTGTATATAAGGTTGGATGTTTTTGTTAATGACACTCATTTACTCAATAACACATTTTGAAAACTTTTAATGGGGCTATATATAATTTAATTTGAAATGTCATCTACAGAGTGTATGTGCCCCGGGATACACTCACCACTTTATTGGGTACACCTTGCTAGAACGGGTTGGACCCCCTTTTGCCTTCAAAACTGTCTTAATCCTTCATGGCATTGATTCAAAAAGGAACTGGACAAATTCCTCAGAGAGTTTGGTCCATACTTTATGGCAACATGCAGTTTATGCAGATTTGTCGGCTGCACATCCATGATGCGAATCTCCTGTTCCACCACATCCCAAAGTTACTCAGAATCAGAATCAGAATCAGAATCATTTTTATTGCCAACGTAAGTAACGGGAGGTCACAGACTTGGAAATTGCTTTGGCTCAGTGCAACAGTCAAAAAGAGATAATAAAAATAAGAATAAAAAACACTTCTAAAGAATAAATTTAAATTTAAAATAGAGTTACAGTTACTATTTACAATATACAAGTGCACATGGTGCACACAATGTAAGGTGACAGCAGTACAGTGAAGTAAAGTGACGTATGATGGGCAGTAAAGTGACTTTATAAAGGGCGGGGGGACAGGTTAAGAAGTGTTCAAGAGTCCAACAGCAGAGGGGAAGAAACTGTTCTTGTGGCGGGAGGTTCTAGTCCTGATGGACCGCAGCCTCCTGCCTGAGGGGAGTGGTTGGAATAGTCCATGTGCAGGGTGAGAGGGGTCGGCTGTGATACGACCAGCCCGGCCTCGAGCTCGGGCGACGTACAGGTCCTGCAGCGATGGAAGGCTGCGGCCGATCACTTCCTCTGCAGAGCGCACAATGCGCTGTAGTCTCTGTTTGTCCCTGACTGTGGCTCCAGCGAACCACACGGTGATGGAGGAGGTGAGGATGGACTCGATGATGGCCGTGTAGAACTGCACCAACATCTGTGCAGGCAGCTTGGCTTTCCTGAGCTGCCGCAGGAAGTACATCCTCTGCTGGGCCTTCTTGATGAGGGAGCTGATGGTCGGCTCCCACTTGAGGTCCTGGGTGATGGTGGTGCCCAGGAAACGGAAGGACTCCACAGAGGTGATGGGGGAGTCCATCACGGAGGGTGGGGGCGGGGGGGACAGTGCTCTTCCTGAAGTCCACAATCATCTCCACTGTCTTATTGGATTGAGACAGTGAACGTATTGTCATGTTCAAGAAACCAGTCTGTAATGATTTGAGCTTTATGACAACAAGGTGTTTTATCCTGGAAGTAGCCATCAGAAGGTGGGTACACTGTGGTCATAAAGACACTCAGGTGGGCTGTGGTGTGGCAACGATGCTCGATTGGTTCAAGGGACTCAATGAGTGCCAAGAAAATATCCCCCACAGCACTACACTCCCACCTCTCACCTGAACCGTTGATACAAGGCAGGATGGAACCATGCTTTCATGTTGTTGACTCCAATTCTGACCCTACCATCCGAATGTCGCAGCAGAAATTGAGACTCATCAGACCAGGCAACGTTTTTCCAATCTTCTGTTGTCCATTTTCGGTGAGCTTTTGCGAATTGTAGCCTCAGTTTCCTGTTTTCAGCTGACAGGAGTGGCAGCCGGTGTGGTCTTCTGCTGCTGTAGCCCATCTGCTTCAAGGTTTGACGTGTTCTGTGTTCAGAGAGGCTTGGTTGTAACAAGTGGTTATTTGAATTACTGTTGCCTTTCTATCAGCTTGAACCAGTCTGGGCATTCACCTCTGACCTCTGGCATCAACAGGGCATTTTCGAACTGCCGCTGACTGATTATCTCTTTCTCGGACCACCACCAACCATGCCACGTTCAAAGTCACTTAAATCACCTTTCTTCTCCATTCTGATGCTCGGTTTGAACTGCAGTAGATCGTCTTGACCATGTCCACATGCCTAAATGCATTGAGTTGCTGCCGTGTGATTAGGATTTTGCGTTAAAGTGGAGTTGGACAGGTTTACCTAATAAAGTGGCCGGTGAGTGTAGTTGTAGATCACATCAGAGTCAAACAAAAAAAATCACACAAGTAAAAAATGCCACCACATGTTTAATCGAAACCAGTATAGAAACCAGAGTTTGTACCAACTAATAATAATATCATACTTATGTGTGCATTTTTTTAGCTACTCAAAGACGCTTCACAAAATGACAAATAGGAGACAAGATAAAGGTGTAGGCAGTTTGGAACGGAGGGGTTTTGAGCCGTGATTTGAAGTTCTGAGTCCGAGTTCCTGATGTGTTGTGGGATTGATTTCTAGAGAGTGGAGGCAGCGGCAAAGAAGGCTCCGTCCAAATAGTCCACACCATGATAATCAGTGTGAGAAAATGGTTGGTATAAACCGTATAATAATAATGTTTTATTCATAATGTTTCACACCATTTGATATAGTGAAACAGTTTTTTTAAAAGTGGCATCAAACACACCACACTTTACCAAATTAGCATTAGCTGTAAGCTCTGCTACAACAGTAAGTCTTGTTTAGTATTTTCTAAGTCTGCTCCTAGGCTTGGGATCAGTGCAAAAAGTGATGAAATATGCGGCTAAAATCAAGAGTTTTTTAACTTAATTTGAGTACATTCTGACTGCCTTACAATTGTTGCATTTTTTCTATTTCCAAGGGAGACATTTGTTTCTTTTTAAAACAAGATCTTCTTGCTTTGTCCCATTGTCAAATCTTGTTTGAAGGCAGTCAGAATGTGCTCAAATTAAAATACCTTTTGCCAAATGTGAGCAATTATGGTTCAATTATTTTGAATCTTTTTTTGCAAAAAAAAGATATATATTTAAATAAAAAACAATAAATGTTGTGATGCAATTATTTAGCAGTGCGCATGTTTTTAATCATTCAAGACGGCGGCCACAATGGTTGTATCTTCCCAATTGTTTTTAAGCTTTTTTGCATTTCACCAAAATATACAGAGAAACACTGTGCCAAATTACTTTATCTGTTTGCAATTTTCCTCACATAAAACATGACAGTGTGATGGAGCAATCGTCCCTGCCCCTGACACAAACACATCCATTATCTGAGGTTAATTGCACATCCTGAAATTGCCCTTAGGTGTTTTAGCAACAAATTAAAATGTCGCTTTCAGCCTGTTTTGCTGCTGATCTACATTGCGATAGCGCCTGATCCAACTATAGATAATCCTTAACAAAAAAAAGCAGAAAATGGCTTAAGACAATCTGCTCCGAGCGCCGAGACGTGTAATTAGCCCGTATCGCTAAAACTCAGTATTCTCCGCGAGTATGACTTCTGCACTCCCGCTTCCATAAAGCCGAGAATGGTGAGAAAAAGGGCGCATTACAAGCACCGCTGTTAATTTTACTCTTGGTTTATTGCCGGACCCCATTAGCGACAATAGACTTTTAAACAGGCTTTTAAATAGGCTAAGTAGCTCCAGATGAGCACTGTCAGATATGTCAGGCAGAACAGGCCGATTGTGGCGCTGATAAATGACAATGGAACATACAGTGGAGAGTGTCACCATAGACGGGCACTTCAAACCCTCTAGCTCAAGGGTCTCCAAACATTTTGGCAAGTTGATTCACACCTCAGCAGCATTTTATTTGGAATGTTGTGACAATTAAGTCGACTGGACTGAGATTTACAACAAGGCCGTGACTGTATAGCAGCAGAAGGGCCACAATGGCACAGAGGGCTGCAATAGGCTCGCAGGCTTGAGTTTGGACATGCCTGCTCTACCTCAATGAAGCCCAATTGCTGTGTGGAGTTTGCATGTTCTCCTTGTGTCTGTGAAGGTTTCCTCTTGGTGCTCCGGTTCCCTTTACCACTAAAAAACACGAACAATAGGCGACCCTGATCCCATCTCTGTGTGTGTGAGAGGACAAGTGCCCACAACAATTTTAAATTGCTGGTCTCTTAAAGGCTCTATATAAATAAACATTCTTTCCTTCCGTCCAGAATCATAGAAAGCACTAACCCACAGATTTTTTTCTCAAAATGGTGAGTGTGACACAAACATCTATACACCGCCCATGCTGTCACCGTGAGCCCATAGTGCTAGCAGAATGCAGGCTGTTTATAGCAGCTAATGGAGGCGCGCGAGAACAGCCACCTGAGGCCATGGGCAGGCTTTGCACCGCTCCCGCACACCGTAACTAATGATCACACCGTATTACAGCCGCACTGAGCATGAAGTCAACTGTTGACCCGGCTCAGATGAAGGAAGCCAGAGCTGATCCCGGCGCGCTCTGAGCCCGAGGTGCAAAACAACCTGTGCAGCAGAAAGGAAAACACATCTCTGACACGCCGCAGCCTCATCATTTACAGCCCAGCGGAAACTTCGGCCGAGAAACTAGTTTGGATTAGGCTGGTGACATTTCTGCGTTTTCCTGCCAAAGAGATTGCTGTATACTGTGGTCAGGAAAAAGAGACGACATTTTGCTACTGCATTCTACTGAAAGCTGCTAAAAGGCCTACATCATGTTGGACCTTGGAAGCCACTCCAGACGGGAGAAGGTCAATCTGTAGTTGTAGGCCTATGGAATACGTATATATATTTCTAAACTTCCTCAACTTGTGTGTCTATTGAGAAAACAGATATTAGTAGCAAGCAGGTCAAAAGGAGCCAAACACAGACCAAAGATCAAAGTCTGAACCGCGAGCAAGCTAAAGATCCAAGGCACTTAGACACACATCATTTTAAAACCTTAATTTGAGCACATTTTGACAGCTTGTTCCATTGGATGATTTTGTTTTAAGGCAAAATTATCTTGTTCTAAAAAGAATAAAGAAATGTCTCCCTTAGAATGAGAAAAAACTGCTCATGAAATAAGACTAATTGGCTTTGATTCGTTATTGTTGTCTCGAGTTCAAATGCTTTTTTGTGGTTCTTTTGAAAGACAAGTTAACAAGGTAATACATCTAAGTTGCTTTCAAAAGAACCACAAAAAAGCACAGAATGGCTTCGTCCCATTGGCAGATTTCACTCCAATTTAGACAAAAGCAATTACCAATCAAATTATTTTTTGCAGTGCATTACATGTAAAAAGGTACAACAATAAATATTAGTAATTTATTGCACATCTAGCTGGAGACAGTACAACATGGTTAAAGGTCAAACTCAAACAGAAATTATGCGTAATTTAAGATTAAGAGATCCTTTATTTGTTGCACAGTGGGTACATTTCAGTTTTGCAGCGCCAGTCACAGAACCGGACATAGGTCATCTGCCCCTTATGGACAAAATGTATCTTTTATCTTTGCAATTCTTCTGTTGAAGTCTCTCTGATCTGTGTTGGCGAATGTAACGTTGTTGTAAAGTCTTCTGAGATAGCTCCTGTTGTGATATGAAGCTTAAGCCTAAATTCAGACTGAAAAGCCTAAAGAGACCTCATGCTGACACACTGACTCCTCCCCCTCTGCACACCTGCAACTGAACTCAACATCAGCCTCAGTCAAACACCTGAGCTCATCATCACTTCATGGCTGCATTTAACAAGAGCCTCTCTGTTCTCTGCTGCTCAACTGCTGTTCGAGCAGCAACCCACCTCCTCCCCATCACCGCCTCTTCAGTAGAGTATTGTGTCATGTCTTCGGCTCAGCTTCTTCGCCATCGGGGTCTCGCATCCGGGAGGTTAGCAGTCTCATAATTTCTAATAAACTTCCTTTTCTAGGATTCCTGCCGGGTTCTAATCGCCAAGTTTAACGAACAATGAATTTACAAATGCAATAGATATTTAAAAACTCAATAAGTCTGCTGGTGTCTATTCATGCCGCTCAACAATACATATTCTAATAAAATGTTTGTCTGGAGTCTTTCCAGATTGAATTAGGGCTATACAAAGATTAACGGAAACAATGCATTGAATGAAGTAAGAGTTCTGTTGTGTGTTAACTTGACAGTGTGCTGTTTAGTGTGACGTTGACGATGAAAGGGACAACACTGACTCGCTCTCGTCGACTTCCACATCTGTACACCAATCTATTGTTTAGAGCAAGAGCATAGTCAATCTGGAAACCTGCCCTGCACTGGACAGGGTTTTCAATCTAAGCCTGGTCCCCACTGGTCTTGACAAGTCCCTTTCAATCTTTTTATTAAATTCTTCACAACCCCGCTCCCATCTCTGTGTGGAGTGAGAGGACAAGTGCCCAAAAATAACAATTGTAAACCGCTTTGTGATTCTGGTCTGTTAAAGGCGGTATATAAATAAAGCTTACTTACTTACTTACAACAACACATATTTTAGATACGTTGAGGTTGTGTGCATCGTTGTGACAATGGACACCCCAGGAATTTCACTGCAAAAAATGATAAAATATGAGGTAATAATTGCTTGAATCAAGTGGTTTTTATTTTAACATGAGTTCGTTCTGACTGTCTTAAAACAAGATTTGCCGATGGGACAAAGCTATTTATTCTAATTTCAAGAACTATTGCTTTATTTTCTCATTTCAAGGGAGACATTTCTTGTATATTTTTAAAACAAGATCAGTTTGATTGTCCTGTTGGCAAATCTTGTTTAACCCTCTGGGGTCTAGAGCATCGGATCTGATGCCTGCACACATGTTTTATAAATGTTCAACTTTCTCATGAACGGCAAAACGTAGCGACTTACTTTTTTTCTCTCCGTGAAGTACACATTTCAGGCATTACAGCGCTAGTTTTGTTTTGTCTGTGTGACTTTTGGGGGATTTTCTACGTGTGTTTGAAAGTCGGTGTCCAATCGGATCTTCGAGCGGTCTCCCGTGAGGTAAAACAGTAAAGTTATTTTGCTTACACGCTGACACAGGGACTGCCAAAGATTGTCAGAGAGTAGGATGATTCACTCTCCTGTGTGTATTTATTGTCCCATAGTTGAAATTACAGCTGCGATTGCAATTCTACGTCATGGTGCTACGTCCCTTAGGACTTCGCTAGTGGGATATCACTCGTGACCCCCAGGTCACACGCCAAAGAGATCAAAATAATTTGCTCCAATCACCAGCCACCCTTCTCTATAAATGCCCCTGCACAAGGCCGCACCCCCTCTTTCACTCTGGCGCCGTTTGAGATCTACCACAGTACTTACTTCATTCTGAGATGTCTTACTTGTGCGTCCGAGTTCCCTTCGCCCTCCGGCGTCGGACGTCGTCGCTGGATCCAGACGGTGGAGGACTTCACCTCTGTGGGTGCCACCACTCGAGGAAGGAGGAGGATGCAACCCACGTTGTGCCCGCGGACGGACCCTTTCGTCCATTACGCGACACGTGAGTGGCCAAAGCCCCTAGCAGCCAAGAGGCCTGCTCTGGGGTACGACATGTACTGCAGCGGGCAGGACTGGTCCTGGACCGGTGGTGTCCCGGACACCGAGGATTCAGTCCGCATGGCCCTGCAGCCCTCCGCATCCGTGTGGCCCGGCACCAGACCTCTCCTTCCCTCCGAGCGGGACAGGATGTCTTGGCGATGCTGGATAGATGTTATGCCAATGCAGCACAGGTCCTCGCATTGACTAACAACATGGCATTCATCACGGGGGCCCTGGATATGTCGCTCTCTTCTGGCCAGGCGCTCAGTGGAGACCTCCTGTCACAGGCGAGGACCACCTCGGCGGCGACTCTGCGCATGTGCCAGACGCTAACTGTGGATGGTGGCCGCTCCATGGCAGCAGCCCAAGTCGGGGCCAGGCACCTTGGCTTGGGCTGGCTAATATCAGAGAGGCGGAGAAGAGGCAGCTGCTGGACCTGCCTATCTCCCAGACGTCCCTTTTCGGTCCGGACAAGCAGACCCTGGTGGCTAGACTGGAGACCGCAGCCAAGGACTCGGCTAGCCTAGCCCAGCACCTAGCGCCGAGGCGCGAGGCCCGCCCACCAGCGCGGAGCCGAGACAGAGGCGGGAGCGTTCGCCCGGGAGGTTCCCTGAGCCATATCCACGCTCCATGACCTATGGTCCCCCCTCGACGAGGCCCCGGGTCCAGACAGACACACGGGAGGCTCGCGGGACCAACGCACCCACCGCCGACCTCCCTATGGCAGAGGAGGTCGGGGTGGGAAGAATTCTTTCAATAAAAGCCGACCGGCATTTCATCAGTACTCGCTGCCTGAGTCTCATTTGGGGGTATGTAACATGTCAAATGATCTGAATTCTGATTGTGTTACTTCTCGAGCACATAACGTGGCTTCGCTAGGCCTGCAGCCCCCAGAGAAAGGGTGTGCAGTGCGCTACGCGAGCTACGAGCTCCGGTCCTCTGATCCATGCTATGCCCTCCCAGAGAGAGGGCAGGCGGAGGGATCTGGTGAGTAGTGGTGTGTGTGCTTCGGCCGAACGCGTGTTAGCATCTCTGAGCTACAAGGCTAACACAGGGTTTCCCACTCCAGGGGCTCGCCCCCCCCTCCATGAGGCAAGAGCCAGGGGGGGGCACAGCAGCCGAGTCACGTGTGGTGAGCAGTCCCGTACTTATGACGTCGGGCCTGCAGAACACGTGACCGCCCCCGGCACTCACGGTGTGACGCAGGGGCCCCCCCGGCCCTTTCACCCCCCCTCCCTGCTAGGAACACCAGGAGAGGGCGGGGCCGTGACGTCTCGTGTTCCAGCTCCCGTTCCGCCCCTCACAGACTTCTACAGCATCTGGAGGGAGCAGGGCTTACTGACAGATATTTGGCTGGAGAAAACTTTGCGCAGGGGTTACGCACTGCAATTTTTCCAAAAGCCACCACCTTTCCGAGGCGTACGGGCAGTACGCTCTCAGGTACGGGGATCAATAGAGGCACTGCAAGCGGAGGTCTCCTCTCTGCCGAGTCGAGGCGCAGCAGTGGAGGTAGACCCGCAGGACGCCACCAGGGGGCTGTACTCCCCCTACTTCTTAGTGCCAAAGAAGTCAGGCGGGGTGCGTCCCATTCTGGATCTGCGCATGTTAAACGAGTGCATTTCCAAACGGCAGTTTCGGATGCTGTCCACAAGGCAGCTCCTCGAGTGTGTCAGGGAGGGAGACTGGATGTGCTCCATAGACCTGACAGATGCGTACTTCCACGTGCCCATAGTGCCAGAACACAGGAGGTTTCTGCGCTTCGCAGTGGAAGAGAGGAATTACGAGTACTGCCGTCTACCCTTCGGGTACGCACTCGCGCCTCGGACTTTTTCCAAATGTGTGGAAGCAGCTCTGGAGCCGCTCAGACGCGCAGGGGTAAGAATTTTAACCTACATAGACGACTGGTTAATTCTGGCCTCATCCAGAGAAGTGGCCGTGAGCCACACGCACTGGGTCCTGTCCCACATACAGCGCCTGGGCTTTGTGGTGAACAGGGAGAAAATTACTAGTTACCTAATGTAACTTAAGTTCTACGAATAGGTGCACGTGTTATCCCACTAGCAAAGTCCGCTAAGGGACGTAGCACCATGACGTAGAAGCAGGCTGCAACCGGCTCAGCGCATGATCTATCTCGGCCTGCAGCTAGACTCTGTGACATTCCGTGCTGCATTGTCCGTGGACAGACGGATGAACACTACCCAGGGAGGTTCTGGCGGGCCCCAGAGTCCCCGCGCGGCGCCTCAGGTCCCTGCTGGGAATGATGGCGGCGGCTCATGCTGTGGTGCGACTAGGCCTTCTCCACATGAGGATTTTTCAGAGGTGGTTCTCACGCCTCAGGCTTCACCCCTCCCGGGACGGGGGGAGGCTGATCTGGGTTCCCCAAGTGGCAGCATCGAACATCAGGTTCTGGCTCACTCCGGGTCTATTGCGGGACGGAGTGACTCTGGCCTGCGCCGTGTCTCACGTGGAGGTGTTCACGGACGCGTCGCTCGAAGGATGGGGCGGGGTCCTCGGCCAGAGTTCTGTAGGAGGCTGCTGGTCGGACTCTGCCCGTCACATCAACCTGCTGGAGATGGAGGCAGTGCACAGGGTACTGCTGCACTTTGCTCCTCAGCTGCAGGGGAGACACGTGATGGTGCGCTCAGACAACACCACAGTGGTCTCCTATCTGAACAGGCAGGGGGGCACCAGGTCCCCCGCTCTCCATCGCATGGCGACGGTGACGCTGCTGTGGGCGGCGCTTCACCTCCTGTCCTCAGGGCGCGCCACGTCCCGGGGGTCCGGAACGTGGGGGCCGACAGGATGTCCAGGGGGGGGCCCACTCCAGGACGAGTGGGGCCTGGCCCCACGGGTAGCTGCGGAGATCTGGCGGAGGTTCGGCCGTCCAGTGGTCGACCTTTTCGCCAGTGCAGGAGACGCACAGTGCCCATCCTGGTTCGCCTCAAGGGCCGCGGACGAGCCGCCATTAGGCGTGGACGCTCTGGCTCATTACCCCTGGCCAGGGGGCCTGCTGTACGCTTTTCCCACCAGTGCGTCTCCTGCCGGTCGTGCTGCGGAGGATCGAACAGGAGAGGAGGTCGGTGATCCTGGTGGCGCCGGACAGTCCGCATGCCCGGTGGTTCCCCTTCCTGAGGGGCAGGGCGGTGATGGAGCCCTGGGCCCTCCCGGACGAGCCGGGGGCTCTAGTCCAGGGGGGAGGAGCCTTGTTTTCACGCCCGATAATCGGCCGCAGGCACTGGGTTTGGAGGCTGTGAGGCGGAACCTCGTAGACCTGGGTCTTCCCCTTGCGGTGGTGGAGACCATTCAGGGGGCAAGGGCGCCGTCCACTGTGAGGGCCTACGTCACGAGGTGGAGGCTCTTCAGCGACTGGTGCGGTTTTCGTTCCTGGGATCCCAGGCGTTGCCCGCTGGAGGGGGTCCTGGGATTCCTACAGGAGCTCTTTGACAAGGGGAGGGCTGTCGCCACCTTGGCGGTGTTCGCGGCAGCCATTACTTCGGGTCACGACGGATTCGGGGGGTTCACAGCCCGCTCTCATCCGTTGGTTAAACGTTTTCTGCGGGGGGCACGCAGGAGGAGGCCCCCGCTCCAGAGAGCGCCCCCGGTTTGGGACCTCAGGGTGGTCCTTAGGGGGCTGTCGGGTCCGCCTTTTGAACCGGCGGCGGAGGCGAGTCCCGAGTGTGTCGCTTTAAGACGGCCCTCTTGTTGGCGTTGGCGTCTGCTAAGAGGGCGGGCGACTTGTGTGCGCTCTCTGTCCATGCGTCTTGCCTGTCCTTTGGAGAGGGCGACGGCATGGTGGTATGGTGGCCCAATCCGGCTTTTCTCCCCAAGGTCATCACGTCGGCCTTTAGGTCGAGAGTCATCAGGATTAGGGCTTTCTATCCGCCACCGCATGCCTCCCCCGAGGAGGAGCGGTGGCACCTTCTGTGTCCTGTCAGAATGCTGAGGCATTACCTGGCCATGATGTCGTCATTCAGGTTGGGTGGTCAGCTGTTTGTGTGTCTGGGCCCCAAGAACAGGGGCGCCCCGCTGTCGGCTCAGCGGCTGGCGCACTGGGTCGCCACGGCTGTGCGGCGGGCGTATCAGACGCAGGGTCTGGCCCTCCCGGTGGGCTTCAGGTCGCATTCCACGCGTGGGATGGCGGCCTCTACGGCCCTTCTCAGGGGGGGTGTCGGTCGAGGACGACTGCCGTGCGGCTTCTTGGGCGTCGTCCTCCTCTTTCGTCCGGTCTTATCTTGGATGTGTCGGACCGGTCGGTGGCCCATTCCGTGCTGAGTGCAGCGGACTGAGTTAGACCGTTAGGTCCCTCCTCTGAGGGGGCCTTCGGTTTACTTTCCGCCCTGGTTCAGGAGCTCTTGGGAGAGGCATCCTACAGGTGCGGTACATATATGTGTGTTTGGTCGGTCAGGTAGTCCACGTCAGGAGCCCTTGGGAGAGGCGTCCTGTGACTACGGATGACCTACATCTGTGTTACGTGGGGGTATCCTTGGTAGGAGTGGCCCTGTAACACGCATTGTTTCTTCTGCCCTGAGTCCCCTCACTGTGTGAGGGACTTGCTCGGGCGGAGCTCCAATCACCCTTCGCTGGCCTGCTGGGAGTACATGTTCCTACGGCCTCCGCGTTGTGTCCCACTAGCGAAGTCCTAAGGGACGTAGCACCATGACGTAGAATTAATAGTTACCTAATGTAACTTAAGTTCTACGAATAGGTGCGTAGTCCCTTAGCTACGAGCCCATCAGGCCAGCCCGGCTTAGCAGAGTTCAAGAGGGGGTGCGGCCTTGTGCAGGGGCATTTATAGAGGAGTAGGGTTGGGCATCGTTTGCAATTTTCCGATTCCGATTCCGGTTCCGATTCTCACTATCGATTCCTGTTCTAAACGATTCTCGATTCCGATTCTTTGAGGTGCAGGAGAGAAAAAAAAATGATATATTTTTTTTTTTTTATCAAATTTTATTTCATAAGTACTTTTCCTGCCAGAAGGCAACAGAAAGTGCTTTACATAAAAACAAATTAAATTAAAAAACAAGGAACACGAACACACACACACACACACACACACACAAGCGGTGTTTATGTGGCACCGCCCACCATCATCTCAGAGCGGCTGAAATGTAAACACGTCTCGGTTTGCCCCCCTCCGGGGTGGAAAGCTGTGCACAATCAGAATGTAACCTGAAGTAACTAGCTTCCCGAGACACACACGGTACAGTAGGTGGCGGTATGCACCTAAGCTGCTGGTTGCCACCCGCCAATAATCGACAGAAGAAGAAGAAGTAAACACGTCTCTGTAAACCGCTGAAAAACGGCTAAAGTGAGAATACTGGAGGATTATCGTTGGACGGACTGACAGATTTGACCAAAGCACAAGGACTCGTGCTCGTGCATCGTGTTTTCGGAGATTTTTACGGATTATTACATGGAGGAGGAGCAGGACTTTTTGCGGTCCTCGGCAGGTGGACAGCGTGTTTCCCTTCTTCATAATTACAAAGGGCCTGACCAGTAACTTTAAGGTAAGGAACATCAGTTTTGGATGTGTTTGTAAAGCGAGTGATGAAACTGATGTAGCGTGAGTTTGGGGAAACTGCACCGGGCTAACACGAGTGTTCAACCGGTCAATACGCCCGTTAAACCTCGCTGTCTGGACTCTTAACTTAACCAAATAATATCTGAATTAGTCATTTGACGGATAAATGTTTGCTTCCTTTACCCCTTGACTCAGTTTTATCTGCGTTTGTGGAAAATGTGAAGATACAAGCGTTGAGAGGTTTCTTTGCGATGGCAGGAGTGTGTGGCTGAAGCTAAATGTGGCAAATACTGAGCAAACACGAGCGCGCCGTCTCATAAGAGCTTAATTCACTGAGTTTTTCACAAAGCTGGGTGGACAGCTGCTAAGCATTTTTGAAACGTGTCCCCCCCCCCCCACCTTCCAAACGCTTCCGACGCCGCTGTGCGGGCCGCATCCGGCATTTACCCACTAAACATCCGACGTCCACTCAACCTCCAGATCACGTCAATATCGCGTCGGTCGGTCGTGACCTTTTATTTACGTCCAAACGACGTCTGTGCAAGGTGCGCATCTGGACGTAAAACAATGACCTCCCATATACGTGGATATGACGTTCAATCCCGACCTCCCTTAGACGTCGAAAACAGGTCATCGGCTGACCGACGCAGTACGTCTTGATCTAGCAATAAAATATATAGGCTGTGAAGCGGTGCAAGTGTACCTTACGGTAGTGTAGTGGTTAAGCAAATGTGTGCAGCCTTGGTTACGTGGGTTCGAGCCCACGTGTGTGTATTATTATCTTTACATATTTGTTTTGATTTTTAACGAACAATTTTTTTCTGTTTGGTTAAAGACTAATAAACACTCAACATAGGATTACGTAGTGGCTAATAATCAAACTTGTGAATGTATGCATTTGTTGTGCTAACAATCTCAAGTTTGCAAATAAGGGGTGAGCACTTGAGATTTTATGCAAATGCATGGGTTCACAAGTTTTATTATTAGCCACTACATAATCTTATGTTGAGTGTTTATTCGTTTTTAACCAAACAGAAAAATTGTTCGCTAAAAAGTGAAAAGTCAAAAGATTTCCGACGGGGATTTGAACCCGCGTCGTTGCGACTGAAGTCTCATTACGCAACCACTACACCACGGCAAGGCATTTTCTCTGACTATTGTGAAAAAATAATACCCTAAACAACCGACGCACACTTATGCGCCGCGCGAGTATAACTTAGGCTTTACAGCCTGACACGTGAGTCGCTCGGTCGAGGACCTGTTTTCCACGTCTAAACGACGTAAGGTGTGCATCTGGACGTAAAGCAATGCCTTCCCAGACGTTGATATGACGTTGAATCTGTACCTCTGTCGCTGCCCTGCTTTATTTACTTGGAATCACCCTCTCTAGTAAGTACACAGTCTGCACAGTTTTT
Organism: Knipowitschia caucasica; assembly: GCA_964034765.1. Taxonomy (NCBI): domain Eukaryota; kingdom Metazoa; phylum Chordata; class Actinopteri; order Gobiiformes; family Gobiidae; genus Knipowitschia; species Knipowitschia caucasica. The sequence continues at coordinate 9,893,124 of OZ035826.1, forward strand.
AGATATAGATGTATCATTTCCACATTGAAAAGAGTTGGAGACAGAAAGTAAGTTGTTTTCTCACGTATACGTGGATTTTGTTAGGTATATTTTGTATATTATCTGTATTTTGAATTGCCAGTGCATGAATCTATAATAATAACGGCTGGCACTGCTCAGCTGAAAGGGAGACACCTTTTTTAGTTTTTAAGTTAAAGTTTAAAATATTATATTGTTTTTCATATTTCAAACTATTTTTAACACATTAGAATTCTTAGGTTAGACTGTCCAACAAACTATGTGTTAAAAAAGGTTAAGATTCTTGAGTTTTAAAATAATAATTCAATTCTAAAATGTAAAGTTACTGTATATTTCACAATGGTTTATAAACTGCAAAAAGACAACAGTACTTAGTAAACTAAGTTTAAAAACAGGGAGATCAGCTTTAATATTTGGGACACTCCCATCATTTAGACACCTGTGATGTCATCAGTTGGAGTTGAGTTCAGGTGTGGGACCATGTGGGACCATGTGGGACCATAGGAGCACACAGATGTTACCTGCTGCAGAAAGAGAGTTTAATGTTCATGTATTGCTTTGTTTAATAAATTGATTTAATGTCTTCCCAGGTCTTCAATGTCAGAGACTTTCACTTCTTCTCACTGTGGCTGTTTAAATGAGCCACTACAGTTGTTATTTTTGTTATTGTTAGCTGCAAATATTAAATATCCATTCATCTGCTGGTAGCAAGCTAACTAGCGCTTGCAACTCTATTCAATTTCTTACTTTTTCTTATAAACTTTAAAACCAGCCATATGTTAATTAAAATACATTTACCTTTGCTAATGCAGTCAATTATTGTGAAATCCATAGAGTATAATTTCATGATTGTTGCAATAACTAATGTTCTGTGTGTATTCCTAATGTGTCATGTGTGTTTGAGTCTTACATGTGTCAGACTGTGTTGAAGGTGTTCAAAGGTAAGAATCACACTCTCACACATTGATTGTTCTTCTGTATTATTATGTTGTTTTTAGAATAAACCATTATTTGGTGTATTCTCTTTGAAAACATCTATCTTTTTCTCAGATTGTTCAGCAACTCACTCAAGATGAGGGAAAAGAGCAACAAGGGGAAAATGCCCCCTCGGAAATGCAACATGTGTAGAGTAATACAGCGTAAGTAGCTTTCAGGGCTCATTTTGTCCATGTGCAAAACAAATGCACATTTGCAATTGTTTTTTACATGGAATTACTCCAATGACCAAAGCCTTATCCCAAGTTTCTCAGACGGAGTGTCTTCCAGTGTCTCGAGCTAGTGCAGTGCCAAGGTTTGTATCACATGGTGATGGATCGAGTGGTTTGAGGCATTAATAGAAAGTTATGTGTTGTTATATCACTTTGCCACATTATGTTGAAACTAAACATGTTCCACATTTTCAGGTGCTGTGCTTGGACCTTGTGATGAGAGACTGAAGACCAAGAGAGGACACATGCTGGAACCTCAACATTCAATAAATGCATTCTTCTGCCTTTCAGATTGTGTTTTTACATCTGGGGAACCTAGAGTGTAGCTTGTGCCTGTTTTAATACTGATCCAAACATAGGCGCTACAATCATGTTTTTTTACTTTGGCATGAACTGTTCAGTACAGTAGTGTTCATAACACTGTGCCCTGTTTGGTTTAACTTGTACTTTGATGTAGAGAAACATGATTTTTAATGCAGCTCCATTTGCAATAATGACTGATATCCTTCTACTACAGTTGTTCTAATGATTTTTGAATGCTGTGTTTATCGTTTATTGGCCAGAGTCAGAACTAAACATGATAAAGCTGCATTTCAGATTCACAAGGCTAAAATCTGGAACGGTCTTCCTGGAAATGTGAGACAGGCTTCTTCTTTGACAATGTTAAACTCCAGGTTTAAAACACTTCTGTTTCCGCTTCAACTGAGAGATTTTATGAGAGATTTTATTTGTATCTTTTTAATTTACTGTCAATATTTATAATTGTAATGCCTTGTTTGATTGTTTCTATCTTTTGTTCAGTGCTTTGAGTTTCTTTTTGTTTTGACTGTGCTATACAAATAAACTTGCCTTGCCTATTGCAAAAAGTATGTCTCGACCAGTGAGTGATTCTGCAGAGCTTAAGTATGTCAATAGGACTGTAAATGGACGTCATATAAACGTCAATATTTTGGTCATATAAGACGTCGAGAGGACGTCGGACCCGACCGGTTCTGTACCACATTGCAACCTTGTATGAAGTGGCCGCGACGTCATTTGAACGTCCAGATAACGTCCAGATGACGTTGAAATGACATAGTTTTGACATCTGCTTGCTTGGTGGGAACAACGGAAAACGAACGTCATATGAAGGCAATATTTTGGTCATATAAGACGTTGATAGGACGTCGGACCCGACCGGTTCTGTACCACATTGCAACCTTGAATGAACGTCCAGATGACGTTGAAATGACATAGTTTTGACATCTGCTTGCTTAGTGGGAACGACTGAAAACGAATGTCATATAAACGTCAATATTTTGGTCATATGAGACGTTGATAGGACGTCAGACCCGACTGGTTCCGTACCACATTCAAACCTTGAATTGACGTGCCATCAACGTAACATTTGGAGGTTGAGGTGACGTCGGGAAACGACGTCGAGAAAACTTTCATTCTGCACCCACCAGTGACCTATATTCTACGTCGGACAACGACGTTCAAATTACGTTGATTCAACGTCGGCTTGCTTAGTGGGTAGGAATCGAAAAAAGAATCAAAATACAAACGTCTTCTTAACGGTTCCGGAACCGCACTTTAGGAACCGGTTCCAAATAGGAACCGGTTCTCGGTGCCCAACCCTATAGAGGAGGGTGGCTGGTGATTGGAGCAAATTATTTTGATCTCTCTGGCGTGTGACCTGGGGGTCACGAGTGATATCCCACTAGCGAAGTCCTAAGGGACTACGCACCTATTCGTAGAACTTAAGTTACATTAGGTAACTATTAATTACTGATGCGTAAAAGACGCATTATTTTAGCGGAATGTTACGAAAATGCGTCCCCGACACAGCTAATGTAGCTTTGTATCACTGATCTACGTGATCTACGAGTGATGTGTGTGTTCAGAGTCTGGGCTTGAAAGTGCATTACACAAAGATAGGAGGAGACGCAGATGCAGCGCTCACAAGAGCCAGCACCGGGCTGAAGAGTGCGCATTATTGATGTAATTATATTATATATTTATTATTGACATCGATAAATACATTATAATGATATGATGTATATGAATATAAGATGTTGTTTTCTTTCTTTGTTTTCTGAGTTTTTTTGGTTTACATATCTTACAGCTTTGTGTAAGCCCTCAGTCGTACAGGGATTAGTCAAAGCAAAGGAAGGTTTCTCACCCATCATCTGTACTTCTTAGCAAGTTTTCCCGACGTTTCGTCCTCAACCTAGCGGACTTCTTCAGGGAAGGAATTCTCGGACCGCGCGTTGGAGATTTATAACTATGGGTGTGGTAAGCCACACCCTAATCCTGATACTAACTTATAAACAATCTAAGGTCTGCTTGATGTAGAAGGGAGCAGGTCTAACGACCCTGCTGAGGCTAACGACCCTAACTCCTTAGCATGTCACAGACCTATTGTCTGCTGGGATGCTCAAGTGGAGTGCAGGTCTCACCCCTCCTAACTCATTAGCATGTCACTGACCTTGTCCCAAGTTAGGGCGTTGTTTTTAGGATGTCGTCATAGATGCGAGGCAAAACAAATCTTAACCCTCCTCCTCTGTTAAGAGAAGGTTTTTGTTTCCTCACAAAAATGGCTTCTTTCACCCCTCTCTCAAACCAATTCTTCTCCCGAGCCAGAATTTTAACCTCTGTGTCATCCACCGTGTGGTTGGAGACCTTGAGGTGGAGATGAACAGCCGACTGTGGCCCACTAGAGTTTTCTCTACGATGTTGGTGAAGTCGTTTCTGTAGAGTTTGTTTGGTTTCTCCAATATAGTGGTCAGTGCACTCCTCTTCACTACATTTAATTGAATACACCACATTGCTCTGTTTGTGTCTGGGTGTTCTGTCTTTGGGATGCACTAATTTCTGTCTTAACGTGTTGAAAGGTTTGAAATACACAGGGATTTTGTGTTGCCTAAAGATTCTTTGTAGTTTCTCTGAAACTCCCGCCACATACGGTAAGGACACCCCTCTCCTCCTACTTTCTTCTGTCTGTTGGACTGTGTCTCTGGCCTTTCTCGTCCTTTGGGCTTTAGTAAAAGACCACTTGGGGTAGCCACATCTGGAAAGTGCTCTCTGAACATGTTTGGTTTCTCTGTTCTTTCCTTCCGAGCTAGTGGGGACCTGGTGGGCTCGGTGTTGAAGCGTTCTAATGACCCTGAGTTTGTGTTGTAGCGGATGGTTTGAATCAAAGGCCAAGTACTGGTCAGTGTGAGTGGACTTTCTGAAGACCTCAGTCTCTAATTGTCCGTTCTACAGTATGATGACCTTACAATCTAGAAAGGCGAGTTCACTCTCCTTAGCATCCTCGCGAGTGAAATTTATAAAAGGGTCCACCGAGTTAATGTGTGCTGAAAATGGTTCCACTTCCTGTTTCTTTAACTTAACCCATGTATCGTCTACATATCGAAACCAATGGCTTGGCGCTGTCCCTTGGTAAGAGCCCAGGGCTTGTTCCTCCAGTTTCTCCATATACAGATTGGCCACTATAGGAGAGACTGGGGAGCCCATCGCACAGCCACGAATCTGTCTAAAGAAGGTGCCTCTAAATTGGAAATACGTGGTGTTAAGACACATTTCAAGTATTTCACAGATGTGGTCAGCTGTTAGTTTCGTTCTCTCCCCTAGTGTGGCGTCTTTCTGTAGGCTTTCTCTTACAGCCTCCACCGCCTCTGTAATAGGGACCGACGTAAAAAGCGATGTCACATCAAACGAGACCATTGTCTCATCTGTGTCAAACTGGAGCTGTTTGATTTTATTTACAAATTCTTTTGTGTTTTCTATGTGATGGTGGGTGTTACCCACCAACGGAGCCAGAATGGTTTTGAGGTGTTTAGCCAGGTTGTAGGTGATAGAGTCTATGCTACATACAATAGGCCGAAGTGGAAAGTTTTGTTTGTGTATTTTTGGGAGTCCATAAATACTGGGGATGGTGTCTCCTGGGTAAAGTCTGTAATATAGTGGTTTTTCAATAATGCCCTCTTTCATTAAGCTCTGAAGGAAGTCTATAATCTTTTTCCTAAACCCACTGGTAGGGTCCCTCTTCAATGGCTGGTACGTGTTGGTGTCAAAGAGTAACTGATTAACTTTGGCCTTCATAGTCTGAGGTGTTGAGGATGATTGACCGGTCACCAAATTCAGACGAAACGAAATGGCGGCAGGGAACGACTGAAGTTAAGGAACTCCGAAATATTCAGGGAAAGCAGACTGGGAGGCCTTCTATGCCTCCAATTGACTCCTGGCTGGGCAGCTGGCTGGTCTGTAAAAGTAAAAGACGCACTCTCCAGGCTGGCTCTGTGCCTTACTGATGATGCACTGTCATGTTTATTGCTGTTAAGCCCAGCTGAGAGAGATGATTATGGGGCTTTGGTTGGGGCCCTCGGAGGCGTGTTTGGACAATGTAGCCAACCGATGTCCTGCGCTCAGAGCTGGTAGCCAACTGAGGTTGCAGGCGAGCCACTCAGGGCGTTGGCTAACGATATTGAGAACCCTGACAAGACGAGCTTAACGACCCATTGCCCCTGAGTACAGAGTGTCGTGGCCAGGGACCAGTTATTCGTGCTGGCTCCTCAGAGGACTTTGCGCACAGACACAGCTGGCACCATCCTGATTCCTGCAGGAGGGCACTGGGAGCTCGCCTAGAAGGAGAGGCCGTAGGTTCGCGTCTGAGATTGGCCCCATTTTGTGAGTATACCGCAGTGCGGCGAGGATTCAGCTCAGAGAGGCCTGGCCTGGGTGCTGAGGCTGACAGAACTGATCCAAGCTGTGACGTTACAACCACCAACGCAAGTGGGCGGGTGCCCGCCCAACGGCCGTGGCCCTCCAGTGTGCTGGACGTGTGGCAGGCAGGCCATATCAGTGTGCGCGGGTGCCCCAGAACTCGGGGGCGGTCGGGAAACGCTCGGGGTCTGTGTAAAAGGGCCCACACCAGTCCCCCAGCCCCTGTGTCCCTCCCCTATCGTGGCACATGTTGTACGGGGCCCCAACACGCTAGTCTGGGGAGCCGGGCTCCCTCCCACAGAAGCAGATGACAGCGACATCGGAATTTCGAGGGTGGTGGTCTACGCTGGAGCAATTCGGGAATTTTGGTATGTCCTGTTACTTTGAACAGGGCCATGCACAGCCTGGTTGACACGGGTTCACTGGCAAACACTAATGAGATCCGACATGGGGCCTACCGGGGACATTTACTAGAACAATACTGTTGTAAAGTTGCGGGACGGTCTGTCATGGTGTAACTCGCTCTATGCTTTGATCGGGGATAGTGACTATACCAAGTGGGGAAATGAATCCGTATTTGGGTCTGTGGATTTTAGGGTGTGGGTCGGGCAGTGAAGGACCCTGTATTTTGGGTCTGGACTTTTGAGGGCCGTCTAACTGTGGTGCTCGATATTGGCAATAACACCTGTGAATTTCGGGAATAAGCCCCTCAGTTGAAATGGTGCCCTGATCATGTCCAAAGTTTAAAGCAGGCGTCTTGAAGCAGCCACAGGTGGCACCAGAATTACGTGCCACTACCCCTGCTTTCTGCTTCCAGTACCCACCAACCGAACATGCAATGGCGCTTACTACCTCTGCACTGGAACAATTACCTGCGTAAGAGATACATGGACAGGTGGTTCGGGCCGTTAATAGAGGGGGATTTTGGGGAACGTAACTGCACCCCTTTTGAAACCAGTCAGCGGGGAACTTTATGGCAAGTGCTACTGCAGTACAAAGACATCTTTTCCCTTTCTGAAGAGGAGGTGGGTTTCTAACACACTTGGGCAGCACGAATTAGGACACTGGAGATGCGCCATCCGATCAATAACGCGCCCCCGCGACTCCTCTGCGCATCAAGCGGCTGCTGATAGCGCATTGACAAATGCTCGCGGCTGGTATTATCGTAGCCGTCAGATAGTCCCTGGGCTTGGGGTGTTGTGATGTTAAACAAGAAAATGATCAAAAAATGCGTTTTTGTGTGGACTATCGGCCCGCGCTGAATAGCATAATAAGAAGACTCGTACCCAGCTACACGTTTATTGATGAGTTCTTGGACAAGGTATCTGGTCTTTCCTGGTTTCATCATTAACCTGCGCAGTGGATATGGCCGGGTCCCCCTGGAGCCCCGATGCAAGACCTAAGACCGCTTTCTGCACCAGCAGTGGGATTGTGGCAGTTTAGGTCCTCCCCTTCGGGGCCTATGCAATGCCCCCCGGACACTTTGACAAGGCTGATGGAAAATGTGCTAGTGCTGTCCCCAGTCAGTAATGTCTGCGCCTTTACTTGGCGAACATTCTGCCCCATGGGGCTCTTTTGAGAGGGCTTCGATTCTCTCCGGCAGGTGCTGCAAGGTATCGCGGTGGCCGGGGCTGAATACTCCATCCCAACAAATGCTTGTTCATGAGAAGGGAATTGGAGTTTTAGGGCACAAGGTTTGGGTGGAGAAGGCATCAGCACTGTAGGAGGAAAAGGTACAGGTGGTGAGGGGACTGGCCAATCCCCACTAACCTCAGAGAACTGAAAAGTCTTTCATTGGACTAGCCTCATATTTCAGGCGATTCGTGCGCCGGTTTCTCTTGCATCGCTGGCACCCTGTTTGCCCTACAGCGGAAATATAAAAAATTTGGGTGGGACTTTGTGTGGCCCCTAGAGTGCGATCCGGGCCTTTTGCACTTTGAAAAGGCACTGACGGAGTCTCCCATCTTAAATCCCCCAGGATACCAATCTGCCATTTGTCATGGACACAGATGCCAGCGATGCGGGGGAAGCGTGCGAGTGTTGAGACTGGTGGGATCACACGGGGATGAAAGTAGCATAACTTTCAACAAGTGCGGGCGGCGTTATGCGTGAACTTAGAGGTTGCTTGCTAGTGTGGAGAGCGATAGGGCATTTCCAGGTACTATCTCTGTGGCCTCCCCTTTACTGTGAAACAGATTACTCAGCAACTCAATGGTTAATGACCTTTAAGAACCAGAGGGGCAGATTGCCTGCTGGTTGGAAAGAAATTGCACCATTTAATTTCAAAGTGGAGTACAGGGCGGGATGTCGCCATGCCAACGAGGTGCCATGTGTCCAGACGTCCCATGTGCTGATGATGGCGCCGTATTGGTGAAAACGAGGCGAGGCCAAGGAACAGGGAGCTCCGTGTGAGAGCGCAGGCGGGTCCCTTGTGCAGCTCGGGGAAGGGCCAATCTGTGTGAAGTGGCGGAGTCCAAGATCACTGGAGTGGAGAGCTCAGCAGGTACTGGATCCCGATCTGCAACCGTGCTGCAGTGGGCTGAATCGGGGACAGGACCCAGTGGTGTGTCGGTTAGCTGGGGTTTTCGCTTGGCACCAAAGGACTTTTGAAAAGTTTACAACCCTCCGTATAAGAAGACAGAGTACTACAAAGAGCGTGAAAGAACCAGCTACCGGGGAGAGTAAATGGTGGCAAACTGTCGGCCCCAGAGCACTCAAAGACCCTGTTCTGAAGGCTTGTCACGGTACTCCTGGGGGGACACTTTGGAGTTCTCAAAAACTCATCAGTCGACTTCAGGCAAGGGTTTTACGGGGCCAGCTCAGGAGGGCTGTAGAGTACCTTTTGTCGTCGTTGCGACCTGTGCGCTGCTTTTAAGGGCCTCTTAGTGTAGAATCCCGTGCCGAGCGTCAGAGTTGGCCGTGGGCTCGGCCCTTATGGAAAGGTAGGTGGCTGTGTGGACGATTCCCCTGGCTGTCAGCCAGGGGAATCGTTATGTACTCGCTGCATGGATCTATTTCACTAAAGGGCCAGTTGGGCATTGGTCATCCCGAATCAGAAGCGGGTGCCGTGGTGGCAGGGACACCCTGGTGGAGGAATGTTTCAGGTTTGGGTCACTTGAAGTAATCCACAGCGACCAGGCGAGAAAACTTTGGAGTCTGCAATTTGGTCAGCGTATGGGACCGCAAACGACACGATACTACCCCCACTACACCCTCAGAGCGATGGGCTAGTTGAGCGTTTTCAACAGAACACTGCAAAACAACTGGCGATCATTCACTGCAGAACTCGCGGGATTGGGGATATGCACCTCCCCCTTGTTGCTTGCCTACAGGGTCTTCGGTTCAGGTGTCACAGATCACACCTTCTTCTCAATGTTGGGGCGACGAGCTGCAGGTACACCAGGAAATGTGCTTTGGCAGACCCAACACACCCTGGCTGTCCCACAGGACGGAATCGCTCGGAGGCTACAGGGACTGCATGGAGCCAGCTCATGGTTTGCTCCGTGGGGACCGCGCTGACTAAAAGGCTGGATCTGGGCAGAATAATAAACTACAACATGAGGGCCCAAGGAAGAGGACTTTAAACCCTGAGGACCTCGTGTGGGTGTTCGCAGCCCTATGTGAAAAAAGGTAGGTGCCTCTTAACTGGTCCTAAAGCAGCTCCCACCTAGGGGTAGACGCGGTTAGGCCGCTTCACAGTGATATTGACGGATTAGAACTCTTTTGACTTAATATTTTGACTCCATCAAGTACTGGTACCTGTAATTGTTTTACTTGATGTGTGTACCTGTCATTTTAAAGCACTTGTATCCGTCTGTTGTGTTTATGTGTAAGTTTGCTGCCAGGACTCCCTTGAAAAAGGGAGTCAATTGGGTTTTTTGTTTAAGCAACTCCTGTGTGCTTGACAAAAGATAGAAACAATACAAGTGGTTACAATCATAAATAATCACAGTGCATTAAAAAGACTATTTGCCTGGATTTGAACATTGTCAGAGAAGGAGCCTGTCTCACAATTTGTCAAAATATTGGATTAACCCGAGGGCTTGGATCATGACGAGTCAACAGTGACTTTTAACACTTCATTAAATGCTTTTTTGTCCTGTAAATTCCTTCTGGAGAGATTCAAACAGCCAAAACATGGGTATTATTAGAATTGTACATTGGTTGGCAGTAATCTGACAAATACGACTCTGAGGAGAATATTTAATGGCTGTTGCCGTTAGTGACAGTGGGAAGCTTAGTACTTCCAGTCTGAATTTCTGCTTTAGCTTCATAGCAGCCGTCTATCAGCTTTGTTTTGCTCCACCAGCTGTTACTTAACACTAGGACCGCCGTGCTCTAAACATACCTTGCACCGCCCCCTGCGGTCAGTTGACCGCTATGTATTTTGCGCTGATACAGCCTTTTGCCAAATTGATTGTTCACTAAACCAGAACTTGATGTTGCAAAGGAATCGTGATCATAATGAAACTGTGTAAATTATTTGTCTAAATATGCTAAGTAATTGTAATTCTAGCCGAAATAAAAGACTAAGACGACACATTGTGCGTGTACTGATCCATCAAAATTACGATGACTTTTCTGGCTAGATTTATTTTTGTAACTTTGCAAACACCTAAAAGGTTGGTCACTATATGTTATATTTGACTCAGTAACAATATGTAAATTCAAACAATATAAATTATAGTTTAGAAAAGCACGGGACCATAACGTCTTCGCGCTGCTATATGCGTCTACTTCTTACGTCATCTCCAGACTGTTTTCTCTTTAGAGGCCGAAATCACCGTGGGAAATATTATCTAGATAATAATAATAGTATTCGTATTGACACAAGATCATCAGCTATGGCTACCATCGTCAATTTAAAATCTTCAATTTTACACGGGACACGTTAGAAAGACAAATATATGCATATATATATTTGTATTTATTTGAGACAAGCAGTGCTCTTTATGCTCAGAACAAAATTATAATCATTGCCTTGCAGTGCGCGCTGTGCAGAATAACACACAGTGTTATCTGGATGAAATCAGAATTATATCCTTATTGATATATGAGGGCCGCCTCTGCCACAGTCGCTCTCCTCCTGCAGTGTCCGCGGGTGACGAGCACTCTGATCTGCACTCTGCCTTGATAGTTCATCTAATTGTTCTATTTTATTGCGATATTGTATTCTGCTTTATTGCCTTCTTGTATGTATAAATATAATAATGTAATTGATGATGAATGAAAAGGCAGAATGGAGCGACAGCGCGCACACAGACACTGCGTATGGCTGGCATTACGAGGGTCATGTGAGTTATTGCTTCTGGACTTGTTACAACACTGCTGTCTGTGCCGTGAATGCACTATGGGTTTACGTTCAGATTTAGAATATTATAGGTGTTCTCCCCGCTGTCACTTTCTGCCTCAAAATGTGACATCTCACCTCCGTCAGACTGTTCTCATTCAATGTTTTGAAGCACTGTCAGGGCTTCATACCGTGTACTTGCAGCTCTATTCATTTTGTACTCCTCTCTCTCCCAAATAATAATAAAAAAGTCCCTTTAGAGTCTAATGACAACATATTGATACATTTTTATAAGGCGCGAAAACCCCCGGGAAAGGTTACTATGACAACAGTCGCCCCTGCGCCATGTATCCCTATGGGGCAGCAGAAAGGGCTGTGGTTTAGAAAAGTTAAAAATGCGTGTAAATCTTGTTTTCTTTACTTTTTCCAAAACCAAAACACACCAAAATATAAACCACAAGTACCCAGTAAAAGTCATAAAATTTCAACTTCTGGCGTTTTGTTTTGAATACACTAATTAGCATAATAAAGTGAGTGACGGTCAGTTGACCGCTAGGGGCGCTCCTAGTGTTAAGTGTTTCATTACGGCATGAAAACCTGCGTCCTTTATTCAAGTGTGGCCCGTTTGAGGGAAAATAATGACATATTTTATACATCTCTCCACATTTTCTATACATTTTCTCCACATGGTGATGACGGAAGCGAGACGTCAACACCCTGGAGCATCAAAGCTCCCATTCAACACCATTCATTCCTATTGTACATCTTTTCAGTGGCACTGGAAACCGGAGGAAACCTACACAGATACGGGGAGAACATGCAAACGCCACACAGCCACTGTGCCGCCCACTGGTACAATATACAATTATCTGGGTCATGAAACCTCTTCTCAGCATTTTAAAGTTTACAAAAGAAAAAAAAAATCTATTACTACATTAGTCATGATAATTTGGAATAATTCATTGCATGTATTGTAATAGCCCTACACTTTAACATGCAATTTCTCTGTGTATTTCTACAGCTGTTAGGTTTTCAAAATTGGTGCATGGAATTACAGAGAATGATGGATTATGCTTTTCGGAAATGCTCCTCTCAAGCACTTAGAGAGTGTGTGTAAACAGGACATGAATTGAAAGTCCATTTCTTGTGCACACTTTGTGGTCTGAGATTGGATGATAGAGCAGCCTCACTCCAACCCCGATTACAGTGGAGAGAAAAATACCGAACGTTATCTCAGGCTCGACCGAGTGAAAACTGAACATCTACATAGAATTAGCTCAAGCACTAATCTGATCCCTGCGGATTCGAGAAAAAGAAAGCAGAGGTTTGGAAGTTGATGAAAGAATGCACTAAACTGCTCTGCTATTCTCGGCCTGCTATTCATGGTTTGCTTGTATCATTATAATATCAAATTCTAATCATAAAAAAACATGAATTGGAAAACACAAGGCAAGTTTATAGCACAGTTCATACACAAAGCAACTCAATGTGCAAAACAAGATAGATCAATTCTCTCATGGTGTGTATTTTATTTTTGTACTTGGTTTTATTTTGACAATAGGTCTGTACAATAGTAAGTAATCTTTATTTACATACCGTGTTTCACAGACCAGACTCACAAAGCGGTTTTACAATTGTTTTTTTTTGGGCACTTGTCTCTCACTCCACACAGAGATGGGAGCGAGGTCGCCAGTACAGGAGGCGCATGCCAGACCTATTGCACATGTTTTTAGTGGTAGGGGAAACCGGAGTGGCCGGAGGAAACCTACGCAGATACGGGGAGAACATGCAAACTCCACTCAGAAAGATCCTGTTCCAACCGGGATTCGAACCCAGGACCTTGCTGAGAGGCTATCCACTCACACACACACGCCTCCTGTACTGACAACCTCGCTAACATCTCTGTGTGGAGTGAGAGACAAATGCTTACAACAATTGTAAACCGCTTTGTGACTCTGGTCTGTGAAAGGCGGTATATAAATAACGATTACTTTAATTACTTACTTACTTGACTTCAGTTCTCTGGTTTTGTTGTACTTTTGCTTCCTATCTTGTTCCCTTGTTGATTGTCTGCCCCGCCCTCTTGTGTGTAACTGTGTGTCTATAGTTTGTACCTGTTTCACCCGTGTCTATATGCACCTGTGTCTCTCTGTGCATACAGTATAGTGCCTGTGTGTCTGTATCTACTGTACCTCTACAATATATACACATGCACACACACACACATCCAGACTGTTTGTCTTGCCACTCATCTCCAACCCTCAGCATATTTCTCCAAGTCCTGTTTTACAAAATATCTACAAATACATAAAAAGACTTGAAGCAGTGTGTTGTACAGTACAGCATGGTCAATATTTGATCAAAGAGACAAAAGAATGCATCTATGACTGAAACCTTGACTTGTGTCTCAGTGTGGGAGAAACAAGAAGGCAATTTAAGTTTTATTTAGTTCTATTTACTAGATGTGATATTCTTTTCAAGTATGCTGATCTCAAACTGCTGCTGTGTTCAGGCGGATTGCAGAAGTCTGCTCTTGTCTTCGGTCCAAACTGGACGGGATGGAAAACATGGCTAATTACGGGCCGAGAGTGAGGCCTTATTTGAACTTAGAACTTCTCCCTAGAACTACAATTGCAAAATGTGTTGCAACTACCTAATAAATACACACTACAACTTTTATAACAATGAAGATGATAGCGTGCGAGATGTCCTGCCAGAAGAGTCATGAATTATTCTAAGAGCTCGATTTGAGAATGGAGCCCACAGCCCTTAAAGGAACTGTAGACGCAATTAGGACAATAATACATGTAATACAATGTAATAACTATTCACTCTCTGCAGTATTTCAATTCAATTAAATGTATTCTTGTATAGCCCTAAATCATGACAGTAGTTATCTCGGAGGACTTGAATTTGCCAACAAAGATCAGCGAATCAAACACATTGGTATTGGTCCATAAGGGGAAAATTAATTACCATGTCCATAAATGGTTTTGAATCTTCTGGATCATCACCACTGGCCTTTTAGTTAGACCTCACAAGGCTCTACCAGACCAAGGATCAGCAAGGAAAAAATCTGAACCCAGAAAGAAAAGGCAGAAAACGGGGAGGTCCACATTGAGAGGGTATCCGCTCCCACCGACACACAGGCTATAGATCCTGACAATGGTGTGTTCCTATTGGCTTTTGTCCAATATGTTTAAGGTTTTGTTGTAGCTCATTCTCACTGGTTTGATAGTTGTTGCTGAGGCCTGAAATCAGCAGATGTAGGAAGACCTTGGCTATGTCTAAAGATTTCGAAGCTCTACAAACTTGATATGGTTGCTTTCACGATCTAACAATCTAATTCCTACTGTTCTGTAAATTGTGATGCAACACGGACATTTTCCCACTGAGGGACAAAAAATAAATCATTTCATTTTCTTAACAAGACTTTCAAACTGCAGGTATATGTATTTCACCTTGGAGAGACCCATGAGGAAAATGCCGTTAGACTTATTAGATTTAAGCATGTTTATTGATTGAGCATGTTTGGCGCCCTAGGCCCGGGAGGGATGCTGTTGAGCACGGCGCTTGCTCGCGTGCATAATCCCCCCCGGGGCCTAGGCACTGGTGACGGCAGTAGGCAAGCACGCTTCCATGAGAGAAGGAGGAGGTGGGGCGGCGGAGGCTTGCAGACTTCAGAAGGCCGGGAAGTGGGAGTCTCCGGCTTTTAACTTGCTGTCCTGGTGGTTAATGGTTGACTGGATGTGGGCGTTGCTGGTATTGATGAGTCGAGGAAGAGCAGCCTGTGGCCTGGGCAGCAGCAGCCGGGTCTACCACAGTGAACTTTCGCGAAAGCTCCATGTGTATTCAGTGTATTTGAATAACGTTGGCACCACATGAAGCACAGCAGTGATAGATGGGAACAGAATGGCAAGTGTGTCTCTATTAGTCAGAATTAAGCTCTTGGTGATGTATCTCCTTTGGGCTCACACAAACAAAACACATTAACATGTGCTGGAATTTACATATCCCAACTCTTGTCTCACTTTTCATCCGTGTACAATGGCAAACACACATTCCCCTGCACTTTTACACTTGAAACGTGCAAATATTTTGTGCAATGGAAGTGTCATTTTTTTCAATTTGACCACAGACTTTGAAAATAGTCAATTTTAGTATTATTGGTATTGTTTTATTTGGACAATGTGGTCAAACAAGAAGCCACAACTGTATTTAGACTTTATTGTTATATCACTATCTTTATAATGTTGTAGGTATTTTGACGTACTTAACCTGTCGTAAGATATTTTTGTACAAACAGGACCAAAAGTGAAATTGGCTTGGGATTGCCTTTATTACTTGACTGATTAATGAATCTTAAACCTCAATTCAGTCTGGAAGACCCAAAGAGACGTCATAATTGCCACACTGACTCCGCCCTCTTCGTGGCTGCATTTAAACAGAGCCTCTCAGTTCTCTGCTGCTTCAAGTTGCTTTTCCACATTACCGCCTCTTCAGTGGAGCGTCATATTGCGTCTTCTGCTCAGCCTTCTTCGCGACCAGGGTCCAGGCCCCGGGGTTCCCAAGCCCATCATTTCTATTAAAGGTGCCATATTGCGCTCTTCGTCATGTTTCACAGTCCATCCTTGATCATAATTTGAGTGATACACCTTACAGCACATTTTGAGCATAGGGGGATGTCACTTTGGTTCACAAAGGCTGATCCAGAGAGGAGTCTGCTCTTCTACATGTGAGCCCACCTCCCCCCTCCCGCACGGTGACATAGCTGAGTTGTTTATCTACAAAGCAAACTCTTCAGATTTGCCGGTACGTGGTCATTTCAGACCTGAGGATAAACTTTTTACAAACATTTAGGTTCAAATGAAATAAATGTATTAGTTTCCAATCGATGCATCTGCTGGGTTTAATTGTCTATAAATGCATCTTGAAAATATACATTTTAATGCAAACTTTGTCTCGAGTCTTTCCAGACTGAATTATGATGAATATGTTCTGCGCTCAATGTTTAGAATAGAATAAATTATATGGTTGTTTTCTTGGGAAAATCCTGGTAGCCTAACCCACTGTCAATGTTTATAATATTAAAGTTTGGAAAATCAATTCAAATACCCCCAGTTGACAAAGCACTGATCCAGTCCCCTGCAGAGTCCCTCATTATGGATGGATGGGTGGACGGATATTGACTGTTGTATATTATTGGGTAAAATGCTTTGAAATGAGTGAAGTTTTATGGGCTGTGGGATCCAGCTGCGAGGAGCACAAGCCCAGGGTCTTTCATGTCTGCAAGCATGCTTCGTGTTTCTCTGCAAACTACAGCACATACAAGAGCCAAGCAGTGCTCAGCCATGTGCAGATAGTGTTCCAGACATAACAGCATTGGAGAAAAAAGTAAAATGAACAAAACAGAAATAGTCAGCGAATACCAAAAGCCACGAAGGAAAATTACACAGGTTTTCTACCAGGATATTGGTGGCAGTGGACACAAGAGGTAACACACATACAGTGCACCAAGATACAAGGATCATTTTTTGTTTTTATATCCAGCAACAATCAAGATATTCAACCTTCAAGCTCCAGTCTCACTCTTAAAACCACAGAGGAAGTGAAAGACTAGGGGACAAAGTAGCCAGCCGACAAGTGAATTGAAGCGCTCGTGTTATTAGTCCAAATGCATTGGACTGATACTATTTTTGAATAAGTGTATTGATAATCCAGTTTAGGAAGGTTTTATGAATGCGGCCCCAGAAGGTGCAAAAAGTAAATAAACAAATATTGTACCACATCCCATTTTTGCAAGTCTTATATTCAGAAGGTCCTTTATTCGTCCCACAATGGGGAAATTTCAGTTTGATGCATACGCATACGCATCAAGACAAGCAGCGAACATCACTTCCGCCCTCCTTATAGGCAAAGTGGGAAAACAACTGTGAGAGAGTATATAGGCAACAGATGGAAAATTTACTGGACCCTCCCTTTCAAAGAACCTATTTTTGTACACTAAGTAAGTAAACTGAAGATGTATTCATTGACCTGGACTCTTCCCTCACGGTTAAACCTCACCGTTGAACTACTTAGATAGCTGATGAAAATATCTTGTAAGAATGTAAGAATCTCTGTTGAATATTATTGTTATGAGTAAACAATTTTCCTAGCTTTTTTCATAATATTATCCAATCTTATAAATTCTCACTCACACTGGAAGTTGGGCAAAATATATCTTCATTAAGAATGTGTAGCTTTGTCCAGTAAGAACATTTGGTCAATGAAAATTTGTCCACAATTCTCTGGAATCAGCAAATGTATTTGAGGAACGATTCAAAATTGATATTGTAAATTCATCTTTAAATTCTCACGCTGCAACTAAAAAAGAAGAATAATTATGAATTGTTAAATAGAAACACCTGGTCTCAGAAATCACATTCACAATGTAGTCTCTTTTTTAACATGGTTACATCCGGATTATTGTTTAATATAATGCTTTTTAAGCAAAAAAGAACAGCGTGCAGGTAACTGGGATGCTAACTTCGCCCTTTAGTTGCAAACCACCGATTTCTACTAAGACACAAACCTTTTAGGGAAGGAAATATTCCAATAAATGTTGACGTACCGAGTGCTCCCTCTCATAGCTGAAGGGAAGTTTCTGAACAAACGCAGAAAGATATTGAGATATTTCAACTCGTTTCTGAAAAGTTTGTTTGTCCTTGACTTTACCGCAACGGAAGTTGCATTATCGGAAGGCGGAAGGATTGGCGGAGAAGGGGCGTGGCTGTGAAACAGGTTGTATTCGTTTGTGCACACGTTCGCGCAGCCTCTTGCCTCCAGAGCAATCAGCAGCAGCAGCAGCAGGACCCGTTTACGTTCTGCAGTGATTGGGCTGTCTTCTTCAAGCGCCAAATGAAGCAGCGCGACTGTTTAATGTTTTTTAATGTTAGCCAGGTGAGCAAGTGTTTTTTCTGTTCCTCTGAAGCGTGTGTAGCACGTGAGTAATCCGAGGGGAAAGTACTGTAGACGCTATTATTCAAAGTTTACGTTATTTCTACTTGTTAGCGCACTGTTATATGTGCCGAGGAGCTACACTGCACAGAGACAGAAAGATCTGGCTCAATAAAGAAAACGTAGGTTTTGAAAGGCTGAAAAAATACTTATTGTGCTCCTTACCATCCAAATATGTCTAATGGGTGTGTTGTTGGGTTGAATAGGGAATAAAACTGGGATGAAAATATTCCACGGATACGATTTACACCTTTATCTGCTGTTAAGTAATTTCTGTGAAATGTGTGACAGGGGCACTTGCTGTTATTTGCTCCTAAAGCACATATCAGGCGTTGCACTCGCATGAGCACGACCTGGTGAGTGCAGCCGCTATGTAATGACAGCCGCGGCGGCTCGTGCAAAGCACAGCTTAACATGGTTACCGGATGCTCGGACATATGCAGATGAACCATGTTGCAAGTGCGGGTCTCCTGTATCTCCCCGTTTCTCCGTGTGTCTTGAATGTCTTCCCTGGATTTTCCAAAGCGCACCAGCGCTCCCGAAATTAAATGCTGGATACCTAATTTTTCCATTGCGTTAACGCATCAATGCATGCTGGTGCTGTTGGGTGCGCCCAAAACACACCACAAACAGGTCATTTGTTTTTATTTTGCCATATTGAGTGCCCTGTGAGTCATTACTTGCTTTTGGGGTTTGAGAGTGGAATAAAAAAAAAGAAAAATATAGAAAAATCCACACTCGTTACTTATTGCAAAACCTTTTGTTTTATATTTTGTATTGAGATATACTATGTAACTTTTGACAGTGGCCACAGTGATAATAAATGATTCTGCAAGTATGTTTATGAATGTCAGTTTTTGAATTGTCTATACCTTTTATCTTAATTTAGAAAACATGCCACGCCCACAAAAAAAGATAAAGCTATCAGGAAGCAGTTAACAGTTGGAAATTAAGTAAGAGAAAGACAAGTAATAGGCAAATTTGATTTGTGATAAATTTACTGTTAACAACATAGGTAATAACCAACAAGAGAGGAAAATATAGGGAATGTTGAGGTAGAAGAACAGGACCTTCCAGTGCATCAGGTTGAGGTTGGAATTTTGTAGGAATGCAAGGGGATATGGAAATTGTTTTTTGGATGATCGTATATGTAAACAAATGTAAGTGAGCTACTCACTGTAGATTTAATTAATATTTTTCCTTGTTTTTATTTATTCTCGGAAATTGAAAGATAGACGCAACGATTTATTTCAAGTATCGAGAGCAGTTTGAACTGTTAGAGCCTCAGGTGAGGGATATTATGCTAGATTTGGATTAGGTTTAAGTCAGTATAGAGATGAAGCAAACACCAAAACTCAGAGACGTTGATCCAATTGATTTTGTTTTTAACTATTAGAAAAATCCTTCAACTGATTCTCATTCAGTTACGTGAGTTTAGTATAGAAGGCAACCAACACTATTGCAAAAATTAGAGTGTGATACACAAACAACAAATTCTGGGGGAGAAAAACTTTGGACCGGGTGTCATGGGTCGAGGGATCAGGTCGTCAGTGAATGTACCCACCAAGATTGGACCAAACCTACCCATTGCGCTAGGTATAAGATGGTAGCAAACCTGTTTTGCCTAGTGACGCACACTGTGGCGCAGAACTAAAAAAGGTTTCTGGTCTCTGACTCTCAAATCATTAATGACAAAACAACGATTAAAACGAGGTTTTATCGGGATGCCTTTGAACAAATTGATAGGCAGCTGATAAAAAGTTCCGTAATGTGATGCAGAATTTTCTTACTTTACTCGTTTTCACAGTGTCTCATTCGTTTTGTGAATCGGTGGCCCTAGTGGTCTAATACCCGGCGGTGTTCACTTTATCAGATGCGAGCTCATTATAAAAAGGATCAAGTCCAAAATGAATCTACTACAAAAATGCAAATCATATATTTATTTAAAAATATTCTTTATACCTACAATATATGTTTATGTACATGAAACACGCATGAGCCATCTAGCCAAAACCACAATTATCTATGTACATTTTTTGTCATTACGAGTTTAATCTTATGACTTGCACTGAATTGAATCGGCCAGGGTGCATTGTCCGGAAAATGGTGGTAACTCGTGGGAAGTTTGTCGTGTTTTTTTTTAGCTTTCCTGCATGAGCGCGTTTGTTGTTTGCGCAATGTGCAGTCACTAGGTTCAGTAAAAAATTAATGAGTAAAAAACAGATGTCATTTGACTGTGGTGCTTGTCCATGTGCCATGCAGGGTTTATTTAATCCAAATATTTCCTCCTCCGTTTATATAATAATTTGCATCACTCATCTGCGTTATCAATCACATTCCAATAACATGTGCGTGTCTTACGGTCCTGTTTGCGTTGGGGAAAAACACAGAAGTGGCGGGAGTCTGAGCAGAGCGGTTAACGGCACTTATACAGGTATAGAAGACAATCAGAGTAAAGTCGTTTGTGTACAAGCACTGTCCCGTCCTCAGCCCTGGTTTATTTAGTCCTTGGTTTTAGTCCTGGTTTAGTCTGGTTTAGTCCTGGTTTAGTCCTGGATTTAGTTGTTTTCAAGCGTGAGTCCCGCGAATCACTTTGATGCTCTTGATGGGAGGGATGTTCGCTGCTCGGCATCTCACAAGTGAAAAGTTTTTAATGGTAGTTGCAAAAAATTTTTTTTTCCAAGCTTCAGTGATCAGAGGACTTTAGGGGGGTACTGTGGCGTGCGAGAACGCAAAACTCGATTATCTTGTCTACACACAAATGCATTATTACGGAGTAGTTTTCAAAAAATTCTAGAATGTGTAATATTTTATTTATTTAATGCGATGTCTACCAATACTACTTTGCGATCGATGGTGATCGCGGATGACGTATTGAGCACCCCTGGTCTAAACTGTGTGTTACAATGTAGGAAACGGGGTTCGTATCCGGGGTTATGTCTTTTTGTATTTATTGCACTGTTATCTCACTTCTATGACAGTTGCTCTAAAAACGGTTAAAAGATGAAGGTAGACGTTTCTTTTGGCAGATCTATACGCATAATTGTTAAAAATAATCTTTTAAGACCACATGTACCCATTAAACTAATGATAGTCTCTTTTGGATGTGCGAAACTTTTACATGTTTGTCTAATAAATAGGGAATAAATAAAATTGGAAAGGTGTTATCTTTTGAGCAAAACCTGATGTTGTTACGCTGAAGAAATACGTTCCAAATACATCTTCCCATCCATTTTGGGACATCAATTTCTTATTTATTTTGCATAAACTATGTATAATTCATTGCTTTTTATTTTTAGCGGCCGCCCCCCACCAAAGTATTTTTCAGGACATCTCTGAGTGTTCGATATTACAGCTTTTCCCGAGCATAAAACAAAATATAGTTAGACAGAGGCAGGGCTTGGTAACGACAACACACGAGCGTCGGCACCAACCAAAACACGCACACACATGCGCGCCGATATGGGGGGAAGCAAAAGAAGGTGTTTTCAGTGGCCTACTCTTTGTGTTTTTGGTGTTTTGGGCTATTGTTCATTTAAATATCTAAAAAAATTTAACCTTTATCTGACTGGATCAAATAAGAAGAGATAAGGCTTTATTAATCTCACACAGGGACTTTTACATGTACATTTGGCATGGATAAAACATCAGAATTGTGCAAAAATAAGAAATGAGAAACATGTTTAATGCAGGAAAATATTAAAATTGCATGAATGCAGTTTGTTTAATAGAAAATAGTTTCTATATTGAGAATGAGGAGTTGATCGGTCCACGGCACAGAGTCTCCCCCTCCCATCCCCCTTTGCGACAAATTGGTTACTGCGCCACCGGTGGCGCAGTACAGTTTGTTTTACGTGTGTTGTGACGCCGGTAGTAGCGGACGGTTTTGCTATTCCGCATGTTTTATTCTTGCCTGGAATAACTGTGCGTTAAAAACGGCGTCAATACCTCACGATGGATCTGGAAAACTCGTTACACGGGATACAGTTTTTTAGGTTTACCGAAATGGGAGAAAAAGCATCAAGGGAGACTTTTGTCTGACAAGGAGACGTGGAGATTTGCTTGGTTGGCTGCAATTTAGAAGGAAAGGACCTTACTTGCGATCACACACCCTGTCGACGAGAGTGGTGTGTTCTCTGCATTTTCACTTGGTAGTTTCTCCTAAAATGTATTTATGTAGTTGTCTCTTAAAGTAGGAAGGGTAGGTTAGCCATATGTTGTTATGGTTTCTGTAGTGCCTTTGTCTTTGTGTCTTTGTTACCTTCAGGCTGTTTTTACTTAGCACGTGTTCTGCGAGGTCTTTGCAGTGTAAAGCATTGAATTACATAGATTGTACACTAATCTATTATTCTGTTGTACATAAACTTTAATATGACCATTAGGTGGTGACTAAAAGTATTGAGATGTCGTTTATGACATAGTTGCCAGTTAAAGCATTGATTACATAGATTGTGCAATTATTATATTAATTATATGTAGTTATTATTCTCGTGATAGGGTAAACCAGCATATGCGATGTTGGAGAACACCCTGATTGGACCATCATGTTGTTAGGCCACAATGATGTACAAAAAAAACAGATGAAGGAGTATATAGGGCAAGTAAGGCCGCAGGTCCTGCCACTGGAGCGGCCAGCAGCCACCTCAGCCCAACACTAGCGAGGCGGCGCCGCTCAGCAAGACAGCTGAGCCGCCACTGCCCTAGACAGCTGCAGGGCCACCAGCCTAGACCAGCCGCAGGCGCCCCGCAGCCACAGCCCTGACAGGCAGGGCCGCCGCCACCAGCCCTTAGACCAGCCGCAGTCGCCGCCGCGCTGCCTTAGACCAGCCGCCAGCTGGACCAGGACATGGAATGTGGACTCTGCACATCTAGACGAGATGTTATCATCAATTTTCTTGAAGAAAAAGACAGCTTGAAGCGTGAGTTGATACGTACGGATATGAAAGAGACTTTTGGTGGTGGGGTGATTGATAAACCCCAGTGGATGTATTACTCGGGGCTTCCAAATTTGCATTGTCCAGGACACTTCTACTCTACCTTAATCCAGGATTGCCTCCAGGTTATAGAAAGAAGAAGCTCACCATTCAGCTTGTCTAATGACTTTAATGCGGCCTAGACGGACTTCCAATACAGACCTCAGCCATTGTTTCGAGTAAATAGGACAAAACAGTCGCCTGATCGCCTTTCACATAACTTGGTGTGATGTACGCACAGCTGTGGTCCATTGCGTGATGGCCAAGTAGGGAATGCTTATTGACGAATGCCACACCCGTTGTGGGTCATTGGGAACAATGTGGTGCCATGTGGACTGAGTGCGGTGTATCGGAAACCTTCCATTGTACTAGCAAGGGACAGACTTTTTTCCAATCCAAACTCGCATACACTATGAAATACCTAATCGTGATTCACGCTCCCAGGGAGTAATTTCCTTCCAAATCGAGGGTGGTCTGGTGGGCGCACAGAGCGAAAAGCATATAACCGACAAAGTGGGATTCCTGACAAGCTGTTACCAGGGTGACATTTGCTGCGCTAGAGGTTTAATATAAGGAACATTGTGGGCCACTGATGTGTGCTGATTGAAATACTACATTCACCAGGGGTCGGCTCAGCTTGAGGCGAAAAGATGTGGAGGATGACAAGGCCATAGCACATATCAGAATTCAGTGTATTGAGGGTGATGGTGGTTGTGCGCATACAATTCAAATTTTCTACATCACTGCTACATGTGCACATTGCATGGTTCAAATGTTGAGGGTGAAAAACCTAATGCTTTGGATAAGATTGTCATGGTTTGCTGTGCCTTAACGAACATGTGCAAACAGTGTTGTTTGAGTACCTTTATTCTTTAATGTTATCTTTTATTTTTAAATTAATGCATGAAAAACTTGATATGTTTACAATATTATTGAGAAACTGATTATTTTTTTGTTACAAAACGTGTGCATTCAAAGTACTGTTTCAGCATGTAACATGCACAGCATAGGAAAAAATGATCATAAGAGTATATTTCTTAGTGAAAGGGAACAAACCTGCAAAACAACGTGTGCATTCAAAGTACTGTTTCAGCATGTACACATGAAACATAATAAAATAAATTTATAAACATTAATAATATAACAAACTAAGATGTTATTAGTGAAATGTACAAAAAAAAAAAAACTCTGCAAAGGCAACAGCTTATAACAAGTATCAATTTTAAGAAATAGGGAAAAAACCTATTTGACACAAACAAGGGCCAACCATGGCGTTTGTCCAGTGCAGGGAGTGTATGGTCGATGTTTTTGATGGTCCGCAAGCTTCTCCAAATTGTTTGCGCTTGGTTTATTGAGCTTGTTCTGTACGGTCCCTTCTCTTTCGCCTCGTATCTCTAAGCATTGTGTTCTCTGTCTTCCCTTTCCCTTGTTGTTATCAGTAGATCGTCTCTGTCTCGCCGAAACGTACAAATGCGTTTAATTTAACGTGTCTTGGATATGCAGGAGCGCGTGATGAAATTCTGGGAGCGTGCCCCGTTGCGCAGCAAATATGTCCGCTCCCCAACAGGCTAGAGCCCCCAATTCACCCCAATCGGCAGTGATCTCATTCTCAATATAGAAGCTATTTTCAATAAACAAACTGCAGTTCATGCAAATATTATATTTTCGGCATTAACATGTTTTTATTTCTTATTTTTTGAAAATTCTTGAGTGTTTTATCATGCCCAATGTGACAGTAATGTTCCTGTGTGAGAGTAATAAAGCTTATCTTCTTATTTGAGTCTGTCAGATAAAGGGTTAAATTTTTTTCGATATTTTATTGACAATAGCCCTAAACCAAAAACAACCAAAAGAGTAGGCATCATGAAAAACAGTCATTGCTTTGCTTCCCCCAGTAGGCGCGCGCATGTTGTGTGCGTGTGTGTGTGCGCGTACGCTGTGTGTGTTTCGTTACCAAGCCTGCCGTGTTTCTATATGTTAGTTTTATGCTGCGGGTAAAATGCTGTAAGATAAGAACAATAGAGAATGTCCGTGAGAATAGCTTGGCGGGACCGCTAAAATAAAAGCAATGTAAATAATACATAGTTTATGCAAAATAAATTAAGAATGTGATGTCAAAATAGGTGTGGGAAGAATGGATGTTGGAAAGTATTCTCCCCCCCTCAGGTATCAACATCAGGTTTGTCAAGAGGATATCCTTTCAATTTTTATTTATTCCTATTTTTTAGACAAAAATGTAAAAAGTTAATCAAAGAGACTACATTATTTTAATTGGGGTACATGTGGTCTTAAATGATTATTTTTACAATTAAGCTATAACTGCAAAAAAAACGTCTTGCCCTTCATCTTTTACCGTCTTAGAGCAAATCTGTTCATAGATGTGATAAATGCAAATAAATACAAAAAAGACATACCGGGATTCGCACCCGGTTCTACATTGTAAGCACCGTATAGACAGGGGTGCTAATATGTCGATCGCGAATACCGTCGAACGCAAAGGTAGTATTGGAAGATGCATTAAATAAATAAAACCTTACAATTCTAAATTTTTGAAAAAACTCGTTAATGCATTTGTACCATTTGTAGACAGAGATTATCGGAGTTTTGCGTTATGCACGCCACAGTACCCCACCTAAATTCCTCTGATCACTGAAGCATGGATCATACTACTTAAAAATGTTCACTGGTGAGATGCTGGCGCAGGAACATTCTCCACTATCAGGAGAGGCAGCAAAGTGATGCGGGGACTCACGCTTGAAAACACTAAACAGGACAAAAACCAGGACTAAACCAGGACTTAAACCAGGACATGAAACAGGACTAAACCAGGGGTGACTGAGGACGGGGTCAGTGCTTGTATACAAACGTCTTTACTCTGAGTGTCTTCTATGACTGATAAAGTGCCGTTACGGGTTTGCATCAGAACTCCGCCCACTTCTGTGTTTTTCCCAACGAGGACAGGACGTAAGCTCGCATGTTTGGAATCGTGATTGATAACGCAGATGTGTGGATGCAAAATTATTTTATACGGAGGAGGGGAAATATTTGGATTGTAAATAAACAGGGCATGGCCATGGACATGGCACCACAGACAAATGACATCGGTGTTTTACTCAGTATGTTTTTACTGAACTTAGGTGATGCCATGCGCAAACAACCGCGGCTCCAGTGCAGGTAAAGGCTAAACCTCGACAAACTGCCAGCGGATTACCACCATTTTTACCGGACTTATGCATCCTGGCCGATTCAATCAGTGAATTATAAGAGTAAATCGGGTAATGACAAAACATGTACATACGATAATTGTGTAGTGTTGTGCTATATTGGCTCATGCGGGTTTTGCAGGTACATAAACATATATTGTAGGTATAAAGACTATTTTTTGAAAATAAATATATGATTGGCATTTTTGTAGTAGGTAGATCATTTTGACTGATCCTGTTATAAGTAGCTCGCATGCTGAAAGTGAGCCACCCCTGGTTTAGACCAATAGGCCAACCCGATTCACACGATGGACACTGTGACGAACGGATTCAAAGTTAGAAAATTCTGCATACACGTGAACTTTTATCAGCTGTATCAATGGTTCAAAGGCCACCCGATATTAGATCTCGTTTTAGTCTTTGTTTTGCATTATGATTTGAGAGTTCTAACCAGACCTTTTTTAGTTCAGGCCACATGTGTGGTCACTAGGAAACCAGGGCTTTGCAGCTGTCTTCTACCTGCGGCGCAATGGTGTAGGTTTGGATCCATCATGGTAGGGGAACATTCATACGACCGGAGTCTACACCCATTTGACACGGGTCCAGAGTTTTCCCCAGAATTTGATGGTGTAATCACCCTCTATATTGCAATAGTGTGTTGCCTTCTATATCTAACTCAGCTGTTGAAGACTGGAAGCAGTAAGGATTTTTTAATCGTCTAAAACAAATTCAATTGGATTGAGCTTCTGAGTTTTGTGTTGCGTTATCTATACTGACTTAAAACTAATCCAAATCTAATAATAAGCCTCACCTGAGGCTCTAAACAGTTCAGGAACTGATCTCGATCTTGAAATAAATCATGCTCTGATTTTCAATTTCCTATAATAAAATAAAATCAGAGGAGAAATATTCGAATTAGAATTACAGTGAGTAGCTCACTACTTGTTTGACATATCCTATCATTTAAAAACAATTCATAGTCCTTGGCATACCTACAAATTCCAACCTCACCCTGATGACATGAAGGGCCTGTTGCTTCTACTCAAATTCCCTTTATTGTCTCTCTTGTTGGTGGAGTTTCCTATGTATGTTAACGTAAAATTAACATCACAATTTATAATTTGTATTTACTTGTGCTTTTCTCTTACTTCTTTCAACTGTTATATGCTCTGATATCTTTATCTTTTTTTGTGGCCTTGGTGGCATTTTTTTAAATCTTATAAGATGGTATAGACAATCAAAAACCAGACATTCATATACATGAATTGCAGAATCATTTATATAACTTGGCCAATGTCAAAGTTACATAGTATTTCTCAATACACTGGAGTTAACAAGCGTGTGGCAATAAGTAACCGTGTGGATTTTTCTATATTTTCTTTTTTGTATTCCACTCTCAACCCAAAAGGCAAGTAGATGACTCACAGGGCTCTTCAAGTATGCAAAATAAAAACGTAAATGACCTGGTGTGGTGTGTTTTGCGCCACAACCGGCATGCATCGAATAACGCAATGGAAATTTAGGTATCGAGCTTTAATTTCGGAGCGCTGGCCTGGGATTGCGCTTTGAGGGAAGAGTCAGGGGAGAGACATGTCAGAGACCAGGGGAGAAGGGGGAGATACGAGGAGACCCGCACTTGCACATGGTTTGTCTGCATATGGTCCGAGCTCGGTTACCATGTAGAGCTGTGCTTTCATGCGGCGCGGCTGTCATTACCCAAGCTGGCAAGCAGCTGCACAGGACGTGCACATTCGTGTGCATCGCTGAATGTGCTTAGAGCAAATCGAACAGCAAGTGCGCGGTCAAACATTTACAGAAATTACATTATAGCAGATAAAGGTTGTAAAACTAAAAATGTGGATCCGTGGAATATGTTCATCCCTAGTTTTATCCTGATTCACAAACACACCCACTTATACTTTTGGTGGTAAGGCACATAAGTAAAATATTTTTTTCAAGGACTTTCAACAAATGTTTCTTTATTGGAGCAGTTCTGTACTGTCTCTGTGCGTGTGAGCTCCTCGGCACATTAAACCGTGGCTAACAGATTGAAATAACGTAAGTCTTTGAAATGGTAATAGATCTACAGTACTTCTTGATTACTCACGTGCTTCAACTCTCAGGGAACGGAAAAACAACACTTGCTTCACGTGGTAACTTTAAATAATTAAACAGTCGTCAGTGCTTCAGTATGGCGCTGAAGACGACAGCCATTCACTGCAGGAGAACTGGAGCGGGTCACGTGCTGCTGCTGCTGCTGTTGCTTGGAGGCGGGAGGAGGCGCCCGTGTGCACAAACGGAAGACAGACCTTTTTCACGCCACGCCTTCTACGCCATCTTCGCCTCGGAGAACGCAAACTTACGGTTTTGCGGTAAGTCATTGACAGGATATAATTTTCAGAAAAGAGTTGAAAAATATCTCAATATCTACTGCTTTTTCAGAAACTTCTTCAAGGCTAAGTAGGGAGCACTCCGGTACGGTCAATTTATGGAATATTTTTCCCATCAAAAGGTTTGTGTCTTAGTAAACGGTGGTTTGGTCAAGCTAAGGCTAAGATAGCATCCAGTTACTGCTCGGTTGTTTTTTTTGCTTTAGAAAGCATTTTGTTTACAATATCGTAGTGTAGACTGTAAAAAGAGTACTACATAGTGAATGTTATTTCTGAGCAGGTGTTTCTGATATAACTAATTCATTTTCTATCTTTTTAGTTTGCGCGATGAGAATTTAGATGGAATTTAAATATCACTTTTGAATCTTCCTCAAATACAATTTGCTGATGTACAGTGGTTTGTGGACAAATATTCATTGACAATGTTCTAAATGGACAAAGGCTACACATTCTTTAATGAAGAATATATTTTCAACTCCCTCCAGGGTGAGGGTAATTTTAGTTTGGATATTATATTGAGAAAAGGTAGGAACTTGTTTACTTACAATTTATTTTCAAGCAAGAAAATTCTACTTCTAAACAAGATTAATTTTCATCAGTATCTAATGTAGTTCAGGGTGAGGTTACGTGAGGGAAGATGTCAAGGTAATGAAGGAAAAACGGGAAGCTCTCATCTTCAGGTTTACTTTGAGTGTAGCTTAAAATAGTTTTTGAAAGGGAGGGTCAGTAAACTTTGCAATCTCGTTGCTAGATACTCAATCACTTTTGTTTTCACTTAAAGATAACCTTCTTTCATGTAATATCCAACTGTGCAAGGAATTCATGCTCGTGCTGCGTGGAAAGGGCATTGTGCAATCACCTGTGGCTTTCTATACCAAAATGGCTCACTATGTACACTGGGCTTTAAAACTGTGCCATACTCTATCCTGCACAGAGTAGTTACATTGCAATCATGGATCGCTAGGACACAGGTTGACCTTGAATGTCAAAGTGGAGCTCATTGGAAATTGTTTATTTAATATTTTTAGGGGATAGACCAGAGGCTACCACGATATGTGGTAAAATAAATCCACAATGAAGACCAAGGTTGTAAGATGTGGTGTCCAAAAGCACTCTTTACAAGCCTATTTGGTGAGTTTTGTGTGATACATGCACATTGTGACCAAGTGTGAATAAGTATAACCCCCATATTAATACATTTATATTACCAGTATCTATGTACTAACAATTATATTTTTATATTATATATAATTAAACATTACTCTATATGTACATGATAAAGAAAATTATTATAAATCTTATATGGATAATATTATGATAAGTTAGGATGAGAAAAGATGATATGAAAGACGTTATAAGGAATTAAGGAAACTTATAAGCTATAACATATAGACATACACAGTACAAATCAAGTGATGTTATTGTAAAAATAACGGCATAAACCCAATCTTGTAGCAACCATCATTTACGTTAGTTCATTTAGCATAATAAAGAGGGTGGTAGTTAAAAAGTCTTAACTCTTCACACTCTTTTGAATGGATTGTTGTTAATACAAAAAAAATATGTATATTTGCCTTCTAGTTGGCTTGTTTGATGTCTTTGCTGGTCGAAAAAAAAATATTCCTCAATGAGCGGTAGCTTTTCATAGGGTTGGTTTTAACTAATGCACATTGCTGGGCTTATCCAATAAACAAGATTGGGGCGAAGGTGAATAGACTAAAATACTTCAAAAAACCTCTATAGAATGGAAAATCGACAATTAATAGCGAAAGTCCTAATCTGTACACAAATTGTTGTAAATAAGAGGCAGCTCGTCTTTTATGTTTTAGTTAATGTAGTTTGTCCAGAAATAACACCTTTGCTCCATGTCCTTATTGCTTGCAGCCCTGTTACTTGGTTAGAAAGAAATAACATTTATTAATCGTTTTAATCCCATTCTTTCAGCAGTTGATCAAAAATGTACATTTATCAAATTAGTCATTGGTCAGCTGTTCCTAAGTTTACATTCCCTTTGGACAGATTAAGATTGCTACAATTTTGTCTCAACCATTTAATCCAGAGGCCAGGTGACAACTTTTTAACTTGCTCTAAAGTGCATACGTTGCCGTATGAATACTACCAGGAGAAGGATGCTTTGTGTACATCATGGACTGAAACGCTTGGCTACTGATGTCCTAGTGTTGGCAGCCACATCTCTCTCTCAAGCTCTTCCGGGACAAGACTCTTCGCTCTCCTTCAATTTCATAAACATCGGTGCTTGTTGGCCTTTCCTTTACTTCTTTTCCTTTACAAACAACAATATAAAAATTGCATTAGTTTACAATACTGTTCAGATGTTATGTGGAAAAAAAATTTAGTCGTGAAGTCACCTAATTATTTGAGATACAATAGTTATTCAGTATACCTTTTGCTGCATTAGGACACAGAAAAAAACACACAGACACACACAACTTACCATTATTCCAAAAACACTTTGGATGGCACAGATTGGCCCTTCTCAATCTCCTTTGGTGTGTAGAGGTAAATCTGGTCCAAAATGTAAAACTGCAGGACAAGCATGCGGCCATTTTCCACCTTTAAAATTAGGACCTCTCTTCCGAATGGCCCAGATCCCTTTGGAGTCACAAAAATCATGGGGAACTCGTGGAAACTTATGTAAGGATGTGTTCTTTGATAGTCTGAACAAAGAGGCCCACGCAAGATTTTTGGATGCCATTTAGTAAAATAGAAAAGAAACAAAACCACACATAAACTAATGTAGTTACACCTTTAGTCTTGAATTATTAAGCAATACTATTATTTAAAACTAAAGATTGTGTTAGAAGACAAACAGCGTGAGGTAATGTATGCTAACTTAGCTTTAGCTTGACAAACCACCAATTTTTACTAAGACAAAACCTTTTAGGGAGAAATATTAATAACTGTGACCATACGGAGTGCTCCCTAATAGCCGAAGGGACATTTTGAAAAGCAGAAAGATATGAGATATTTTCAACTCGTTTTGAAAGTATGATCATATCTGCTCATTGACTTACCGGAAAGGAAGTTGCTTTTTCGAGAAGGCGGAGATGGCGGAGAAGGGGGGTGGCGTGAACAAGGTTCAGTCGGGTCACGGAAATCTGTCATTCTTGGTGGGGATTTTTGTCACACAAATATTGGTGGGGCCTGTCCATGGTACCCACGTCAAACTACGCCCGTGCCTGGGCGTTTCAGTAGTGGCCGAGTAAAGCGGACTTAACTGCACTAGTGGCGATGGATGTATTATGTTTCTCGCAGCTGCGTGATTCATGAAAAGCGTGAACATGAAGACGACAAACGAAATGTTAGGACTATGTCGACACTGTTTAGGGGAGCTGTGAGAGGAATTGATGAGGCGAGTTGTAGTCAGAATGTGAGGTTATCTCTTTTATGAGTTTATGGCTG
This sequence comes from Knipowitschia caucasica, assembly GCA_964034765.1. Classification (NCBI taxonomy): domain Eukaryota; kingdom Metazoa; phylum Chordata; class Actinopteri; order Gobiiformes; family Gobiidae; genus Knipowitschia; species Knipowitschia caucasica. The sequence goes on from OZ035826.1 coordinate 9,925,338, forward strand.
CAGTATCCTGGAAAAAAGTAAGGTGGGGTGTTGAGTTTTTAATGTAGAATGTGGAGGGAAATGATGTAACTATGGAGTTGTGAAGTGAGGAAAAAGCGGTAGGAGATTCAGGAGCGTGACGGTTGTGAAATATTGTTCTTAAGCGAAGCAGTGAGCGAAAAGTTCAAAATCAAAACCCAGGAGCGAATGGAGAAAGAGTGATGTAGAGGAAAGAGCAGAGTGTGATTGGGTTAATATGTGTCGTGGATAATTAGATTGGTGTTTCTAGCATATGTCATAAATTGTGGCGAATTCAGGCAAAGATAAAACAGATAAAATAACGGATATTTTGAATGGGAGCGGAAAAAGAACCTCGGGTATGAGAGGTGTTTTCTGCGGAACAGGTGGACAAAGGTTGGAGGAGGAGAAGAGAGTGGGTGTGGGAGGGGGAGTGAGAGTGTAGTATGAGAATCATCACTGGACGCAAGGAGTTTACGTGGTAATGGACAGGAAGTAAAAGGTTAGTGCAGAACAGGAGAGGAGACCTGATATTATATATGTTCAGAAACATGGCTTTATGGTGCATTCAGACGCAAACGTCAAACGCCTGAAGCCCCCGTCTGGACAAAGGAGGAGTTGTGTTCGTGGAAAAGTTGATAAAAGACCACGCAATCGTTCACGCGAAGGGCATAAAACATTGGAGTGAGATTGGAATACCATCGTGTGCCAGCAAATGCACTTCTGACCGGCAGGATTGCTCTGGCTACGAGGTCTGAGGGCGCGCAATTCGGTTTATTTGGATTGAAAAAAATTCTGCTGCTTTTGCCGTCATTGCCTATAATATTGTCCCTCTCGGCGATGTTTTTTTCACGCTTGTCTTTCTCCACTCGCCCCATATCTCAAATTCTCTGCTAGGCTATAAAGGTCCCCCAATTATCAACAACCTCACATTCTCAGTCTCCAGCTCGGCTCCCGTTCCCCCCGCTCCCTCTCCTATCCATTCTTTCCTTCCTCCTCCATCCTCATTGTCTTTCCGGCTCACCCTCCTGATCCTGCTCCCTCTGACAAGCCACAATTGAGCGGCAGAACAAAAAACAAAACAAAAGATCGGAGTTGCTCATCCGAGAAAAAAATTCTGTGGGATTTATACAAGCACAATGGTCTAATCCAGCTGTCGTGCGTGAATGCACTATGTGTTACGTTCAGATTTAGAATCTTATAGGTGTCTCTCCGCTGTCACTTTTCCACCTCAAATGTGACATCTCACCTCGTCAGATGTTCTCATTCAATGTTTGAGCACTGTCAGGTTCATACCGTGTACTTTCAGCTCTATTCATTTTGTACTCCTCCATTCAAAACTCTTTCTGATCTTCAATAAAAAAAAAAAAAAACTAAAGTATCTTTAGAGTCTAATGACAACCATATTGATCACATTTTAATAAGGCGCGAAAAAACCCCTGGAAAAGGTTACTATGCAACAGTCGCCCCTGCGCCATGTAGCCCTATGGGGCAGCAGAAAGGTCTTGGTTTTAAAAGAAAAGCTAAAATGGAGTAAATATGTTTTCTTTACTTTTTCAACCCAAAACACACCAAAATATAAACAACAAGTACCGTAAAGTCATTAAATTTCAACTTCTGGGTTTTGTTTTGATTACACTTAATTAGGGCATATTAAGTGAGTGACGGTCAGTTGACCGCTAGGGGCGCTCTTGTGTTATGGCGAAGTGGCACGCTATCTGCCAAAACAAATTTCCAAGTGGTAACTTTGTATGTTACTTCCATGGCAATAAAAACCTAGAAATTGCACATGGCTGAAGCCATTGCGATTGACTGCGGAACAGATCTAATGTGGAATTGCTAAAAAAAATCCTGAAATCCTCTTTTAAAAGGCTGAAACTGTTAAAATTTACTTGTTAGATATCTGAAACTCTGAAGTCCTTGAAAATTGTTGAAACCTTTAAACTCCTGTAATCCTGGGAAATGTTGCAACATTGAAATCCTGAAATCCTGAAACTTTTTTTAAACTGGAAATGTTGAAAGTGTGGGAAACTCCTGAATCTTGAACCTCCTGCTATCCTTGAATGGTTAAATTCTTAAAACAGTTGAAATTATTGAAATATGAATGTATTGAAGTGTATTGAAATGAAAATCCTCACGGTGTCACAATTTGGTTCTGTAACTAAGGAACCTGGTCTGGGGTATTATCTGGTGGTGGTCTGATTCTTCGTTTGGGGTTGGTTGGTGGTTCTAATGCAAACTAATTTTGGTTGCATTTTACACCAGACCAATGACCCAAACGAAGAACAGACCACCACCAGGATAATAATGACCACCAGACAGGTTTCCTTCGTTCAGGAACAAAAAATTGTTTCAGCGGTGAGGGGATTTTTATCAGTTTTCAAGGCCACTTTCAATACATTCAGTGTTTCAAGGATTTCAATGTTTAAGAATTTAACAGTTTCAAGGATATCAGGAGGTTCAAGGATTTCAGGAGTTTCAACACTTTCAACAGTTTAGTTTAAAAAAGTTTAAGGATTTTCAGGAGTTTCAATGTCTTCAACAGTTTCAAGGAATTTAGGAGTTTAAGGTTTCAAACAATTTCAAGGACTTCAGGAGTTTCAATATCAATCAGTATTTTTACAGTTCAAGGGCCTTTTAAATGATTTCAAGGATTTTTTTTTTTAGCAGATTTCCACGTAGTTCTGTTCGCAGCAATCGCCAATGGCTTCAGCCATTCAAGTTCTGTTTTTATTGCATGTAAGTAACAATCAAAGTTACATTGGAATTGTTTTTGGCAGATAGCGTGCCATTCGCATTAACACTAGGGCGCCTACGGTCAACTGACCGTCACTCACTTTAATATGTCTAATTAGTGTATCAAAAACAAAACGCCCAGAAGTTGATACTTTCATGACTTTTATGGGTACTTGTGGTTTACTATTTTGGTGAGTTTTGGTTTTGAGAAAAAAGTAAAGAAACACAAGATTTAACGCATTTTAGCTTTCTAAAACCACAGCCTTTATGCCAGCATCGGGATACATGGCGCACGGGGCGACTGTTTGTCATAGTAACTTTCCGGGTTTCTTTCGCGCCGTATAATATGTTTCAATATGTTGACTTAGGACTTAAAGATGAACTTGCGGTTTTTTTTTTTTTAATTTGAGAGAGAGAAAGAGTTTTGAATGTGAGAGGAGTACAAATGAATAGAGTGAACGTACACGTATGAAGCTGACAGTGCTTCAAGGGACATTGAATGAGAACGTATGACGGAGGTGCGTGTGTCAATTTTGAGGTGGAAAGTGACAGCGGAGAGGCCTATAATATTCTAATTCTGAACGTAAACCATAGTGCATTCACGGCACGGACAGCTGGGGATAGACAATTGTGAGTTTGTAATAAAACCACGGATTTTTTTTACTCGGGAAGAGACCTCCGACTCGCCGGCTTTCACTGTGGGGACAGTGGGAGGCAGGATCAGGGAGGGGGTGAGGGTGAAAGAACAATGAGGATTGGAGGGGGAGGGAAGGGAGATGGGATACGGTAGAGGGAGGGGGGGGGCGCGGGATCGAGCTGGAGACTCGGAATGTGGGTTGTTGTTGTAGCATTGGGGGCTTTGTTAGTAGGGCCTTGGCAGAGGGCATATTGGAGATAGAGTGGAGTGAGAACAGCAGGAGAAAAAAACATCGCTTTGAATGGAGAGGGACAATATTATATGAATGGAGCGGTCAACGAGGCAGTATTCTTAGTCAATCCCATTAAAGAATTGCGGCGCCCAGATCGTACACAGAGGCAAATCCTTGCGGGTCAGAGCGTTTTTTTTTCAAAAAATTTGTGGGCAACGATGTTCAGTTCAATCTCATCTCCACTGGTTTTATGCCTTGTTCGAGATGGGTGACGAGTTGGCTGGTCTTTTATAACTGTTCACTAAACATCTCTTTGTACCAGACGGGGCATCAGCGTTTTGAGGTTTGCTGTCTGAATGCACCATAAGCCCTGTTTCCTGAAACTCTGACTACAGGTTCCTTCCTTGTTTGCACATAACCCTTTTAATTTGGTCATTAGACTACAATCTTGCGGGTTTCCATGAGATGATTCTATTCTACTCTTTCTCACTCCCCTCCCACACCCACTCTCTGCTCTCCTCCAAACACTTTTGTCACGGTTCCCAGGAACCACTTCATTAGAGGTACTTTTCCGCTCCCTTTACAATAGTGTATTTTGATTTTTTTATGTTTGTGGATCTGACAATTTATGACCATTATGCTAGAAAACACATCAAATTATCCACGAACCTATTACCCTCAATCACATCTGCGTCTTTCCTCTAGCATCACTCTGGGTCTCCATTCGCTCCTGGGTTTTGATTTTGAACTTTCCTCACTGCTTCTGCATAAGAGAATTATTCACAAACCTTCCTTCTGAATTCACGCTTTTTTCTCACTTCAAACCTCCATAGGTTACAGATGTTGCCTCACAGTTTCTACATTTAAAAATCACAACACCCCACTTTACTTTTCCAGGGAGTACTGCACTGTAAAAAACTACAGTAAAGCGAATATTCTCCACATTATGACTAATCAACTGCCTCATCAATTCACTCACAGCTCCACTACACAGTGTCTACTGTAGGTACCATATGTTTGTCGCTTTCATTCCGCTTGTTCATGAATCACGCAGCTGAGTTGAAACATATTACATCCTATCGACACTTGGTGGGAAGGTTAAGTCCGCTTTATAGCTCTGCAGCGATGAAAACTCAGGGACAAGGGGTAGGTTGCGTGGGGGACCATGGGGACTTGTCCCCACCAATATATGTGAGGACTAAAGTCCACCAAATTGGACATGTGTTCCGTGACCAGGTCTGAGAACTTTTTCACGCCAGCCCCCTTCTCCGCATCTTCCGCCTTCTCGGAGAGGACAGAGCAACTTCGGTTTTTTCGCGGTAGTAATGACAGGATCATACATTTCAGAAGAGTTGAGAATATCTCATATCTTTGCTTTTCAGAAATGTCTTGGTAGTTGGTGAGCACTCGGTATGGTCACATTTAATGATATATTTTCTCTAAAGCTTTGTGTTCTTCGTAAAAATTGGTGGTTTTGGTCAACTAAAGGCTAAGTTAGCAACAGTTACCTGACGGCTGTTTCTTTCTGAAACCATCTTTTGTTTTAAATACTAGTATTGCTTAAATAAGTTAAGACTAAAGGTTTGTAACTAATTGTATTATGTGTGGTATTTTTTTTTTTTTTTACTAGAATGGGCATCCAGAAAATTTCTTGCTGTGTGCCTCTTTGTTAGTAACAAAGAGAAAAATCTTACAAGTTTCCACGAGTTCATGGATGTTTGTAGACGTTGCCAAATGTATCAGGGCCATTCGGAGCGAGAGGGTCCAAATTTTAAGGTGGAAAATGGCCGCAGCAGTGCTGTCTGCAGTTTCATTACTGGACCAGATTGACCTCTACACATCCACAGGAGGATTGAGGAAGGTCCGAGAATTGTGCCATCCACATGTGTTTGGAAATAAATGGGTGTGTAAGGCTGGTGTGTGTGTCTGTGTGGTGTTTGTGTCTGTGCTTATGGCAGCAAAAGGTGTATACTGAATAAACTATTGTTTATCTCAAAATAATTAGGTGACTTCACAAGGCCTAGAATGTTTTTTACACATAAATCTCTGAAACAGTAATGTAAATAATGAAAGTTTTATATTGTTGTGTAAGTAAAAGAAGTAAAGGACTAAGGCAACAAGCACCGATGTTTAGAGGTAATTGAAGGGGAGTGCGAAGATTTTGTCCGGATGAGATGAGTGGAGAGAATGGTGGCTCCTGCCACACAAGGACCGTCGCAAGGCTGTTTCGACATGGGTATTACACAAGCTCCTTCTCCTTGGTGAGTTTCATCGGCAAGTATTTTGCATCTTAAGCGCAAGTTTAAAAAGTTGTACCTGACTCTGGATTACATTGGATTGAGAACAGGAAATTGTTACGCAAGTTAATCCTGTCCAAAGGGAGATGTAAACTTTGGAACCGCGTGTCAGATGACTATTTGATAGATGGATGACTATTTTGATCAACTGCTTGATGAATGGGGGATTATTAACGCTTAAGATATTGTTATTCTTTTCTAGGAAAGTAGAACAGGGCTTGCAAAGCAAATTAGGATTGGAGCAGAGGTTTTTTGTTCTGGAGCGGAAACTACATTAACTAACATTTAAAGACGAGCTGCCTCTTATATACAAATTTTGTGTAAAGATGAGGCCTTTTCTTATTATTGGCGATTTTCTTCTATAGAGGTTTTTTTGAGATATTTGGTAGTCTATTCAGTTCTGCATCCAATTTGGATTATTGGGAGTAAGGGCACTAGCTATGTGCAGTTGTTGAAAACCAGCCCTATGAGAAAGCTTCGCTCATTGTGAATATAATTTTTTCGAGCCATGGCAAAGGGACAACAAACAGACGATAGAAGTGCAAATATACAGTTTTTTTTTTATTAACAACAATCAGTTCAAAAAGGAGTGTGAAGACAGTTAAAATTTTTAACTACCACCCTCTTTATTATTCTAAATGAACTTAACTTAAATGATGTGGTTGTACAGATTGGTTTATGCCGTGGTTTATTTTTACAATAACATGCACTTGTATTGGTACAGTGTATGTATATATGTGTTATATAATTAAAAGTTCTTAATTCCTTATAGTCTTTCTGTGTCAGTCTTTACTCATCCTAACATTATCATAATTTATCCATATACGATTTTTATAATATTGTTTTATCTGTTACATTATTAGAGTAATGTTTAGTTTATATATATATATAATAAATTGTTAGTAATGGTGAGTACTGGTAATATATATGGTCTTATATATGGTGGTTATACTTTATTCATTTTGTCCGATGTGCTGTTATTCACATAAAAACTCACCAAGATAGGCTTGTAAAGAGTGCTTTTGGGACACTTCTTACAACTTCGGTCTTCATGTGGATTTTTTTTTACCATATCATTGGTAGCCTCTGGTGCAATCCCCTAGAAAATATTAAGAATAACAATTTCAGATGAGTCCACTATGACATTCAAGGTTACTGTGTTTAGGCGTGGCCATGATTGCAATGTACTTGTGCAGTATCGAGGTTAAGCCACAGTTTTTAAAGCCCAGTGTCGATAGTGAGCCATTGGTATCGAAGAGCCACAGGTGATTGCACCATGCCTTCCAGCGGCACACGAGCATGAGTTCTAGCACAGTTGGGAATTACATGAAGGAAGGTTATCTGTGAAGTGGAAAACAAATGTGAGTGAGTATATAGCAACAGCATGCAAATTACTGACCCTCCTTTCAAAGAATCCTATTATACTACATCAAGTAAACTGAAGATGATGAGCTTCCTCGTTTTCTTCCTTGACTGTGACATCTTCCCTTCACGGTTAACTCACTGAACTACATTGATATGATGAAAATAATCTTGTTTGAATGTAGAATTTCTTGCTTGAAAATATATTGTATGAGTAAACATTTCTAGCCTTTTCTCAATATATAATCAATCTTAAAAATAACTCACCTGGAAGTTGAAAATATATCTTCATTAATGAATGTGTTAGCCTTTGTCCAGTTAGAACATTTGGTCAATGAATATTTGTCCCACATATCCTCTGGACTTCGCATATTGTTATTTGGAGGAAGATTCAAAGTGATATTGTAAATTCATCTTAAATTCTCACGCTCGCTGCAAACTAAAAAGAAAGAAGACTGAATTAGTTATATAGAAAACAACTGTCTCAGAAATAACATTCACAATGTAGTACTTTTTTATACACAGTTAACTCTCGATATTGTTATATAATGCTTTCTAAAGCAAAAAGAAAACAGCGTGCAGGTAACTGATGCTTAACTTAGCTTCTTAGCTTCGACAACCACGATTTTACTAAGACACAAACCTTTTAGGGAGATAATTCCAATAAATGTGACCGTAAGGAGTGCTCCCTACATTTAGCCTGAGGCGTTTCTGAAAAGCAGAAGATATTGAGATATTCACTCGTTTCTGAAAGTATGATCTGTCATTGACTTACCGCAAAAACCGGAAGGTGCTTTCTCGAGGAGGCGGAGATGGGAGAAGGGGCGTTGGCGTGAAAAAGGTCTGTCTTCGTTTTGTGCACACGTCGCGCATCCTCCTCGCCTCCAGTGCAACAGCAGCAAGGCAGCAGCACGTGACCGTTCCGTTTTCGTGAGTGTTGGCTTGTCTTCTTCAGCGCCAAACTGAAGGCTCTGCGCGACTGTTTAATATTTTAAAAGTTAGCCAGGTGAAAAGCAAGTGTTTTTTTTCTGTTCCTGAGCGTTTTGTAGCAGTGAAGTACTCAGAGGAAAAGGTTGTAGATTATTACATTCAAAGTACTTACGTTATTTTAAATTGTTAGCGACTGTTTAATGTTCCGAGGGAGCTCACACGGCAAGAGACCGAAACAGAAAATGGCTCAATAAGAATACAGGTTTGGTTGAAAGGCTGAAAAAATACTTTATTGTGCTTTACCATCAAAATGTATAAGGGGGTGTGTTGTTGTGAATTCAGGATAAAAACTAGGGATGACAATATCCACGGCTCACGATTTACAACTTTATCTGCTGATAATGTAATTTCTGTGAAATGTTTGACAGCGGGGCACTTGCTGTTATTTGCTTAAGCACATTCAACGTGGCACTGATGTGCACGTTTCCTGGTTGCAGTGCTGCCGCTTTGTAATGGAAGCGCGGCGCTCCAGTGGAATGCACAGCTCTCAATGGTACGAGCTCGGACAATATGCAGAAGAACCATGTTGTGCAAGGTTGGGGTCTCCTCGTATCTCCCCCGTTTATCCCTGTGTCTTGAATGTTCTCCTGATTTCCCAAAGCGCAACAGAGGCTCGAAATTAAAGCTCGGATACTAAATTTTCCATTGGTTAACGTGCATGTGGTTGTGCGCAAAAACAACCACAACAGGTCATTTACGTTTTTATCTTTGATACCTTGAGAGACCTGTGAGTCATTATTGCTTTTTGGGTTGAGAGTGGAAATAAAAAAATTGAAAATATAGAAAATCACATGTTATTATTGCCAAATTTGTTTACTCATAGTATAGAGAATACTATTGTAACTTTTTGACATTGGCAAGTTATATAAATGATTCTGCAATTCATGTAATATGAATGTTCTGTTTTTTTGATTGTTATACTTCTTATATACTTAGAAAATGCCACGCCTCAAAAAAAGATAAAGATATCTGGAGCAGTTAACAGTTGGAAAGGAAAGTAGAGAAGCCCAAGTAATAGCAAATTATGAATTGTGATGATTAATTTATGTTAACATACCTAGGAAATACAAACAAGAGAGAAAATATAGGGAAAGTTGAGGTAGAAGGGCAACAGCCTCAGTGCATAGGGTGGAGGTTGGAAATTGTGTAGGTATGATGGGATATGTAACTTGTTTTAGAGATTGATCGTATATGTAATCAATGTATTGAGTATCACAGTAGGGATTTTAAAAATTCAATATTTTTTCTTGTTTTTCTTTTTTATAGGAAATGGAAAGCTCAGAGCATGATTTATTTCAAAGTATCGAGAGCAGTTCCTGAAACTGTAGTCTAGGTGAGGGCGTATTATGTAGATTTGGATTAGGTTTAAGTCAGGTATAGAATGAACGCAACACAAAATAGAAGCTGATCCAATTGATTTGTTTTAAACTATTTAGAAAAATCCTTAACTGATCTCATTCAGTTAAGCTGAGTTTAGTATAGAAGGCAATCACACTATTGCACAATATTAGTGTGTGATTACACAACAAATTCTGGGGGAGAAACTCTGGACCGTGTGCTCTATGGGAGTAGACTAGGTCGTAGTGCACTGTCCCACCAAGATTGGAACAAACCTACACCATTGCGCTCAGGTATAAGACTGCGTTTGCAACTGTTTGCCTAGGACGCACACATTGTGGCGCAGAACTTCTAAAAAATGGTTAGGTTATTGACTCTCACATCATTAATGAAAACAAAGATACGAGGATTTATATCGGGTTGTCCTATTGAACAATTGAGACAGTGATAAAAGTTCCGTGTGATGCAGAATTTTCTATTTGAATCCGTTTCTTCCCAGTGTCTCATTCGTTGTGATCGGTGCCTAGTGGTTATAACCAGGGGGTGCTCACTTTTTAGTATGCGAGCTACTTATAAAAAGGATAAGTCAAAATGATCTACCTATACAAAATGCAAAATCATATATTTATTTCAATAAATATTCTTTCATACTACAATATATGTGTTATGTACATGCAAAAAGCATGATACCAATATCAAATATAGCACAACACAACACAATTATTATGTACATTTTTTGTATTACCGAGTTTACTCTTATGATTGCACGAATGAATCGGCCTAGGGATGCATAGTCCGGACAATTCGTGGTAACTCGCTGGCAAGTTTGTCGTGGTTTAGCTTACCTGCCAATGAGCGCGGTTGTTTGAGCATGTGCAGTCACTAAGTGTCAGTAAAACATTACCTGAGTTAAAACACAGAATGTCATTTTGACTGTTAGGGGTGCCATGTCGATGTGCCATGCCGGTTTATTTAATCCAAATCTTTCCCTCCTCCGTTTATAAATAATTTGCATCCACACATCTTCGTTTCAATCTCATTCCAAAATGTGGGTGTCTTACGTCCTGTCCTGCGTTGGGGGGAAAAACACAGACGTGGGCGGAGTTTGATTGAGCGCGGTAAACGGCAACTTTTACAGACTAGAGAACTCAGCGTTCAAGACGATGTTTACAAGAACTGACCCGTCCTCAGTGGTTTAGTCTGTTTAGTCTGGTTTAGTTGGTTTAGTCTGGTTTTGTCCTGGGTTTAGTTGTTTTCAAGGTGAGTACGCGTATCATTATGCTGTCTTGATTGTGGAGGAATGTTCGCTGCTCAGAGATGCTCACAGTGAAACAGTTTTTAAGGCTAGTATGTTCCATGCTTCAGTGATCAGAGGAATTTAGGGGGGTTATGTGGCGTGCGAGAACGCAAAAACTCCGATGAAAAAAATCTCTGTCTAAACAAAGCATTAACGGAGTTTTCAAAAATTTCGAAGTGTATTTTTTATTTATTTAATGCGATCTACCAATACTACCTTTGCGATCGATGGTTAGACGCGAACGACTTATTGCGCACCCCTGGTTAAACTGCGTTTGTGCTACAAAGTAGGAAACCGGGCGTTCGATCCGGGTTTGTCTTTTTGTATTTCTTGATCATGTATATCACTTTATGACAGATTGCTCTAAAAAACGGTAGGTTTATAAGATAGGGTCAAGACGTTTTTTGCAGATATAGCTTGAATTGATAAAACTAATTATTTAAGACCACTGTACCCAATTAAAATAATGTTAGTCTCTTTTTGATGTGGGAATTGTTACATGTTGTTAAAAAAATCGGCATAAATAAAAATTGAAAAGGTGATATCATCTTGAGCAAACCCTGATGTGATACGCTGAAGAAAAGGGGAAATACGTTCCAACATCATTCTTCCACCTCCTCTTGTTGGACATCGATTTCTTTTATTTTGCATTCTTAACTATGTATATATTACATTGCTTGTTATTTGTTTTAGCGTCCGCCAAAGCTATTTCTACGGACATCTCTGATGTTCATATATTACAGATTTTCCCGCTGCATAAACAAAATCATTATAGATAGCAGAGGAGTGGCTTGTAACGACACAACACGAGGTACGCGCACAACACACGCACACACATGCGGCGTACTGGGGAAGCAAAGCAAGGATGTTTTCAGATGCTATCTTTGTTGTTTTTGTGTGTTTTGGGCTAATGTTCAATAATATCTAAAAAAATTTACCCTTTATCTGCTGACTAACTAAGAAGCTAGCTATTTATTAATATCACTCAGGAGACATTTACATGTCACATTTTGGCCATGGATAAAAAATCAAGAATTGTGAAAAATAAGAAATGATGAAACATGTTAATGCAGGACATATAAATTGTGAACTCAGTTTGTTTAATTGAAATAGTTCTAATTGAGCATGAGGGAGTAGAGTTGACGTCACGGCACAGTGTCCCCCCATCCCATCCCCCTTTGCAGATAATTGGCTGCGCAGGGTGGGGCCGTACAGTTTGTTAGTGTGTTCGTGATCCGCGGTATAGTAGCGGAGGTTCTTGCTACTTCCGCACTGTTTTATCCTGCCTGGAAAGAAATAACTGCTGCGTTATTTACAAACATGCTCATACCTTCCCACGATGGTTATGGAAAATTAGTAACAAACGGGATACAGTTTTTTTGTTACCCGAATGGGAAAAAGCGTTCAAGGGGAGCAAATCTGCTGACCTGACAAGGAGACGTCGGGGGGATGCTTGTTTGGCTGCATTAGAAGAAAGGCCTTATTTCGATACACAAACCCAGCCGACGAGCGTGTGTTCTCTAGCTTTTTCACTTGGTAGTTCTCTAAAATGTATTTATGTAGATTGTCTCTTAAAGCTAGGAAGTTGTAGGTTAGATAGGTTATTATGGGTTCTGTAGTGCCTTTGTCTCTGTGTCTTTGTTACCTTCGCTGTTTTTACTTAGAATTCGTGTTCGGAGGTCTTTGCAGTGTAAAGATAGATTACATAGATTGTACACATAATCTATTAATTCAGTTGTACATAAACCTTCTATGACACTTATGAGGTGACTAAAAGTTTATTGAGCTGGTGTTCATGACATAGTTGCAGTTTTTAAGATGGATTACATAGATTGGGAAAATTATTATATTAATTATATGTTGTTTTATTCTGTGTAGGGTAAAACCTAGCATATGAGATGTTGGGACACCCGGATGGACCCCATCCCTGTTGTTAGGGCCACATGATGTACAAAAAACAGATGAAGCGAGATATCAGCGGCAAGTAAGGGCGGAGGTCCTGCCACTGGAGGCGGCAGCCACCTCAGCCAACACCAGCGAGGCGCCGCCGCTCAGCCTAGCACCAGCTGCAGCGCCACCTGCCTAAGACCAGCTGGCAGCCGGCCCAGCTAGACCAGGCAGTGCGCCGCGCCCTCGCCTAGACAGCCGCAGGCGGCGCTGCACCAGCCGTAGACAGCCGCAGGGACGCCGCGCCAGCCTAAGACCAGCCGCCAGCTGACTCCGGGAAATGGAATGTGGACTCTGCACATTCTAGCGAGATGTTATCAACATTCTTCTTAAGAAAGACAGCTGAAGCGTGAGTTGATACGTAGGATGAATCGGACTTTCTGAAGTGGTGATGGGATAAACAGTGATGTATTCCCGGGGGTTCCGAAACTTTGCATTTGTTCCAGACACTTCTACTTACTAACCAGATCTGCCTCAAGGTTAAGAATGAGACGCTCTCCCCTTCCAGCTTGTACTATTGACTTTAATGGCCTCAGATGGACTTCCAATACCAGCCTCAGCCATCTGTTTAGAGTACTTAGGACAACCGTCGCGATGCCTTTCCTACTTGGTGTGATGTACGCACAGCATGTGTCCATTGGTGCACTGGCCAGTGGGAATGCTTAGTTGACAGTATGCACACTGTTTGTAGGAGTCATTTCGGGAACAATGTGGCTGCCATTGTGGATGCTTGAGGTGTTTCATCGAGAACCTTAAGGTACTAGCAAGGGCAAGACTTTTTCTCAATACAACAGCATACATTTGAAATAACTAGGTGATCACGCCCCAGGGTGTAATTTCCTTCATATCGAAGGCGTGGGGGGGCGCTCACAAGCGACACAAGCAAATACCGAGCAAGTGGTTTCCTGACAAGCTGTTAAGGTGACATTGTGCTGGAGATAGAGGCTTTTATATATAGAGAACATGTGGGCATGTTGTGTGCTGAAGTGAAAATACTACATTCACAGGGGGTCGTGCTCAGCTTGAGGAAAGATGTGGAGGAGACTAGGGCATAGCACATACAGAATTCAAGTGGAGAGGGTGATCGGTTTGTTGTGCGCAACAAATTCAAATTTTACATAACTGTTCCTGTGCACAGCTTGTCAAAGGTGGAGGGTGAAACAAAATGCCTTTGGCTAAGATTGTCATAGTTTGCTGTGCCTTAATCGAACATGTGCAAAAGTGTTGTTTGAGTACTATTCTTTACGTAACTTTTATTTTTAAAATAAATGCATGAAAACATTGATATGGTTAAACAAACATTTATTGAGAAAATGAATATTTTTTTTGTTACAAAGTGTGCATTCAAGTACAGTTTAGAATGTAACATGACAGCATAGGCAAAAATGGATCATAAGAGTCATCCTTTTTCTAGTGAAAGGGGACACAAAACACTGTGCAAAAAAACGTGTGCATTCAAAGTAATGTTTCCATGATGTAAACTGCACAACATAATAAATAAATAATAACATAAATAATAATAACAAATAAGACTGTTATTAGTGCAAAGTACAAAAAAAACACTGCAAAGGCAACAGAGCAATAACAATAATACACTTTTAAGAAATAAGGAATAAAACCTATTCTGCACAACAAGGGCCAAATCTGGCGTTGGACACCAGTGCGGGAGCTCGTATGGGTCGATGTTTGATGTCGCAAGTTCTCCAATAACCTCAGTTTTGCGCTTGTGTATGAGTTGTTCTGTTACGGTCCCTTTCTTTCGCCTTATCTTAAGCATTTGTTTTTATGTCTTCCTTTCCTTGTTGTATAGTAGATCCGTCCTGTCGCCGAAAAGCGTAAATGGTTATAATTTAAAGTGCTTTGGATATGAGGAGCGCGTGAATTCTGGGGGGTGCCCCGTTGCGCAGCCAATATGTCGTACAGGCTCAGAGCCCCCCCATATCCTCCCAATCGGCACGTGACTCCTCATTCTCATATAGAAAGTATTTTCATTAAACAACTGCAGTTCATGCAATTTTATATGTTCCTGCATTAACATGTTTCATTTCTTAATTTTTTTGCACAATTCTGAGTGTTTCTATCCATGGCAAATGTGAATGTAAATGTCTCTGTTTGAGATTAATAAAGCATATCTTCTTATTTGAGGTCAGTTCGATTAAAGGTTAAATTTTTTAGATATTATTGAAAATTAGCCCATAACACCAAAAGACAACAAAGAGTAGGCTCTGAAAACAGTCCTTGCTTTTGCTTCCCCGTAGCGCGTGCATGTGTGTGCGTGTGTGTGTGCGCGTACCTGTGTGTGTGTCGTTAAAGCCTGCTCTGTTCTCTAATGTTTGTTTTATGGCGAGGACAATGCTGTAATATATGAAATCAGAGATGTCCGTTGAGAAAATAGCTTTGGCGGACGCTAAATAAACGCAATGTTATTATATAGTTTATGCAAAAATTAAAATAAGAACTATTGTGTCAAATAGGAGTGGGAAGAATGGATGTTGGAACGTATTATTCAGCGTATCAACATTCAGGGTTTTTCAAGAGGATATACTTTCAATTTTATTTTATTCCTATTTTTAGACAACATGTAAAAGTTCCACATCAAAAGAGACAACATTATTTTAATTGGGGTCATGTGTTTAAATGATTATTTTTACAATTAAGTCTAATTGCAAAAAAAGTTTGACCTTCATCTTTCTACCGTTTTTAGGCAATTGTCATAGAATGTGTTAACATTTGCAATAATTACAAAAAGACATAACCCGGGATCGAACCCGGTTCTACATTGTAAGCACACAGTTTAGACCAGGGGTGCTAATAAGTCGATCGCGATTACCAGTGTCGCCAAAGGTAGTATTGGTAGATCGCATTAAATTAAATAAAAATTACACATTCTAAATTTTTGAAAATCGTTAATGCATTGTGTGTAGACAGAGCTAATCGGAGTTTTGCGTTCTTGCACGCCACAGGTACCCCCCCTAAATCCTTGATCATGAAGCATGGCTCCATACTACCTTAAAAACTGTTCACTGTGAGATGCTCGGAGCGCGACATCTCCACTTCAGAGAGCAGCAAAGGATGCGGGGGACTCACGCTTGAAACACCTAAACAGGACTTAACCAGGACTAACCGGAATAAACCAGGACTAAACAGGACTAACCAGGGCTGGGCGGGGTCAGTGCTTGTAATAACCTACGTCTTACTTGATGTCTTCTATGACTGTAAAAGTGCCGTTAACGCGTCTGATAGAACTCGCCATTTCTGGTTATTCCCAACGGCAGGAAGGACGTAAGACACGATGTAGGAATGTGATTGATAACGTGATGTGTGGATGCAAATTATTTTATAACGAGGAGGGGGAAATATTTGGATTTAAATAATCCAGGCATGGACTGGACATGGCACAGTCAATGACTCTGAGTTTTACTCAGTAATGTTTTTACTGACACTTAGGTGAATGCCCATGCGCAACAACGCGCTCAGTGCAGGAAAGTAAACACGACAAAACTTGCAGGGAGTTACCACAATTGTCGGATATGCATCCTGGCCATCAATTCAGTGCAAGTCATAAGAGTAACTCGGGTTAATGACAAAAAATGTACATAGATAAATTGTGTTGTGTTGTGCTTATTGGCTCATGCGGTTTGCATGTACATAAACATAATTGTAGGTATAAGAATTTTTTTTGAAAATAAATAATGATTTGCATTTTTGTAGTAGGTAGATCATTTTGGACTTGAGTCTTTTATAAGTAGCTGCATGTGAAAGTGGCACCCTGGTTTAGCCACTAGGGCACCGATTCACACGAATGGGACATGAGAAGAACGGATTCAAGTCGAAAATTCTGATCACACGTGATTCCCCGTTTTCAGCTGTTCAATTGTTCAAGGCATCCGATATAATCTCGTTTTGGTTTTGTTTTGTCATTAATGATTTGAGAGTTAACAGACCTTTTTAGTTCTGCGCCTGTGTGGTCACTAGGCAAAAACAGGTTTGGCACGGCAGGATTATACTGAGGCAATGGTGCTAGTTGGTTCAATCTTGGTGGGGGACATCACATACGACCTGAGGTCTCACAACCATTGACACGGGGTCCAGAGTTTCTCCAGGAATTTGTTGTGTAATTAATTCACACACTATATTTGCAATGTGTGTTGCCTTCTATACTAAACTCAGCTGTAGACTGATGCGAGCAGTTTAAGGATTTTTTCTAATCGTTTAAAACAAAATCAATTGGATCAGAGCTTCTGAGTTTTGTGTTGCGTTATTCTAATTACTGACTTAAACTAATCAAATCTAATAATAGCCCCTCACTGAGGCTCTAACAGTGTCACGGAATGCTCTGATACTTGAAATAAATCATGCTTGACTTTCAATTTCTATAATAAATAAAACAGAGGAGTAAATATTGAATTAGAATCTCAGTGAGTAGCCTCACTACATTGTTTGACATATACCGATCAATCTTAAAAACAATAATAGTCCCATGCTTACCTACAAAATTCCAACCTCACGATGATGAGGGCCTGTGCTTCTACCTCAACATTACCTATATTGATTCTCTTGTTGGTTGAGTTACCTATGGTATGTTAACAGTAAATTAATCATCACAATTATAATTTTGCTATAACTTGTGCTTTCTCTTACTTACTTTCAACTGTTACATGCTCCTGATTTCTTTTATCTTTTTTTGTGGCGGTGGATTTTTCTAAATTATATAATAAGGGACTAGACAATCAAAAAAAAGACAATCATATCATTGAATTGAGAATCATTTATTAACTTGGCAATGATCAAAGATACATAGTTATTTCCAATACAATGAGTTAACAAGAGTTTGGCAATAAGTAAACAGTGGGATTTTTCTATATTTTCTTTTTTTTTTATTCACTCTCAACCCAAAGGCAAGTAATGACTCACAGGGCTCTCAAGTATGCAAAATAAAAAAGTAAATGACTGTTGTGGTGTGTTTGGCACAACCAGATGCATCGTTAACAGCTATGGAAAATTTAGGTATCCCGGCTTTCATTTCGGGAGCGTGGTTGCGCTTTGGGACAGAGTCCAGGGGAGGGGTCAGTCAGAGACCCCTGGGAGAAAGGGGAGAATAATGAGGAGTCCCGCCTTGCAACATGGTTCTGTCGGCATTTGGTCCGAGCTCGGTACCGTTAGAGCTGTGCTTTCACTGAGCGCGCGGCTGTCAGTCCAAAGCGCAGGTCTGCACAGGCCGTGCTCATTCGGGCATCGCTTGTATGTGCTAGTGAAATAAACAGCATGTAGCCCGCTGGTCACACATTTCACAGAAATTACATTTATCGCCGATAAAGGTTGTAAATGTGGATCGTGAATATTTTCATCCCTAGTTTTCCTGAATTCACAAAACAACACCCAACTTTTACCTTTTGGATGTTAAAGAGAACAACTTACGTTTTTTTTTCAGCCTTTCAACCCACCTGTTTCTTTATTGGAGCCTGTTCTGATCTGTCTCAGTGCGTGAGAGCTCCTCGGAACATTAAACAGTGCGTAAACTGAATAGAAATAACGTAAGTACTTTGGATATGGTAAAAGATCTACATTACTTTTCCTCTGATTTACTCACGGTACAACGTCAGGGAACGAAAAAAACACTTGTTCACGTGGCTAACTTTAAAAAATTAACAGTCGCTCCGTGCTTCAGTTTGGCGGTGAAGAAACAGCAATCACTGCAGAGAACGGAACGGGTCACGTGCTGCTGTGCTGTTTGCTCTGGTGGCGAGGAGGAGGCGCGAGTGTGCATCAAACGGAAGAAGATTTTCCCGCCCCGCCCTTCTCCGCATCGTCCGTTCTCGGAGCAAGCAACTTCGGTTTTGCGGTAAGTCCATGACAGGATCATACTTTCAGAATCGAGGTTGAAATATCTCAATTTCTTCTGCTTTTTCAGAAACTTCCTTCAGGCTATGTAGGGAGCCCTCCGGTACGGTCCTTTATTGGAATTTCTCCTAAACGGTTTGTGTCTTAGTAAACTCGGTGCGTTGTTCAAGCTAAAGGCTAAGTAGCATCCAAGTTTACTGCACGGTGTTTCTTTTTTGCTTTAGAAAAGATTATATTAAAACAATATGTAGTGTAGATCTGTTAAAAAGATAACTACATTGTGAATGTTATTTCTGAGACAGGTGTTTCAATTAACTAATTCGATTCTTCTTCTTTTTAGTTTGCAGCGTGAGAATTTAAGATAGGGAATTTATCAATATCACTTTTGAATCTTCTCAAATACAATTTGCTGATGTCCTGAGGAGTGTGGACAAATTTCATTGACCAAATGTTCTAAACTGGACACAAGGCTACACATTCTTTAAGAAGGATATATTTTCAACTCCCGGGTGTGTGTAATTTTAAGATTGGATAATATTTGAGAAAAGGTTCGGAACATTGTTTACTCATACAATTATATTTTAAGCAAAGAAATTCTATTCTAACAAGATTTTTTCATCAGTATCTAATTGTAGTTCAGGGTGAGGTTACCGTGAGTGGAAGATGTCCAAAGTGTCAATGAAGAAAAACGAGGAAGTCATCATCTTCAGGTTTATTTGAGTGTAGCTAAATTAGGTTTCTTTGAAAGGGAGGGTCGTAAATTTGCAATCTGTTGCTATAAACTCTCACATATGTTTTCACTTCACAGATAACCTTCCTTTCTGTAATATCCCAACCTGTGCAGGGAATTCCTGCTCGTGTGCCGCTGGAAGGGGCATTGTGCATCACCAGGTGGCTCTTCTCTACAACTGGCTCACTATCGTACACTGGGCTTTAAAATGTGCCCTTACTTATCCTGCACCAAGTACATTGCAATCATGGCATTCGGGCCCTAGGGTCCAGGTAGACCTTGGAATGTCCAAAGTGGAGTCATCTGGAAATTGATATTTTAATATTATCTAGGGGATTGCACAGAGGTACCATCGATATGGTGGTAAAAAAAATACACGCCGACCAAGTTTGTAAGAAGTGGTGTTAAAAGCACTCTATACAAAGCCTTCTTGGTGATGTTTTGATGTGAATAACATGCACATGCTGCCACAGCGTGAATAAAGTATAACCACCATTATATAATACCATTTATTTTACCAGTAATACACATGTACTAAACATATTATTATATATGATTTATATAATCTAAACATTACTCTATAATGTACCATGATAAAGAAAATTATTTTAAATCTTATATGGAATATAATTATGATAAAGTTAGGATGAGTAAAGACTGTACTGAAGAGTATAAGGAATTAAGGAACTTTTAATATATAACACATATTAGACTACACTGTACAAATCATGTGCATGATATTTGTAAAAATACACGGCATTAAACCAATTCTGTAGCAACCACATCATTAAAGTTAAGTTCATTCTAGAATAATAAAGAGGGTGGTAGTTAAAATTCTTAAACTTTTCACATCCTTTTTGAACTGGATGTTGTTATAAAAAAAAAACTGTATATTTGCATTCTTAGTCTTGTTTGTTGTTGTCCTTGCCAATGGCTCGAAAAAAAAAATATTCATCAATGAGCGGAGAGCTTTCTCATAGGGCTTGTTTTCAACTATGCACATTGCTGTGCCTTACTCAATAAACAGATTTAGGATGCAGAAGCTGGAAGACTCCAAAATATCTCAAAAACCTCTATAGAAGAAAATCGCCAATAATAGCGAAAGTCCTTCATCTGTTACACATAAATTTGTAATATAAGAGGCTGCTCGTCTTTAAATGTTAGTTAATGTAGTTTCCGTCCAGACATAACACCTTTGCTCCACGTCCTTAATTTGCAATTGCAGCCCTGTCTACTTGTCCTAGAAATAATAAACAATATATTAAGAGTTATAATCCCAATTATCAAGCAGTTGATCAAAATAGTCATCCATCTATCCAAAATTAGTCTATCTGGACGTGTTCCAAAGTGTACATCTCTTTGGACAGGATTAAGCTTGCTACAATTTCCTGTTTCTCAAACAATTAATCCAGAGTCCAGGTGAAACTTTTTAAACTTGTCTTAAGTGCATACGTTGCCGTATGAATTACTACCAGGGAGAGGTTGCTTTGTGTATTCATGGTCTGAACAGCCTTGGCTACTGTCCTTGTGTGGCAGCTCCATCTCTCTCTCAAGCTCTTCCGGACAAAGATCTTCGCACTCCCCTCAATTAACTTAAACATCGGAGCCTGTTGGCCTTTCCTTACTTCTTTCCTTTCCAAACATCAATATAAAATTGCATTATGTTTCAATATGTTAGATGATTAAGTGGAAAAACATTTAGGCCACGTGAAGTCACGCTAATTATTTGAGTTAAACAATAGTTATTCAGTATACCTTTTGCTGCCATTAGGAAAGACCACAAAACACACCACAGACCACACACCCTTCCCCATTTATTCCAAACAAATTTGGGATGGCAGAATTCTGGACCTTCCTCAATCCTCTTTGGATGTGTAGTGGTCATCTGCGTCCATAATGTAAAACTGCAGAAGGCATGGCGGCTTTTCCACCTTTAAAATTTGGACCCTAATCTTCGAATGGCCCAGATCCATTTGACGTCTCAAAATCATGGGGAACTCGTGGAAACTTTTAAGGATGTGTTCACTTGTTTGCTGTTCAAAGAGGCACACGCAAGATTTTTGGGATGCATTCTAGTAAAAAAGAAAAGAAAAAACCAAATCATACTATGTAGTTACACCTTTGAGTCTTGAACTTATTAAAGCAATAATATTATAAAAACTTAAAGATTGTGTTCAGAATCTCGAAACAGCCGTGCAGGTAACTGGATGCTAACTTAGCCTTTTGCTTGACAAACCACATTTTCTAAGACACAAACCTTTTCGGGAGAAATATACCAATAAATGTGACCATACCGGAGTTGTCCCTACATAGCCCGAAGGACATTCTGGAAAAGCAGAAAGATTTGAGATATTTAACTCGTTTTGTCTGAAAAGTATGATCTGTCATAGACTTACCGCGAAACCGGACGTTGCTTTCTCCGAGAAGGCGGAAGATGGCGGAGAAGGGGCGTGGTGTGAAAAGGTCTAGTCCGGGTCACGGGGAACGATATGCTCATTTTGGTGGGGACTTTTTAGTCCTCACCAAATATTGGTGGGAATGTCCCCATGGTCCCACGCAACCTACGCCCTGCTGAGCGTTTCAGTCGCTGGACAGAGCTAAAGCGGACTTAACCTGCCACTAGTGGCGCGTAGGATGTAATTGTTTCACGCAGCTGCGTGATTATGAAAAGTGTGAATGGATGACGACAAATCGAAAATGGGACTACTGTAGACACTTGTTTAGTGGAGCTGTGAGTGGAATTGATGAGGCGAGTTGATAGTCAGAATGTGGAGGAGCTTATCGCTTTTACTGTAGTTTACAGGTGCAGTACTCCCTGGAAAAGTAAAGGTGGGGTGTTTGAGTTTTAAATGTAGAAATGTGGGGGCTACATGATGTAACTATGGAGGTTGTGAAGTGAGGAAAAACGCGGTGGAGATTCAGGAGAGTGAGGTTGTGAATAATGATCTCTTATGCAGAAGCAGTGAGGAAAGTTCAAAATCCAAAACCCAGGAGCGAATGGAGACCAGAGTGTGCTAGAGGATAAGACGCAGAGTGTGATTGAGGGTAATATGGAGTCGTGGATAATTTGATGGTGTTTCTAGCTATGTCATAAATTGTGCGAATCAGGCAAAGCATAAAACAGATCAAAATACGATAGTGAAGGGAGGGAAAAGTTACCGGGTATGTGAGGTGTTTCCTGGGAACCGGGTACAAAAGGTTGGTGGAGGAGAAGAGAGGGGTGTGGAGGGGGAGTGCGAGAGTAGTATGAGAAATATTCAATGGAAAACGCAGGGGTTTAGTGGCAATGGACAGGAATTAAAAGGTTATGTGCAGAACAAGGAGGAGACCTGAAATTATTTGTTGTCAGGAAACAGTGTTATGGTGCATTCAGACCGCCAACGCTCAAACGCTGAAGGCCCCGATTTGGACAAAGGTGGATAGTTGGTTAGTGGAACAGTTGATAAAAGACTCGCAACGCGTTACTCGAAGGGCATAAAAATGGTGATGAGATTGAATAAATCCGTGTGCAGCTCTGAACTCTCTGACCCGGCAAGGATTTGCCTCTGTGGACGGTGGTTGAGGGCGCGCAATTCGGTTTAATTGATGAATATATATTGCCTGCTTTGACGTCAATGTTTATATTGTCCCTCTCAGGCGATGTGTTTTTCTCCTGCTGTGTCTTTCTCACCATCGTATCGCAATTCTCTGCCAAGCCATATATAACAAGGTCCCCCAATCTAAACAACCTCACATTCTCAGTCTCCAGCTAGGAACCCGCTCCCACCGCTCCCTTACTATCCATCTTCTCCTTCCTCCTCACTCCTCATTGTCTTTTCCGGCTCACCCCTCCTGATCCTGCTCCTCTGACAGCACATTGTGCGGCAGTCGGAGGGCCGCATCATCCGAGAAAAAAAATCGTGGTTTCTATACAAAGCACAATGTGTTATCCAGTGCCGTGCGTGCATGCTATGGGTTTACGTTCAGATTTAGACTATTATAGGTTGCTCTCTCCGCTGTCACTTTCCCTCAAAATGTGACATTCACCTCGTCAGATGTATCTCATTCAATGTTTGAGCACTGTCAGGGCTTTACGTGTACTTTCAGCTTATTCATTTTGTACTCTTCAATTCAAAACCATTCTCTCTCTCAAATAAAAAAAAAAAAAAACTCAGTCTCGTTAGAGTCTAATGACAACATATTGGAGAAATTTTAATAAGGGCGAAAAAACCGGGACAGGTTTACTATGACACCAGTCGCCTGGCCATGTATCCCTTGGGGCAGCGAAAGGCTGTGGTTTAGAAAGCTAAAATGCGTGTAAACTTGTTTTCTTTACTTTTTCACAAAACCAAAACACACAAAATATAAACAACAAGTACCCAGTAAAAGTCATGACAATTTCAACTTCTGGCGTTTTGTTTTGAATACAATAATTAGGATATTAAAAAGTGAGTGACGGTCAGTTGACGCTAGGGGGCTCTAGTGTAATGGCGAGGTGGCACTCTAGCTGCCCAAAACATTTCAAGGTGGTACTTCTGTTTGTTTACTTACATGGCAATAAAACTAGAAACTTGCAATGGCTGAGCCATTGCGATTTGGACTGCGGAACAGATTACAGTGGGAAATCTGCATAAAAAAAATCCTTGAAATCCTTTAAAGGTTGAAATGTTAAAATATTGTAGAATATTTGAAATCCTTGAAGTCTTGAAATTGTTTGAAACCTTTAACTCTGAATCCTTGAAACTGTTTGAAACAGTGAAACTCCTGAAATCTTGAAACTTTTTTTAACCTGGAAAAAGTTGAAAGTGTGGAAACTCCTGAAATCCTTGAACCTCTGATATCCTTGAAACTGGTTAAATTCTTAAACAGTAGAAAATCTTGAAACATTGTATGTAATGAAAGTGTCTTGAAACTGAATAAATCCACAGCTTGACACAATTTGGTTCCTGTAAAATAAGGGAAACTGGGTCTGTGGTCATGATTGGTGGTGGTTGAGTCTTGTTTGGGTCTTGGTTTGGTGGTCTAATGCAACTATTGGTTGCATTATACCACAGACCAAGGACCCCAAACGAAGACTCGACCACACAGATAAAGAACACAGACAGGTTTCCTTGTACAGGATAAATTTGTTTCAGCGGTGAGGGGATTTTCAGTTTCATGGGAATTTCAATACATCAGTAGTTTAAGATTTCAACTGTTTCCAGAATGTAACACCAGTTTCAAGGATATCAGGAGGTTCAAGGAATTTCAGGAGTTTCCCACTTTCAACAGTCTTCCAGTTTAAAAATGTTTCAGGATTTCAGGAGAGTTTCAATGTTTCAACAGTTTCAAGGATTTCAGGGTTAAAGGTTATTTCAACAATTCAAGGACTTCAGGCGGTTTCAAATATCTATTCAAGTTATTTTAACAGTACGGCCTTTTAAAGGTTTCAAGGATTTTTTTTTAGCAGATGTTCAACATCTAGATCTGTTCGCAGTCAAACGCATGGCTTCAGCCTTGCAAGTTTCTAGTTTTTATCCATGTATAGTAACACACAAAGTTTCACTTGGAAATTTGTTTTGGCAGATAGCGTGCCACTTCGCCATTAATAGGGAGCGCCCCTAGCGGTCAACGGACGTCACTCACTTTTCTATGCTAATTAGTGTATTCGAAAACAAAACGCCAGAAGTTGAAATCTTCATGACTTTTAATGGGTACTTGGTTTATATTTTGGTGGGTTTTGGTTTTTGGATAAAAGTAATGAAAACAAGATTTACACGCATTTTAGTTTTCTAAAACACAGGCCCTTTGCTGCCCCATAGGGATACATGGCGCAGGTGGCGATGTTGTTCATAGTAACCTTTCCGGGGTTTTTTCGGCTATTAAAATGTATCACTTATGTTGTCATGAGAAACTAAGAGACTTGGTTTTTTTTTTTTTTTCATTTGAGAGAGCGAAAGAGTTTTGCGAATTGGAGGTACAAATGATGAGAGATGAAAGTACACGGTTGAAGCCCTGACAGTGCTTCAAGACATTGAATGAGAACGTTGACGGAGGTGAGGAAGTCACATTTTTGGACGGGTGGAAGTGACAGCGGAGAGAGCACCTATAATATTCTAAATCTGACGTAAACCATAGTGATTTCACGCACGGCCAGCTGGATAGACACATTTGTGCTTTGTATAAAACCAGGATTTTTTTTTCTCGGGGATGAGCACCTTCCGACTGGCCGGCTCCAATGTGGCTGTCAGAGGGAGGAGGATAGGGAGGGGGGAAGCGGGAAAGACAATGGGTAGTGGAGGGGAGGGAAGGAGAAGTGGATAGGTAGAGGGAGGCGGGGGGAGCGGGATTCGAGATGGGATGAGAAGTGTGAGGTTGTTGTAGAATGGGGGACCTTGTTTATTGGCTTGGCAGGAGGGAATTTGAGACTCGAGTGGAGAGAAGATCAGCAGGAGAAAAACACACGCGCTGGAGAGGACAATATTATATGCAATTGAGGCGGTCAAAAAGCAGGAGATATATTATTCAATCCAATTAAACCGAATTGCGGCGCTCAGACCTACGTACACAGAGGCAAATTCTTGCCGGGTCTGAGGTTCATTGCTGGCCACACGATGTTATTCAATCTCATTTCCAATGTTTTATGCCTTGATGTGGAAGAGTTGCGGAGGTCTTTTATCAACTGTTCCACTAAACAAAACTTCCTATGCTCCTGACGTGGGCTTCAGGTTTGTGCCGTTTGCGGTCTGAATTGCACCATTAAGCCTTGTTTCCTGAACAACATATAATATTCAGGTATCCTTCCTTGTTCTCTGAAATAACTTTTAATTTCTGTCCATAGCACTAAACTCCTGCGTTCCATTGAATGATTCTCATACTACTCTCTCACTCCCCTCCCACACCCATCTCTTCTCTCTCCAACCTTTTGTCCACCTGTTCCAGGAAAACTATCATACCCGAGGTTACTTTTCCGCTCCTTCACATAGTGTATTTTGATCTGTTTTATGCTTTGCCTGAATTCGCACAATTTATTGGACTATGCTAGAAAACACCATCAAATTATCCACGACACCATATTACCCTCAATCACACTCTGCGTCTTTCTCTGCATACTTGGTCTCCATTCGTCTGGGTTTTTGATTTTGAACTTTCCACACTGTTCTGATAATAGACATTATTCACAACTTCCTCTCAGAATCTCCACGCTTTTTTCCTCACGTACAACCTCATGGTTACATCTGTTGGCCCTCCACAGTTTCTACATTTAAACTCAAAACCCCGACTGTACTTTTCCAGGGAGACTTGCACTGTAATCTACAGTAAAAGCGATTAGCTCTCCACGATTCTGACTATCAATCGCCTCATCAATTCCACTCACAGCTCCACCTAAACAGTTTTACAAGTAGGGTCCCATTTCGTTTTTGTCGACTTCATTCACGCTTTCTTGATCACGCAGTGCGTGAAACTTATTAAATCTAGAGCCACTAGGTGGCAGGTTAAGTCCGCTTTAGGCTCTGCAGCGACTGAAACGCTCAGGGCATAGGGCGTGTTTGCGTTGGGGACCATGGGGACATGTCCCACCAATATTGGTGGAGGGACTAAAAAGTCCCCACCAAAAATGACATGATGTTTCCGTGACCGGATGAGGACCTTTTTCACGCCAGCCTTCTCGCATCTTCCGCCTTCACGGAGAAAGAACTTTCCGGTTCGGTAGCAATCAATGACAGGGATCATACTTTTCAGCACGAGTTGAAATATCTAATAATCTTCTGCTTTTTCAGAAATGTCCTTCGGGCTATTGTAGGGAGGCACTCGGGTATGTCAAATTATTGAATATTTCTCCCTAAACAGGTTTGGTTTGGGTCTTAGTAAAATTGGTGTTTGTCAAGTACAGGCTAAGTTAGCTATCCAGTTACTGCCGGCTGTTCTTTTGAACAAAACTTAGTTTTTAAAATAATAGTATTGCTTAATAAGTTCAAATACTAAAGGTGTAACTACATAGTATTATGTGTGTTTTTTCTTTATTATTTTTACTAGAATGGCATCCAGGAAATTTTGCTGTGTGCCTCTTTGTTCAGCTACAAGAGAACACATCCTTACATAAGTTTCCGCGTTCCCATGGTTGTTTGTAGACGTTGCAAATGGATTGGGCATTCGGGAGATGAGGGTCCAAAATTTTAGGTGGGAAAAATGCCGCCTGTGCTGTCTGCAGTTTACATTTTGGACCAGATGACCTATACACATCCAAAGGAGGCAATTGAGGAAGGTCCAGATTCTGTGCATCCAAAATTTGGTTTGGAATAAAATGGCGGGTAAGGTGTATGCTGTGTGTCTTTGTTTGTGTGTTTGTGTCTGTGTTAATGGCAAGCAAAAGGTATAATGAATATACTATTGTTTTATCTCAAATAATAGTTGACTTCACTTGGCCTAAATGTTTTTTCCACATACTCAATGAAACAGTATTGTAAAACATAATGCAATTTTCTATTGTTGTTTGTAAAGGAAAGAATGTAAGGATAGGCCACAATTGGCACGATGTTTAGAGGTAATTGAAGGGGCGTGCGAGATCTTTGTCCGGAAGAGCTTGAGAGAGAGATGGTGGTGCCACACAAGGATACAGTAGCCAAGGCTGTTTCCGCCCATGAATTACACAAAAGCAATCCTTTCTGGTGTAGATATTCATACGGGCACGGATGACTTAAGCGCAAGTTTACAAAAGTAGTCTGGACTCTGGATTAATTGGGTTTGAGAAAGGAAATTGTAGCAAGCTTAAATCCTGTCCAAAGGAGATGTAAACTTTGGTGAACAGTTGTCCAGATGACTTAATTTGATAGATGGATGGACTATTTGATCACCTGCTTGATGAATGGGGGATAATAACGTTAATTAATTGTTATTCTGTTCTACGGACAAGTAGACGGGCTGCATGCAAAATTTAAGGACTTGGAGCAGAAGGTGTTATGTTCTGGAGCGGAACTACATTAAATTAACATTTAAGACGAGCTGCACTATTTTATACAAATTTTGTGTAAACAGTGAGGACTTGCTATTAATTGTCGATTTTCTTATATAGAGGCTTTTTGAGATATTTTGGGAGGTTATTAGCTTCTGCACCAATTTGTTTATTGGAGGTAAGGACGTAGCAATGTGCAGTAGTTGAAAAACCAAGCACCTATGAGGAAAGCTTCCGCTCATTGATGAATTATTTTTTTTCGAGCCAGGAAGGGACAACAAAAAGACAGACTAGAAGTTGCAAATATACAGTTTTTTTTTTATTAACAACATTCCAGTTCAAACGGAGGTGTGAAGAAGTTTAAGACTTTTTAACTTCCACCCTCTTTATTATTCTAATGAACTTAACTTAATTGATGTGGTGCTACAGAATTGGTTTATGCCGTGGTATTTTTACTATAACATGCACTGATTTGTAAGTGTATGTCTAATAAGTTTATATATTAAAAGTTTCCTTAATTCCTTATTAGTCTTTCAGTATCAGTCTTTACTCATCCTAACTTCGATCATAATTTATCATATAAGATTTATAATATATTCTTTTCATGTTACATTATAGAGTAATGTTTAGATTCTCTATATTATATATAATTAATTGTTAGTAATATTGACTTATGGAAATATAAAGGTATTATATATGGTTGGTTATACTTTTTTATCTTGTGTCAGCATGTGCATGTTAATCATCAATACACACCGAAGATAGGCTTTGTAAAGAGTGTGCTTTTGACACCACGGCTGTACAACCTTTGGTCTTCATTGGGATTTTTTTTACCACCATAATCAGTGGTATAGCCTCTGGTGCAATCCCCTAGAAATATTAAAATAACAATTTCCAGTATGAGCTTCACTTTTGACATTCAAGGTCTACCTGTGTCTAGGCCGATGCATCAGATTGCACTGTACTTGTGCGGATTTAGAGGAAATGGCACAGTTTTAAAGCAGTGTACGATAGTGAGCCATTTGGTATTAGATGAGCACAGGTGATTGCACAATGGCCCTTCCAGCGGCACACGAGCATGAGATTCCTTGCACAGTTGGGTATTAATGAAAGGAAGGTTATCTGTGAAGTGAAACAAATGTGAGGTGAGTATATAGGCAAAGATTGCAAATTTACTGACCCTCCCTTTCAAAGAAACCTATTTTAGTACACTCAAAAGTAACTGAAGAATGTGAGCTTCTCGCTTTTTCTGCATTGATGTGACATTTCCTCACGGTAACTCAACCTGAACTACATTAGATATGATGGAAAATAATCTTGTTTAGAAAGTCGAATCTTGCTTGAAAATATATTGGTATGAGGTAAAACAATTTCCTAGGCCTTTTCTCAATATATTATCAATTTAAAAGTACATCACCCTGGAAGTTGAAAATATATCCTTCATTACAGAATTGTAGCCTTTGTCAGGTTTATACATTTGGTCAATGGATATTTGTCCAATCCTCCTGGACATCAGCAATTGTATTTGAGGAAGATTCAAAAGTGATATGTAAAATTCCATCTTAAATTCTCACGCTGCAAACTAAAAAAGAAAGAAGAAGAATTAGTTATATAGAAACAACTGTTTGAAATAAACATTCACAACTGTAGTCACTCTTTTTAACATGTCTAACTACGATATTGTTAATATAATGCTTTTCTAAGCAAAAGAAAACAGCTTGCAGGAAAACTGGATGCTAACTTAGCCTTTAGCTTGACAAACCACCGATTTTACTAAGCACAAACATTTTAGCGGAGAAATATTCCAATAAATGTGACCGTAACGGAGTGCTCCGACATAGCCAGAAGGATGTTTCTGAAAAAATCAGAATGATATTGAGATATTTCAACTCGTTTCTGAAAGTATCGATCTGTCATTGGACTTACCGCCAAAACCGGACGTTGCTTTCCTCCGAGAAAGCGGAAGGGAAGATGTGGAGAAGGGGGAGTGGCGGTTTGGGGAAAAGGTCTGTTTCGTTTGTGCAACGTGCGGCCTTCCTCCTCGCCTCCAGAGCAACTGCAGCAGCAGCAGCACGTGGGACCCGTTCCGTTCTCTGCAGTGATTGGCTGTCTTTTCAGCGCCAATGAAGCAGTCTGAGAGGATGTTTATTTTTTAAAGTTTAGCCAGCTGTGAAGCAAGTGTTTTTTGTTGTTTTACGTTCCTCTGAGCGTTTGTAGACGGTGTAATCAAGAGAGGAAAGTACTGTTAGATCTATACATTCAAAGGACTTAGTTATTTCGTATCTGTAGGCAATGTTTAATGTTGAGGAGCATCACACGGACAGAGACAGAACAGAACTGGGCTCCAATTAAAGAAACAGGTTGGTTGAATGGCTGAAAAAATATTATTGTGATCTTACCATCCAAAATGTATTAAGTGGGGCGTGTTGTGTGAATCAGGTAAATGTGATGAAATTATTCCACGGATCCCGATTTACATCTTATCTGCTGATAATGTAATTTCTGTGAATGTGTGACAGCGGGCACTTGCTGTATTGGCTCCTAGCACATTCAAGCGATGCCATCGAATGTGCACGTCCTGGTGC
Organism: Knipowitschia caucasica; assembly: GCA_964034765.1. Lineage (NCBI taxonomy): Eukaryota > Metazoa > Chordata > Actinopteri > Gobiiformes > Gobiidae > Knipowitschia > Knipowitschia caucasica. The sequence goes on from OZ035826.1 coordinate 9,956,238, forward strand.
AGCTGCTGCGCTTTGTATTGACTGAGCCGCGGCGGCTCAGTGAAGCACAGCTCTAAATTGGTTACCGAGCTCGGACATATGCAGACAGAACCCATGTTTGCCAAGTGCGGGACTCCCTCGTATCTCCCACGTTTTCCCCTGTGTCTCTGGAACATGTCTCTCCCTGACTCTTCACAAAGCGCAACCAGCGCTCCGAAATTAAAGCTCGGATACCAAATTTTCCATTGCGTTAAAGCGATGATGTGGTTGTGCGCAAAACACCCATCAAAAAAGGTATTAAGTTTTTATTTTGCTACTTGAGAGCCCATATCTCTGTGAGGTCATTACTTGCTCCTTTTTGGGTTGAGAGTGGCAATAAAAAAAAGAAAATATAGAAAAATCCACACTGTTACTTATTGCCAAACTCTTGGTTAACTCTTGTATTGAGAAATATATGTAACTTTTGCACAATTGGCCACATTATATAAATGAATCTGCAATTAATGTATATGAATGTCTGTTTATGATTGTTTTACCTTTTTATATATTTAGAAAAAATTGCACGCCACAAAAAAAAGATAAAAGATATCAGGAGCAAGTTACGTTGGAAGTAAGTAAAGAGAAGCCAAGTAATTAGCAAATTATGAATTGTGATGTTTAATTTACTGTTAACCTAATAGGAAACTCACCAACAAGTCGAGAACAAAGTATAGGGAATGTTGGTCTAGAAGCAAAGGTCTTCGTGCATTCAGGTGAGGTTGGAATTTTGTAGGTATGATGGGACTATGAATTGTTTTTAGAGATTGATGTATATGGTCAAACAATGTAGTGGCTACTCTCTGTAGATTCTAATTCAATATTTTCTCTTGTTTATATTTTTATTGGAAATTGAGAAGATCAGCGCAATGATTTATTTCAGTAACGAGAGAGTTCTGAACTGTTAGAGCTCAGGTGTAGGGCTATTTCTGTTGATTTGGATTAGGTTTTAAGTTCAGTATAGATAGGAACGCAACACAATAATCAGAAGCTCTATCAATTGATTTTGCTTTTTAAACTATTGAAAAATCCTTAATGCTTCTCATTCAGTCTACAGCAGAGTATAGTTAGAAGGCAAACACTATTGCAAATTAGAGTGTGATTACACACAAATTCTGGGGCGAAATCTGGACCCGTGTCAATGGGTGTAGGACTCAGGTCGTTAGTGAAATGTCCCCACCAAGATTGGAACAAACCACCAACCCAATGTGCGTCAGGTATATGGACTGCGTGCAAACTGTTTTGCATAGTGACGCACAATGTTGGCGCGAGAGAACTAAAAACGGTCTGGTTATGAACTCTCAAATCTTTAATGACAAAACAAAGACTTAAAACGAGGTTTATATCGGGTCTGCCTTTGAACAATGAGACAGCTGATATATGTCACGTGTGATGCAGAAGATTTTTCTACTTGATACGTTTCACAGTGTCTCAATCGTGTGGAATCGGTGGCCTAGTGAGTCTAACCAGGGGGTGCTCACTTATTCAGCCATGCGAGCTACTTTATAAAAGGCTTCAATAGTATTGATCTACTACTACAGAAAATGAAATCATATATTTATTTCAAAAAATATTCTTTTTACCTACAATATTGTTTTTGTAAAGGCAAAGCATGAGCAATATAGCACAACACAACCAATTATCTATGTACTATTTTTGTCAATTTACGAGTTTCTCTTCTGATAGCACTGAATGAATCGGCCAGGGATGCATAGTCCGGAAAAATTGGTTGGTAACGCGCTGGCAAGTGTGGCGTGGTTTAGCTTTCCAGCATGAGGCGGTGTTTGCGCAGCTGTGGCAGTCACCTAAGTGTCCGTAAAACATTACTGAGGTTAAAACACAGGATGTCATTGACTGTGGTGCCATGTCCCTGTGCATGCATGGTTTATTTAAAATCCAAATTTTCCCTCCTCCGTTTTTATAAAATAATTTGCCTCCACACATCTGCCGTTATCTATCAATTCCAAAAATGTGGTGTCTTAGATCCAGTCCTGCGTTGGGGAAAAACACAGAAGTGGGCGGAAATGGACAGTTCTGATTGCAGACGCCGGTATAACGGCACTTTTAGTCATAGAGACACTCAGAGTTAAGACGATGTTTACAAGCACTGACCCGTCTCGCCTGGTTTAGTTCCTGGTTTAGTCCTGGTTTAGTCCTGGTTTAGTTGGTTTAGTCATGTTTAGTTGTTTTCAAAGCGTGAGTCCCCGCGATCACTTTGCTGCTCTCTGAAGTGGAGGATGTTCGTGCTTCCGAGCTCTCACAGTGATCAGTTTTAAGGTAGTCTGATCCATGCTTCAGTGATCAGAGGAAATGTAGGGGGTAACTGTGGGTGCGAGAACGCAAAACTTCCGGATATTCTGTTAAACACAGATGCAGTACGGCGTTTCAAACATTTAGAATGTGTAATTTTTTTATTTATTTAATGCGATCTACCCTATACTACCTTTGCGATCGACTGGTAGATCGCGAAGTCGACTTATTGAGCACCCCTGGTCTAAAACTGTGTGAGTGTGTTACAATATTAGAACCGGGGTTTGATTCCGGGTTACTGTCTTTTTGTAATTTATTGCATATGTTATCAATTTTGACAGATGCTCTAAAAACGGTATATTAAAAGATGAAGGTTCATAGACGTTTTTTTTGAGATTATAGCTTAATTGTAAAAATAATCATCTTTTAGGACCACATGTCCAAATTAAAATAATGTTAGTTCTTTTGATGGGAAAACTTTTACGATGTTTGTCTAAAAAAATGGGATAATTAAAATTGAAAGGTGATATCTCTTGAGCAAACCCTGATGTTGATACGCTTGAAGAAATACGTTCCGAACATCCATTCTTTCCCACTCTATTTTGGACCACAATTTTTTTATTTATTTTGCATAAACTATGTATAATAACATGTTTTATTTTTAGCGTCGCCGCCAAGCTATTTTCTCGGAATCTCTGATGTTCATTTATTCAGCATTTTCCCGCAGATAAAACAACATATAGATAGACAGAAGGCTGGGCTTGGAACGACACCACACACGAGCGTACGCGCACCACACACTCACACACCATGCGCGCGCTATGGGGGAAGCAAAAGCAGGGACTGTTTTCAGATGCCTATCTTTGTTGTTTGTGGGTGTTTTGGGCTATTGTTCAATAAATATCTAAAAGAAATTTAACCTGTATCTGATGGACTCAAATAAGAAGATAAGCTTTATTACTTCCACAGGAGCATTTAATGTCACAATGGCATGGATAAAACACTCAAGAATTGTGAAAAAATAAGAATGAGAAAAAATGTTAATGCAGGAAAATATTAAATTTGCATGAACAGCAGTTTGTTTAATTGAAAATAGCTTCTATATTGAGAATGAGGAGTTGACGTACGGCACAGAGTCCCCTCCCATATCCCCCTTGCCGACATATTGGCTGCGCACCGGGTGGCGGCACAGTTAAGTTGTTTACGTGTGTGTGAAGCGTGGTAGGTAGTAGCGGAGAGGTTCTTGCTATTCGCATGTTTTATCATGCCTGGAAAATAGAACTGCTGCGTTAAAACTGCTCCATACCTCACGATGGATATGGAAAATTCAGTAAACACGGGATACAGTTTTTTAGGTTACCGATATGGAAAAAATCAAGGGAGCAATTCTCTGACCTGACAAGGAGACGTCGGCTTGTCTGGGTTGGCTTGCAATTAGATGAAAGGACCTTACTTACGATCACACACCCTGTCGACGGAGTGTGTTCTTGCCTTTTATCTGGTACGTTCTCTAAAAAATGTATTTATGTAGTTGTCTCTTAAAGCTAGGAAGCGTAGGTAAGCATATGTTATTATGGTTTCTGTAGTGCCTTTGTCTCTGTGTCTTTGGTACCCTTCAGGCTGTTTCTTACTTAGCACGGTTTGCGAGGTCGTTTTGCCAGTGTAAAGCTAGATTACTTAGTTGTACACATAATCTAATGAATTTCTGTTGTACATAAACTTCATATGACAGTATGAGGTGGACCTTAAAAAGTACTTGAGATGTGTTTAGGACATAGTTGCCAGTTTTTAAAACATTGATAACATAGATTGTGCAAATTATTATATTATTACTTATATGTTGTTATTATTTTCTCGTGTAGGTAAACCAGCCATATGAGCATGTAGGAGAAACCACCTGATGGACACCATCCCTGTTGTTAGGCCACAATGAAGTACAAAAAAAACAGAATGAAGCGAGATATCAGCGGCAGTAAGGCGCAGGTCCCTGCCACTGGAGCGGGCAGCCCCTCCAGCCCAACACCATCCGCAGGCGCCGCCGCCTCCAGACTAGTCCGATCTGCAGCCGCACCCGCCCTAGCACAGCTGCAGCCGCCCAGCCCTAGGACCAGCCGCAGGCGCGCCGCCTCCAGCCCTTGCCAGTCCGCAGCGCGCGCACCAGCCTAGACCGCCGCAGGCGCCGCCGCCGCAGCCCTAGACCAGCCGCCAGCTGACCAGGACATGGAATGTATATTGACTCTGCAATCTAGACGAGATGTTATCAAACCATCTTATTGAAGAAAAAGACAGCTGAAGCGTATGAGCTGATACGTACCGGATGTATTAGAACTTTTGAGTGGTGATGATAACACAGTGAAGTATTACCGGTCGGCTTCCAAACTTTGCATTTTCCAGGACTCTTCTACTTACCTAACTCAGTCGCTAGTAGAAATGAAGAGCTCTCACCCTTCCTGCTTGTCTATTGGACTTTAATTGCGCTCAGACTGGACCTTCCAATACAGCACCTCAGCCATCTGTTTGAGTACGTAGGACAAACAGCTCCGCCGATGCCTTTTCACCTTTACCCTTGGAGTGAGTTACGCACAGCTTTGTCCATTGGGTGCATGGCCAAGATAGGGATGCTTTATTGACCCCAGTATGCACCCAGTTTGTGGAGTTTTTGAACAATGTGGCTGCATAGTCGAATGCATTCGAGGTAGTGATCATCGGTAAACTTCCAATGTACTGCAGGGCACCGACTTTTTTCTCAATAAAACACGGCATTACACTATGAAATACTAATCGTGATCACGCCCCGGGTTGTAATTTCCTTAATATCGAAACGCGGTGGGTGTTGGGAGCACAAGCGACAAGCCATCTTAACGAGCAAAGTGGTTTTCTGAACAAGCTGTTACCAGGTGAAAGTGTGAGGCAGATTAGAGGCGTACTATAAAAGGAGAAATGTGGGGATGATGTGTGCTGATAGGAAAATTCCTACATTCACCAGTGGGTCGGTTGCTCTGCTTGAGGCGAAAAAGTGATGAGGAGGAGACTAGGGCCATGCACATCTCAGAATTCAGTGGAGGGAGGGTGATCTGTGTTGTGCGCAACAAATTCCAATTCAACACTCACTGTACCTGTGCACATGCTTGTCAAAATGTGAGGGGTTGGAAAACCTAAAGCTTTGGATAAGATTGTCATTGTTTGCTGTGCTTACGAACATGTGCCTAAAGTGTTGTTTGAGTACTTTATTCTTTCTGTAATCTTTTATTTTTAAATAAATGCATGAACCAAACTTGATATGGTTTACCAATATTTATTGAGGGAAATGATTTTTTTTAGTGTTACAAACGTGTGCATTCAAGTCTGGATTCAGATGTCCACATGCAAGATAGGCACAAAGCTTCCACAGTCCCCCCCCCCCCCCCCCCCCACCCACACACCCCAAACAAAAAATACTTTTCTTAGTGCAAAGGGACACAAACTACTGCAAACACAAGTGTGATTAAAGTCTGTTTCCAGAATGTAAACATGCTCAACCACACATAAGAAAATAACTTATAACATAAATAATAATACAATATAAGACTGTATTCGTGCAAATGTACAAAAAAACACTGCAAAGCACACAGCAATAACATAACTACAATTTAAGGAAATAGGAAAAAAAACCTTATTCTGCACAAAAGGGCAAAACCATGGCGTGTCACCAGTGCAGGGGAGCTCGTATGGGTATGATTTGAAGTCCGCAAGCTTCTCCAAATAACTCTGTTTTTGCGCTTGGTAAGAGTTGTTCTCGTACGGTTCTCTTTGTTATCTCTAAGCATTGTTTTACAGTCTTCCTTTCCTTGTAGTATCAAGTAGATCGTCTCTGTCTCGCGAAAAAGTAAATGGTATAATTTAAAGTGTCTGGAATATAGGCGTGCGGTGAATTTGGGGGGTGCCCCGCATTGCGCAGCCAATATGTGACAGGCTCAGAGCCCCCCAATCACCAATCGCACGTGGACTCCTCTTTTCAATATAAAGCCTATTTTCAAGTAACAAACTGCAGTTCATGCCCTCATATTATATTTTCCTGATTAACATGTTTTATCATTTTTATTTTTTGCACAATTCTTGAGTGTTTTATCCATGCCAAATGTGACATGTAAATGTTCCTGTGTGAGATTAATAAAGCTTATTTCTTATTTGAGTCAGTCAGATAAGGTTAAATTTTTTTAGTATTTATTGACAATAGCCCAAAACACCAAAAACAACAAGAGTAGGCATCTGAAACAGTCTTGCTTTGCTTTCCTGTAGCGCGCGCATGTGTGTGCGTGTGTGTGTCGCGCGTACGCTATGTGTGTGTCTGTTACCAGCCTGCCTCTGTATATTATATGTGTGTTTATGCTGCGGGAAAATGCTGTAATTTATTGAACATCAGCGATGTCCGTGAGAAAATAGCTTTGGCGGACGCTAAAATAAAAGCAATGTAATTATACATAGTTTATGCAAAATAATAAGAAATTGATGTCCAAAATAGGAGTGGAGAATGGTTGTGGGAACGTATTTCTTCAGGTATCAAACATCAGGGTTTGCTCAAGTGGATATCACTTTCAATTTTTATGTATTCCCTATTTTTTAGACAAACATGTAAAGTTCACATCAAAATGGACTAACATTATTTTAATTGGGGTACATGTTGGTTCTTAAATGTATTATTTTTACAATTAAGCTATAATTGCAAAAAAACGTCTTGACCTTCATCTTTTTACCGTTTTTAGATGCATCTGTTCATGATGTGTAACATGCACTAAATACAAAAGACATAACCCGGGATCGGACCGGTTTACCTTGTAAGACACGTTTAGACCAGGGGTGCTCAATAAAGTCGATCGCGTTTACCAGTCGATCGCAAAGGTTGAAAAAATATTGGGTGATCGCCAAAATTTAAATAAAGTAAAAAATTTAACATTCTAAATTTTGAAATCGTTAAAGATTTGTGTGTAGACAGAGAGATAATCGGGTTTTGCGTTCTAGCACGCACAGTTACCCCTAAATCTCAGAACATGAAGCATGGATCATACTACCTTAAATGTTCACTGTGAGATGTCGGAGCAGCGAAATCCTCCACACGAGAGCAGCAAAGTGAATCGCGGGAGACTCTGCTTAGGAAAACAACTAACAGGACTAAACCAGGACTTAAACCGGACTAAACCAGGGACTAAAAGGACTAACCGAGGTCTGAGGACGGGGTCAGTGCTGTAAACATGACGTCTTTACTCTGAGTGTCTTTATGACTGTAAAAAGTGCCGAACCGGCGTCGGCATCAGAACTCCGCCACTTCTGTGTTTTTCCAGCAGGACAGGCGTAAGACACGCCACATGTTTGGTGTGATTGATAACGGCAGATGTGTGGATGCAAATTATTTTATAAAAGGTGGAGGGGAATATTTGGCTTTTAAATAAACCAGGCATGGCACATGGACATGGCACCACAGTCAAATGACAATCTGTGTTTTACTCAGTAATGTTTTACTGACACTTAGGAGACTTGACATGCGGCAAACAACCGGGGCTCAGTGCAGGAAAGCTAAACCAGACAAACTTGCAAGCGATTTACCACCATTTTCCGGACTATGCATCCTGGGCCGATTCAATTCAGTGAAGTCATAAAGAGTAAACTCGGAGTAATACAAAAAATGCTACATAGATAATAGTGTTGAGGTTGTGCATATTGGCTTCATGCGGTTTTGCATGTACATAAACATATATTGTAAGGGATAAAGAATATTTTTGAAATAAATATATGATTTAGCATTTTTGTAGTAGGTAGTCATTTTGACTTGATCCTTTTTATAAAGTAGCTGCATTGTGGAAAAGTGCGCACCCCTGGTTTAGACCACTAGGCACCGATTCACACGATGAGACACTGTGAAGAACGGATTCAAAGTAGAAAAAGTTCTGCTCTACGTGAACTTTTTCAGCTGTCTCAATTGTTCAAAGGCTCCGATATAAATCTCGTTTTAGTTCTTTGTTTTGTCATTAATGATTTGAGAGTCACACCGACTTTTTTAGTTTTGCGCCACAGCTGTGCGTCACTAGGCAAAACAGGATTTGCACGCAGTCTTATACTGAGCGCAATGGTGCAGGTTTGGTTCAATCTTGTTTTTTTTGTGGGAATTCCAACAGACTGAGTCTCACCTGACACGGGTTTCCATAGAGTTTTCCCCAGATTTGTTGTGTAAACACACTATATTAGCAATAGTGTGTTGCTTCTATACTATATCTCAGCTGTAGGACTGAATGAGAAGGTTAAGGATTTTTTCTAATAGTTAAAAACAAAATCAATTGGATCAGAGCTTCTGAGTTTTGCGTTGCGTTCGCATTCTTATCCTGACTTAAAACTAATCCAAATCTACATAATAGCCTCACCTGAGGCTTAACAGTTCAGGAAAATGTCTCGATACTTGAAATAATCATTGCTCTGATCTTTCAATTTCCTATAATAATTAAAAAAACAGTGGAGAAAATATTGATTAGAATCGACAGTGAGTAGCTCATACATTGTTTGACATATACGATCAATCTCTAAAAACAAATCATAGTCCCATGCATACCTACAAAAATTCCAACCTCACATGATGCATTAAGGGCTGTAGTTCTACCTCAACATTCCTATATTGTTCTTCTTGTTGTTGAGTTTATGTATGTTAACCGTAAATAATATCACAATTCATAATATGCTATTACTTGTGCTTCTCTGACTTACTTTCCAACTGCTTAACTGCTCCTGATATTTTTATTTTTTTTGTGGCGGTGGCATTTTTTTAAATTATTAAGAAGGTCTAGACAATCCAAAAACAGACATTCATATACATGAATTGAGATTCATTTATATAAACTTGGCAATGCAAACGTTTACATAGTATTTTCAATACAATAGTTAACAATGAGTTTGGCAATAAGTACAGTGTGGATTTTTCTATATTTTCTTTTTTTTTATTCACTCTCAACCAAAAGTCAATTAATTACTCAAGGGTCTCATGTATGCAAAATAAAAAACGGTAAATGACTGTTGTGTGTGTTTTGCGCAATACCGCAGGCATGTTAAACGCAATGGAAAATTTAGGTATCGAGCTTTTAAATTTCGGTGAGCGTGGTTGGATTTGTTTTTTTTTAGGAAGAGTCAGGGGAGGACATGGCAGGCAAGGGAGAAACGGGGGAGATAGGAGGGGAGACCCACTTGCACATGGCTTCTGTCTGGCATCTGGGTCCGGCTCTGGTACCTGTTAGAGCTGTGCTTTCACTGAGCGCCGGGCTGTCCTACAAAGCGCAGCTGCAGCACCTGGAAGTGCACATTCGAGTGCATCGCATGAATGTGCATAGAGCAAATAACAGCAAGTGCCGCTGTCCACATTCACGAATTAATTATCAGCGATATAAGGTTGTAAATAGTGGATCCGTGGAATCTTTTCATCCTAGTTTATCTGATTCACACAACACAACCACTTATACATTTGGTTGGTAAGAGCACACTAAAGTATTTTTTCAGCCTTTCAACCAACTGTTTCTTTATTGGAGCCCGTTGGTTCTGTCTCTGTGCGTGGAGCTCCTCGGAACATTAAACAGTGCGTCACAGATTAGAATAACGTAAGAACTTTGAATGGTAATAGATCTACAGTACTTTATTGAATTACCTCACGTGTACAACGTCAGGGAATGAAAAAAAACACTTGCTTTCACGTGGTAACTTTAAAAAATTAAAAAGTCGGCTCAGTGCTTCAGTTTGGCGCTGAAGAAGACAGCCCAATCACTGCAGAGAACGGAAACGGTTTCACGTGATTGCTGAAGCGCTGTTGTCTGGAGGCGAGGAGGAGGCGCGACGTGTGCACAAACGGAAGACAGGACTTTTCACGCACGGCCCCTTCTCCGCCATCTTCCGCCCTTCTCGGAGAAAAAGCAACTTCCGGTTTTGCGGTAAGTCAAGACTGGATCATACTTTTCAAGAAACGAGTTTGATAATATCTCACTATCTTTGCTTTTTCAGAAACTTCCTTCAGGCTATTAGGGGAGCACTCGGTACGGTCCATTTTATTGGAATATTTCTCCCTAAAAGGTTTTGTGTCTTAGTCAAATGGTGGTTTGTCAAGCTAAAGGCTAAGTTGCATCAGTTCTGCCGGTGTTTCTTTGTGCTCTTGAAATGCATTATATAACAATTCGTAGTGTTAGACAGTTAAAACAGAGTACTACATTGTGTATGTTATTTCTGAGACAGTTGTTTCTTATAACTAATCATTCTGCTTTTTTTTTAGTTTGCAGCGTGAGAATTTAAGCTGGATTCAATATCACTTTTGAATCTTCCTCAAATACATTTGCTGATGTCAAGAGGATTGTGGACAACTATTCATTGACCAATTGTTCTAAACGGACAAAGCTAACATTCTTTAATGAAGGATTTAATTTTCAAACTTCAGGGGTGAGTGTAATTTTAGATTGGGATAATATATTGAGAAAAGGCTAGGAAAAATGTTTACTCATACATATATTTGGCATGCGAAATTCTACCTTTCTAACAGATTATTTTATCTGTATCTAATGTAAGTTCAGGGTGAGGTTACGTGAGGGGAGATGTCAAGGTCAATGAAGAAAAAGAGGAAGCTTATCATCTTCAGGTTTACTTTGAGTGTAGCTAAATAGGTTTCTTTGAAGTGAGGGTCAGTAAATTTGCAATTGTTGCCTATTACTCAAGTCAAATTTGTTTTCACTTCACAGTAACTTCCTTTCATGTAATATCCCAACTGTGAAGAGGAAAAATTCCAAGTGTGTTGCGGGGGGGCGCTGGAAGGGCATTGTTGCAATCACTGGAGGCTTTCTATACCAAATGGCTCACTATCGTACATGGGCTTTAAACTGTTGCCCTTACTCTATCTGACAAGTCCCTTGCAATCCATGGCATGGCCTAGGACACAGGTAGACTTGATGTCAAAGTGGAGCTCATCTGGAAATTGTTATTATATTTTCTAGGGGAGAGCACAGAGGTACACTGATATGGTGTGGTAAAATAAAAAAATCCACAATGAAGACAAGGTTGTAGAAGTGGTGTCCAAAGCATCTTTACAAAGCTATCTTGGTGAGTTTTGATGTGAATAACATGCAATGCTGAACAAGCGTGAATAAAAGTATAACCTACATATATATACCATTTATATTACCAGTAATTACATGTATAAACAATTATATAAATATATATATATTAATTAAACATACTCTTAATGTAACATGATAAAAGGAAAATTATTATAAATCTTATAAGGATAAAAATCTATGATAAAGTTAGGCTGAGTAAGATGATTTGAAAGGAGTATAAGGAAATTAAGGAAACTTTTAATATATAAACATATTTGACTTACACTGTTACAAATCAAGTGCATGTATTGTAAAAAATACCACGGCATAACCCAAATCTGTAGCATCCAATCATTGAAGTTAGTTCATTTAGCATAATAACGAGGAGTGGTAGTTAAAAAAGTCTTAACTTCTTCACATCCTTTTGACTGGATTGTGTTAATAAAAAAAAAACTGTATATTTGCACCTTCTAGTCTGTCTTGATTGTTGTCCTTTGCCATGGCTCGAAAAAAAAATATTCATCAATGAGGGGACGCTTTTCATAGGGCTTGGTTTTCAACTACTGCACATTGCCTGTGCCTTACTCAATAAACAGATTGGATGCAGAAGGGCTGAATAGACTCCCAAAATATCTCAAAAACTCTATAGAAGAAAACGACACTAACTAGCGAAATTCCTATCTGTTACACAAAATTTGTATATAAGAGGCAGTCGTCTTAAACATGTTAGTTAATGTAGTTTCCGCTCCAGACATAACACCTTCTGCTCCAAATCCTAATTGCATTGCAGCCCTGTTACTTGATCTAGAAAAGAATAACAAATATATAAGCGTTATAAACCCCATTCATCATAAGCTTTGCTCACACATAGTCATCCATTATCAATTAGTCATCTGGACAGCTGTTCAAAGTTTACATCTCCTTTGGACAGGATTAAGCTTGCTACATTTCCTGTTCTCAAACCAATTAATCAGAGTCCAGGTGACAAACTTTTTAAACTTGCTCTTAAGTGTACGTTGCCGTATGAATACTCACCAGAGGAAGGATGCTTTGTGTATTCATGGTCTGAAAACAGCCTTGGCTACTTTTCCTTGTGTGGAGCCACCATCTCTCTCTAAGTCTTGGAAAGATCTTCGCATCCCTTCATTAACTTAAACCATCGGTGCCTTGTTGCTTTCTTTATTCTTTTCCTTTAAAACAACATATATAATTGCATTATGTTTACAAACTGTTAAGATGATTATGTGGAAAAAACATTTAGGCCAAGTGAACGTCACCTAATTATATGAGATAAGACAATAGTTATTCAGTATCACTTTTGCTGCCATTAGGACACCGACCAAACACACACACAGACACACCACACTTACCATTTATTCCAAACCAATTTGGATGGCACAGAATTACTGTGACTTCCTCAATCCTCCTTTGGATGTGTAGAGGTCATTGGCCGAAATTAAACTGCAGACAGCACTGGGCCATTTTCCACTTAAAATTTGACCCTCATCTCTCGAATGGTCCAGATCCATTTGGCAGTTACAATCATCCATGGGGAACTCGTGGAAACTTATGTAAGGATGTGTTCTCTTGTTAGATGAACAAAGAGGACACAGCAAGATTTTCTGGATGCCATTCTAGTAAAAAAAGACAAGAAAAACCAACCATAATACTAATGTAGATACACTTTAGTCTTGAACTTATTAAGCAATACTATTATTTAAACTAAGATTGTGTTCAGAAATAACAGCCGTGCAGGTAACTGGATGCTAACTTAGCTTTAGTATGACAACCCCAATATACTAATACAAACCTTGTAGGGAGAAAATATTCCTAATTGTGACCATACCGGAGTGCTCCCTCCTAGGCCCGAAGGTCATTCTGAAAAAAGAGAAGATTATTGAGATATTTCACTAGTTTCTGAAAGTATGATTCCTGTCATTGGTGTTACCGCGAGGGGGGGGGGGGGGGGGGGGGGGGGGGGGGGGGGGGGGGGGGGGGGGGGGGGGGGGGGGGGGGGGGGGGGGGGGGGGTGGGGGGGGGGGGGGGGGGGGGGGGGGGGGGGGGGGGGGGGGGAAACGGAGTGTTTCTCCGAGAAGGCGGAGATGGCGAGAAGGGGCGTGGCGTGAAAAAGGGTCTCAGTCGGGTCACGGAACATCATGTCATTTTGGTGGGGACTTTTTCGTCTCCAAATATTGGTGGGGACATGTCCCCATGGTTCCCACGCAAACCTACGCCCTTGCCTGAGCGTTTCAGTCGTGGCAGAGCTAAGGGACTTAACCTGCCCCTGTGGCGTTGGATGTTATTATGTTTCTCGCAGATGCGTGATTCATGAAAAGCAGTGAATGAATACGACAAACGAAATGGGACCTACTGTAGACATGTTTAGGTGGAGCTGTGAGTGGATAAGATGAGGCGAGTTGATTGTCGATGTGGAGAGCTTATAGCTTTTACTGTAGTTTTCAGGTGCAGTACTCCTGGAAAAAGTAAAGGTGGGGTGTTTGAGTTTTAAAAGGTTGAAACTGTGGAGGGAACATGATGTAACTATGGCGGTGTGAAGTGAGGAAAAAAGCGTGGAGATTCAGAGAGTGGGAAGGTTGTGAATATGTCTCTTATGCAGAAGCAGTGAGGAAAGTTCAATATCAAAAACAGGAGCGAATGGAGACGAGTGATGCTAGAGGAAAGGAGCAGAGTGTGATTGAGGGTAATTGGTGCGTGATAATTTGATGGTGTTTCTAGATATGTCATAAATTGTTGCGCATCAGCAAGCATAAACAGATCAAAATTTACGACTATTGGGAAGGTGAGCGGAAAAGTACCTCGGGTATGAGAGGTGTTTTCCTGGGATCAAGGGTGGACAAAAGGTTGGGAGAGGCGAGAGGGAGTGGGAGTGGGAGTGGGAGTGAGAGAGTAGTATGAGATATTCAATGGCAGAAAAGGAGTTTAGTGGTAATGGACAGGAATTAAAAGGTTATGATGCGTACAAGGAGAGGAGACGGATATATATGTGTTCAGGCAAACATGGCTTATGGTGCATTCAGACGCAAACCGCTCAAACGCTGAAGCCCGTTGGACAAAGGAGAGTTGTGTTAGGGACAGTTGGATAAATGACCTCGCAACTCGTTACCGAAGGGCATAAAACATTGGAGGGAGAGTGAATAACATCGTGTGCCAGCAATGAACTCTTTGACGGCAAGGATTTGCCACTTGTGTACGGAGGTCCTGAGGGAGCGCAATTCGGTTTAATTGGATGGATAATATTAATCTGCCTGCTTTTGACGCCTCAATTGCATATATATTGTCCTTCAGGCGATGTGGTTTTTCTCATGCTGTGTCTTCTTTCCACTCGTATTCAATTCTCTGCCAAGGCATATACAAGGCCCCAATCTTACAACAACCTCACACTTTAGTCTCCAGCTCGGAATCCGTCCCCGCCTCCCTCTACCTATCCATCTTCTCCTTCCCTCCCACACTCCTCATTGTCTTTCGGGGCTACCCCTCTGATCCTGCCTCCTCTGACAGCCACATTGACGCCGGCAGTCGGAGGTGCTCATCCCGAGAAAAAAATCCGTGGTTTATACAAAGCACAATGTGTCTATCCAGCTGTCGTGCCGTGAATGCACTATGGGTTACGTTCAGATTTAGATAATTATAGGTGTCTCTCCGCTGGTCCATTTCACCTCAAAATGTGACATCTCACCTCGTCAGACAGTTTCTCATTTCAATGTCTTGAAGCTCTGTCAGGGCTTCATACCGTGTACTTCAGCTCTATTCTTTTGTACTCCTCTCATTCAAAACACTTTCTTCTCTCAAATAAAAAAAAAAAAAAACTCAAGTCTCTTTAGGGTCTAATGAAAATATTGCTACATTTTATAAGGCGCGAAAAAACCCGGGAAAGGTTACTATGACAACAGTGCCCCTGGCCATGTATCCCTATGGGGCAGCAGATAGGGCTGTGGTTTAGAAAGTAAAATGCGTCGTAAAATCTTGTTTTCTTTACTTTTTCCAAACCCAAACACACCAAAATATAAACAACAAGTAAAGTAAAAGTCATGAAATTTCAAACTCTGGCGTTTTGTTTTGATTCCACTAATAGCATATTAAAGTGAGTGACGGTCAGTTGATCCTGCTAGGGGCTACGCTCCTCGTGTTAATGGCGATAGTGGCTCGCTATCTGGCAAAACAATTCCAAGTGGTAACTTCTGTTTGTTACTTACATGGCAATAAAAACTAGAAACTTGCAATGGCTGAAGCCATTGCGTTTGATGCGGAACAGATCTAATGTGAGAAATCTGCTAAAAAAAATCCTTGAATCCTTTAAAAGAGCCTTGAAAAGTTAAAATACTTGATAGATATTAGAAATCCTGAAGTCCTTGAAATTGTTGAAACCTTTAAACTTCTGAAATCCTTGAACTGTTGAAACATTGAAACTCATGAAATCCTTGAACCTTTTTTTTAAACCTGGAATGTTGAAAGTGTGGACATTGAATCCTTGAACTCTGATATCTGAAATGGTTCAATTCTTAACAGTTGAATCTTGAAATATGAATGTTTTTGAAGTGTCTTGAAACTGAAAAATCCCTACGCGAAACAATTTGGTTCTGTAACTAAGGAAACCTGGTCTTGTGGTCATTATCTGGTGGTGGTCTGAGTCTTCGTTTGGGTCTTGGTTGGAGGTTATAATGCACTATTAGGTTTGCTTATACCACAGAAAGACCAAAACGAGACTCAGACACCACCAGTTAATGACCAAGACCAGGTATTCCTTAGTTACAGGAACCAAATTGTTTCAGCGGGTGAGGGGATTTTTCAGTTTCAAGGACATTTCAATACATCAGTTAGATTCAAGGATTTCAACTGTTTAAGAATTTAACCAGTTTCAAGGATATCAGGAGGTTCTAGGATTCAGGAGTTTCCACATTTCAAAAGTTTCCAGGTTTAAAAAAAGTTTCAAGGATTTCAGGAGGTTCAAATCGTTTAAACCAGTTTCAAGGATTTCTGGAGTCTTAAAGGTTTCAACAATTTCAAGGCTTCAGGAGTTTCAAATTATTATCAAGTTTTTAACAGTTTTCAAGGCTTTTAAAGTATTTCAAGATTTTTTTTAGCAGATTTCCAATTAGATCTGTTTCCGCAGTCAATTCGCAATGGCTTCAGCATTGCACTTTTAGTTTTTATTGCCTATGTAAGTAAAAACCACGTTACCATTGGAAATTGTTTTGCAGATAGCGTGCCCTTCGCCATTAACATAGGAGCAGCCCTAGCGGTCAACAGACCGTCACTCACTTTAAATGTAATTAGTGTATCAAACAAAACGCCAGAAGAAGTTGATATTTCATGACTTTATGGGTGGTATGTTGTTTATATTTTGGTGTGTTTTGGTTTGGAAAACAGTTAAAGAAAAAGATTTACAGCATTTTAGCTTTATCTAAACACCAGCCCTTTCTGCTGCCCCATAGGGAGACATGCGGCAGGGGCGAATGTTGTCATAGTAACCTTTCCGGGGGTTTTTTCCGGCCTTATTAAAATGTATCATTCTGTTGTCATTAGACTCTAAAGAGACTTGAGTTTTTTTTTTTTTATAATTGAGAGAGAGAAAGAGTTTTGAATGAAGAGGAGTACAAAATGAATAGAGCTTGAAAGTAACGGTATGAGCCTGACGTGCTTCAAGACATTGAATGAGAAACAGTATGAAGGAGGTGAGATGTCAATTTTTGAGGTGGAAAGTGACAGCGGAGAGAGACTATAATATTCTAAATTGACGTAAAATCCCATAGTGCATTCACGGCACGGACGCTGGATAGGACACATTGTGGCTTTGTTATAAACCACGGGGGATTTTTTTTCGGGAATGAGCACCTCCGCCACTGCGGCTCATTGTGGCTGTCAGAGGGAGGGCATGATCAGGGGGAGGGGGTGAGCGGAAAGGAAAGACATGTGGAGTGGAGGGAGGGAAGGAGAGATGGATAGGTAGAGGAGGCGGGGGGGCGGTCCGTGCTGGAGACTGAGAAGTGTGAGGTTGTTGTAGATTGGGGGACCTTGTTATATGGCCTTGGCAGAGGGAATTGAGATACGAGTGGGAGAGAAGGACACTGCAGGAGAAAAAAACAATGATGACCTGAGAGGGACAATTATTTATGCAATTGAGCGGTCAAAAGCAGGCAG
Source organism: Knipowitschia caucasica (assembly GCA_964034765.1). Taxonomy (NCBI): domain Eukaryota; kingdom Metazoa; phylum Chordata; class Actinopteri; order Gobiiformes; family Gobiidae; genus Knipowitschia; species Knipowitschia caucasica. The sequence continues at coordinate 9,973,748 of OZ035826.1, forward strand.
TTTTATTATTCATCCAATTAAACCGAAATTGCGGCGCCTCAGACCTCCGTACACAGAGGAAATCCATCCGGAGTCAGAGAGGAGTTCATTGCTGGCCACGATGTTATTCCTTCATCTAATGTTTTATGCCTGACGTGAAACGAGTCTGCGAGGTCTTTTATCAACTGTTCACTAACACAACTTCCTTTGTCCAGACGGGGGGCTTCAGCGTGTTGGAGCGTTTGCGGTCCTGAATGCACCATAAGCCTGTTTCCTGAACACTTTTAATATAGGTCTCCTCTCCTTGTTCTGCACATAACCTTTTAATTCCTGTACATTAGCCATAAATCCTTGCGTTCATGGAATGATTCTCATTTACTACTTTTATTCTCCCTCCCTCCCACACCCACTTCTTTCCTCCTCCAACCTTTTGTCCACCTGTTCCCAGGAGGAAACACCTCTCATACCCGAAGGTACTTTTGCTCCCTTCACAATAGTTCGTTATTTTGATCATTTTATGCTTTGCCTGGATTTCGGCCACACATTATGGCATATGTAGTCGAGAAACCCATCAATTATCACGACACCATATACCCCTCAATCACATCTGCGTCTATCTCTAGCATCCACTCTGGTCTCATTCGTCTGGGTTTGATTTTGTGAACTTTTCTCGCTGTTCTTGCATAAGAGACATTATTTACAACCTTCACTTCTGAAATCTCCACGCTTTTATCCTATTACAACCTGCCTCATAGCGTTACATATGTTGCCCTCCACAATTTCTACATTGACAATCAAACCCCCCACCTTTTTACTTCCAGGGAGTACTGCCCTGTAAACTACAGTTAAAAGCGTAGCTCTCCACATTCTGGACTATCAACTCGCCTATCAATTCACGCACAGCTCACCTAAACAGTGTCTACAGTAGGTGCCATTTCGTGTAGGCGTCTTCATTCGCTTTTCTGAATCACGCTGCTGCGACGTGAAACATATTACATCCTATCGCCACTAGGTGGCGGTTTAGTCCGCTGTAGCTCTGCCAGCGACTGAAACGTCAGGCAAAGGGCGTAGGTTTGCGTGGGGACCATTGGGACATGTCCAACAATATTGGTGAGGAACTAAATAGTCCCACCAAATTGAATGATGTTCCGTGACCCGGACTGAGACCTTTATCACGCACGCCCTTCTCCGCCATCTTCAGTTCTGGAGAAAGCAACTTCGGTTTGGGTAAGTCAATGACAGGATCATACTTTCAGAAAACGAGTTGAATATTCAATATCTTCTGCTTTTTCAGAAATGTCTTTCGGGCTATGTAGGGTGCACTCCGGTAAGGTCACAATTTATTGGAATAGTTCTCCATAAAAGGTTTGTGTTTTAGTAAAAATTGGTGGTTTGTCTTCAAGACTTACGGACAAGATTTGCTCAGTTACCCTGCACGGCTGTTTCTTCTGAACACAATCTTTAGTTTTAAATTAAAAGTATTGCTTTATAGTTCAAGAGAAAGGTGAAACTATTAGTATTATGTGTGGTTTTTTTCTTTTTCTTTTTTTACTAGACTTGGCATCAGAAAATTAGCTGTGTGCTCTTTGTTCAGCTAATCAAGAGAACAGCATCCTTAATAAGTTTCCACGACGTTCCCCCTGGATGTTTTGTATAGTGCCAATGGATCTGGGCATTGGGAGGATGAGGGTCCAATTTTAAGGTGGAAAATGCCCGCCCATCGCTCGCTCACGATCACGCGCAGTTGTACATTTTGGACCAGATGACTCTACAATCCAAAGGAGGATTGAGGAAGGTTCCGAATTCTGTGCCCATCCAAATTTGTTTGGAATAAATGGGGAAGGTGTGTGTGTTGTCTGTGTGTGGTGTTTGTGTCTGTGTCCTCATGGCAGCAAAAGGTATTACTGAGAATATTGTTTTATCTCAATTAATTAGGTGACTTCACTGGCCTAAATGTATTTTCCAATAATAATCTGACGTATTGTAAAAATAATGCATTTTATATTGTTGTTTGTAAGGAAAAGAAAGTAAAGGGGGATAAAGGCCAAAAGGCACGATGTTTAGAGGTAATTGAAGGGGTGGTGCGAGATTTTGTCCGGAGAGTTAGAGCGGATGGGGGCTGCCACACAAGGGAACAGTAGCCAAGGCTGTTTAGACCATGATTACACAAAGATCTTTCATGGTGAGGGGGGGGGTATTCATACGGCAAACGTATGCATTAAGTAGCAAAGTTTAAAAAGTTGTCACTGGATTTCTGGATTAATTGGGTTGAGAACAGGAAATTGTTAGCAAGCTTAATCGCCATTGGGAGATGTAAACTTTGGAACAGCTGTCCAGATGACTAATTTGAAGATGGAATGACTATTTTTGATCAAACTGCTTGTGAATGGGGGCTTATAAACGCTTATATATTGTTATTCTTTTCTGGACAAGTAGGCAGGGGGCTGCAATGCAAATTAAGGACTTGGAGCAGAAGGTGTTATGTATTGTCTTGGAGCGGGAAAACAACATTAACTAAATTTTTTAAGACGAGCTGCTTTTATTATACAAATTTTGTTGTAACAGATGAGGACTTTAGCTTTATTGACGATTTTCTTCTTATAGCGGTTTTTGAGCTCTTTTGAGTTCTATTGCCTTCTGATCCATCTGTTTATGAGTAAGGACAGCCAATGTGCTGTAGTTGAAAAACCAAGGCCCTATGAGGAAAAGCTTCCAGGTCATTGTGGAATATTTTTTTTTTTCGAGGCATGGAAAGGACAACTAACACGACAGACTAGAGTGCAAATATACAGTTTATTTGTTATTTCCACAATCAGTTCAAAAAGGGAGTGTGCAGAGTTAGATTTTTAACTCACCTCTTTATTATTCTAAATGAACTTAACTTAAAGATGTGGTTGTACAGTTGGTTTATGCGTGGTTTTTAAATAACATGCACTTGATTTGTACAGTGTATGTCTAATATGTTTATATAAAGTTTCCTTAATTCATTATACGTCTTTCAGTATCAGTCTTTTTACTCATCTAACTTTATCTAATTTTTCCATATACGATTTTATAAAAATTTTTATTTATTCCTGTACATTATAGAGTAATGTTTAGATTATATATATATATATAATATATTGTTAGTACATGTGAATTACTGGTAATATAAATGGTATTTAATGGTGGTTATACTTTATTCATCTTGTGTCAGATGTGCCATGTTATTCACATCAAAAACTCACCAAGATTGGACTAGTAAAGATGTGCTTTTGACACAACTTCTTACAACCTTGGTCTTCATTGTGGATTTTTTTACCACCATATCAGTGGTGCTCATGGTGCAGATCCCCTAGAAAATATTAAAATAAACAATTTCCAGTGAGCTCCACTTAGACATTCAAGGTCTACTGTGTCCTAGCCGATGCCATGATTGCATGTACTGTGCAGGATAGAGGTAAGGGCACAGTTTAAAGCCCAGAGTAGATAGTCGAGCCATTGTATAGAAGAGCCACCAGGTGATTGCAACAATGCCCTTCAGCTGCACACGGAGATGGAGATTCCTTGCTCAGTTGGGATATTACATGAAAGGGATAGGTTATCTGGTGAATGTGCAAACAAATGTGAGTGAGTATATAGGCAACAGTTTGCAAATTTATGACCCTCTTCAAAGAAACCTATTTTAGCCTCACTCAAAGTAAACCTGAAGATTGTTGTGCTTCCTCGTTTTTTATCCATTGACCTGTGACATTTCCATCCGCGTAACCTCACCTGAACTACATTAGATACTGATGAAATAATCTTGTTAGAATGTGAATTTCTTGCTTGAAAATTAATTGTATGGGAGTAAACATTGCTAGCTTTTCTCAATATATTATCCCAATCTTAAAATTACATCCTGGAAGTTGAAAATATATCCTTCATTAAAGAATGTGTTAGCCTTTGTCCAGTTTAGAACATTCTGGTCAATGAAGTATTTGTCCACTATCTTGGACATAGCAAATTGTATTTGAGGAAGATTCAAAGTGATATGGTTTAAATTCTCTTAAATTTTACCGCTGCAAACCTAAAAAGAAGATGAATTGAATTAGTTATATAGAAACCAATTTCAGAAATACATTCACAATGTAGTACTCTTTTGTAACATGATACACTACGTTATTGTTAATATAATGCTTTTCTAAAGCAAAAAGAACAGCCGTGCAGGTAACTGGATGCTACTTAGCCTGTCTTTGCTTGACAAAACACCGATTTTACTCAGCACAAAACTATGTAGGGAGAAATTTTCCAATATATGTGACTCGTTAACCGGAGTGCTCCGACATAGCTTGAGGAAGTTCTGAAAAGCTGAAGATATGAGATATTTCAACTCGTTTCTGAAAAGTATGATCCTGTCATTGACTTACCGCAAAACCGGAGTTGCTTTCTCGAGAAGGCGGAAGATTTCGGAGAAGGGGCGTGGCGTTGAAAAGGTCTCTGTCTTCCGTTTTGTGCACCACGTCGCGCCTCCTCCTCGCCTCAGAGCACAGCAGAGCAGCAGCAGCACGTGACCCGTTTCGTTCTCTGCAGTGTTGGCTGTCTTCTTCAGCGCCAAACTGAAGCATGAGGACTGTTTTATTTTTTAAAGTTAGCCAGCGTGAAGCAAGTGTTTTTTTCGTCCTCTGAGCGTTGTAGCACGTGATGTAACTCCGAGGAAAGTACAGTAGATCTATTACATTTCAAAGTACTTCCGTATTTCTAATCTGTGTAGCGCACGTTTAATGTTCGAGGAGCTTCACTCGGCACTGAGAAGAAACAGAACTGGCTCCAATAAGAAACAGGTTGGTTGGAAAGGCTGAAAAAAATAATTATTGTGCTAGCTTCCATACAAAATGTAATAAGTGGGTGTGTTGGGTGATCGGCTTAAACTAGGGATGGAAATATTCCACGGATCCACGATTTACAACCTTTTCTGTGATAAGGGTAATTTCTGTGAAAGTGTTGTTGACAGCGGCACTTGCTGTTATTTGCTCTAAGCACATTCAAGCGTGCACTGAATGTTGCACGTCCTGGTGCAGCTGCTGCCGCTTTGTAATGACGCCGCGGCGCTCAGTGGAAAGCACGGCTCTAACATGTACGGCTCGGACCATATGAGGCAGAAACATGATGCAAGTGCGGGTCTCCCTCGTATCTCCGTTTCTCCCCTGTGTCTCTGACATGTCTCTTCCTGGACTTTCCCAAAGCGAACCAGCGCTCCCGAAATTAAATGCTCGGATACTAAATTTTCCTTGCGTTAACGATGATGTGGTTGTGCGCAAAAACACACAACAGGTCATTTAAGTTTTTTATTTTGCATCCTTGAGAGCGCCTTGTGAGTCATAATTGCTTTTTGGGTTGAGAGTGGATAAAAAAAAGACAAATATTAGAAATTCCACACTGTTACTTCTGGCAAACTCTTGTTAACTCATTGTATTGAGAAATACTATGTAAACTTTGGACATTGGCCAAGTTATATAATTGATTTGCATTCATGTATATGAATGTCGTTTTGAATTGTCTATACATTCTTATATAATTTAGAAAATAATGCCACGCCACAAAAAAAGATATAAGATATCAGGAGTGTAACGTTGGAAAGTAAGTAAGGAAAGCACAAGTAATAGCAAATTATGAATTGTGATGGATTAATTTATGTTAAATAATGGTAATAAACAAAAGAGAGAACAATATAGGGAAGGTTGAGTAGAAGCAACAGGCATTCAGTGCTTCAGGTGATAGGGTTGGAATTTTGTTGGTATGCATGGGGATGATGATTGTTTTTTAGAGAGATTGATCGTAAATGGCAAAACAATGTAGTGAGCTACTCTGTAAGATTCTAATTCAAAAATTTTCTCCTCTATTTTTTTCTTTATTATAGGAAATTGAAAGATCGTGCATGGATTGATTTCAAGTATCGGAGAGGCGTTCTGAACTGTTAGAGCCAGGTGGGGCTATTTTGTAGATTTGGATTAGGTTTTAAGTCAGTATAGAATGAACGCAACAAAAATTCAGTAGATTGATCCAATTGATTTTTGTTTTTAAACTATTAGAAAAAATCCTTAATGCGTCTCATTCAGTCTACAGTGAGGTTAGTACAGTAGGGAACCACACTATTGCAAATATAGTGTTGTGATTTAAACAAAAATTCTGGGGCGGGGAGATAAACTCTGGACCCGTGTGTCAATGGGTGAGACTCAAGGTGTAGTGAATGTCCCCAAAGATTGGAACCAAACCTACACCATTGCGATCAGGTATAAGGATGCGTGCAATACCTGTTTTGCTAGTGAGCCCACATGTGGCGCCGAGAAACTAAAAAAGTTTGGTTATGATTCAAATCATTAATGACACAAAACAAAGACTAAAACGAGGATTTATATTCGGGATGCTGTTGTACAATTGAGACAGTGGATAAAAGTTCAGTGTGGATGAGATTTTCTACTTTGAATCGTTCTTCACATTGTCTCTATTGTGTGAATCGGTTTGGCCTTTGGTTCTAACCAGGGGTGCTCACTTTGTCAGCATGCGAGCTACTTATAAAAGGATCAAGTCAAAATGATTCTCTCCTACTACAATAATGAAACATATTTTTATTGCAAAAATTTCTTTATACCTACAATATCTGTTTATGTACAATTCAAAACCGCATGAGCCAATATAGCACAACAAAACACAATTTATCTATGTACATTTTTTGTCATTACCCGGTTAGTTTACTCTTATGATTGCCACTGAAATTGTATCGGCAGGGATGCATAGTCGGAAATGGTGGTAACTCGCTGGGGCAAGTTTGTCTTGGTTTAGCTTTCTGCACTGAGCGCTGGTTGTTTTGCGCATGTGCAGGTCACTATGTGTCGAGTAAAAATTAAGATTTAAAACACAGATGTCATTAGCTGTGGTGCCATGTCCATGTGCCATGCTTGGTTTATTTCAATCCAAAATATTTCCCCTCTCCGTTTATAAAATAAATTTGCAGCACACATTGCGTTTATCAAGCACATTCAAACATGTGCGTGGTCTTACGTTCTGTCCGGCGTTGGGGAAAAAAACAGAAGTAGGGCGGAGTTCTGTGGCAGACGCCGTAACGGCACTTTTACTGTCCGAGAGACATCAGAGTAAAGACGGTATGTTTACATGCACTGGACCCCGTCCTCAGCACTGGTAGTTGTCCTGGTTTGTCTGGTTAGTCCTGGTTTAGTCCTGGTTTAGTCCCGGTTTAGTTGTTTTCAAGGTGAGTCCGCGATCACTTTGTGCTCTCTGATGTGGCGGCGGTGCGCGCTCCGAGCATCTCACAGTGAACAGTTTTTAAGGTTGTTTGATCCATGCCTTCAGTGATCAGAGGAATTTGGGGGGTCTTGTGGCGTGCGAGAACGGGGCAAAACTCGATTATTCTGGTATACACACAAATGCATTAACGGAGTTTTCAAAATTTAGAATGTGTAATTTTTTCATTTATTATTGGATTACCAATACTACCTTTGCGTGAGTCGACTGGTAGATGCGATCGACTTATTGAGCACCCCTGGTATAAAAACTGTGTGCTTACAATGTAGGAACCGGGGTTCGATCCCGCAGAGTTATGTCTTGTGGTATTTATTGCATGTTATCAAGTCTATGAACAGATTGCTCTAAAAACGGTAAAGATGAATGGTATGACGTTTTTGTGCAGAATTATAGATTAATTGTAAAATAATCATTTTAGACATGTACCCCAATTAAAATAATGTTAGTCTCTTTTTGATGTGGAACTTTTATCATGTTGGTCTAAAAAATAGGGAATAAAATAAAATGGTAAGGTTATATCCTCTTGAGCAAACCCTCATGATGTAGATACGTGAGAAATACGTTCCAACATCATTCTTCCCACTCCTATTTTGGACATCAATTTTTATATATTTTGCATAAATTATGTCTAATTACATTGCTTTTATTTTAGCGTCGCCAAAGCTATTTTCTCACGGAATCTCTGTTGTTCAGTATTACAGCATTTTCCCGCAGCATAAAACAAAACATTATAGATAGGACAGAGAGCAGGGATCGGTAACGACACACACACGAGCGTAAGCGCCACACACACACGCACACATGCGCGCGCTTATGGGGGAAGCAACCAATGACTGTTTTCAGCTGCTATCTTTGTTGTTTTTGGTGTTTTGTGCTATTGTTCAATACATATCTAAAATAATTTAACCTTTATTGACTGATCAAATAAGAAGATAAGCTTTATTAATCACAAGGCGACATATAAATGTCACATTTGGATGGATAAAACACTCCAAGAATTGTGAAAAAATAAAGAAATGAGAAAACATGTTAATGCAGGAATATATAAATTGCATGAACTGCGTTTGTTTAATTTGAAAATAGCTTCTATATTGAGAATGAGGAGTTGACGTCACGGCACCGAGTCCCTCCCCATCCCCTTTTGCCGACATATTGCTTGCGACCGGTTGGCGGCAGTACAGTTGTTTAGGTGTGTGAACGCGGTAGTAGCGGAGGTTCTTGCTATTCCGCCCCCCCCCCCAGGTTTATCATGCTTGGAAATAAACTGCTTGCGTTAAACTGCTACAAGACATCCTCGTGGATATGGAAAACCTCAGTAACAACGGGATAAACCGTTTTTTAGGTACCGAAATGGAAAAAGATCAAGGGGAGAATTCTTTGACTGACAAGGAGGTCGGAAAGTTGTTGGTTGGCTGCCATTAGAAGAAAGGGACCTTACTTTCGTCAACACCCCTTGTCGACGGAGAGTTTTGGTCTCTGCATTTCACTCTGGTTACGTTCACTTAAAAATGTATTTATGTCTGTTGTCTCTTAAAGCTAGGAAGTGTGTTAGGTTTAGCTATGTTATTTTGGTTTCTGTAGTGCTTTGTCTCTGTTTGTCTTTGTTACCTTGGTGTTTTTACTTAGCACGTGTTCTGTGGCGAGTTCTTTGCCAGTGAAGCTTAGTTTACATAGATTGTACTCATAATCTAAATATTCTGTTGTACAATAAACCTTCCTAGACTTATGAAGGTGACCTAAAAAGTACTGAGGAATGTCTGTTCATGACATAGTTGACAGTATAAAGCATATTGATTACATAGATTGGGCAAATTTTTATATTAACTTATATGTTGTTAATATTCTCGTGTAGGTAAACCAGCATATGAGATGTTGGAGAAACACCCTGACTGGACAAATCCTGTTGTTAGGCCACAAATGATGTACAAAAAACAGATGAAGCGAGTATCAGCGGCAATAAGGCGAGTCCTGCCAACTGGAGCGGCAGCCACCTCCAGCCCACACCAGCCGCAGGCGCCGCGCCTCCAGCCTAGACAGGGCAGCGCCACCAGCCCTGGGACAGCTGCCAGCCGCCACCAGCCCAGAGACCGCCGCAGCGCGCCGCACAGCCCTAGCCCAGCGATGCGCCGCCGCACCAGCCCTAGACCAGCCGCAGGAGCCGCTCGCCGCCAGCCTAGACAAGCCGCCAGCTGACGGACATGGAATGTGGACTTGCACATCTAGACGAGATGTTTTATCAACAATCTTCTTGAAGAAAACAGGACAGCTGGAAGCGTGAGCTTGATACGTACAGGATGAATGAGAACTTTCTGAGTGGTGATGGATAAACAGTGAAGTATTACACGGGGCCCTTCCCAAAATTTGCATTGTTCAGAATTCTACTTACTTTAACTAGAACTGCCTCAAGTAGAATGAAGAACGTCTACCCATTTCCAGCTTGCTCCTATTGATTTAATGCGCCTCAGACTGTGATCCTCCAATTACAAGCACCTCAGCCATCTGTTTTAGAGTAATAGGACAACAAGAGGATGCTTTCACCATACCCTTGGTGTGTGATGTACGCACAGCTGTGTCATTGGTGCACTGGCAAGAAGGGAATGCTATATGACAGTATGCCACACTGTTTGAGGAGGTCATTTGGGAACAATGTGGTGCCATTGTGGACTTGCTTCAGGTGTCATCGAGAAACCTTCAATGTACTAGCCGGGACAGATTTATTCAATACAAACAATCTCCCATACCACTATGAAATACCTAATCGTTGATCAGCCCCAGGGTGTAATTTCCTTCATATCGAAAGGGTGGGGTGGTGGCAAAGCGACAAGCATTATAAGAGCAAAGTGGTTTCCTGAACCAGCTGTTACAGGTGACATTGTGCTGGCAGTAGAGGCTTTTATAAGGAGCAATGTGGGGATGATGTGTGTGAAGTGAAATACTACATTAAAGGGGTCGTGCTAGTTGAGGCGAAGATGTGGAGGTGACTAGGGCATAGCACATTCAGAATTCACGTGGATCGAGGTGTGATCGGTGTTGGGAGCGCACAAAATTTCAAATTCTTACACTCAACTGTACCTGTGGCACATGCTTGTCAAATGAGAGGGTGAAAACCTAAATGCTTTGGCTTAAGGATTGTCATAGTTTGCTAGTGCTTAACGAACATGTGCAAAGTGTTGTTTTGAGTACTTATTCTTTACAGTATTTTTATTTTTAAATAAATTCATGAAAACTTGGATATGGTTTACATATTTATTGAGAAATGAATATTTTTTTTGTACAAACGTGTGCATTCAAAGTACTGTTCAGCATGTAAACTTGCACAGCCTAGGCAAAAATGATCATAAGAGTCATATTTTCTTAGTTGCAAGGGGACACAAAACACTGCAAAAAGTGTGCATTCAAAAGTACTAGTTTCCAGCATGTAATATGCACAACCATAATAAATCAATTAATAACATAAATAATAATAAACAAATAATACTGTTATTAGTGAATATGTACAAACAAAACCACTGCAAATAGGCACACAGGCATAACAATATACTAATTTAAGGAAATAGGAAAACCTATTCTGCACAAACTAGGGCAAAAACCATGGGTTTGTCACCAGTGCAGGGAGTAGTAGGGGTCGATGTTTTTGATGTCCGCAAAGCTTTCCAATACCTCGTTTTTTTGCGCTTGGTATGAGCTCTTGTTCTGTACGGTCCTTTCTCTTTCGCACCCTTATCTCTACGATTGTTTTACTGTCTTCCTTTCCTTGTTGTTCAGCTAGATCCGTCTTGTCTCGCCCGGACAACGTTAAACATGTTATAATTTTAAAGTTGCTCTGGATATGGGAGGCGTCCGTGAAAATTTTCTGGAGGGCGTGCCCCGTTGCGCAGCCAATTGTCCGACCGGCGCAGAGCCCCCCCAATCACCCCCCAAATCGGCACTGGACTCTCTTTCTCAATATAGAAAGATATTTTCAATTAACAACTGCAGTTCATGCAATTTTATATTTTCCTGCATTAACAATGTTTTTCTCATTTCTTATTTTTTTGCAATTTTGAGTGTTTTATCATGCCAAAGGTGACATGTAAATGTCTTGTGTGAGATTAATAACGTTATCTTCTTATATGAGTCAGTAGATAAGGTTAAATTTTTTTAGCGATATTATTGCACAATAGCCAAAAACACCAAAAACACACAAAGAGTCGGCACTGAAAAACAGTATTTGCTTTTGCTTCCCGTAGCGCGCGCATGTGTGTGCGTGTGTGTTGCGCGTACGCTCGTGTGTGTGTCGTTACCAAGCCCTGCTCTGTCTATATCTATGTTTGTTTTATGCTGCGGGAATAATGCTGTAATTATATGAACATCAGAGGATGTCCGTGAGAAAATAGCTTGGCGGACGCTAAAATATAGCAATGTAATTATACTTAGTGTATGCAAAATAAATAAGAAATTGATGTCAAAGATTAGGGTGGGAAAGGAATGGATGTTGGAACGTATTTCTTAGGCGTATTCAACATCAGGGTTTGCTCAATAGGATAATCCCCTTTCTATTTTATTTTTCCCTATTTTTTAGAAAACATGTAGAAAAGGTTCACCTCAAAAAGAGATAACTTTATTTTAATTGGGGTAATGTGGTCTTAAATGATTATTTTTACAATTAAGCCTATAATCTGCAAAAAAAGTCTTGACCTTATCTTTTACCGTTTTTAGGCAATCTGTCATAGAATGTGGATAACTGCAATAAATACAAAAAGACATCCGGGATCGAACCGGTTTAATTGTAAGCACAAAGTTTAGACCAGGGGTGCTCATATGTCGATCGCGATCTTCCAGTCGATCGCAAGGTAGTATTGGTAGATCGCAATAAATAAATAAAAAATTACACATTCTAATTGTTGAAAACTCCGTTAATGCGATTTGTAGTGTAGACAGAGATAATCGAGTTTTGCGTTCTCGCACGCCACTGTACCCCCTAAAATCCTCTGATCATTGAAGCATGGATCATACTCCTTCAAAATGTTCACTGTAGATGCTCGGCAGCAGCGAACATCCTCCAATCAGAGAGCAGCAAACGTGATCGCGGGGACTCACGCTGAAACAACTAAATCCAGGACTAAACAGGACCTAAACCAGACTAAAACAGGACTAAACCAGGACTAAACAAGGGCTGAGGACGGGGTCATATGCTTGTAAACATCGTCTGTATTGAGTGTCTTCTATGAATGTAAATGTGCCGGTTACCGGGTCTGCATCAGAACTCCGCCCACTTCTGTGTTTTGCCCCAAACGCGGACAGGACGTAAGACACGCACATGTTTGGAATGTTGATTGATAACGCAGATGTGGGATGCAAATAATTTTATAAACGGAGGGGGGTAATATTTGGATTTAATAAAAAACCAGGCTGGCACATCGGACATGCGCACCACCGTCATTGGACATTGTGTTTACTCAGTAATGTTTTACTGGACACTTAGGTGACTGCACATGCGCAAACAACGCGTCAGTGGCAGGAAAGCTAAACCACGACAAATTGCCAGGCGAGTAACCACCATTTTCGGACTATGCATCCTGGCCGATTCACTTCAGTGCAAGTATAAGAGAAAACTCGGGTAATGACAAAATATACATAGATAATTGTGGTTGTGTGGTGCTATATTGGCTCATGCGGTTTTGCATGTACATAAACATTATAATTGTAGGTATAAAGAATATTTTTTGAAATAAATCTATGTTTGCATTTTTGTAGTAGGTAGATATTGGCTTTGATTGATCCGTTTATAAGTAGCTCCGGGGATGCTGAAAAAGTGAGGCACCCTGGTTTAGACCAACTAGGCCACCGATTCACACGAATGAGCCTGTGAAGAACGGATTCAAAGTAGAAATTCTGCATCACACGTGGAACTTTTACAGCTGTCTCAATTGTTCAAAGCATCCCGATATCAATCCTCGTTTAGTCTTGTTATGAATTAATGATTGAGAGTCATAACCAGTCTTTTTTCGTTCTGGCGCCACATTGTGCGTCATAGGCAAAACAGTTGCACGAGTCTTATATGAGCGCAATGGTGTAGGTTTTGGTTCCAATATTGGTGGGGGACAATTCCACTACGACTGAGTCTACACCATTGAAGGGGTCAGTGTTTCTCCCCTGAATTTTGTTGTGTAATCAACACTATATTGCAATAGTGTGTTGCTTCTATTCTTTAAACTCAGCTGTAGACTTGATGAGAAGCAGTTTAAGATTTTTTCTTAATAGTTAAAACAATATCAATTGGATCCGAGTTCTGAGTTTTGTGTTGGTTCATTCTCTATGGAATTAACCTATCCCAAATTACATAATTATCCCTCACCTGAGGCTCTAACAGTTCAGGAACTGCTTCGATACTTGAAAGAAATCCTGCTCTGATCTTTCAATTTCCTATAATAAAAAAAACGAGGAGAAATATTGAATGAGAATCTACCAGTGAGAACTCACTACATTGTTTTACATATTCGACTCAATCTCTAAAAACAATTCATAGTCCAGCATACCTACCAAATTCAACTCACCTGATGCACTGAGGGCTGTTGTTCTACCTCAACATTCATATATTGTTCTCTCATGTTGGTTGGTTTCTATGTAATGTTAAAGTAAATAATCATACATTCATAATATGCTATTACTTGTGCTGTTCTCGTACTTACTTTCCACTGTTAACTGCTCCTGATATCTTTTATCTTTTTTTGTGGCGGTGGCATTTTTTCTAAATATATAAGATGGTATAGACAATCAAAAACAGACATTCTTTAATGAATTGCAGTTCATTTATATAACATGGCCAATGTTCAAAAGTTACATGTATTTCTCAAAAAATGATTAACAAGAGTTTGGCAATATGTAACAGTGTGTAATTTTTCTATATTTTCTTTTTTTTTATTCCACTCTCCAACAATAAAGGCAAGTAATGACTCACAAGGCTCTCAAGTATTGCAAAAGAAAAAGTAAATGACTGTTGTGGTGTGTTTTGCGCACAACCAGCATGCATCTGTTAAGCAATGGAAAATTTAGGTATCCGAGCATTAATTTCGGAGCGCTGGTTGCGCTTTGGGAAGAGTCAGGGAGAGACCATGTCAGAATCAGGGGAGAAACGGAGGAGGATACGAGGGTGACCGCACTTGCAAATGTTTCTGTCTGCATATCCGTCGAGCTCGGTTACATGTTAGAGCTGTGCTTTCACTGAGCGCCCGCGGCTGTCCATTACAAAGCGGCTGCAGCTGCACCAGGAGTGCACATTCGAGTGCATCGCATGAATGTGCTTAGAGCAAATAACAGCAAGTGCCCGTGTCACAATTTCACAGAAATTACAGTAGCAGCAGATAAAGGTTGTACATCGTGGATGTGGAATATTTTCATCCCTAGGTTTATCTGATTCACACACACACCCAATATACAATTTGGATGGTAAGAGCTCAATTAAGTATTTTTTTCAGCCTGTCAACCAACCTGTTTTTTATTGGAGCCAGTTCTGTTCTGTCTCAGTGCGTGGAGTCCTCGGAAAACATTAAAACGTGCGCTACTGATTAAAATAACGTAAGTACTTTGAATGGTAATCGATTACAGTACTTTCCTCTGTTACTCAGTGCTAAACGCTCAGGGAACGAAAAAAAAAACACTTGCTTCACGCTGGCAACTTTAAAAATTAAACAGTCGCTCAGTGCATCAGATGGGCGTGAAGAAGGCGCAATCACTGAGAGAAGGATGGGTCACGTGCTGCTGCTGTGCTGATGCTTGGAGGCAGGAGGAGGCGCGAGTGTGGCACAAACGATGAAGACAGACTTTTTCACGCAGCCCCTTCTCGCCATCTTCCGCCTTCGCGGAGACAAGCAACTTCCGGTTTTGCGGTAAGTCAATGACAGGATATACTTTTCAGAAACGAGTTGAAATCTCTCAATATCTTCTGCTTTTTTCAGAAAACTTCTTCCGGCTATGTAGGGGCACTCCGGTCGGTACATTTATTGGAATATTTCTCCTAAAAGGTTTGTGTCTTAGTAAAATCGGCATGGTTGTCAAGCTAAAGGCTTAGTTTGGCATCCAGTTACCTGCACGGTGTTTCTTTTTGCATTTTGAAAAGCATTATTATGAACAATATAGTAGTGTAGACAAGTTAAAAAGTACTACTTGAGAATGTTATTCTGAGACTGTTGTTTCTCTATACACTATTCATTCTTCTTTCTTTTTTAGTTGCAGCGTGAGAATTTCAGATGGAATTACAATATCACTTTTGATTCTTCTCAAATACAATTTGTGATGTCCAGTGGATTGTGGACAAAATAATCTTTGAACAAATGTTCCTTAAAACTGGACAAAGGCTACACATCTTTACTGAGGATATCTTTTCAACTTCGGGTGAGTGTAATTTTAAGATAGGATATATATTGAGAAAAGGCTAGGAAATTGTTTACTCATACATATATTTTCAAGCAAGAATTCTACACTTCTAACAAGATTTTTCATCAGTATCTAATGTAGTTCGGGTGAGGTTACCCGTGAGGGGAAGATTGTTCACAGGTCAATGAAGAAAAACGAGGAAGCTCATCTCTTCAGGGTTTACCTTTGAGTGTAGCTAAAATAGGGTTCTTTGAAAGGGAGGGTCAGTAATTTGCTATCTGTTGCCTATATACTCACTCACATTTGTTTTCACTTCACAGATAACCTTCCTTTCATTGTAATATCCCAACTTGTGCAAGGACATCTCATGCTCGAGTGCGCTGGAAGAGGCATTGTGCAATACCTGGTGGCTCTTTCTATACCGAATTGGCTCTCACTATGTACCACTGGGCATTCTAAACTGTGCCCTTACCTCTATCCTGCACTAGTACATTGCAATATTGGATCGGCTAGGGGCACAGTAGACCTTGGATTGTCAAAGTGGGTCATCTGGAAAATTGTTATTTTATATTTTCGGGATTGCACAGAGGCTCCACTGTTATGGTGGTAAAATAAAGCCCAATGAAGACCAGGGTTGTTTTCTAAGAAGTGGAGTCAAAGCACTCTTTACAAAGCCTATCTTGTGAGTTTGATGTGAATAACATGCACATGCTGACACAAGAGTGAATAAAAGTTTAACCACCATTATATAATACGCATTCTATATTACCAGTAATCACATGTACTAACAATTATATTATATTATTAGATATATATTAACATACTCTATAATGTACATGGATTAAAGAAAATTATATAAATCTTATATGGGATAATTTGTAAAGTTAGGATGAGTAAAGATGCTACTGAAAGCCGTATAAGAATTAAGGAAATTTTAATATATAACATATTAGACATACACTGTACATATCAAGTGATGTTATTGTAAAAATACCACGGCATAAACCAATCTGTAGCAACCACTTCATTTAAGTTAAGTTCATTTAGAATAATAAAGAGGGGGTAGTTAAAAAGTCTTACTTCTTACATTTTTTGACACTGGATTGTTTAATAAAAAAAAAACTGTATATTTGCACTTCTTGTCTGTCTTGTTGTTGTCCTTTTGCCATGGCTCGAAAAAAAATATTTCATCAATGAGAGGAAGCTTTCTCATAGGGCTTGGTTTTTCAACTATGCCCCATGCTGTGCCCTTATCCAATAAAAAGATGGGATGCAGAAGGTGAATAGGATCCCAAAATATCTCAAAACCTCTATAGAAGAAAATCGACAATAATAGCGAAAGGTTCATTGTTACACAAAATTTGGTTATATAGAGGCAGCCTCGTTCTTTAAATGTTAGTTATGTAGTTTCGCTCCAGACATAACCCTTTGCTCAAGTCCTTACTTGCATCAGCTGCCCTGTCTACATGTCCTAGAAAAGATAACAATTATTAAGGTTATAATCCCATTTCATATGCAGTTGATCAAAATAGTCATCCA
The DNA here is from genome assembly GCA_964034765.1 of Knipowitschia caucasica. Taxonomy (NCBI): domain Eukaryota; kingdom Metazoa; phylum Chordata; class Actinopteri; order Gobiiformes; family Gobiidae; genus Knipowitschia; species Knipowitschia caucasica. The sequence goes on from OZ035826.1 coordinate 9,990,902, forward strand.
TTATCAAATTAGTTCATCTGGACAGCTGTTTCCAATGTTACATCTCCTTAGGACAGGATTAGACTTGCTACAATTTTGTTCTCAAACCAATTAATCCAGAGTCAGGTGACAACTTTTTAAACTTGCTCTAAGTGCATTACGTGGTTTTTTTTATTTTTTTTTTTTTTTTTTTTTTTTATTTTTTTTTTTTTTTTTTTTTTTTCTATGAATACTACAGGAGAAGGATGCTTTGTGTAATCATGGTGGAAAACGCCTTGTACTGTTCCTTGATGTGGCAGCCCACCCATCTCTCTTCAAGCTCTTCCGGACAAGCTCTTCGCAACTCCCTTCAATTACCTCTAACATCGGTGCTTGTTTGGCCTTTCTTTACTTCTTTTCCTTTAAAACACCAATATAAAATTGCAATATTTTTACCAATACTGTTCAGCTGATTATGTGGAAAAAAATAATAGGCCAAAGTGAAGTCACTAATTATTTGAGGATAAAACAATAGTTATTCAGTATACCTTTTGCTGCATTAGGGACACGACACAATCTAAAAAACAACACAGACACACACCACCTTACCCCCATTTTATTCCAACAAATTTGGATGGCACAGAATTGGGACCTTCCTCAATCCTCCTTTGGATGTGTAGAGGTCATCTGGTCCAAATGTAAACTGCAGACAGCACTGCGGCATTATCCACTTAAAAATTTGGACCCTCATATCTCCGAATGGTCAAATCCATTTGGCTAGGTCTACAAACATCATGGGGAACTAGTGGAAACTTATGTAGGATGTGTTTCTTGTTAGTCTGAACAAAGAGGCACACAGCAAGATTTTTGGATGCATTCTAGTAACAAAAGAAGAAAAACCACACATAATACTAATTGTAGGTACAACCTTTAGTCTTCATTAATAAGCTAATACTATTATTTAAAACTTAAGAATGTGTTAAGAAAGAAAAGCCGTGCAGGTAACTGGATGCTAACTAGCCTTTAGTTGACAACCCCAATTTTCTAAGACACAAACCTTTTAGGGAGAAATATTCCAATAATGTGTCCATACCGGAGGCTCTTCATAGCCGAAGGACATTTGAAAAGCAGAAGATATTGAGATAATTTAATCGTTTCTGACAAGTATGTTCTTGTATTGACTTTACCGCGATACCGGAATTTGCTTTCTCCGAGCAGGCGGAAGATGGCGGAGCAGGGGCTGGCGTGCAAAAAAGGTCTCAGTCGGGTCAAGGACATCATGTATTTTGGTGGGGGACTTTTTTAGTCCTCACAAATATTTGGTGGGGACATGGCCCATGGTCCCCCGCAAACCTACGCCCTTGCTGAGCGTTTCGTCGCTGGCAGAGCTAAAGCGTGGACCTTAACCTGCCACTAGTGGCGATAGGATGTAATATGATTACGCAGCTGCGGTGATTCATGAAAAGATTGTGAATGAAGACGACAAAACGAAATGGGACCACTGTTAGACCTGTTTAGGTGGAGCTGTGGTGGAATTGATGAGGCGAGTTGATAGTCAGAATGTGGAGAGCTTATCGCTTTTACTGTAGTTTAAAGGTGCAGTACTCCCTGGAAAAGTAAAGGTGGGGGGTTGAGTTGACTGATAGTGAAACTGTGGCGGGCATCATCATGATGTATAATATGGAGGTTCGTGCCCCACGGATGTGTAAGGAAAAAAAGCAGGTGGGATTCAGAGGAGTGAAGGTTGGGATTAGTTCTTATGCTGAAGCAGTGAGGAAAGTTCAAAATCAAAACAGGAGCGAATGGAGAACCAGAGTGATGCTAGGAGAAAGACGCAGGAGTGTGATTGAGGGTAATATGGTGTCGTGGATAATTTGATGGTGTTTTTAGCATATTGTCATAATTGTGGAATCAGGCAAGCATAAAACAGATCAAATACGATATTGTGAAGGGAGCGGAAAAGTACCTGGTCTGAGAGGGTGTTTCCTGGTTACGGTGGACAAAAGGTTGGAGGAGGAGAGAGAGTGGGTGTGGGAGGGGAGTGAGAGAGTAGTATGAGAATATTCAATGGGAGCAAGGAGTGTTGGCTAATGGACAGGAATTAAAGGTTAGTGAGAACAAGGAGGGAGATGATATTATATGTGTTAGGAAACATGGCTTTATGGGCATTCAGACCGCAAACGCTCAATCGCTGAAGCCCGTCCTAGCAAGGAGGAGTTGTGTTAGTGGAAGTTGATAAAGACTCGCAATGTCACTCGAAGGGATAAAAAATTGGAGGATGAAGAATTGAATAAATCGTGTGCCAGCAATGAACTCTAGAGCCGGCAAGATTTGCATTGGGTCGGAGGTCTGAGGGCCGCCGCATCGGTTTACTAGGATTGAATAAAATATGCTGCTTTTGACCGCTCAATGCATATACTATTGTCACTTCAGCGATGTGTTTATCTCTGCTGTTTTTTCTCACCATGTATCTTCCCAAATTCCTCTGCCAAGGCATATTACAAGGTCCCCCATCTACAACAACCTCACATTCTCGTCTCCAGCTGGATCGCTACCGCCTCCCTAACTATCATTTCTCTTCCTCTCACGCCTCATTGTCTTTCGGTCACCCCCCTCTGATCCTGCCTCCCTATGACTGCCACATTGAGGCCGTCAGTCGGAGGTGCTTCGAGAAAAACATCGTGGTTTATCCAAAGCACAATGTGTCTATCCAGTGTCCGTGCGTGAATGCACTTGGGTTTACGTTCAGATTTAGAATATTATAGGTGCTCTCTCGCTGTCACTTTCACCTCAAAATGTGACATTCACCTCCGTAGACTGTTCTCATTCAATGTCTTGAAGCACTGTCAGGGCTTCATACCGTGTACTTTCAGCTCTATTCCATTTTGTATCCTTCTCAATTCAAAAACTCTTTCTCTCTTCAATAAAAAAAAAAAACCTAAGTCTCTTTAGAGTCTAATGAAAATATTTGATAATTTTAATAAAGGGCGAAAAACCCGGAAAGGTACTATGACAAACAGTCGCCCCTGCGCATGTATCCCTATGGGGCAGAGAGAAGGGCTTTGTTTGGTTTTAGAAAAGCTAAAATGGTGTAACCTCTTGTTTTCTTTCTTTATCCAAAACCAAAAAACACACACAAATATAAAACAACAAGTTCCCAGTAAAAGTCATGAAATTTCAATTCTGGCGTTTTGTTTGAGATACACTACTTTGCATATTAAAGTGATGGACGGTCTGTTGACGCTAGGGGCGCTCCTAGTGTTAATGGCGAAGTGGCTCGCTATTGCCAAAACAATTTCCAAGTGGTAACTTTGTTTGTTACTTACATGGCAATAAAAACTAGAAACTTGCAATGGCTGAAGCCATTGCGATTGGACTGCGGACGATCTAATGTGGAATCTGCTAAAAAAAATCTTGAATCCTTTAAAAGGCTTGAACTGTTAAAATAATAGTTGGATATTTGAAACTCTGAAGTCTTGAAAATTTTTGAAACCTTTAAACTTGAAATCTTGAACTGTTGAAACATTGAAACTCCTGAATCCTTGAAATTTTATTAAACCTGGGAAAAATGTTGAACGTGTGGAAAAAAATCCTGAATCCTTGAACCTCCTGTATCCTTGAAAAACTGGTTAAATTCTTAACAGTTGAAATCTTGAAACTACTGAATGTATTGAAGTGTCCTTGAAACTGAAAAATTACCTCACCGCTGAAACAATTTGGTTCCTGTAACTAAGGAAACCTGGTCTGTGGTTCATTTATTTTTGGTTGTGGTTGAGTCTTCGTTTGAGGTCTTTGGTCTGGTTGGTTATAATGCAACCTATTAGGTTGCATTATACACCAGACCCAAGGACCAACGAAGGACTCAGACCACCACAGCTACTGACCACAGACCAGCGTTTCCTTAGTTACAGGAACCAAAATTCGTATCAGCGGTGAGGGATTTTTCAGTTTCAAGGACACTTTCAATTAATCATGTAGTTTCAAGGATTTCAATGTTTAAGAATTTAACCAGTTTCAAGGATATCAGGGAGGTTCACGGATTTCAGGAGGTTTCCAACTTTCAAAAGTTTCCAGGCTGTTAAAAAAAAAGTTTCAAGGATTCGGAGTTTCAATGTATCAACAGTTTCAAGGATTTAAGGAGTTTAAGGTGTTCAACATTTTTCAAGGACTTCAGGTGTTTCAAAATTTCTATTCATGTATTTACAGTTTCAAGGCCTTTTTTAAAGGATTTCAATGATTTTTTTTAGAGATTTCCACATTAGATCTGTTCCGCGAGTATGCAATGGCTTCAGCCATTGGCAAGTTTTTGTTTTTATTTGCCATGTAAGTAACAAACAAAGTTACCACTTGGAAATTGTTTTGGGCTGATAGCGTGCCACTTCGCCATTAACACTAGGAGCGCCCTAGCGGTCAACTGCCGTCACTCACCTTTAATTGCTAATTAGTGTATTCAAAACAAAAGCCGCAGGAAGTTGAAAATTTCATGACGTTTACTGTGGTATTGTTGTTTATATTTTGGTGTGTTTGGGTTTTGGGAAAAAAGTAAAGAAAACAAAGATTTACACGAATTTTAGCTTTTCTAAACCACAGCCCTTTTGCTGCCCATAGGGATCCATGGCGCAGGGAAGCGATGTTGTATCAGTAACCTTTCCTGGGGTTTTTTCGCCTTATTTTAATGTATCAATATGGTTGTCATTAGACTCTAAAGGACTTGAGTTTTTTTTTTTTTTTTTATTTGAGAGAGAGAAAGCGTTTATTGAATTGAGAGGCGTACAAAATGTATAGAGCTGAAAGAGTACCGGTATGAAGCCCCCCTGACAGTGCTTTCAAGGAAATTGAATGAGAACAGTCTGACGGAGGTGAGAAGTCACATTTTGAGGTGGAAAGTGAAGCGGAGAGAGCACTATATATTCTAAATTCTGAAAGTAAAACCATAGTGCATTCACGGCCACGGACAGCTGGGTAGGACACATGTGCTTTGAATAAACCTCGGATTTTTTTCTCGGGATGAGCACCTCGACTGCCGGCTCAATGTGGCTGTAGATGGAGGCAGGATCGGTGGGGGGCTTGTGAGCGGGAAAGACAATGAGGTGTGGAGGGGAGGGAAGGAGAAGATGGGATAGGTAGGAGGGAGGCGGGGGGAGCGGGATCCGAGTGGAGATCTGAGAAGTGTGACGGGATTTTTGTAGATTGGGGGACTTGATATAAGGCCTTGGAGAGGAATTTGAGATGAGAAGAGTGGAGAGAAGACACAGCAGGGTAGGAAAAAAACACATCGCCTGAGAGGGACAATATTATCTGAATTGAGCGGTCAAAAGAGGCAGATATATTATTCAATCCAATAACGAATTGCGGCGCCCTGACCTCCGTACACAGCAAGGGAAAATCCTGATGAGGGTCAGAGCGTTCATTGCTGGCACACGATGTTATTCAATCTCTCTCAATGTTTTATGCCTTCGAATGTGGAAACGAGTTGGAGGTTTATATCAACCTGTTCACTAACACAATCTCCTTTGTCAGTCGGGGGCTTTCAGGTTTGAGAGTTTGCAGGTCTGACTGCACCATAAGCATGTATCCTGACCATATAATATCAGGTTTCTCTCCTTGTTCTGCACATACTTTTAATTCCTGGTCATAGCACTAAACTCTTGCGTTCATTGAATGATTCTCTTACTACTCTCTCACGCCCCCTCCACACCCACTCTCTTTCCTCCTCCAACCTTATGGCACCTGTTCCCAGGAAACCTCTCTTACCGAGGTACTTTTCCGCTCCCTTCACACTCGTCGGTATTTTGATCTGTTTTAAGCTTTGCCTGATTGCACAATTATGACATATGTAGAAACACCATCAAACTATCCAGGAACATCTTACCTCAATCACACTCTGCGTCTTTCCTCTAGAAGCATCATCTGGTCTCCATACGCTCAGGGTTTTGATTTTGGAACTTTCCCATGACTTCTGATAAGAGGACATTATTCACAACCTTCACTCTATGAATTAGCTTTTTCTCACTTCACAAACTCATAGGTTACATCATGTTGCCATCCACAGTTTCTATCATTTAAAACTCAAACACCACCTTTCTATTCCAGGGAGTACTGACTGTAAACTAAGTACAAGCGGATAAGTCTCCACATTTCTGACTATTCAATCGCTCATCATCTCCATACAAGCTCACTATAACAGTGTCTACGTAGGTACCATTTCGTCTTTTGTCGTTTCATTCACGTTATCATGCTTCCGCAGCTGGTGAAAACATATTTACATCCTATCGCCACTAGGTGGAGGTTAAGTCGCTTTAGCTTGCCAGCGACTGAAAAAGCTCAGGCATGGCGCGTAGGTTTGGTGGGGACATGGGGACATGTTCCACCATATTTGGTGAGGCTAAAAAGTCCACCAAAATGACATGAAGTTGTGACGGCCTGAGATTTTTTCACGCAGCTTCTCCGCCATCTTGCTTTCGGAGAAAGAACTTCGGGTTTTCGCGGTCAAGTCAATGACTGATCATACTTTTCAGAAACGAGTTGAATATTCAATATCTTTGCTTTTTCAGAACTGTCTTCGGGATAGTAGGGGAGCGCTCCGGTATGGTATTTATTGGAATTTTATCCCTAAAGGTTTGTGTCCTTAGTTTAAAAATGGTGGTTTGTCAAGCTAAAGGCTAAGTTAGATCCAGTTACCTGACGGCTGTTTTCTTATGAACAAATTATAGTTTTAAATTAAAAGTTTAATGTTCATATGTTAAGACTAAAGGTTAGTAACTACATTAGTATATGTTAGGTTTTTTCTTTTCTTTTATTACAAGATGGCATCCAAAAACTCTTGCTGTGATGTCATTGTTAGCTAAAAGAGAAACATATACAATAAGGTATCCAGAGTTCCATGGATGTTTGTAGAGTGCAAATGCTTGGGCCTTGGAGAGATGAGGGTCCAATTTTAAGGGTGGAAAATGGCGCAGTGCTGTCTGCAGTTTACATTTTGGACAGTGGACTCTACACATCCAAAGGAGGGATTGAGGAAGGTCCAGAATTCTGTGCCATCCAAATTTGTTTGGAATAAATGGTGGTAAGGTGTGTGTGTGTCTGTGTGTGTGTTTGTTGTCTGTGTCCTACAAAAAAAAATGGCAAGGCAAAAGGTATACTGAATAACTATTGTTTATCTAAATATTTAGGTGACTTCACTTGCTAAATGTTTTTTCACATATTCATCTGAACAGTATTGTAACATAATGCCATTTTATATTGTTGTTCGTAAACGGAAAAGAAGTAAAGGAACGGCAACAATGCACCGAGGTTTAGAGGTAATTGAGGGGATGTGCGAAGATCTTTGTCCGGAAGAGGCTGGAGAGAGAGTGGTGGCTGCCACACAAGGAACAGTAGCCAAGGTGTTTCAGACCATGATTTACACAAAGGTTGCTTTCTCTGTGAGTATCATACGCAATCGTATGCACTTAAGAGCAAGTTTAAAAAGTTGTCATGACTTGGGGATTAATTGGTTTGAGAAAGGAAATTGTAGCAAGATAATTGTCCAAAGGAGATGTAATTTGGAAAGCTGGTATTAGACTAATTGATTGAAGGCTGACTTATTTTGATACTGCTTGATGAATGGGGGGATTCTATCGCTGTAATATATTTGTTATTCTTTTCGCGGACAGTTAGACACGGGCTGCATGCAATTATGGACTTGAGCAGAAGGTATGTTAGGTCAGGAGCGGAAATTTACATTAACTAAATTTAAAGCGAGTTGCCTCTATATAAAATTTTGTGTAACAGATGAGGAACTTTCGCTATTATTGTCGATTTTCTACTATAGGGTTTTTGAGATATTTTGGGAGTCTATTAGCTTTGCATCCAATCTTGTTTTTGGAGTAAGGACAGCACTGTGCAGTAGTTGAAAACCAAGCCTATGAGAAAGCTTGTCATTGATGAATATTTTTTTTTGAGCAGGAAAGGACAACAAACAAGTAACAGACTTAGAAGTGCAAACTATACAGTTTTTTTTTTTATAATAACAATTCCAGTTCAAAAAGGAGTGTGAAGAAGTTAAGACTTTATAACTACACCTCTTTATTATTCTAAATGAATCTTAACTTAAAAGATGTGGTTGTACAGATTGGTTTATGCCGTGGTATTTTTACATAATGCACTTGATTTGTACAGTGTTATGGTCTACTATGGTTTAGTATTAAAGTTACTTAATTCCTTAACTTCTTTCAGTTAGTCTGTACTCACCTAACTTTATCATAATTTATCCATATAAGTTTATAAAATTTTCTTTATCCTGTACATTAATAGAGTAATGTTTATGATTATAATATATATATACATATAATTGTTATACATGTGATTACTGGTAATATAATGGTATTATATATGGTGGTGGTTATATTTATTCATTTGGTTGTCAGCAATGTGCATGTTATCACATAAAAATCACCAAGATAGGCTTTGTTAAAGAGTGCTTTTGACACACTTCTTTACAACCTTGGTCTTCATGTGGGGATTTTTTTACACATATCAGTGGTAGCTCTGTATGCATTCCCTAGAAAATATTAAAATAAACAATTTCCAGTGACTCACTTTGACATTCAAGGTCTACCTGTATGTCTAGGGATGCCATGATAGCAATGTACTTGTGCAGGATAGAGGTAAGGGCACAGTTTTACGCCAGTGTACGATAGTGAGCATTTGGTTATAGATAGAAGAGCCCAGGTGATTGCACAATGCCCTTCAGCGGACACGAGCATGGAGATTCCTTGCATCAGTTGGGATATTACAGGAAAGGGAAGGTTATTTGTGAAGTGAAAACAAATGTGAGTTGAGTTTATAGGCACGATTGCACAATTTACTGACCCTCCTTTCAAAGAACCTATTTTACTACACTCAAAGTAAACTGAAGATGAGGAGCTTCCTGTTTTTATTCATTGACCTGTGACATCTTCCCCTTCTCGGTTAACCTCACCTGAACTACATTAGGATACTGATGAAATAAATCTGGTTTAGATGTAGAATTTCTTCTCTGAAACTATCTTGTATGAGTAAACAAATTTCTAGCTGTTTCTCAATATATTATCCAATCTTAACATTACACTCACCCTGGGAAGTTTAAAAATATATCTTCATTAAAGAATGTGTAGCCTTGTCGTTGTAGAACATTTATTGGTCAATTGAATATTTGTCCACAAACCTCAGACATCAGCAAATTGTATTTGAGGAAGATTCAAAATGTGATATTGTAATTCCATCTTGATCTCTCGCTGCAAATAAAAAAGAAAGAAGAATGAATTGTTTATAGAAAAAACTGTCTCAGAAATAACATTCACAAGTCGTATCTTTTTAACTGTTACACTACGATTATTGTTAATATAATGCTGTTTAAGCAAAAGAAACAGCGTGCAGGTTAATGATGTAAACTTGCCTTTAGCTTGACAATCCACCGATTATACAAAGACACAAACATTAGGGGAGGAAATATTCCAAAACATGGACCGTACGGAGTGTCTAACATAGCTGAAGGAAGTTTCTGAAAAGAGAAGTTATTGGATATTTCAAATCGTTTTGAAAAGTATGATCCTGTCATTGACTTACCGCAAAAACGGAAGTTGCTTTCTTCGAGAAGGCGGAAGATGGCGAGAAGGGGCGTGCCGTTGTGAAAAAGGTTGTCTTCCGTTTGTGCACACGTCGCGCTCTCTCGCCTCCAGAGCAACCAGCAGCAGCAGCAGCACGTTGAAGTTCGTTCTCTGCAGTGATTGGCTTCTTCTTCAGCGCCAAACTGAAGCACTGAGGATGTTTAATTTTTTAAAGTTAGCCAGCGTGATGCAAGTGTTTTTTTTCGTCCTTGAGCGTTTTGTAGCACGTGAGTAATCAGAGGAAAGTACTGTAGATCTATTACCATTCAAATTATTACGTTTTATTTCTAATCTGTTAGCGCACTGGTTTAATGTTCCGAGGAGCTCACTCGGCACAGAGACAGAACTGAACTGGCTCATAAAGAAACAGTAGGTTGGTTTGAAAGCTGAAACAATACTTATTGTGCTCTTACATCCAAAATGTATATGGGGGGGGTGTTTGTGGATCAGGATAAACTATGGAATGAAAATATTAACGGATATCACGATTACAATTATTGTTGATAATGTATTTCTGTGAAATGTGTGCAGGGGCACTTGTGTTATATGATCTAAGAACATTCAAGCGATGCACTCGAATTGGTGACGTTCTTGGTTGCAGCTGCTGCGCTTTGTAATGACAGCCGCGGCGCTCAGTGATAGACAGTCTAACATGGTACCGAGTCGAATTAGAGACAGAACATGTTGCAAGTGCGGGTATCCCTCGTATCTCACCCGTTTCTCCTGTGTCTCGACATGTCTTCCTGACTCTTCCCAAAGCGCAACCAGCGCTCCGACATTTAAAGTCGGGATACCTAAATTTTCATTGCTGTTAACGATGCATGTGGATGTCGCAAAACACAAAGGTCATTTAGTTTTTATTTTTGCATATTGAGAGCCTCGTGAGTCATACTTGCTTTTTGGGTGAGGAGTGGAATAAAAAAAAAAAGAAAGAATAGAAAAATCCACATGGTTACTATGCCAAACTCTTGTTAACTCATTGTCTTGAGAATACTATGTAATTTAGAATTGGCAAAGTTATATAAAATGATTTGCAATTCATGTAGATGAATGTTGTTTTGGATTGTCTATACATTTTTATATAATTTAGAACAAATGCCACCGCCACAAAAAAAAGATAAAAAGATATCAGGAGCGTTACACAGATTGGAAAGTAAGTAAGAGAAGCACAAGTAATAGCAAATTATGAAATTGTGATGATTAATTACAGTTATCATACATTGAAATCAACACCAAGATGGAACAATTATAGGGAATGTTGAGGTGAAGAACAGGCCCTTCAGTGCAGCAGGTGTGGTTGGAATTTTGTAGTCTGCATGGGATCTATGAATTGTTTTTAGAGATTGATCGTAATGGCAAACAAATGTAGTGGAGCTACTCACTGTAGATTTAATTCAATATTTTCTCCTTGTTTTTATTTAGTATAGGAAATTGAAGATCGGCATGATTTATTCAAGTATGAGAGCAGTTCTGAACTGATAGAGCTCAGGTGGGGCTATTATGTAGATTTGGATTCGGTTTAAGCTCAGTATAGAGATGAAGCAAACAAAATCAGAAGCTCGATCCAATTGATTTTGTTTTAACTATTAGGAAAAAATCTTTACTGTTTCATTTTGTCTACAGCTGAGTTTGTATAGAAGGCAAAACATTTGCAAATATTGTGTGTGATTACACACAAAATTGGGGTGGGGAGAGAAATTGGACCCGTGTATTGTAAATGGGTAGAACTCGGTAGTAGTGAATGCCACAAGTTGGAACCAAAACCTTCACCATTGCGACTCAGGTATTAAGACTGGGCAACCTGTTTAGCTTTACGTTGCGGACGCACACATGTGGCGCAGAACTAAAAAAGGTCTGGGTTATGACTCTCAAATCATTAATGACAAAACAAAGGACTAAAACGAGGAACTATATCGGGATGCATTTGAACAATTTGAGACAGCAGATAAAAGTTCAGTGTGATGCAGAATATTATACGTGAATCGTTCTTACAGTGTCTCATTTCGTGTGAATCGGTGGGCTCTTGTGGTCTAAACAGGTGGGTGCTCACTTTTTCAGCATGCGAGTACTTATACTAGGCTCAGTCAAAAATGATTACTACTACTAAAATGCAAATATATATATTTATTTCAAAAACTATTCTTTATACTACAATATATGTTTATGTAATTGCCAAACGCATGAGCAATTTTAGACAACACAAAACAAGTTATTATGTACAGTTTTTGTCATTACGGTTTATTTATGACTTGCACTGATTTGAAATCGGCCAGGGATGATAGTCGGATAATGGTGGTTACTCGTGCAGTTTGTCATGGGTTTAGTTTCCTGCACTGAGCGCGGTTGTTTGGCATGTGCAGTCACCTATGTGTCTGTTAAAACATATGAGTAAACCACAGATGTCATTGACTGTGGTTGCCATGTCATGTCATGCATGGTTTATTTAAATCAAAATATTTCCCTTCCGTTTATTAAATAATTTGCATCCACACATCTGCGTTAATCAATCAATTCCAACATGTGCGTTGTCTTACGTTCTGTCTGCTTGGGGAAAAACACAGACAGTGGCGGAGTTTGATGCAGACGCCGGGTACGCACTTTTACAGACATTGAAGACATAAGAGTAAAGACGTATGTTTACAAGATGACCCGTTAGCTGGTTTAGTCCTGGTTTAGTCCCTGGTTGTTGTCTGGTGTTAGTCAGGTTTAGTCCTGTTTTAGTGGTTTTTTCAAGGGTGTAGTCTGCGCTATCACTTTGCTGCTCTTGGATGTGGGGATGTCGCTGCTCGAGCATCTCCCAGTGAACAGTTTTTAAGGTAGTATGATTCCATGCTTCAGTGATCAGGGAATTTAGGGGGGTACTGTGGGTGCGAGAACGCAAAACTCGATTATATCTGTCTACACACAAAATGCATTAACGAGTTTTCAAAAATTTAGATGTGTTATTATTTATTTATTTAATGCGATCTACCAATAATACCTTTTGCGATCTACTGTTTGATCGCGATCTACTTATTGAGACCCTGGTCTAATCGTGTGGATTACAATGTAGGAAACCGGGGTTACGATCCGGGTTATGTCTTTATGTATTTATTGATGTTATCACATTCTATGAAGTTGCTCTCAAAAACGGTTAAAAGATGATGGTCAAGACGTTTTTTTGCAGATTATAGCTTAATGTAAAAAAAATCATTTAAGAACATTGTCCCCATTTAAAATAATGTTAGTTCTTTTTGATGTGGACTTTTTGTAGTCTAAAAAATAGGGAATAAATAAAATTGAAAGGTGATATCCTCTAGAGCAAACCTGATGTTGATACGTGAAGAATAGTTCCAAATCCATTATTCCCACTCCTATTTTGGACATCAATTTATTATTGTATTTGCACTAAATATGTATAATTACATTGCTTTATTTGAGCGTCGCAAAGTATTTTCTCACGGATCTCAGATGATATTATCTACGCATTTTCCGCAGCATATAAAACAACCATATAGATAGCACGAGGAGGGCTTGTATAACGACACCACACGAGCGGACGCGCACACACACACGCACAACATGCGCGCGCTAATGGGGTGCAAAAGCAAGGATGTTTTTCAGATGCCTTTGCTCGTTTGTTGTTTTGGTTTTGTTTGGGTATTGTTCAATAAATATCTAAAAAAATTTAACCTTATTGACTGATCAACATAAGAAAGATACGCTTTATAATTCAACAGGGAGACATTTAATGGTCAATTTGGATGGATAAAACCTCAGAATTGTGCAAAAAATAAGAAATGAGCAAACATGTTTAATGCGGGAAAATATTAAAATTGCAATGCCAACTGCAGTTTGTTTAAAGAAATAGCTTCTTTTGAGAATGAGAGTGTTGAATGGAGTCAGGCACAGAGTCCCCTCCATCCCTTTGCGAATATTGGCTGCGCACGGGTGGCGGGGGGGTGGCGGAGTAAGTTTGTTTACGTGTTTGTGACGCGGTATTTAGTATCGGGGTGCTTGCTATTCCGCACTGTTTTTCATGCTGGAAATATGCTGGTTTAAAAACTGTTCCAATACCTCCACGAAGGATAAGGAAAACTAGTAACAACGGGATAAGTTTTTTAGGTTACGAATTGGAAAAAGCCATCAAGGGGAGAATTCTTTGGGACCTGACAAGGAGAGGTCGGATTGTTGGTGTGGGTGAAATAGAAGAAAGGACCGTACTTCGATCACCACCCCTGTCGACTGTGAGTGTGTTTCTCTGCATTTTCACTTGGGTACGTTCTCTAAAAAAGTATTTATGTAGTTGGTCTCTTAAAGCTAGAAGTGTAGGTTAGATATGTTATATGGTTTTGTAGTGCCTTTGTCTCAGAGTCTATGTTACATCTCAGGTGTTTTACTTAGGGTGTGTTCGAGGTCTTTGCAGTGTTAAGCATAGATACCATAGAGATTGTTTACACATAATCTAAATTATTCTGTTTTACATAAAACTTAGATGACATATTGAGGTGACCTAAAAAGATACTTGAGATGTTTTCATGACATAGTTGCCTGTTTAAGCTATGATAATCATAGATGTGCAAATTTTATATTAATTATATGTTGTTTATTATTCTCGTGTAGGGTTAAACAGCTATGAGATGTTGGAGAACCACAGAAGGACAACATCCGTTGTATAGGCCACTATGATGTTACAAAAAAACAGATGAAGCGAGATATCAGCTGCAGTAAGGGAGGTCCTGCCATGGGCGGCAGCACCTCAGCCAACCAGCGAGGCGCGCGCTCAGTAGACCAGCAGAGCGCACCAGCCTAGCGTGCAGCCGCACCAGCCCTTAGACCAGCGCAGGGCGCGCACCAGCCTAGACAGCGAGGCGCCGGCCAAGCCTAGACAGCCGAGGGCCGCGCCGCAGTTAGGACCAGCCGCCAGGTGACGGACATGGATGAGGATTGAAACTAGAGAGCTTGTTATAACATTTTTGAGGAAAAAGACAGTGAAAGGGTGAGCTTGATACGTACGGATGAATGAGAACTTTCAGAGTGGTGATGATAAACGGAAGTTATTTTACGGGGATTCAAACTTTGGCATTGTTCCAGACACTTTACTCTACCTAACTAGCTCTGCCTCAGGTAGAATGAAGACGCTCTCACCTTCAGCTTGTCCTATGATTTAATGCGCTCGATGGACCTTCCAATACAGCACCTCAGAGCATCTGTTTAGAGTACTCTAGGAAACAGTCGCGAGCCTTTCACCTTACTTGGTGTGATGTCCGCACAAGCAGTGGTCAATTGGTTGCACTGGCAAGTAGGGAATTGCTTATTGTACCAGTATGCCACACCAGATTGTGGAGTCATTTGGGAACAATGTGGTGCATTGTGGGGATGTTCGAGGTGTTCATCGAGAAGGAAACCTTCCAATGTACTAGAGGGCACAGGACTTTTTTCAATACAACACGCCATACACTAAGAAATACCTATCGTGATACGCCCAGGGTGAATTTCCTTATATGAAGGGAGGGGTGGGCACAAGGACAAGATATAACCGAGAAAGTGGTTTCTGAACAAGCGTTAACCAGGTGACATTGTGCTGGGAGGATAGAGGCTTTTAATATAGAGAACATGTGGGCATGATGTGTGCTGAAGTGAAAATACCTACATTAACAAGGGGTGTGTCGTGCTCGCTTGGGGAAGGATTGGACGGAGATAGGGCATAGCACATCTCAGAATTCACGTGGAGAGGGTGATCGGTGTTGTGTGCGCAACAAATTCAATTCTTACATCAACTGTACCTGTGCACATGTTGTCAATGTCGAGGGTGAAAACCGAATGCTTTGGATAAGTTGTCATTGTTTGCTGTGTTAACGAACATTGTGCAAAAGTGTTGTTTGAGTACCTTATTCTGTACTGTATCTTTTATTTTTAAATAAATGCATGAAACAATTGAATGGTTTACCATATTTATTGAGAATGAATATTTTTTTTGTTACAACCCTTGTGCATTCAAAAGTACTGTTAGCTATGTAACATGCACAGCATAGGCAAAAATGATCATAAGAGTCATTATTTTCTTAGTGCAAAGTGGGACACAAAACCCTGCAAAACAAGTGTGATTCAAGTACTGTTTCGCATGTTAAACATGACAACATAATAAAATAAATTTTACGATAAATAATAATAACAAATAAGATTTATTGTGCAAATGTTACAAAAAACACTGCAAGGCACACAGCCATAACAATAAATACAATTTTAAGAATATAGAAAAACTATTCTGAAACAGGGCAATAACCATGGGTTGTACCGTGAGGGAGCTCGTATGGGTCGATGTTTTGTGTCCGCAAGCTTCTCAAATCCTTGTTTTGGCTTGGTCTGCGCTTGTTCTGTACGGTATCTCTTTGCTTATCTTAAGATTGTTTTTTACTGTCTTCTTTCCTTGTTGTATTCAGTAGATCCTGTTCTGTCTCGGGAAACGTAAAATGCGTATAATTTAAAGTGCTTGGAATTATGAGGATGCGAGTGTCTGAAATTTGGGGGCGTGCCCCGTGCGATACAATATGTCGACAGGTCAGAGCCCCCCCAAAATCACCAAACTCGGCGTGACTCTCTTTTCAATATAGAAGCTATTTTCAATTAAACAAAATTTTGCGTTCATGCAATTTTATATTTTCTGGATTAACATGTTTTCTCATTTCTTATTTTTGCAATTTTGGTGTTTTTCATGCCCAATGTGATATGTAAATGTCTCCTGGTGTGAGATTAATAAAAGCTTATCTTCTTTTTGACGTCAGTCAGATAAAGGTTAAATTTTTTTAGATATTTATTGAACAATAGCCCAAAACACCAAAACAACAAGAGTAGGCATCCTGAAACAGTCCTTGCTTTTGCTTCCCAGTAGCGCGGCGCATGTGTGTGGTGTGTGTGTGCGGTACGCTCGTGTGTTGTCGTTACAAGCCTGCTCTGTTATCTAGAGTTGTTTTCTGCTGCGGGAAAATGCTGAATTAAATTATATGGAAAATCAGGAGTTGTCCGTGAGAAATAGCTTGGCGGGCCGCTAAAATAAAAGCAATGAATTTATACATGTTTATGCAAAATAAATAAGAATTGATGTCAAATAGGAGTGGGGAACGAATGGATGTTGGAACGTATTTCTTCAGGTCTCCCACATCGGGTTTGCTCAAGAGGAATATACCTTTCAATTTTATTTATTCCCTATTTTTTAGGACAAAATGTAAAAGTTCCACATCATAAAGAGATAACCTTTATGTTAAATGGGGTACCTGTGGTTTACATGAAATTTTTTTTACAATTAAGCTATAATTGCAAAACGTCTTGTACCTTCAATCTTTTACGTTTTTAGGAGAATTGTATAGAATGTGATAACATGCAATAAATACAATAGGACATAACGGGATCGAACGGTTTTACATTGTAAGCACACAGTTTAGACCAGGGTTGCTCCATAGTCGATGCGATTACCAGTCGACTCGCAAAGGTTGTATTGGTTAGATCGCATTAAATAATAAATATTAACATTCTAAATTTTTAGAAAACTCGTTAATGCAATTGTGTGTAGCCAGAGCTAACTCGGAGTTTTGCGTTCGCGCACGCCACTAGTACCCCCTAAAATCCTTGATCCTGAAGCTGGATCATATACCTTAAAAAATTTCCATTGAGTGTCGGAGAGCGTACTTCCACAACGAGAGCAGCAAATTCGCGGGGACTCACGCTTGAAAACAATAAACCAGGACTAAACCAGGACTAACCAGGGACTAAACCAGGACTAAACCAGGACTAAACCAGGGGAGGACGGTAGTGCTTGTAAACTTACGTCTTTTACTCTGAGTGTCTTCTTGGCAGTAAAAAGTGCGTTACCGGCGTCTGCCCATCAGAACTCGCCACTTCTGTGTTTTCCCAACGCGGACAGGACGTAAGGACACGCACATGTTGGATGTGATTGATAACGGATGTGTGGATGCAAATTATTTTATAAACGGAGGAGGGGAACTATTGGATTTACATTAAAAACCAGGCAGGCACATGGGGAATGGCACCAGTCAAATGACATCGGTTTTTATCCGTAATGTTTTATGACACTTAGGGTGACTTGCCCATGGCAACACCCGCGCTAGTGCAGGAAAGCTAAAACGACAAACTTGCCAGCGGTTACACCAATTTTCCGGGACTATGCATCTGGCGATTAATCAGTTCAAGTATAGAGTTACTGGGTAATGCCAAAAAATGTCATGTAATAGTGTTGTGTTGTGTATATTGGGTCATGCGGTTTTGCATGTACATAAACCTATAAGTAGGTAATAAAGATTTTTTTTGAAATAAATATATGATTGCTTTTTGTAGTAGGTAGATCATTGACTTGTTTTTTTTTATTTTTTTTTTTTTTCTTTTTTATTTATAAGTAGTGAGCTGGTCAAGTGAGCACCCTGGTTTAGACCATAGGCCACGATTACACGAATGAGTCACTGTGAAGAACGGATTAAAGTAGAAAATCAGCATCACACGTGGAATTTTATCAGCTGTTCATGTTCACAGGCATCCGATATAATCCTCGTTTTAGTCTTTTGTTTTGTCATTAATGATTTGAGAGTCATAACCCGACACTTTTTTGAGTCTGGGACATGTGTGGTCATAGGCAAAAGGGTTTGAGCTGTTTATCCTGAGCGCCAATGGTGTAGGTTTGGTACCCAATCTTGGTGGGGAATTCATCGAGGAGTACACCCATTGATCGGGGTCCAGAGTTACTCAGAATTGTTGTGTAATCAACACTATATTTGCATGTGTGTTGACTTCATACTAAACTCAGCTGTAGGAGGAATGTGAAGCAGTTAAGGATTTTTTCTAATGTTAAAACAAAATCAATTGGTCAGAGTTCTGAGTTTTTGTGTTGCGTTCATCTATATGACTTAAACCTAATCAATTAACATAATAGCCTTCCTGAGGCATAACAGTTCAGGGAACTGCTTGATACTTGAATAATTCAATGCTCTGATCTTTCAAATTTCTATAATAAAATAAAAAAGAGGGAAAAAATAGAATTAGAATCTTCAGTGAGTAGCTCACTAATTGTTTTGACATATCCGATCAAATCTCTAAATACAATCTAGTCCATGCATATACAAAAATTCCAACTCACCTATGCATGAAGGGTGTTGCTTTACCTAACATTCTATATTGTTTCTCTTGTTGGTTGAGTTCCTATGTAAGTTTAAGTAAATTAATCATCCAATTATAATTTGCATATTAATTGTGCTTTCTCTTACTTACTTTAACTGATAAACTGCTCCTGTATCTTTTTATTTTTTTTGTGGCGGTGATTTTTCGAAATTACTATAAGAAGGTATAGAAATCAAAAACAGACATTCTCTACATGAATGCAGAATCATTTACAACTGGCAATGGGTAAAGTTACGTAGTATTTCTCAATACAATGGAGTTAACAGAGTTTGGAAAAAGTTAACAGTGTGGATTATCTATTATTTTCTTTTTTATATTCACTCTCACCCAAAAAAGGCATAGAAATGATCAAGGGCTCTAAGTATGCAAAATAAAAACGTAAAGGACTGTGGTGGTGTGTTTGCGCACACAGCATGCTCGTTAACAATGGAAGTTTAGGTATCCGAGCTTTAATTTCGGGAGCGCTGGTTGCGCTTTGGGACGAGTCAGGGGTGAGACTTGTCAGAGACACATGGGAGAAACGGGGGAGATACGAGGGAGACCGCATTGCAACCTGGTTCTTGTCGATATGTTTTTGTCCGAGCTCGGTACATGGTTAGAGTGTGCTTTAACTGAGCGGCGGCTGTCATTACAAAGCGGCAGCCGCTGCACAGGACGTGCACATCGAGTGCATCGCATGAATGTGCTTAGAGCAACATAACAGCAAGTGCCCGCTGTCACACATTTCACAGAATTACATTATCAGCGATATAGGTTGTAAATGTGGATCCGTGGAATATTATCATCCCTAGTTTATCTGATTCACACAACACAACCCATTATAATTTTGGATGGTAAGCGCACAATAAGTATTTTTTCAGGCCTTTCAACAAACCTGTTTCTTTATTGAGCAGTTTGTTTTGTCTCGTGCCGAGTGAGCTCCTCGGAAAAATTAAACAGTGCGCTAACAGATAGAAATAACGTAAGTATTTGAATGTAATAGAGCTACAGTCTTTCTCTGATTACTCGTGCTAACAACGTCAGGGAACGAAAAAAACACTTGCTTCCGCTGGCTAACTTAAAAAATTAAACATCGCTCAGTTGCAATCAGTTTGGCGCTGAAGAAGACAGCCAATCATGCGAGAAGGAACGGGTCAGTGCTGCGGGATGTGTGCTGTTGATCTGGAGGGCGGAGGAGGGCGACGTGAGCACAAACGGAAGACAGAACTTTTTCACGCCAGCCCTTCTCCGCCATCTTCGCCTTCTCGGAGAAAGCAACTTCGGTTTTGCGGTACGTCAATGAAGGATCATATTTTCAGAAAGGAGTTGAAATATCTCACTATCTTCTGCTTTTTCAGAAACTTCTTCTGAGCTCAGTAGGGAGGCACTCGGTCGGTCACATTTATTGGTAATATTTCTCCTAAAAGGTTGTGTCTTAGTAAAATCGGTGGTTTGTCAGTAAAGGCTAAGTTAGATCCAGTTACTGCACGGCTGGTCTTTTTGCTTTAGAAAAGCATTATATTAACATATCGTAGTGTAGGACCTGTGTAAAAAGAGTTACTACATCTGTGGAATGAATATTTTGAGAAGTTGTTTCTATTTAATAAGTCATTCTTTTTCTTTTTTAGTTGCAGCGTGAGAATTTAAGATTGCTTTACAATATCAACTTTGAATTTCCTCCAAATACAATTTTGCGATGTCCAGAGGATGTGGACAATATTTCATGGACACAATGTTCAAATGGACAACGGCTACAATTCTTTAAAGAAGGATCTCTTTTCAACTTCCAGGGTGAGTGTATTTTAAGATTGGTATAATATATTGTAGAAAAGGTAGGAAATTGTTTATATAACTATATTTCAAGCAAGAAATTCTACATTCTAACAAGATTATTTTATCAGTATCTAAAGTCGTCAGGGTGAAGGTTACCGTGCGGGGAAGATGTCAAGGGTCAATGAAAGAAAAACGAGGAGTTCATCATCTTAGGTTTACTTTGAGTGTGTAAAATTGGATTTTGAAGGGAGGGTCCAGTTAATTTGCAATCTGTTGCATATCTACTCACTAATTTGTTTTTCATTCACAGATATCCTTTTATGTAATCTCAATTGTGCAAGGAATTATGCTGTGTGCGTGGCAGGGCCATTGTGCAATACTGGTGGCTCTTCTATTAAATGGTCACTATCGTACATGGCTTTAAATGTGCCCTTACTTATCTGCACAAGTAATTGCAATATGGCACGGCTAGGCCACGGTAGACTTGAATGTCAACGTGGAGCTCCTCTGGAAATTGTTATTTTAAATATTATTCTAGGGGATTGCACAGAGGCTACCACTGATATGGTGGATAAAAAAAAACCCAATCCACAATGAAGACCAGTTGTAATAAGTGGCTGTCAAAATGCCATCTTTACAAAGTATTTGGTGAGTTTTGATGTGAATAACATGCACATGCTGACACAAGAGTGATAAAGTATAACCACCATATTAATACATTTATAGTACGTCATACATGTATAAAAATATATTATATATATTATATATAAATCTAAACATTACTCTATAATGTAATGATTAAAGAAAATTATTTAAATCTTTATGGATAAATTATGATAAAGTTAGGATGAGTAAAGACTTATGGAAAGACGTATAAGGAATTAAGGAATTTTTATATGATAACATATTAGATAATGTAAAATCAAGTGCAAGGTTATTGTTAAATACACGGGATACACAAATCTGTAGAACACATATTTAGTTAAGTTCATTTAGACTAATAAAGAAGGGTGGTAGTTAAAAAGTTGAACTTCTTCACATCCTCTTTTGAATGGATTGGTGTTAATAAAAAAAAACTGTATAATTTGACTTCTAGTCCTTGTTTGTTTGTTGTCTTTGCCATGGCTCAAAAATAAAAATATTTCATCAATGAGCGGAAGTTCTCATAGGGCTTGGTTTTTAAATACTGGCACATTGCTGTGCCTTCCTCCAATAAAACAAGATGGATGCACGAAGGCTGAATAGACTCCAAAATATCTCAAAAAACCTCTATAGAAGAAAATCGACAATAATAGCGAAAGACTATTGTTACACAAACTTTGTATAAACGAGGCAGTGTCTTTAAATGTTAGTTATGTAGTTTCCGTACAGAATAACACCTTTTGCTCCAAAGTCCTAATTTGCTTGCAGCTGTCTATTGTCCTAGAAAAGGATAACAATTTATTAAGCGTTCTAACCCCCTTCATCAAGCAGTTGATCAAAATAGTCATCCATCTATCAAATTGTCATCAGGACAGCTGTTCCATTTTAATTTCCTTTGGACAGGATTAAGCTTGTACAATTCTGTTTTTCTCAAACAATTAATCCAGGAGTCCAGGTGGACAAACTTTTAAACTTGCTTTAGTGCATACGTAGCGTATGAATACTCACCAGGAGAAGGATGCTTTGTGTAATCTTGGTCTGAAACAGCCTTGGTATGTTCCTTGTGTGGCAGGCCACCATCCTTCTCTCAAGCTCATCGGACAATGATTTGCATCCCTTCAATTCCTTAAAATCGGTGCTTGTTGGCTTTCTTTACTTCTTTTCTTTACAAACAAAATATAAAATTTGCATTATGTTTTCAATACTGTTCGATGATTATGTGGAAAAAACATTTAGGCCATGTGAAGTCACCAAATTATTTGAGATAAACCAATAGTTCTACAGTATACCTTTGTGCCATTAGGACACTGACACAAACACAACACAGGACACCACACACACTTACCCATATATTCCAAAAAATTTGGATGGCACAGAATTCTGGACCTTCTCAATCCTCTCTGGATGTGTCGCGGTATTGTCCAAAATGATACCTGCAGACAGCACTGCGGCCATTTTCCACTTAAAATTTGGACCCTATCTCTCCGAATGGCCAGATCCATTTGGCACGTCTACAAAATCCATGGGGAATGTGGAATTATGTAAGGATTGTATGTTCTTTGTTAGCTGACAATGAGGCACACAGAGCTATTTGGATGCCATTTATCTAGTAAAAAAGAAAAGAAAAAACCCACAATTAATACTAATGTAGTAACACCTTTAGTATTGAACTTATAAGCAAAACTATTATTTAAACTATAGATGGTGTTAGCAAGAAAACAGCGTGAGGTAACTGGATGTAACTTAGCCTTTAGCTTGACAAACCACAATTTTATAAGGCACAAACCTTTTAGGGGAAATATTAAATAAATGTGACCATACCGGAGTGTCCTACATTAGACGAAGGAATTTTGAAAAAGAGAGATATGCGATATTACATCTGTTTCTGAAAGTATGAGTTTAGTGATTAGCGAAAACCGGAAGTTTCTTTTCTCCGAGAAGGGGGGAAGAGGCGGGAAGGGGTGGCGTGAAAAGTTCAGTCGGGTACGGATCATCCTGTATTTTGGTGGGGATTTTTAGTCTCACAATTTGGTGGGTGACATGTATGGTCCAGAAACTAGCTTGGCTGAGGTTTCAGTCGCTGGCAGAAGCTAAGCGGATTAACCTGCCCTGTGGCGATAGGATGTATAAGTTTCACGCAGTGGTTGATTCATGGAAAAGCGTGAATGAAGACGGACAAACGAATGGGACCTACTGTTGGACATGTTTAGGTGGGCTGTGAGTGGAATTGATGAGGCGAGTTGATAGTCTGATGTGGGAGCTAATGTTTTATGTAGTTTAAAGGTTCAGTACTCCCTGGAAAAGTACAGGTGGGGTTGTTTGAGTTTTAAAGTGAAATGTGGAGTGCAACATGATGTAACCTATGTAGGTGAGAAGTGGGAAACAAGGGTGGAGAATTAGAGAGTGAAGGTTGTGAATAATGTCTCTTATGCAGAAGCATTGAGGAAGTCAAAATCAAAACCCAGGAGCGAAAAAAATATTTAGAGACCAGAGAGATGTAGAGGAAAGACGAATAGTGTGATTGAGGAGTAATATGGTGTCGTGGATAATTTGATGGTGTTTCTAGCATATGTCTAAAATTGTGGATCAGAAAAGATAAAACGATCAATAGACTATTGTGCAGAAGGAGGCGAAAAAGTACCTCGGGTATGAGAGGTGTTTCTGGGAAAGGGTGGCAAAAGGTTGGAGGAGGAGAAGAGAGTGGGGTGTGGGAGGGGGAGTGAGAGAGTGTATGAGATCTTAATGAACGCAGGAGTTAGTGGCTAATGGACAGGAGTAAAAGGTTAGTGCAGAACAAGGAGAGGAGGACTGAAATTATATTGTTCGGAAAAAGGCTATGGGTGCATTAGACCGCAAGCTCAAACGCTGGAGCCCGTCTGGACAAGGGCGTTGTGTTAGTGGAACAGTTGATAAAAGACCTGCACTGTTTCACTCGAAGGGATTCAAACATTGGACGATGAGATTTGAATTACATCGTGTGCCAGCAATGAACTCTCTGACCCGGCAGGATTTGTTGTGTAGGAGGGTTGAGGGCGCGCAATTCGGTTTAATTGGATTGAATAATATATTCTGCTGCTTTTGACGTCAATTGCATATATATAGTCCTCTCATGCGATGTGTTTTTTCCTGCTGTGTCTTCTTCCACTGTATCTCAAATTTCTGCCAAGGCATTAACAAGGTCCCAATCTCCAACAATCACCTTTCAGTATCCAGTCGGATCCGCTCCCCCGCCTCCTCTACTATCCATCTTCTCTTCCCTCCCTCCACTCTCTTGTTTTCGGTCCACCCTCCTGATTGCTCCTTGACAGCCACAATGAGCCGGAGTCGGAGGTGTCTGTGTGGAAATGTTCTCTGTGTCTGATAGGTTGCTCGGAGTGCTCCGGTTTACCCTCAAGTGACCTTGGTCCAATGAAATGAGCTATATAAATAAACATCATGAACTTTTTAATGTGGGGGCTAATTCTAAAACTCAAAAAGTACGTTATTGTAGGGGACGAGTAATCTGCACACTTAACAAAAAGTACGTTTTTACAGACTTGAAATTTCCAGTAACTTGAATTCATAAACCTTAGTTGGCGATTGGAAAACTAACGGACACAAATCTTATAGTTTAACCTTCAAAAACTTGAAGAATTACGTTAATGCCTTCAACTCACAAAAATCCTTCGCAGCTGGTTGCCTTGAAATTTTTAAGTTTCGAACTAACTTTTCTTTTTACAGAGGTGCCATGCGTGACGCCCGCGCCAGGGATTAGGCCTAGGTAGGCCGGGGCCTCCCATTTTATTTCTTGGCCTGCCGCAAAATTTGTTCTTGCCTCTCAAGTCATAAAAGCCTGTTTTTATTTATAAGTCATAATTAAATGTTGTAGTCATAAAATTATCGCATAATGTGGCGTTCAAATGTTTTTTTTTAGAAAACGTGAATCACGTTCTTCACGTTGCTTCTAAATATAGTTCTGTTTGTTTGGCTAAACACTTTGTCCAAAGCGATGCCATGATCTATCAAACGGCGCAAACTTTCATTAGCGAACTAGTTTCCCGATAACAAGCAGATATTCTAGTGACCACTGTTCTCAAACACATTCAAAACGATAGCCTTTTTAATTTTAGTTTAAAGAACGTTGTTCTGAACTTTGTGAAGGCGAGACTCAGGTAGAGTAGGAGCCAGAGGCCCGCCCCGTAGGTCAGAGCAGCACTTCGACAGGAAGGCAGTACTATTATCCCCATTTCAGAAGGCTAGCTTTTGGACTATAACAAAACAATACGATAATATGGCTATTAAAATACTATGAAATAACGCATAAGGGATAGGCCTATGCCTAATATATATGAAAACTGTGTTGTAATAAATGACCAATTCGTGCACTTCGCATTAGCAATACTCAAAACGAGGACATTTGAGCATTTTAATGTTTGCATATTTGTTTATATTACATAGGCTCCATTTACGAAAATGCGTTAGGACCACGCGTAGTCAGCCACATAAACAGATTTTAGTTCTGCTCAGAAGTGGGGTGGGCACCGACAAAAGTACTTTTTTGAACCAACTTTTTTTATAATATTCTTTTATGATAATTTCAAAAGAGAAAGTGTGTTTATATTAAATGTCTTGGAAGGCTGTATCTGCGTGCTGTAATTTATTTATATCAACAAGTGGGACAATATTTAAATTAGAATTAGTTTCTTTAGTTTACGAGTCGTCATTTACCGTCAAAGTTAGTTATTAGTGTTGTATGCGATACTGCCCGCGACCCCCAGGACGTTCGCCTCTGACCCCCGATCTGTTTTCTAAAGACGAGCTCCCCGCAGCCCAACCTGCTGGTGTGGGGGCACTACCCCTCTTCCAGTATAGGGGAAAAAGGACAGGCGGTTTTCTGCATGGTACCAGAGTATCCATGGTGGCATACAGCATCTCGAAGGATGCTGTGTTTTGCATTAAATGTCGACATTTCCAGATGCCTTGCACCGACAATACCTTCCTTTTTAATCACGGGTGGGAAACGAAAGATTGGAAACACATTAGTGCGATATGTATAAAGCACGAAGGGAGCAAGGGACACGAGGAGGCCTCGGGATAAAATGGCAGGATAACAGCAGACTCTGCTGAGCAGAGTACGAGAGGGTGGGATTATTCTCAATCAGATGAAAAGAGATGCCCAAAAACAAAAGCATAATTGACCGCCACGGGAGCCCATCATACTGGTTATCGACTCGTCCCTGTTCTGTGTCAAACAAGAGATACTACTGCGGAGGACCAGGGAACCAGCAGCTGCCATGACTAAAGGAAATTTCCTAGAGTTGCTGGAACTGGTTTCAAAAACTATGATCCACAACTAAAAGAACGCCATTGACCCTAGCACAAAGCCTGAACGCATTTATACATACCCAGTAAACAAAATGAATACTTGAGACTCACAAACCTCCCTCATTATAAGTCACATAAGACCCGATTTGCCTGCTAGCCCGCGCCTATTAACGCCATTTTAGCCGAAGAGAGTAAGGCCATATCACAAACAGAAACTGGTGGCTTTGTGTGTCCGGTACCTGCACAAAGGCGCATAGAGAGACAGTAGCAGTAGGATTTTGTGCAGACTGCGAACTTAACACCAGAGGGGGACCATATCAACAAAATATTAGCGGTTTTTGGAGCCGCTGCACCTAGACCCAGAGCTGTGCGAAGGGTTTGCGGGTATGCTGGTGCATCCGTCATGTCGGGGCACAAGGGCGGTGGCATGTGATATTGACGGAACCTTCCCTCGCGCTGTGAAAGTGCCTTGAAAACTCCCACAGGATCTTAACCTTGTCTTGTGCACAGCAGCAAACAGGTTCTCGTGCATGACACCCTTTATTTTGTAGATTTTCAATGGACCTGCAACCCCTTTATGACTGGAGCACACAGACACGCAACAATTTATGGAAATACAGATTCAATGCGGCCAGGCAAAAACTTTGGTAGCTGGAGAGAGCCTGTGATGTCTCGCTGGACCCTCCTGGTCAAAATACTGTGAGTAAAGTGCTGACACTGTTTGGGACCGATTTTGGAGCCCTCGCCTCTTTTTTCTGAAAGTGCAAGGGGCCAAAACAAAAAAATGGCTGCGAGACCGCGCGTTATTGAACGCAGATACAGAATTAAAAAAATTCCTGTTCCACATTGTTCCGTTTCTTTGCTGTTTGCAGTCAGTGACACGCCACAAACGGCTTGCGTCCCCACACTGTCAGTCGACAGCTAGCACTGATGTCATCGCCGGCCCACAGACCCCATTTCCCACGACAGTTCAGACACGCAAGCGACATACAATAAAACACTGGCTCTGGCAGATGGCCCTGATGAATAAACACGACATCATCACATAGGGACATTAGGCGCGTCACGCCAAAAGACAGTTACCTGCCAGGTTAGCAGGCTTCTCTGGTTGGATCTACTTTGGGCAAGTCCTTCACTGTGCAGACAATCCGATCTTCGCCGGACTTGGAAAGACACTTGGCTAGACAATAACGAGTTGGAATATCCGCTTCAAGGCCTGACAACATACGGGTTCTGAGGCCCACCGCTGCCTGCTTGCCACGCACGGCACACATTTGGCGACATTAGCGACGATTCATCCGTGTGACGCATTTCTCCATTCCACTAGAACGGAGCAGAGCACACTGTCTTGTGCAGCAACATTCAAATAAACAATGAATGCCACTGGAGAATAAGTTCCCACACTCATTGAATTTCTTCGATTCGTGTCCACTTGACATATTCCTGTCAGGAATAGTCTTCCTCCGAGCGCTGCTCCATTCTGCCGATGACCTCCATGTCCGGTGGAGAGACTCTTTTCCACCGTCAACCGAATAAAAGACAAGCACCAGGGCGACGATGCTGACAGAAAGGACCTTAACTCCATTTATCTTTTTTGACCCTTATCGTCTTTGAAAGAGAATTAACGGAGGAAACCTAGTTACAAGGGGAAATACTGGGCTGTCTTCAAACCACAAGATCACGGCCGCCTGCTACTTGTAAATTAGAATTTAAGATAAGTACTGTTCTTCGTACATGCATTTGATTTTGTTAAATTTTCAAATAAACTACGCTATGTGTATTATTTAGTCTATTAATTCTCCTTCAGGGACAGGGCCAGCGACGCTAAATCTTTGGCGCCGCGTTTGCACCATATTCATTTGTAACCCCACTACAAAAACACCCCTTGTAGTAGCGAGCGAATTAGGCCTACTTACTCATCTGCAGGCCTACCCATAACTGCAACCTGGCGCCGCTACGGTGCATGGACCAGAAGTCCAATTTCGGGCGTTTCTGCTCTCCCACAAATCCATCCACTGAGCGGGCTGTGATCAAAAAATGACACCGTTTGTTGCCCAGTTCACTTCCGCGTTGATTCATACAATGGCGCAATATGGCTCACGAAAACAACAACGCTTGACAGTGCCTGAATTGCGGTGAAAGGTTGAAGCGAAAGGGTATTATGCAGTGTGGGAAAACGAAAGAGGAATTGTTGTTGCTACGTTCAACGAGCGGATGGTGTTATTGAAGATTAGAAGAGATGCCGCGAGCAGCGTGAACGAAAAACGGCTGTGTGGGCGAGTGACAGCATGGAAACAAATCGAGATGCAGTTCAGCTAAGAAGGGGCAGACTGTGAATTGGACGGCATGATTTGCCGCGATTGCCACTAGTTAGCGCCGGGAATGTTTTGCATACAGAAAATGACGACACACCTCAACCCATTTAGAGACAATGCGCCGGGCAGAGAGGGAAACGAAGTTGCGAAGGCAAGTGTTACCCATAATGCAACAGCAAAAATTAGTCGCTCCCCGCCCATCGGATGGAAATTTGGGGAGAGCAGAACGCGCCGGAATTAAACTAATGGGACAATTGTCCTGCAGCCCTGGAACAGGACATGCGAGATGCGTGGGTCGGCCAAAACCCGCAGTCAACCCGGCGGGTCCGCGGTTTCGGGCGGGTTGGACTGCCTCAAAAATATGAGTCATGTCAGTGTGCGGGGTGGGTCGGGTCAGAAAGCTCCTGATCCCTATATACCTATAATATATGTGAGCCCCGGTATGGGAGTCCCTGAGTACATTTGCAACGCGCAGGGAGGCTGTTAAAACAAAAAAAATCATGCCAGACCACCAGGCTCGCACCCTTCTGACTACCCGCTTAAGCCTCAGACCACTCCAGTCGAGGACAGACGTGTGATACTAGAGCACCGAGACTGTGAGGTGTGGGCCTCACAGCAGATGCCTAAAGCAGGGGCCTCAATACTTTACAACCTTACAGTCTGTGGTCAAATCCCCGGGCTACATGATGGTACACGTGCTGTAGACTATATTACTATAGTATGGTGTAACCTTCCAAAAGATTGAGTGACAATTCCCTTATCGTCATTTCGTGGTTTGCGGAGGAGAGAGCAGCTAGAGAAGTTTGGCAGGGAGTTAAAATAATGATTACAGCTTGCTAAAATATTTCCAGCTTCTTTTCCTTATGATTGTTATATTTATGTATTTATTATACATGTTAGAGATGCCAGAGAACAGGCGTCTGCTTTTTTTCTGAGAGGGACGCGGACACCACGGCGCTGATTGAGTCAGGATAACGTTCAGCGTTTTTCCCATGGTTTCTCTGTTCATAACGATATTCTCTCATTTTGGAAAGATCACCAACGTGATGAGCAAACGTTTACGTTATATGCCGTAGTTTTAAAGTCTGCGGGTTATTCCTGAGACTGGCCTGCTACAAGGAGTGGCCCGTTTTAACCAGATAGACGAGTGTGCGCGGGGCAGCAACCTCCATAGGCGAATCACAAGTGCACTGGTGGTCTGTCTTTGGTCATTGCAGCGTCACTGTGGGACAACCCCCGCCCGAACGTGATTCGCGATGAGCCTCGTGCAATTCACGCCCCGTGCAAAGGCGCCACAAACGACTGGGACCTACTGTAACTTCCCTTTGGGTGCCCCCCATTCAAAGTGGAAAGAGGCCCTAATGGAAAAAGGTTTGATTCCTTTTAAGCTCCAAAGATGGAAGACACCCATACTTTGACACATATTTTTACCACTATGTTGCACCTTACCTTCTTGCTCTCTTCAGGATATTTTGGTTCCGTTTTGTTTTGACCACCGTGCTCTTCTCGTTAGCTGGCTCTGCCAGACCCTTTGTAGTTTCCGCCATTGCTCCACCAGAGGCGTTTGGCTGAAACCACATGGGTCTGGTATCGACGCCCTAGCCAAACGCACTTTCCCCAGATTATTTTTTATCGACCAATCAGGATTGCCGGTGTTACGTGAGATATGCACTTCTTCTCAAGCTTCTTCATGCAGCGCAGAGCGGACTCCAAGCTGTCGGGGTACCAGACCGAAAAATCTTTTTAAAAGAGTAAAAACGATCGAATTAATGACACGGATGTCACTTTACTGCAATTTGCGGCGAGATGGTTGATGGGATCCATGTTGATTATGTGTGTTTATAAGATTCCAACTGTTCCTGTAACGTTTGGGTTGACAGCACTGGTCAGTGTTCCTGTTTACACACTATGCAGCGGGTTTGCCAGGTTTGGTGGTTCCGCCATATTTTTTTCCAGAGATTGTAGGTATAAATAAACAGAAAGAAAATAATCAGAACTCATGATAGCCCAAGTTGATAACATTAGGTTTTATAGCCCAACCATCATTCTGAGGTGGTTTTTTTTTTGGGTTGGAAAATATGTGGGATTTGGCACCCCTATGGGCGCCAGGAGCTTCGATGTGTGTGGTTGAAAAGCAGGCTTCAATTCAAGCTAACGCCAAGTGGTCTATCCATCACATACAAGGATAAATTTTACACGGCCCTGCCTTTAGAAATCCAACCACTATGGGCTCAGTACCAGATCATTGTGGAGTGCAGCGACTACATGGTTCTGGCGGAGTCAGGTACGTTGTCCCCTTAATTACATATTATGCAGCCGCTTTCAACGGACAGTAGCTCAGTTGGTAGAGCATTGGCCTTAAGGCCAGAAGGTCGTGGGTTCAATTCCCACCTCTGCACCTTCTCCACCGACTCCCACTGATGACTGCTGTCGTTGTGTCCTTGGGCAAGACACTTAACCCCACTTTGCCCAAAGCCCCCACAGAAAGATCAAGGCTATGCTCACACTCAGAGAGCAGCCGTCCTCCTGTGGACTCACCACCTGCAGAGGGTCAGTGAGGGGCTGGTGCTATGAGACTTGGGTGGCATCTCTGACTGCCACCCCCCTGACCCAGAAATGGATTAAAGGGTAGAAAATGGAAGGCTTGAATGATTAGTGGTGTACGGGGACCTAGACCCTGACCCCATTTGAAAGGCTGAGTTACCAGACAGCCAATTAACTCTCCTGGGGGTCCACTAAAATCCCCACCGCTGGATTAAAGTAGGAGGGCCCTCCAAACCATTCTGTGTACCAAATTCGGGTAGCCCTGGGTCACGGTCAAGCTTTGTGGCCAAAAGCACTTCTTTAAAATCGAGCCCCTAATAGTCCGCTGCAAATATGGCTTGACCCCCACACTATCTAACCCAAAAGGTTTCTCAGTGGTTTACAGAGTATCAAGTTGTACTTCAAAACACCTTTTACCAACCAAACCGTTTCCAAAGTTGACTCTAAAAATGCCCCATTTTCAACATGGCGGCCATCAGTCCTACAAAGTCAGGGGATTGTCCAGAACAGACGACAGAGAGGTACTTTGATTTGAAAAAAAGATGCAAGCTCCCTCCCCCTTCCTTTCTGATTGGTCTCCACCTTACGTTTCCCTTAACACTTTGAAAGGTTATCAGCGAACACATAATCCATATAAAATATTAATAAATGCACGGAGGTTTTCAGAATTATTTGTGGAACCATCTTTAATGAAAAAAATACTGTTTTTATGCACAAAAACCAGGAAGTGCTAATATTATGAATTGCACATTATAGGACACTCTGCAGAGGATTGATTCTGGATATAGGTTCAGATATAAATCGTAACTCAGGCGGAAGTTCGAATTCTTTGTTCGTTTTCATGTAGTTCCAGAGCCTAATGGAGGCTCTTGATTCGGAGGCCCGCCGAAAACAAACAATGAGCATGCGCGCAGCTGCGAGATCAGCGCGAAGATTGACCGCCCTTGGCATGACTCGATTGGTTAACCTCGACGGCACGTGGATATCTGAAACTATAGCTATAGCGCAGGGAAGGCGGACTTGCCCCGTAATATGTAGAATTAATTAAAATGACTTAATTTCTATCAATATATAGGCCAGGAGGTCAATTATAACCACATTTCCTAACATTTGTAATTCATTTAGAGTTACAGACTGTCAAGTTCCCGAGGTTTCCCTCTGATTTCTTTCTCCCAGACAGAATAAAGGGCGTACCCAGTTTATAATAGGTCAATAGTCCGTCCACACCTTCGAAAGACGGTCCGTGTCACACCCAGAGACAGTCCACATCATAGTCAACATGGAGTCCGTGTAGAGTCCTTGTACAGTTCCTGCACGTAGGGCCATATTTGCTATCTAATCCTAACACCCTTCCCCTTTGATCACATAAGCCATGTGATCACTCAAATCAGATCAATCAAATAAAGGGAACAAGCAAAAAAAATTCCAAAAACAAACTTCCCCCCCCAAAATCTTATATACAACAACACAGACAAATGTATGCATTAAACTCATAATCATCAACATCAATATCAGTGGATTTATCTCTCTATCCTGGGAAAAAAAAAAACAAACAAACACACCAATCCAACAAAAACACAACCAAAAACCTCAATGTGGACCACACAAGAACTCAGCAGATTCAGTCCAAACACAGACAAAAAACGAGCTGAGTCTCAAAATTTGAAGCTAATTCACTTTTATTACTCTATACTTTTTATTCTAATACTGCTTGTTTTTACACATTCCTTAATAGTATTTCACTGTATTATTTTCACTTTTCCATCTTAGACTGTGTACTTTACTTATACTATTCACTATAGTTAAAAACTATTTCTAATCTATTTACAAATATGTTTGCATATTTGCTTTATTGAGCCATATTCTTAAACATATCTTTTATTCTCATAAATCTCTCTGTGGGGTTTACTATTCAATATCAGTGGCAAATTGTCCGTGGGATTTTTGCTCTAATGGTCTCTTCCATT
The DNA here is from genome assembly GCA_964034765.1 of Knipowitschia caucasica. Lineage (NCBI taxonomy): Eukaryota > Metazoa > Chordata > Actinopteri > Gobiiformes > Gobiidae > Knipowitschia > Knipowitschia caucasica. Next base: position 10,024,178 of record OZ035826.1, read on the forward strand.
TCTCAGGCATACAACCACTGCACACAGTCAAGACCACTGGTTAATATGTACCATCTCTATATGGCGGACCGTTTTCCCACTACCATCCGTATGAACCAGGCCGTGCTGTCCCTTCCCTCCTATCTCAGGCGGATTGGGATGAATATGTCCATCCTTAACTACACTTTGAGTAAAATATTCTCTACAAGAGCACAACTCTATGCGCCAGGTTAGGGGTTAGGGGTCAATTATTTTCTATGGTTGATTGCTAGATTCTACTCATCAGGGGGCTCCCACTTATTCCAGCATGGCGCGCTACTTTATAACAAGGGCTCCAGTCAAAAAGCATCTACTACTACAAAACTTGCCACAATCATCTATATATCAAATAACTATTCTTTCTCTCTACAATGTCTGTTAATGTACATGCAAAACAGCAGGCGCCACGTATCGCACAACACAACACAAAGTCCCAATGTCCACTTATTTTAGTCCTTACCCGCGTTTTACCTCTAGTGTCTAGCACTGACATTGAATCGGCCCAATAGGATGCATAGTCCGGAAACATTGGTGGTAACATCGCAGCCACGTATGTCGTGGTTTTGCTTTCCCCCCTGCACAGAGGCGCGGTTGTTTGCGCATGTGCAGTCACCTAAGTGTCAGTAAAACATTACTGAGTAAAACACAGATGTCATTTGACTGTGGTGGCCATGTCCATGTGCCAATGGTTCCTGTTTTTTTTAAATCCAAATCTTTCCCCTCCTCACGCATTTTATAAAATAATTTGCATCCACCCCTCAGCGTTATCAGTCACATTCGTAACATTCCAAACATGTGCGTCTCTTACCGTCCTGTTCCTGCGTATGGGGAAACAAACCCAGAAGTGGGCGGAGTTCTGATGCAGACGCCGGTAACGGCACTTTTACAGTCATAGAAGAACACTCAGAGTAAAGACGTAAGACGTCTGTTACAAGCACTGACCCCCGTCCTCAGCCCTGGTTTAGTCTGGTTTGGTTGTTTTCGCGGAGCGTGAGTCCCTGCGAGCAACTTTGCCTGTCTCTCTGAATGTGGGAAGCGAGGATGTTCGCTGGCTGCTGAGCATCTCACAGCGAACAGTTATTTAAGGTAGAAAGATCCAAGCATTCACGTGAACAGCGGAATTTAGGGGGGTACAGTGGCGTGCGAGAATTGCCAAACTCTGGTTATTCTGTCTACACCCAAATGCATTAACGACGTTTTCAAACCATCTCCACTTTGCCCGGGAGTATTTTTGTAGTATATTCGTGAGAGTACACTTTTTTAAATAATTCATGCGCTCTACCACTACTCCCTTTGCGAATCGACTGGTAGATCGCGCGATCGAGTCTAGCGCACCCCTGCTCTCATCTGTGCTGGCCAAATACCCAAACTTTTTCAACTCTCAACTACTCAACATATCTACTATTACTGTATATTGGGCTTACACACAACTACAACAAAATGCTTTTAACTGCTATTGACTCTTCAGTTGGTTCATACCTCTCTCCCATTGATCTATAGGCCTTAATCATACGGCTATCCTCCTGCACATATTTGCGATGTCACCCATTTCCACAGCTGTATTGACACACACGTGAAAAATTGGCAAGTATCTAATTAAACACTGTACCCTAAAACTGTCCGTACACTTTACTTAGCCTCTTTGACGTACAGGTAAGTGCACTGGTCCCTTTTACCATTTGATAATACCCCTTGGCTACGCAATACATCTCTCCCTTTAATGACCGCCATCCCTGGTGGCTGCAATTACTCTAATTCTATTTTTACGCACAATGAGTGACCTCTCGGCAGTCGGATACCAGCTAGAGCCAAGGCATAATTCTAATTTGAGACTTCTGTCACTTTCTAACCTCTACTAAAACACGCTACACTACCCTATTATATCTCCATAAACCCCCTCATATTACCCCGATGCTACTGTACTCCCCGCCAACAAAGTCAAAGTTTTGTCAGTCAGATGTCAGAATACATAAACCTGGGTATTAATGCATTTGGTCACAGTGTGGTTTGGTTGTAGCAATCGCATTGGCCATAGCTGACTTTTTCATTGGCTGGTTCTTGTTCTGCACATCGCTGTAGTCCAATAGATCATCAGATGTCCAGAAGCTAGGGGACAAACAAACAACAAAAGAAAGAATCATGAGTATCTCTCTCAATTTGCACTCATCAATGGTATGATTTAACCCACCCTAACATCATACCATCACTCCCGGTTATTCTCTCACGGATCCTCAGGGTCCTCAGGGTGCGGTTAGGTCTACCGTGTCTCAGGTCAGGGACTCTGACGGTGAGGTCTCAGTCGTCATAGGTCAGGTCATATTCGAGAGATGTCATCTTGGGACATCAGATAGGGTCCAAGCCAGGGTTTGTTTCTCCAGATTCACATCAGGATCTCCAGATACAGTCTTTTCACTTGAAGCGCCATCAGGTCCTTTGCGATGCACTTCTGGTCAAAGGTGCAGTGTCTCAGTTCCTGTACCAGCTTGTTATGCAGTAGTTACTCTCTATGGTTAAGTCACTTTGATTCGACTTTAACAGACAATTTCTATTCATGCTGTTGCTCATGTCCCTCAGACCAAAGCAAGCGCAATGATTCAGTTTACTTCTCTAATTTGTGTTTTATCAGCTGTAATCCTAGTCAGTGTGAATTACTTCACCCAGTACAAAATCCACAAATCAAACCCAAAGATTCAAGACAGGTCGATTAAGTCCATGACAATATAGCTTCGAATGACACCATTTCTGTTCGTCTACAAATAATATGATTCAAATAGTAAAGATTCCCACGTGATTAGCCAAATTAAAAATATTTGTGTGTGCATATTTTGGGGATGTGTCACCCGACTCCTCGACCACACCTGTAGTCTCAAAGGTCAACACTGTGTCGATCAACCCACGTGGACACACTTTCAACTGCCTCTAGGTCTCTACTGAGGCCTCCACCCATCAGGTCTCCCAGAACCTCTCTCTACCCGGTCTCTTCACACCCACTCAGTTCTGGAGTTGCGTGGGGAGGGGCAAGGCGGTGGCATTTCCTTTGCTCTTTGATCTGTGACCTTGGCTGGGGGCATTGATGGGCTCTTGGTCTGAGCTTTAGGTCCATCCCGCCGTCCAGTGACCTGTACCCCCGTGTGTGCCCTTGGTCTGGAACACAACCTATATAGTCAAATTCAAAAACAACAGATACATCAGTATGTGAGTGAGATTGTTTTTCTCACTACAGTCTAACCAATTTTTGGAGCCTCTTGGCTTTACCCACCTGCGACTATAACAATACAAGATCACTTCTTATCTTACCATCCTCAATGCCCCTTATACGGCTCCGCCACTTACCATCCAAAACAAGACTCAAATTCTCTTACAAATCCTACAACCTTTAACCCTTTCACGCGCCCCACATCGCCCTCATAGCGCCCAGCCACATTGCTCACTTAAACCGGCTGTCTGTAACACTGTGGTGCAGAACTCTTGTTCATACCTTCTTCCCCCAGGGGTTCGTGGACATGAGTGCCCACCCCTGCCTGTACTATGAAAGCCGCCCTTTGTGGGTGTGGTTCGTATTGTACGATTTTGCGTAACTAGAGTTCGTAACCCACCTGCGGCGCCGCAGCGGCGGAGGCGAAGCAAAGCGGTCGAGTGAGGGGCGCGAAGAGCCGAGCAGCGGGAGAGAGTGTATTATATATTTACTCACGAGTGTCTTCAGTCACCAGAAGCCAGTACTTGGTCTGGTACTGACTCACACAGATCCGAGGCGGAAGACACACCGGTGTCCCGTGACGCCAGACCCCGGACCCAAATATGGTGCCGAGGAGACCGCGCCACTCATCGTCCACCACTACAGCCCCAGATGCAGCGGCTGGCTTGTCCTTCGTGTGGCCGCCGGTAGGAAGCAATTCTGTGCACGCCAAGCAGGGTCCGTGGTTGAGGGGACAGGGGCTCATCACACGGGCAAGTGGAGAAAGTTTAGTGGGGGTGAGTGCCTAAGGTCGGATCTAGTATGGGGTGAGTCGGTGTCTGATTTGTTTAATTACTTTTTTACGTCTAATAATGATATATGTTTAGCAAACATAAGTGTTTAATAATTTTTAGACCATAATAATTAGAGTTAATATATTTTATATAATTCAAAGCAATCTGTTGTGATTCGTTCGATTTTAGATGTTTAGTGTTTTAGAGACTTTTTTCTCTTATAAAACATCAATATTTCTTTTTATTATTATATTTTATCTAAGACTTTTATTAATTTGTAATTTTTCTCTTTTTAGGTAGTTGATGCTTTTTGTTCAAGAATTTTGTAAAAAAGTAGAATAGACACACACTGGGGAAACGGGAGCGCGGGAGCAAGGTCGCGGGCGAGCCGCGTGGAAAAAAACACATCGCTAATCGCGTACACAGCCATTACCAGCAGCGATGATGAGGATGACGACCGTTATTTGCGAGAAGACAAAATCCACAAAAGTGGCTCCGAGAGCGCTGAATGCAGCGCTCCGTTGACTGATGTATGAGGCGCACGACTCCGACCGTTCATGCGCCCCATACCTTTCCATCTCCTGTCAGTTCAACTGGTAAATCCTGGAGCCTCATTTTTCCACTGAGAAAAAAAGTAAGGCCCCCAACTTCTCTGAAAGGGAAAAATATGACAACCACACTCAAAAAGATGTTCATGACTGTAACACTCTAAAGCGTGCTGTCTTGATCACTGAAGCGTCATTTTACAATAATACAATTCACTCTGGCTGCGCACCCGGCGCTAACCCATTATTCTATAATCTGGATCAGGGAATAAGATCATTACTTATCCCCCTACCATTCATTTCTCTAACGCTTCTTTCCCCATTGACTGTTTATCGTATTCCCTGATCTTCCCAATTCCCTCCCCAGCCGCTCCGCTTATAGCAAGTCTATTATACAACCAATTTAACATTATCCCACCATGGCCGCCCACCTTGATGCCGGTCACCATAAGCCCCTTCGCAGACCGCATATCCAACTTCCATTCCCAACGATTGGTTCAACAATGCACGATATTTTCCATTTACCAGTCATGCCTTATATCACCCAGCCCCCTTTACACCGTAATACGCCTTATTGCAACTCTTGACACATCCACATTGTCAATATTCCTAGCAACCACACTGGCGCCATCCCAGGGTTACCCCTACGACCATATGATCCTGTGTGTATACATTCATCTACTGCGAACTTGGGTCTTCACTTTATGGGACATTCCCATATACCCATGCAACCTTTATCTCTCGCATATATTCTAACTCCTAATATACCAGCCGTCAATCTGACTATGGAGACCATTTCAGCTCAGGTCTCCTCTGCTGTGTGCAATCAGCGGGAAGCAGCACGGATTCAGGCGAGTAGTCAAACCAAAAAAGGGTCCCCGCTTGTAATGTGAATTGGGTAGTTTGTCAAGCAGCGTTTCCGTCGAATTGTTATTCACGCGGGTGGTAATGACGTTCGGCGGTCCGAGGTGTTGAAGCTGCAAGTCGCCGCCGTGTGCAAGCTGGCTAGCACAATGGCCGACACTGTCATCTTCTCTGGGCCCCTACCTAGCACTAGCAGTGCAGAAGCATTCAGCAGACACTCGGCTTTCAACCGCTGGCTGTCTGGCTGGTGCCCTCGAAGTGGTGTTGTTCATGTTGACAATTGGAGTGCCTTTTGGGGAAAGCCCGGTCTCATCCGCTCGGATGATATCCACCCAACGTTGGCGGGTACATCCCTTTTGGCTAAGAATTTGGCCCTGGCTCTAAACTGTTCTGCTCGGCTCAAATGACGATGCAGAACTGAGGCCCGGGTGCAGAGCTGCTCTGCCACAACCTCTGAGCCCCCATCTGTTCAGTTACTAGCCTCAGAAGCTAGTCAGATTGAAACTGTGTGTGCATGTGTGTGTGTGCCTGTGTGTGCTCAGTTACTAGCCTCAGAACCTAGTCAGATTGAAACTGTGTGTGTTCCCCGCTTGAAGTCTAAAGCACTATATGCGAGGAAATCTGACCTAGGTGTCAGACACAGTAACTTAATAAAAGTTCAGACAGACAGAAATAGTTCTAACAGTAGGGTTGTTAAATGTGGTTTAATGAACGTCAGATCAATCTCGTCTAAATCGCTTCTCATAAACGAACTTATTATAGACAAGGGCTTGGATCTGTTAGCGCTCTCGGAGACTTGGCTCCAACAGGACGAGTACGTTAGATTGAATGAGTGCACTCCTCCGACGCATGTTAACTACCAGAAAGCCAGAGCTACAGGTCGCGGCGGTGGTGTTGCGATTATATCACACACCAACTTGGTTCTTAGTCCCAAAACCAACAACGCTTTTCACTCGTTTGAAAACTTAACACTTTCAATCACCTGTCCTGGGTGGAGAAAACAAAAAGCAGTACTATTTATAGTTTTATACCGACCTCCTGGTCCTTACAGCGAGTTCCTAACAGAATTCTCTGACTTCATTTCAAACCTAGTTTTGGAATGGGAAAACATAGTTATAGCTGGAGACTTCAATATACATGTGGACGACAGCACTGACAGCTTAAACAAAGCTTTCAGCGCCGTACTAGATGGTGTTGGTTTTACTCAGAATGTCGAGGAACCTACTCACATTCATAACCACACCTTGGACCTTGTCCTGACCTACGGCTGTGATGTCTCCAATGTTGACATCCAGCGTCAAAGCTCGTTGCTGTCTGACCATTTCTTGATCACGTTTGATCTCGCTTTGGAGGACTTTCCTGTCCCGCAAGATAAAACCATAATGAAAAGAACCTTAAATGATAAATCTATCACAAGGTTCAAAGAACTAATACAGCCTATGTTGAATACTGCTGCAGGTGAACCTGTTCACAGCAGCTGCAGTCCCTCAGTCATCGACCAAACGGTGGGCAACACTATGGAGTCTTTAAAATCTGCATTAAATGCAGCAGCTCCTTTAAAACAGAAAACCATTAGGATTAGATCATCGTCGCCCTGGTACAGTGTTCAACTCCACACTTTAAAACAGGACGTCAGAAAATTGGAGAGGCTATATCGCCACTCCCACTCGGAGCCTGTCCACAGGGAGTGGAAAGCAGGTCTCCGAAACTACAAGAAGGCCCTTCGCGGGGCTCGAACTCAATACTATTCAACTTTAATAGAAGCGAATAAAAACAACAGTAGATTTTTGTTTGGTACCGTCGCTAAACTCACAAACTGCCATAGCGCAATCGAGCCTAAAATTCCAAGCTCACTGAGCAGTGTCGACTTTCTCCACTTCTTTAATAATAAAATTACATCCATCCGTGACAAGCTGGAGGAGGTTGCTCCTGCTGTTAGTGGTGGACAGGTTGAAGCGGCATACGTGACTTCCCACTTAGACTCTTCAGTGGGCCTTAATAAATTCATGGCTGTGAGCCAAGCAGAGGTGATCTCTGTGGTCACATCCTCAAAAGCCTCAACTTGCATGTTAGACGCAGTCCCGACATGGCTCTTCAAAGACATACTTCCTTTGATAATTGAGCCTATCGTAAATATAATAAACGCATCCATACAATGTGGCTATGTCCCACAAGCTTTTAAAACCGCGGTAATCAAACCCCTTCTGAAGAAAACAAACCTGGACCCAGAAATACTTACAAACTACAGACCGATCTCGAACCTCACTTTTATATCTAAAATCCTGGAAAAACTTATAGCTGAGCAGCTCCGCTGCCACCTGCAGGAAAATGATATGTTTGAAGTCTTTCAATCAGGATTCAGAGCTCATCATAGCACTGAAACGGCACTAGTCAAAGTCACAAATGACTTACTACTAGCTGCCGATAATGGACAAGTGTCAGTGCTGGTCCTACTGGACCTTAGTGCTGCATTTGACACAATAGACCACAGCATTCTACTGCAGAGGCTAGAATGTGATATAGGTCTTAGAGGAACAGCCCTTGGCTGGTTTAAATCCTATTTATCAGATCGATATCACTTCGTCAATGTGAATCAGGACTCGTCGCCTTATTCTGGAGTGGAATTCGGTGTGCCGCAGGGTTCGGTACTCGGACCGATTCTTTTTACTCTCTACATGCTGCCACTGGGAAACATTATTAAAAAGCATGGAATTAATTTCCACTGCTATGCAGATGACACACAGCTTTATCTGTCGATGAAGCCTAATCAGACAGATCAGCTAGAAAAGCTCAGTGCCTGCATAAAGGACCTTAAAATGTGGATGACTCTTAACTTCCTACTTCTCAACCCGGAGAAGACAGAAGTGATCCTACTCGGTCCGAAGCGCCTGCGTGACTCCCTCACTAACCAGATGGTTACTCTCGATAATGTCAGTATAATACCCAGTAACAATGTGAGGAATCTTGGAGTCATTTTTGACGAAGAACTCTCCTTCAAGGCTTATATAAGCCAAGCAACTAAAACGGCGTACTTCCACTTACGGAACATCGCTAAAATTAGGAATTTCCTTCCTAAAAGTGACGCGGAAAAACTCATTCACGCGTTTGTCACCTCAAGGCTCGACTACTGTAACGCTTTACTGGCAGCGTGCCCTAAAGCCTCTTTGAAGAGCTTCCAGCTCGTTCAGAATACAGCAGCTAGGATCTTAACAGGTACCAAAAGGAGGGAGCACATAACTCCGGTGTTAAAATCACTCCACTGGCTCCCTGTGGAGTACAGAATAAAGTTTAAAATCCTACTCTTAACATATAAAGCCATAAATGGCTTGGCTCCTTCTTATCTCCAAGACACGTTAGTGTCGTATCAACCAAGTCGAGCGTTGCGCTCACAAAACGCCAGACGTCTGGTGGTCCCTAAGGTCTCAAAGGTCACTGTTGGTGGCAGAGCATTTAGCTACCAAGCTCCTTTACTGTGGAATCAGCTTCCCATTTATGTTAAGGAAGCAGATACGGTCTCCACATTCAAGGCCAGGCTTAAAGCACTTTACTTTAATTTAGCATATAATTAGGTAATATATAATATGTAGTGTATATATTATATATATATGCTGTATTATGTTATATATTATGTTATATATTATTCAATAATGTATTGTGTTATGTTGTATATTATGTTATATATTATGCTGTATGTTATTCTTTATTCAAGGCTAGGTTTAAAACAGTCCTCTTTAGTTTAGCATATGGCTAGGAAGGTAAGACTCGGAGAAGGTTAAACTCCTCAGAGTGTTAGTCAAGCTGCATAGGGAGTCAGTTTGCTGGGAGAAGTATGGTAACTTGAGCACTATCCTCTCCTCCTTCCTACTTTATCTGTTTAGCATTTTTAGGATTCTGACTGTAGTTTGTTCATTGCTATTCACCCGTTGTCCCATTGTCTGTTTCATGGTACGATGACGGGATCTCTGAGCCTGGCCTCTTCCATCTACACCTGCGGACTGCCCCGCCCGACCCGCCTGGGAGTGCTTCGGTCCTGCACCGGACCTGTCCACGTTCAGCGTCCACTGGTCCACGTTCTGTAGCTAGCTTAGGTCCTAGATCATTAGTCTGTCCGTCCGGAGGAGCGGATCCCTTTCTCATATGGGTCTCCCTCCCTGTGGGTTTCCCTAGTTCTCCTCCAAGGTTTCTCACTTTTTCCCACTGGGTTTTTTAAGAGTTTTTCCTTGTCGATGCAGGAGGGTCTTGTTGGACAGTTAGTGTCCAACAGAAAGGATTGGTGATGATCAGGACACTTTAGCATTCTACAACATGTATGGACATTTTCTTCTGTGTGTGCTTTATACTGTATTCTTCATGTGTTTTAACTGTTGATTCTCTGACCTGTGTTGGTGATTTCAATGGTTTTGTTAAGTCCTCTGAGATGACTTCTGTTGTGACCTAGGGCTATACAAGAATAAATTGTATTGTGTATTGTAGTAGTCTGCTTCATTTTTTAAAAACCCAACGCCTTGTTTGGGCGCGTACTTAGCATGGAGTTCTGCTCCTAGTGTGAAAGGGTTAGTAGGTGAGAGAGGGCGTGTGTGTGCGCCTGTGTGTTCTCCGCTTCGGTGAAAGGCGGAGGAGCTATTGTTTTTACATATTTCTTTCTCTAACCTCTTTTGCCGTGATATTCTTAAAACCAAGTATATTTTTTTTCTTCCCTTCTTCTTCTAAATTATCACGCAGATGACCTGCACCATAGGCAAGCACTTCATAGCTTGCATCTGTAGATTGATTTTACCCATTTTCTCGTACGAACAATGGGCCTAACCCGCTTAGTCTCTCCCTGCTCCTACCCACTTTGGGGCGCTCCGTTCCCCCCCCCGCTGGTTCAACCAGCGAGCGCGCGTTCTTGAAAACGGAGCGGTTCTGGCTGAAGACACTCAGAGATTCCAGGGTCGCTTACAGTGCGATACTAACGCGCAGCCGCTAGCTTCAATCTAGAACAAAAAGCCCCCAAAAAATCCCGCACAAAGACTATGCTGTGGCAATGAATGAAATACCCCAAAAATACATAAATAAACAAATCCCCGTGTCGACTTAAGGGCTGCCCTGGGCTCGTTACGCAGATGAAAAGACAAGACTCACCAGATTAGGTTCTTTTTGGTCTTGTGTGGCAAAAGGATTCCTTCCGTGCGCGGGACGAGCGCGCCCTTCTTTGTCTCCAAAAAGGAACAGAGGCTGGTGATCCAGGTCGGCCAAACAAAGCCGCTCGTCCCCGCCGAAAGTATCCAGCAACGCCAAATTGTTATAGAATTATATACCCCATGAAGGAGAAAACTCAAAGGTCCTTTGTCTGATCAAAAGCGTAAGTTTATTGTTAACGCACGTGCGGAGAGCCAGCACATCCACTCAAAGGCAGCATGTCCCAGCTCTGGGGCCAGAGCCCCGAGCTTCCTGTATCCAAGACACACACGAAAGCCAGTCCCGCCCACAACAGATGGGAGGGGGGCCACCGGTGCAGGAGGCGCATAGGGATGCAAACAGACTGCAGGATGTAGGAAGTGCACACATACAGACCGATACATATGCAAGAGGTGAAAGGGGGCAAGAGTGATAGCCATTGTCTGTAGGTGTCGGGGGGGGCCCGGCTCCTTCCTGGCAGCAGGGACATATGGATAGGAGCAGGCATACCGATTCAAGATACGAAAGACACAAGGGTGTGACAGACAGCAGGGGGCCCTCACAAAGCTCAGCATGGCGTCAGAAGGGCGTCTCTGCATTGATAAAAGGCCTTTGACGTCCGTGTATTTGCTGCGGCTGGTTTTATGTAATTACTCCAAAAACTGTCACCACACTCCGTTGGTGGGTAACACCCACCATCACATAGAAAACACAAAATAATTTGTAAATAAAATCAAACAGCTCCAGTTTGACACAGATGAGACAATGGTCTCGTTTGATGTGACATCGCTTTTTACGTCGGTCCCTATTACAGAGGCGGTGGAGGCTGTAAGAGAAAGCCTACAGAAAGATGCCACACTAGGGGAGAGAACGAAACTAACAGCTGACCACATCTGTGAAATACTTGAAATGTGTCTTAACACCACGTATTTCCAATTTAGAGGCACCTTCTTTAGACAGATTCGTGGCTGTGCGATGGGCTCCCCAGTCTCTCCTATAGTGGCCAATCTGTATATGGAGAAACTGGAGGAACAAGCCCTGGGCTCTTACCAAGGGACAGCGCCAAGCCATTGGTTTCGATATGTAGACGATACATGGGTTAAGTTAAAGAAACAGGAAGTGGAACCATTTTCAGCACACATTAACTCGGTGGACCCTTTTATAAATTTCACTCGCGAGGATGCTAAGGAGAGTGAACTCGCCTTTCTAGATTGTAAGGTCATCATACTGGAGAACGGACAATTAGAGACTGAGGTCTTCAGAAAGTCCACTCACACTGACCAGTACTTGGCCTTTGATTCAAACCATCCGCTACAACACAAACTCGGGGTCATTAGAACGCTTCAACACCGAGCCCACCAGGTCCCCACTAGCTCGGAAGGAAAGAACAGAGAAACCAAACATGTTCAGAGAGCACTTTCCAGATGTGCTCTCTGAACATGTTTGGTTTCTCTGTTCTTTCCTTCCGAGCTAGTGGGGACCTGGTGGCCCCACTAGCTCGGAAGGAAAGAACAGAGAAACCAAACATGTTCAGAGAGCACTTTCCAGATGTGGCTACCCCAAGTGGTCTTTTACTAAAGCCCAAAGGACGAGAAAGGCCAGAGACACAGTCCAACAGACAGAAGAAAGTAGGAGGAGAGGGGTGTCCTTACCGTATGTGGCGGGAGTTTCAGAGAAACTACAAAGAATCTTTAGGCAACACAAAATCCCTGTGTATTTCAAACCTTTCAACACGTTAAGACAGAAATTAGTGCATCCCAAAGACAGAACACCCAGACACAAACAGAGCAATGTGGTGTATTCAATTAAATGTAGTGAAGAGGAGTGCACTGACCACTATATTGGAGAAACCAAACAAACTCTACAGAAACGACTTTACCAACATCGTAGAGAAAACTCTAGTGGGCCACAGTCGGCTGTTCATCTCCACCTCAAGGCCTCCAACCACACGGTGGATGACACAGAGGTTAAAATTCTGGCTCGGGAGAAGAATTGGTTTGAGAGAGGGGTGAAAGAAGCCATTTTTGTGAGGAAACAAAAACCTTCTCTTAACAGAGGAGGAGGGTTAAGATTTGTTTTGCCTCGCATCTATGACGACATCCTAAAAACAACGCCCTAACTTGGGACAAGGTCAGTGACATGCTAATGAGTTAGGAGGGGTGAGACCTGCACTCCACTTGAGCATCCCAGCAGACAATAGGTCTGTGACATGCTAAGGAGTTAGGGTCGTTAGCCTCAGCAGGGTCGTTAGACCTGCTCCCTTCTACATCAAGCAGACCGTAGATTGTTTATAAGTTAGTATCAGGATTAGGGTGTGGCTTACCACACCCATAGGTTATAAATCTCCAACGCGCGGTCCGAGAATTCATTCCCTGAAGAAGTCCGCTAGGTTGAGGACGAAACGTCGGGAAAACTTGCTAAGAAGTACAGATGATGGGTGAGAAACCTTCCTTTGCTATATCTTACAGCTGTGACACTGAAGCAATATATAGACATAGACAAACTGCTTCAGGAAGGGCATCAGGAGTACAGCGTTTTTTTTTTGTAGTGGAATTTTGTAAAAATTATAATAGTCACAGGTTCAATTTTTTTACCCATCAACCCCAAGACCCTAAATAACATTTCTATACAGTGTAAAAAGTTAGCAATAGCATTTCATTGTGTTTTGGTGAAATTGAATTTCCGTTTCATTTTTTTCTTTGTCTTCATGATTCCATATTTTTTATATTCATATGACAGCTGTACACTATGAATATTATAAATCCACAGGTTGTACTGAAAAAAACAAAGTTTACTGCTTGACTCTGCATCACAAGATGACTGTTTTATGAGCAATTATACACAAAGACAACCAGGCGAGGAAAGTTCCCCAAAATGAGCTTAGACCTTGAAGGGTTAAAGACAAAATGTGTTCAAATTAGGATACATTTATTTTAGCATTTTCTTTTACTTATTTTACATATTTTTTGCAGTGAAGCTACATAAAGCTTACATGAGGTCATTTGTATTGTGATACAGGCTGCTGCTTTGCACCCTTGGCATACTCAAACATACTCAACCATCTGGAACTTATACTGTACATCTACTCCACTGTAAAAGACAGGAAATCTATGAGCCCGTCCGCTTAAATCCAGAAGTCAGTCTCCCCCGCCAAAGTGTAATAGCATCCGGTGACAGTAAAGCTCACAGACATAAATGATTTTCTGAAGAGAGGATGAAGAGCTGACAGTCAGAAGCTGGACGTGATCACAGGTAATGCAGGAAATGCCATCTCAGTGCAATTCCAAACTCAGACATCGGCTCTCCTAAAGGACAAACCCAATGAGCCGTGAAGTGCAACTGTAACAGGGCTTCTGCAAGAGAACTGCAGATGCGTTTTTTATTTCTTTAAAAGGAAACTATTCTCATATAACTGCCATGACCATCACTTCTCATTTACACACGTTGCCATTAGTGTTGCAAGTAAGTAATCTATGTTTATATAGAGCCATTCCCAGAGCAGAATCACAAAATGCTCTACATGTTGGCCTTTGTCTCTCACTTCACACAGAGATGCCAAGGTTGCCATATAAGAGGCCAATGTAAAGAGGTAGACCTTTTTTTACATGTTTAGTGGTTGGGGAAAGCAGAGCACCCGGAGGAAACTTACGCAGACACAGGGAGAACATGCAAACTCCACACAGAAAGGCCTGGAGTTGGAATCAAACCCAGGATCTTCTTGCTGTGAGGCACTGTGCTGCCAGTGTATGCATATTGGAGTAATTTAATCATCTCCGGTATATCTAGTCAACCTCCAGTGCTGGTTAAACACAAATCACTGTTGTCAGAGATGGGTGCAGTATCATAAATTAAAGACATGATATTGTGATGCTGTGGCGCAGGTGCAAATCAAAGGGGCACAACCTAAACATTTATTTCTATAAACATTTGCCCCATTTTGTTTCCACACACCAAGCTGTTTTCAGTGTAATGTCTACATTTGTATTATTTATATCCTCATATACGCACGCCGCCAGTGCTCATTCCTCTAACAGCCAACATCCAGCCCCTCCTCTCTGTTCAACTTTAACAATATTTTTTTTTCATATATATTTTGAGTGTAAGGGTTAGCCTGGTCCTACCACACCATCATACAAATTTCATTTTGTACTAAGGCCTGGATTTGCTCCATTGAGCTCAGGTGGGTGGGGGTAACTCCTTTTGCAGATTGAAACGATTGGATCTGAGATTACTGTGACATCACGACACCTACCAACAACACCCACCTCCCCCGCCTGTGATTGGTCGGATGGGATAGAACCACTACGATCAGACCCAGACGTACATGTAGGGAAATAATAATTGACCAGAGTTACGGATGGCTAAGGCCAGGCTGTGTAAGGGTAAACTCAGTAAGGGTTCCCCTGTTGGCCCCACCATTCGATTGAGTATTTTAGAAAGTATTATTCGATAAAATGTATTCTTGTATAGCCTTAAATTACAACAGTAGTTATCGCGAGGACTTTACACGACCGTTGAATTCGCCAAGACAAATCAGAGAATCCAACAGTTCAAACACAAGAAATAAAACAGAAAACACATCGGTATTGGTCCATGAGGGGCAGATGACCAATGTCCATAAACTTGATAACTGGATATACATGTTGAAAGTCCCTATTACCATCAGTCGTGATTCTTTGAGTCAGGTGACATCTCTGTAAGAAATCATTGGTGTGTTCAGCTTTGAGGAACATATTAATTTGTCCCACATAACAGTTTTCGGATGACAGATTGAACTGTATCCTGTGACAGTTCCATTAGAGGTGAAGATCTTGGTCTGAGCCCGACAGGACCTGACGGCTTCATTTAAATTATTCCACTTGATTATTTCCTCTCGTCTTTTTAAAAAGGCTTATAAAGAATGTATCTAAAAATATAGGTGAGCTGAACCAGAGCAAAAAGAAAACGTATGTTCACTAATTATATCCTACAAATAGATATATGATATTTATAAAAGAGCTGAGAGAACACACAGACAAAAACAAGGCCAGACCTGGATGACAGGCATTCTTTAAAATGTTCACGCAGAAAAATGAAGACTTCAGCAATCACATCTGCATGGACAGGTTATGTTGGTGGAGCTGCAGGCGCATATGATGTTCATCCACGAGATACGCACTTTCAGAAATCAGGAATGATTTTGACCTACTCCATGAGACCTCAGAAGCACAGGTGTAAAGACAGATACGGTCATGGTTCTGTTGCATGTGCCGTGGACATCAGGATAGATTGCTCCCCCCAGAAGTGCGCACGGTAAATCAGAAGTGCACGGCATGGCACACTCAACCGTGTAGGGGTTCTAGGTTTCAGTTCAGGCAGATTTCTCTCAGATACGGGCCAGGCTTAACTTTTTTGGCTCATTTACAGCTCCATTGTTGTGGTGACATCTCATTGATAAAGTCATTAGCTGTTATCGTTGGATTACTGTAAGTGGAGCATGTGTGCAACCATATACCTCTCTCTTGTGTCTCTCTATTCTCTCTCTGGTCTCTATCTAGTCTCTCTCTCTGGTTCCTCTCTGGTCACTCTTTGGTCTCTCTCTGGTCTCTCTCTTTGGCCTCTCTCTCTGGTCTCTCTCTCTGGCCTCTCTCTCTAGTCTCTCTTTCTGGTCTCTCTCTGGTATCTCTCTCTGGTCTCTCTCTCTAGTCTCTCTCTCTCTGGTCTCTCTCTGGTCTCTCTCTCTGGTCTCTCTCTCTAGTCTCTCTCTGGTCTCTCTCTCTGGTCTCTCTCTGGTCTCTCTCTCTGGTCTCTCTCTCTGGCCTCTCTCTCTGGTCTCTCTCTGGTCTCTCTCTCTGACCTCTCTCTGGTCTCTCTCTGGTCTCTCTGGTCTCTCTCTCTGACCTCTCTCTGGTCTCTCTCTGGTCTCTCTCTGCTCTCTCTCTGGTCTCTCTCTGGTCTCTCTCTGGTCTCTCTCTGGTCTCTCTCTCTGGTCTCTCTCTCTGGTCTCTCTCTGGTCTCTCTGGTCTCTCTCTCTGGTCTCTCTTTCTGGTCTCTCTCTGGTGTCTCTCTGGTCTCTCTCTCTGGTCTCTCTCTGGTCTCTCTCTCTGGTCTCTCTCTTTGGTCAGTGAGTCTAATCTCAATAAGACATTGCTATTGCATGATCTATTCTTTAATTTGTTTAAAAATGTTGACTGTTGATTACTCTATAATCCAGGTTGTTTGTGTAGTTTGCTTTTGTGAATTTGTGTCCTGTTCTGTATTATTTTTTATTGTAATATGAAAAGTCTGATTGTATTGAATTTGGAGCTGCTCATAAAGCTTTTGCTTTGTCAAACTGCATCTCAAGCATTCTGTACAGGAAAAAGTTGGCAAACTGATGATAATTCCGTCAAAAATACTCAATGACAGCTCGTAAAATAAAAGCAGATTAATTTGATTAATCAAGGAATGGCGCTGCGATCCTGGAAAGCTGTCATGGAAATAGAAACTTTACTCAAATAAAGACTATATTCGTTCCGGAGGTAGAGGCTGAGGATGTTGGGGCGGATACCTCCATCTCCCTGGCTGAGGTCACCAAGATGGTTGCTAGCCTCCTTGGTGGCAAGGCTCCTCCGTCCTGACTATATAAAGTCTCTGGATGTTGTAGGACTGTCTTAGCTGACACGTCTCTGCAACATCGCGTGGCGATCGGGGGCGGTGCCAATGGAGTGGCAGACCGGGGTGGTGGTCCCTCTCTACAAGAAGGGGGATTGGAAGGGGGTGTTCCAAATAGCGGGGGATAAAACTCCTCAGCCTCCCCGGTAAGGTCTACTTCAAGGTACTGGAGAGGAGGCTACGGTGGCTGAGTGGATAGCACTCTCGCCTCTCAGCAAGAAGGTCCTGGGTTCGAATCCCGGTCGGATCAGGGCCTTTCTGAGTGGAGTTTGCATGTTCTCCCCGTGTCTGCGTAGGTTTCCTCCGGGTACTCCGGTTTCCCCTACCACTAAAAATATGTCCAATAGTTCTGGCATGCGCCTCCTGTACTGGCGACCCCGCTCCGAGACAAATGCCCATAATTAACAATTGTAAACCGCTTTGAGACTCAGATCTGCAGTGAAAAGGCGGTATATAAATAAAAACGTACTAAAAACGTACTTACGAACGTACTTACTTACGACCAATGGTCAAATCTCGGATTCAGGAGGAGCAGTGTGGTTTTCATCCCGGCCATGGAACACTGGACCAGCTCTATACTCTCCATCGGATACTCAAGGGGACATGGGAGTTCGCCCAACCTGTCCACATGTGATTTGTGGATTTGGAGAAGTCCTCTGCTGAGGGCCGTCCGGTCCCTGTATGACCGGAGGCAGAGCTGTGTTCGCATCGCCGGCAGTAAGTCAGACCTGTTCCCGGTGCATGTTGGCCTCCGCCAAGGCTACCTGTCTTTATGGACAGAATTTCTAGGCGCAGCCAGGGGTTGGAAGGGGTCTGGTTCAGCGACCACAGGATTTCATCTCTGCTGTTTGCGGACGATGTTGTCCTGTTGGCTCCAACGAACCAGGACCTGCAAAATTCACTGGGACGGTTTGTAGCCGAGTGTGAAGCGCCTGGGATGAGAATCAGCACCTCCAAATCCGAGGCCATGGTGCTCGACCGGAAAAAGGTGCTTTGATGGAGCGTGAGATTGACAGGCGGATCAGAGCAGCGTGTGCAGTGATGCGGTCGCTGTATCGGACCGTTGTGGTAAAGAGGGAGCTGAGCCGAAAGGCAAAGCTCTCGATTTACCGGTCAATCTTCGTTCCCTCCCTCACCTATATGGTCATGAGCTTTGGGTAATGACCGAAAGAACGAGATCGCGGATACAAGCGGTCGAAATGAGTTTCCTCCGCAGAGTGGCTGGGCGCTCCCTTAGAGATAGGGTGAGGAGCTCAGTCACACGAGAGGAGCTTGGAGTAGAGCCGCTGCTCCTTCACGTCGAGAGGAACCAGTTGAGGTGGATCGGGCATCTGTTCCGGATGCCTCCCAAGGTGTTCCGGGCACGTCCCACTGAGAGGAGGCCCCGGGGAAGACCCAGGACACGCTGGAGGGACTATGTCTCTCAGCTGCCCTGGGAACGCCTTGGGGTTCCCCCGGACGAGCTGGAGGAAGTGTGTGTGGATAGGGAAGTCTGGGCGTCTCTGCATAGACTGCTGCCCCCGCGACCCGGCAACGGATGAAGCGGAAGAAAATGGATGGATGGATGGAAGACTATAGATTTTTTTGGTTAAAAAAGAAAATATATATGTTTTTATTTGAATGAAGCAATATGCTTCTATAATAACTCATTGATTTCTAGATTACTATAGCAGACAACATCAAAAGGTTCAGAGAGTTCAGTGTTACCTGCAGCTTTGGCACAACAATAGAATGTGATTTGTGCTGCTGCCACCTCTGAGTTCAACCACCTGCATTCTTTGAGTGTATTTACATTTTTTCTTTATTCATAATGTAAAAACTGACCTCCACCTCAACTGGACTCCAATTGAATCTTCAGGCCTCAATCAATGCTAAACACGAAGGTTCTATTGTGTTCAACGTCACAGATGACCACCGCTGCATGTAACACAAAAGACTTTTTATTGGTTTGGATTGGTTTTTTGGGGTCTACACTGCAAAGAAATGTAGTCTTAATTCAAGAACTGTTGCTTTATTTTCTCATTCCAAGGGAGATATTTGTTGTTTATTTTTAAAACAACATCATTTTGCTTTGTCCCATTGGCAATCAGGCAATTGCTCTTTGTTTGAGCAATTTTTCCACGTATTTTTCATCACTTTTTGCAGTGTAGCTATTGTGTCTTTTCTCTTTGCTCATGTTTCTTCATGTCAAGACCTAGTGCTTTTTGGGAAATTGCCAAACTGATTGAGCATTAAAACTCTGCGAGCAGTCAAATTGACGGCTTTTAGTTTTAGAAGTGCAATTACCTTTTTGGTTCCCATAACTTTTGTGACTTTCTCTCTTTGTAGTTAATTTCTGTAATTATCTTTAAGAAATTATTGTAATTTGTTTGTGGTCTGTGAAAGGCGCTATACACATAAACTTTACTTGCTTTATGTTCAGCATTGATTGAGGCCTGAAGATTCAATTGTAGTCCAGTTGGGGTCAGTTTTTATATTCTTAAGCAGTTGTAATGCATTGTTAGAAAAGAAAAAAAAATTGTAAACCGTGAGACCTTCTTCACCAAGAGCGTCCTGCAAACAACCTATCCCTCCACAAAGACAAACTGAATCCACACAGATCACGTGACGTCTGTGGAGTCCGGTGAGGCCATTGTGCACACTGCTCCTGTTGTGCTCAGTTCACACTGTAAACCCTGACAAGTAAAGTTTACTTGAAAAAACCATGTAAATAAATTGCGAATAAATTCACTTGAATTCTTCGAGCACATCCTTTACTTGATATTACCAAGTAAACTCGAGTGATTGCAATAAAGTTTAAATTTCTACTTATGATCCGACCGGGATTCGTACTTAGAACCCTGTAGTTGAGAGGTAATGGTGCTAACCACTCAGCCACCAGGCCACCCTTCCATTGTCACACCTGCCTCATTAAAGAGTCTACACATCAAAATGTCAAAGTGAGGCTTACTTGAACAGAAACAGTTCAATTCAAAGAAAACCCTGAGTGACATAGGCAAGCTTTAAATAAACTAACAATAAATGAGTAATATTTACTTACTGGGAAAAATCTATTTAAAATAACTTTGATATCTGAAGTACGATTGAAGTCAGGGTTTACGCATACGCCGTGTTGAATTATTAAAATATCCATCCACTGTTCTTCTCAGAAGTGTGAACGCTTAAAACTATCTAGTGTGTATACTCTGTGGCAGAACTTTCTGTTTGCCTTAAAGTGAAACTGAAACTTTAGTGCATAGGTCCACATTCTTGTTGTTGTATTATTGTTTTCTTTCTCTCAGTGTGCACATAGACCTTGTGACTTTCCTTCAAGGGCTATATCCTGTGGTCCCGCCTTTGACTCTGAGGCCCGTTTCGGATCAGTTTGAGGGGTTGTGCAGATCACAGAGGATAAGAGAACCTTTATTTGTGATTTAGGGCTATACAAAAATACATTGAATTGAATTGAATAAGAATGCAGCTGTAAAATCTTTCCCCCTAATCCTGGGTCTGAGGAAATTAGAATTTGACAAATGTCTAATATATATTGAACCTTACTTTTCAAAGCAACCTGATTATTGACCATTCATTATCACTGGTTGTGCAGAAGAAATCAAATCAAGCCAGAGACTTCACTGGAAATTTACCAGGAGTTTTTTTAATTTATTTTTTTATTACTTTGCTTTGCCTTAACAGTTGTGGTCTTTCGTGAAACGTACAAACTAACTAATGCACTAATGCTGACCTTGGGTGCATGCTTGTCAAATGGGCTGTGAGCCATACTTTAATCAGCTCCTATGGTTAAGTTGAGCGAGCACCATTCAGAGTCTCTCTGTGTGGCGTAAGTGATCTGTAAGTACAGTGTGTCATACACTCAAGAATAAAATACATGATTACCAAATACCGATGTGGGTGCAAAACCAAGTCATCTATGTTCATACTGAGCTAAAACATGTCATGTATGCTTTTGTTGAATCCCCAATAAATAATTGTATATTTATCTTTAATAGCTCAAGAATGAAAATGGTACTTGTTAAAGTCAAGGCTGATATTTCAAATAAGTGAAATAATTGACCTGAAATATCGTCCGACTTCTAAAGTGTAAGTCAATCAATATTGCCTCATTACAAAGTAGTTATGTCTGTCATTGGTTTAACATTGCTTTTACTTACATTTTTCAAAGGTGGACTAAAGTGCACCGCAGATTTGAAGTTTGATAAAGAAGTATATTCTTCATCATCAAAAGGTCGTAGAGCCTTGTCCAAGAGTTAAAACGAAGAAACCAGATATTTCAGCACTCACTTCCCCTCCAGGGCAGGACCAGAGCTCACCACAGCAGACACACCTCAGACCTTCTCCTTCAGGTTGGAAAAGGACTTCATGATGGGAATGAAAATGTCTCTGCTTTCATCTCACTTCTGTCATCACTGTGTGTGGAGTGTTTGGAAAAGCGCTCAGTGCGACCTTGGTCTGTAAAATGTGCAATACAAATAAAGAGCATTCACTTACTTACTTACTATGCTGAAAACTTGGTCCATCTTGTCTGTTTTTAGATGAATGTACTGCGTTTATCATTGTGGCGTCGCATGTGAAAGCCAGACATTTGATGCTAAGCAGGGCATGGCCTGGTTAGTACTGTGATGGGAGACCGGTGGGAACACCAGGTGTCACAGTAGGGCGAACTGTGTGTTTTTCGACAAGACACTTCTCCCACATTGCCTAGAATGAGTCTGGAGTGTGTGTGAAAGGTTGGTGTTGGGAGGGGCCGATGGCATATACCAGTGCCTCGCTTCTGTCAGTGTGCCCCAGGGCAGCTATGGCTACAGGAGTAGTTTATCACCACTCTGTATGGAGTGAATAAATAATGACATGCGTCTTTGAATGTCCAAAAAAACATTCTTATTATTATTATTAATGGATGTGATTGTTTGTAGTAAAATTTCAATGCATTCTTTCTTGCTTTGCCCTGTTTTTACTCGATTATATAACAATAAATATGGCCTAAGTTATACAAGTTGCTTTTTCCTGTCATTATTTTCCCTTCCTTTCAGCTAACAACTTTGTAACAACCGCATGTTTTTGCCCGTGACTTCTTTCTGAGCAGCTTCTCTAACAAATCCAAGTGGGCACAATGACACACCACAACCGAGACGATGGCAGCTTTCTTCTAAGATGCAATTATCCTATTCAGATTTAGTCAAACAAAACGCGCCATCCACCATCGCGAATCATGCATTATGTAACTCGGAGCCTTCTTCCTGTTTCTTCCCCGGCTCAGACATTCGGGTTTTCTCAACAAAGCAGAACGAAAATATTGAGACAGAGCTATTTCATCAGTTGAAAGCTGTAAGCGCTTGTGTGCCAAAGCAGGGCCAGTCAATGTGCCACAGAGAATAATAAAAGGAGAGCCCTTGCCATTGCTTGTTTGAAAAAAGATGGCTTCTTCTTCTACCCATTGCTGAAAAAAGTATTACGTCTCAATGACTCCAGATGATAGGAGGCTTAGACAGTAACACCGCTTGCCAATGCCCCCAAAATAATTTACTTCTGTGCCCGATTGAATACGTCAGCGGTGTGAATATGGAATGATCCGATCGGGGACGTTTTGTACTTGGAAATGAAAAGATGGGCACGCATTTAAACCTCAGTGGTGACAGCCCAAACTGCAAAAAGAAGAATTTCCAACGATGGGTTTTAAGATAGATGAATGCTTTCATTTTACTTTTTGAACCCAGTGTAACAGATGGCCAATTTGGACTGCTGCGTTTTCATTGGGTGGATGTGAAGGAAAAATGGTCATGATTTCTCCCAATTTATTTGATTTTGAAATAACCCATAAGGAGGCAATGTTGTAAAGTTTCTATTGGTATTAAAAGCCTGTACGTTATTTATTTGTTCACAAGATAACTAACTGGTCTTCTATTCAAGGCTGGGTACAGTATGCAGGGCACTTTCAGTTCAATATAATTCAATATGATATTTTTTAAGTGATTCAATACAATTCAGTAAAAAGAATGTTTTTGTCCCCTAACCTAAAACTTAACCCCATTGTACCAAAAATACAACATTGAGGATTAATATAATTGTGAAAAACCTGGACATGTTATGTTAGAAAAAAACAGGTTTATATATCATAGAAGGAGGGCACGATAATGGACTGTGTAATGCTTATTTTTCATGTGGAGAAATAAAACATAGCTTTATAAAGGTAAGAATAGCATGTGCAAAAGACCAGATGTTGATGCTGAGAGGTTCACTCATGTGTCACGGCTTACTACACTATAATAATACTGCAGAGTGTGTTTTATAACCTTCACCTGACTCACATCTAAGAAAATATAAAACGTCTTTGTTTTCTTGCTGTATTTTGCCATAGTGTTTTTTCTTAAATATACTGCTGCACAAGAGATGAGGTCATAAGATGAGTCTTTTTGGAGTAGCCTGCGACCCGGGGTTTTAGGCCTAAATCTTGTGTTTTTGCTCTGCAGTTAGAATGAGAAAGTGGTCAAAACCAATCCAGAAAGACCTGCGTGGGTCCCGCTCTGCACCAAGGTCAGAGTCAGTGTTTACGCAGTGTACAGTAGGACATTGAGTCACTATCTGGATGAGAATAGTTGACTTGATGAAATGGACTAAGATTTAAAACTTTATCCTAGAGAAATGAAATGGGGCAACAGGGCTCAGTTGGAGCATTGTCCTTTGAGCCTGAAGGTCGTGGGTTTGAGCCCACCACGAGACCTTCTCCACTGTCTCCCACTGATGTCTGCTGTCGTTGTGCCCTTGGGCAAGACACTTAACCCACAAAAAATGATCCTTGTATCTTGGTGCACTAGTCCACCACCAGTCCAGAAGTTATGCAGCTTGGCCGTGCCAGTGTTGATGCAGAAGAGAGACAACGCCGCCTGAACACAAGGAGCTGTTTCTATTGCGGTCAGTTGGGACACTTTCTCTCTTCCTGTCCTCTGCGGCCAGTAAAAGATCCAGGCTCCGCAGTAGTGGGAGATGTATTGCTGAGCCAAACTAACTGTTCATCTCCCACTAAGCCTAAGTTTGAGGCAACTCTCGTTTTACAAGATCGGGCCTTGACTATGCCAGTACTCATTGATTCAGGGGCTGATGAGAACTTTTTGGATCGTGAAGTTGTTCACCAGCTTGGTATAAAGACAGACTCTAGACACTCCTCTGGAAGCTAAAGCTCTTAATGGCCAACTGCTTGCTAGGGTCACTGAACGCACACTCCCAGTCCACCTGCATATTTCTGGTAATCATAAGGAATCTATTTCATTTCATGTCTTCGATTGCAATCATTCGCCTTGTTTTAGGCTTACCTTGGTTAATGTTACATAATCCACATATTGATTGGTCCGTTGGGAGGATACGAACTTGGAGTACATTTTGTCATTCCCATTGTTTACAATCTGCCTTGCCTCCTGTCTTTTCTAAGTCTGTTCCTGTCCCTGAACCTCCGGACCTGTCTGCAGTTCCGCCTGTTTATCATGACCTTGGAGCTGTGTTTAACAAACAACATGCCCTGTCGCTGCCACCCCATCGGCCTTATGATTGCGCCATTGATCTGCTCCCGGGTGCTCCCTTGCCTAGCAGTCGTCTGTATAACCTCTCACGCCCGGAACACAAAGCTATGGAGAAGTACATCCAGGAGTCTTTGGCTGCCGGAATCGTAAGACCATCCTCCTCACCGGTGGGTGCTGGTTTTTTCTTTGTTGACAAGAAGGACAAGTCACTCCGGCCTTGCATAGATTTTCGAGGCCTTAATAAAATCACGGTGAAGAACAAGTATCCACTCCCTTTGATTAATTCGGCTTTTACCCCTCTCTGTGGCTCCACGGTTTTCACTAAGTTGGACTTGCGCAACGCTTACCATCTTGTGCGCATCAGAGAGGGGGATGAGTGGAAGACTGCTTTTAATACGCCACTCGGCCATTTTGAATATCTTGTCATGCCATTCGGTCTCACAAATGCACCTGCCGTCTTCCAAGGCTTGGTCAACG
This sequence comes from Knipowitschia caucasica, assembly GCA_964034765.1. Lineage (NCBI taxonomy): Eukaryota > Metazoa > Chordata > Actinopteri > Gobiiformes > Gobiidae > Knipowitschia > Knipowitschia caucasica. The sequence continues at coordinate 10,049,355 of OZ035826.1, forward strand.
ATGTCCTAAGGGATATGATTGGAAGATATGTTTTTGTGTACATTGATGATATTTTGATTTTTTCTAAGGACCTTGAGACCCACGAGATCCACGTCCGTAAGGTGCTCCAAAGACTTTTGGAGAACAAGCTTTTTGTCAAGGCTGAAAAGTGTCAGTTCCATGTTTCTTCTGTCTCATTTTTAGGGTTCATTATCGCTCAAGGCCAAGTCCAGATGGACCCTGAGAAGCTAACTGCAGTCCGGGAATGGCCAACCCCCGCCAGTCGTAAGGACGTGCAACGCTTCCTGGGATTTGCTAATTTCTACAGGAGGTTCATTCGCAGTTTCAGCCGCATTGCTGCCCCTCTGACTGCGCTTACCTCTACTTCCACCCCTTTTTCATGGACATCTGAGGCCGAATCGGCATTCAAAGAGTTAAAGCACCGCTTCACCTCTGCCCCTGTACTCATCCAGCCCGATCCTGAGTTACAGTTTGTGGTGGAGGTTGACGCCTCTGATTCGGGGGTCGGTGCAGTGCTCTCTCAACGGTCTCCTACCGATCATAAGTTGCACCCTTGTGCTTATTTTTCTCGCAAGCTTTCATCCGCAGAGAGGAACTATGACATCGGCAACCGTGAGCTTCTGGCTATCAAACTCGCTCTGGAAGAGTGGCGTCACTGGCTCGAGGGTGCAGTTCATCCCTTCGTCGTTTGGTCAGATCACAAGAACTTGACATACATCCAGACTGCCAAGCGTCTGAACTCCAGGCAAGCCAGGTGGGCCCTTTTTTTTGATCGTTTTGATTTTTCTCTGACTTTTCGCCCTGGTTCTAAGAATATAAAACCTGATGCCTTGTCTCGAGTTTTTTGTGCAGATTCCACAACTCTGGTTTGTGACCCCATTCTGCCCCCCTCCCGCATTGTGGCATCTGTTACATGGAAAGTTGAGTCACAAGTCCGACTTGCTCAACGGACTCATCCTGATCCTGGCACGGGCCCCCCTGGCTCTTTGTTTGTTCCTGACTCTGTCCGTTCTGATGTTCTCCAATGGGCACACTGCACCCGTCTCACATGCCACCCTGGAATTAATCGCACTCTGGCTGTTTTGAGACAAAAATTTTGGTGGCCTAACATGGTAAAAGATACACAAGACTTTGTTTCTGCTTGTTCGGTGTGCTCTATGAATAAGACTTCCAAAAGGCCCCCGTCTGGTTTTTTGCGTCCTCTTCCCATCCCCAGCCGTCCCTGGTCACACATTGCTCTGGATTTCGTTACGGGTCTCCCGCTCTCCGATGGTCATACAGTTGTACTCACCATCGTTGACAGGTTTTCTAAGTCTGCTCATTTTGTTCCCCTCCCAAAGCTCCCGTCCTCTAAAGAAACTGCGGATTTGTTGGTGAACCATGTATTCCGGTTGCATGGCATACCCACTGACATTGTTTCTGACAGGGGTCCTCAGTTCACTGCCCAGGTATGGAGGGCTTTCTGTTCTGCGTTGGATATTAACGTCAGCCTCTCCTCTGGATATCACCCTCAGACAAATGGACAGACTGAGCGAGCGAACCAGCAAATGGAGGTAGCCCTGCGGTGTGTTTCCTCTACGTGCCCTTCCAGTTGGAGCTCCCATCTCCCCTGGGTTGAGTATGCCCACAACACTCTGCAGAATTCCTCCCTGGGTATGTCTCCTTTCGAGTGTTGTTACGGCTATCAACCACCCCTCTTTACTGACCAGGAGCAGGAGTCGGCAGTACCCTCTGTTCAGGATCACGTTCGCCGCTGCCACAGGACATGGACCAAGGCCCGGTTGGCCCTGGTGCGTGCCTCTGCAAGGTCTCAAACCCAAGCCAATCGTCGTCGGACCCCAGCCCCTGTGTATGTAGCTGGACAGGAGGAGTGGCTGTCAACTAAGGACCTCCCGCTAAAGGTGGACTCGAAGAAGCTGTCTCCACGGTTCATTGGGCCCTTCAAGGTGGAGGCAGTGGTTAACCCTTCCGCGGTGCGCCTTCAGCTGCCCTCATCCTTGAAGATACACCCTACTTTCCATGTCTTTGATCAAGCCTGTCCTGTCAAGTCCCTTGTTCCCTCCCTGTCCGCCCCCTCCTCCTCCCAGGTTGGTGGATGACCATCCTGCTTTCACGGTGCGTCGGATTCTGGATGTTAGGCGCCGGGGTCGGGGCCTGCAGTTCTTGGTGGACTGGGAGGGTTATGGGCCGGAGGAGCGGTGTTGGGTTCCTCGTCGGAATATCTTGGACCCTTCCCTGATTCAGGATTTCTATTCACTTCACCCGGAGAAGCGTCCGCCTGGGGGCGTCCGTAGGGGGAGGGGTACTGTCAGGGCTGCTCCTCCAGCAGCCCCTCCCTCCCCTGATACTCCAGGAGTCTCTGCCTCAACCCCCTCCCCTACCTGTTCCCTGAGTAGGGACAGGTGTGTTGGAGCTGCCTCGGACTCTGCCCAGCTGCCTCCACTCTTCAATCAAGTGGATACAAGTACCTCTGAAGCCAGCTCCTCAGTGCCAGATCGTAATCTCAGTTACAGTGCGTCTAGCCTACTTACCTTGTTACTCTGTGAAGATATATTTTTTACTTACCTCCTTGTTTTGTTGTTTCTGCAGTTCTCCGCTCTGCCATGCCCGACCCCAGTCCTGATCCTGTTCTGGTTTCCTCCCGTGCCTTGTGAATTGTTTTTTTTTGTAATTTTGCTCTAGTAAAGATTTCTGTTACACCGCCCTGGTCTGCATCTGGGTTCTTTGCCACCACGTTACAGTATGTGTGTTACCTCTTGTGTCCACTGCCACCAATATCCTGGTAGAAAACCTGTGTAATTTTCCTTCGTGGCTTTTGGTATTCGCTGACTATTTCTGTTTTGTTCATTTGACTTTTTTCTCCAATGCTGTTATGTCTGGAACACTATCTGCACATGGCTGAGCACTGCTTGGCTCTTGTATGTGCTGTAGTTTGCAGAGAAACACGAAGCATGCTTGCAGACTTGAAAGACCCTGGGCTTGTGCTCCTCGCAGCTGGATCCCACAGCCCATAAAACTTCACTCATTTCAAAGCATTTTACCCAATAATATACAACAGCCAATATCCGTCCATCCATCCATCCATAATGAGGGACTCTGCAGGGGACTGGATCAGTGCTTTGTCAACTGGGGGTATTTGAATTGATTTTCCAAACTTTAATATTATAAACATTGACAGTGGGTTAGGCTACCAGGATTTTCCCAAGTAAACAACCATATAATTTATTCTATTCTAAACATTGAGCGCAGAACACATTCATCATAATTCAGTCTGGAAAGACTCGAGACAAAGTTTGCATTAAAATGTATATTTTCAAGATGCATTTATAGACAATTAAACCCAGCAGATGCATCGATTGGAAACTAATACATTTATTTCATTTGAACCTAAATGTTTGTAAAAAGTTTATTCTCAGGTCTGAAATGACCACGTACCGGCGAATCTGAAGAGTTTGCTTTGTAGATAAACAACTCAGCTATGTCACCGTGCGGGAGGGGGGAGGTGGGCTCACATGTAGAAGAGCAGACTCCTCTCTGGATCAGCCTTTGTGAACCAAAGTGACATCCCCCTATGCTGAAAATGTGCTGTAAGGTGTATCACCCAAGTTATGATCAAGGATGGACTGTGAAACATGACGAAGAGCGCAATATGGCACCTTTAATAGAAATGATGGGCTTGCGAACCCCGGGGTCTGGACCCTGGTCGCGAAGAAGGCTGAGCAGAAGACGCAATATGACGCTCCACTGAAGAGGCGGTAATGTGGAAAAGCAACTTGAAGCAGCAGAGAACTGAGAGGCTCTGTTTAAATGCAGCCACGAAGAGGGCGGAGTCAGTGTGGCAATTATGACGTCTCTTTGGGTCTTCCAGACTGAATTGAGGTTTAAGATTCATTAATCAGTCAAGTAATAAAGGCAATCCCAAGCCAATTTCACTTTTGGTCCTGTTTGTACAAAAATATCAGGTTAAGTACGTCAAAATACCTACAACATTATAAAGATAGTGATATAACAATAAAGTCTAAATACAGTTGTGGCTTCTTGTTTGACCACATTGTCCAAATAAAACAATACCAATAATCCTAAAATTTCTATTTTCAAAGTCTGTGGTCAAATTGAAAAAAATGACACTTCCATTGCACAAAATATTTGCACGTTTCAAGTGTAAAAGTGCAGGGGAAAGTGTGTTTGCCATTGTACATGGATGAAAAGTGAGACAAGAGTTGGGATATGTAAATTCCAGCATATGTTAATGTCTTTTGTTTGTGTGAGCCCAAAGGAGATACATCACCAAGAGCTTAATTCTGACTAATAGAGACACACTTTCCATTCTGTTCCCATCTGTCACTGCTGTGCTTCATGTGGTGCCAACGTTATTCAAATACACTGAATACACATACATATACCTGCAGTTTGAAAGTCTTGTTAAGAAAATGAAATGATTTATTTTTTGTCCCTCAGTGGGAAAATGTCCGTGTTGCATCACAATTTACAGAACAGTAGGAATTAGATTGTTAGATCGCAAAAGCAACCATATCAAGTTTGTAGAGCTTCGAAATCTTTAGACATAGCCAAGGTCTTCCTACATCTGCTGATTTCAGGCCTCAGCAACAACTATCAAACCAGTGAGAATGAGCTACAACAGAACCTTAAACATATTGGACAAAAGCCAATAGGAACACACCATTGTCAGGATCTATAGCCTGTGTGTCGGTGGGAGCGGATACCCTCTCAATGTGGACCTCCCCGTTTTCTGCCTTTTCTTTCTGGGTTCAGATTTTTTCCTTGCTGATCCTTGGTCTGGTAGAGCCTTGTGAGGTCTAACTAAAAGGCCAGTGGTGATGATCCAGAAGATTCAAAACCATTTATGGACATGGTAATTAATATTCCCCTTATGGACCAATACCAATGTGTTTGATTCGCTGATCTTTGTTGGCAAATTCAAGTCCTCCGAGATAACTACTGTCATGATTTAGGGCTATACAAGAATACATTTAATTGAATTGAAATACTGCAGAGAGTGAATAGTTGTATTACATTGTATTACATGTATTATTGTCCTAATTGCGTCTACAGTTCCTTTAAGGGGTGTGGGCTCCATTCTCAAATCGAGCTCTTAGAATAATTCATGACTCTTCTGGCAGGACATCTCGCACGCTATCATCTTCATTGTTATAAAAGTTGTAGTGTGTATTTATTAGGTAGTTGCAACACATTTTGCAATTGTAGTTCTAGGGAGAAGTTCTAAGTTCAAATAAGGCCTCACTCTCGGCCCGTAATTAGCCATGTTTTCCATCCCGTCCAGTTTGGACCGAAGACAAGAGCAGACTTCTGGAATCCGCCTGAACACAGCAGCAGTTTGAGATCAGCATACTTGAAAAGAATATCACATCTAGTAAATAGAACTAAATAAAACTTAAATTGCCTTCTTGTTTCTCCCACACTGAGACACAAGTCAAGGTTTCAGTCATAGATGCATTCTTTTGTCTCTTTGATCAAATATTGACCATGCTGTACTGTACAACACACTGCTTCAAGTCTTTTTATGTATTTGTAGATATTTTGTAAAACAGGACTTGGAGAAATATGCTGAGGGTTGGAGATGAGTGGCAAGACAAACAGTCTGGATGTGTGTGTGTGTGCATGTGTATATATTGTAGAGGTACAGTAGATACAGACACACAGGCACTATACTGTATGCACAGAGAGACACAGGTGCATATAGACACGGGTGAAACAGGTACAAACTATAGACACACAGTTACACACAAGAGGGCGGGGCAGACAATCAACAAGGGAACAAGATAGGAAGCAAAAGTACAACAAAACCAGAGAACTGAAGTCAAGTAAGTAAGTAATTAAAGTAATCGTTATTTATATACCGCCTTTCACAGACCAGAGTCACAAAGCGGTTTACAATTGTTGTAAGCATTTGTCTCTCACTCCACACAGAGATGTTAGCGAGGTTGTCAGTACAGGAGGCGTGTGTGTGTGAGTGGATAGCCTCTCAGCAAGGTCCTGGGTTCGAATCCCGGTTGGAACAGGATCTTTCTGAGTGGAGTTTGCATGTTCTCCCCGTATCTGCGTAGGTTTCCTCCGGCCACTCCGGTTTCCCCTACCACTAAAAACATGTGCAATAGGTCTGGCATGCGCCTCCTGTACTGGCGACCTCGCTCCCATCTCTGTGTGGAGTGAGAGACAAGTGCCCAAAAAAAAACAATTGTAAAACCGCTTTGTGAGTCTGGTCTGTGAAACACGGTATGTAAATAAAGATTACTTACTATTGTACAGACCTATTGTCAAAATAAAACCAAGTACAAAAATAAAATACACACCATGAGAGAATTGATCTATCTTGTTTTGCACATTGAGTTGCTTTGTGTATGAACTGTGCTATAAACTTGCCTTGTTTTTTCCAATTCATGTTTTTTTATGATTAGAATTTGATATTATAATGATACAAGCAAACTATGAATAGCAGGCCGAGAATAGCAGAGCAGTTTAGTGCATTCTTTCATCAACTTCCAAACCTCTGCTTTCTTTTTCTCGAATCCGCAGGGATCAGATTAGTGCTTGAGCTAATTCTATGTAGATGTTCAGTTTTCACTCGGTCGAGCCTGAGATAACGTTTGGTATTTTTTTCTCCACTGTAATCGGGATTGGAGTGAGGCTGCTCTATCATCCAATCTCAGACCACAAAGTGTGCTCAAGAAATGGACTTTCAATTCATGTCCTGTTTACACACACTCTCTAAGTGCTTGAGAGGAGCATTTCCGAAAAGCATAATCCATCATTCTCTGTAATTCCATGCACCAATTTTGAAAACCTAACAGCTGTAGAAATACACAGAGAAATTGCATGTTAAAGTGTAGGGCTATTACAATACATGCAATGAATTATTCCAAATTATCATGACTAATGTAGTAATAGATTTTTTTTTTCTTTTGTAAACTTTAAAATGCTGAGAAGAGGTTTCATGACCCAGATAATTGTATATTGAACCAGTGGGCGGCACAGTGGCTGTGTGGCGTTTGCATGTTCTCCCCGTGTCTGTGTAGGTTTCCTCCGGTTTCCAGTGCCACTGAAAAGATGTACAATAGGAATGAATGGTGTTGAATGGGAGCTTTGATGCTCCAGGGTGTTGACGTCTCGCTTCCGTCATCACCATGTGGAGAAAATTGATGTATAAAATATGTCATTATTTTCCCTCAAACGGGCCACACTTGAATAAAGGACGCAGGTTTTCATGCCGTAATGAAACACTTAAGTAACAGCTGGTGGAGCAAAACAAAGCTGATAGACGGCTGCTATGAAGCTAAAGCAGAAATTCAGACTGGAAGTAGTAAGCTTCCCACTGTCACTAACGACAACAGCCATTAAATATTCTCCTCAGAGTCGTATTTGTCAGATTACTGCCAACCAATGTACAATTCTAATAATACCCATGTTTTGGCTGTTTGAATCTCTCCAGAAGGAATTTACAGGACAAAAAAGCATTTAATGAGGTGTTAAAAGTCACTGTTGACTCGTCATGATCCAAGCCCTCGGGTTAATCCAATATTTTGACAAATTGTGAGACAGGCTCCTTCTCTGACGATGTTCAAATCCAGGCAAATCCTCTTTTTAATGCACTGTGATTATTTATGATTGTAACGACTTGTATTGTTTCTATCTTTTGTCAAGCACACAGGAGTTGCTTAAACAAAAAACCCAATTGACTCCCTTTTTCAAGGGAGTCCTGGCAGCAAACTTACACATAAACACAACAGACAGATACAAGTGCTTTAAAATGACAGGTACACACATCAAGTAAAACGATTACAGGTACCAGTACTTGATGGAGTCAAAATATTAAGTCAAAAGAGTTCTAATCCGTCAATACCCCCTGTAGTGGCCAAAATGTACCTCCAGCCTCTAGATGTCACTAGTGCTGGATACTGTCACACCTGTGTGTATTTAAGGCAGGTAATTAGTGCAGCAGGTGTTGCATGTGTGAGGAGGAACAGTGTCACACGAATAACCGTGTTAATCAGCACATGGAAATAAAGGATGGAATTTTGTACATATTTTTGAGTATTGGACTCATTTTTGGACCGGGCAACACGCGTCTGAAATCCCACCAAACATTGCAACCTAGTGGTTCAGTGACATAGGGCCACTGAGCCTCTACATAAGTCAAAAGACTCCTCCGACGGCATCAGGCAGGATCCCAGCTTTGTCTAAATCTGAGGTACAGAAGCAGGACTGCCTCAATGTTTAGAGTGGATTGGCCGTGCAGATGCTGTTGTTGGGATTAAGAGGAGACTTTTTGAATGGAAACCTTCACAAAAGGGTGACTTGTGTTTATATATATTTGAAGGAAAAACTGAATCAAGTGCTTTTGATACAATGTCTTATGGCAAAACTAAATCCTTGGCTGCAGCTCGTTTAGAGATTAAAGCAAATATAGCTGCACTACTGGTGCGAAAGGCTGCATTGGATCAAAAGTATGAATTGGAGGAGCAGATTGCAGTTCTTCGAAGGAGAAGGGAGCAACTGGAAATTGAGATCAAAATGCTTGAAATTAAAACTAAACTTGCATCATTGAAGTCTATAAATAAGGGCACTAGACCAGTTTCTGAACTAAAACTCCCTGAGCCAGACAAGTTTTTTAGGCATGAAGTTGTAACTTTGCCACCTTCCATTCTTGAACTCTGCAGTGAAGATACAGGGGCCGGTCATTAGGATCTTCACTGCGCCTCTTTGGAAGACACTACTCCAGACCTTTGTGATCACACCTCCAACAGTTCGCCATCTCCAGCACAGGACAACCTCTCATTCTCTAATTGTGAGCTTAATCCCTCTGAAATAGTGGATTCCTCAGATGTGGCCAGTGGCACAGGTATTGGACCTGGTGCTGCTGAAGACCTTTTGACAAAGGCAGGAGGCACTCTGGGGAAAGGACAGGGTAGGACAGGCCTCCCTGATTTGCATGTATGCTCAGTGGACAGAGGGGACATAAAGAAGAGAAGTGAGGTTACAGCTGGTGAAGTACTGGACATGGGGTTGTGTGGTTGCTTTTCTTCATTGCCAACTAGCCTTTGGCCCACTAACTGTGGAGTTCAAGATCTGTTTCATATTGACAAACCAAAAGCATTCAAGAGGAAGAGATGGAAAGATGAAATGTATGTGGACATCAAACGTTGTGGCTAATGAATTTGATCATCTTGTCAGAGATTATTTGTTTAAAGTGTAACTTTGATGTATAGTTTGAAAATGAAAGCGCTAATCTGTTCATTACACCCATGTTGTCCCCATGTAAATGTTGTAATTGTTCTAGCTAATGCAGGAACAATTAAGGGGCCGGTGTGTAGTGGCCAAAATGTACCTCCAGCCTCTAGATGTCACTAGTGCTGGATACTGTCACACCTGTGTGTATTTAAGGCAGGTAATTAGTGCAGCAGGTGTTGCATGTGTGAGGAGGAACAGTCTTTTGACCGTGTTAATCAGCACATGGAAATAAAGGATGGAATTTTGTGCATATTTTTGAGTATTGGACTCATTTTTGGACCAGGAAACACGCGTCTGAAATCCCACCAAACATTGCAACCTAGTGGTTCAGTGACATAGGGCCACTGAGCCTCTACACCCCCAATCACATAAAAGAACAAGTCCTGTGTATTTCTCTGCATTTCCTTGTGTCTCTGTCTGCTGTTCACATAAACACGGATAGAGTTTTGTCCGAATCCGGTTCCAGCACCAGGGAGAGCTCTAAAAAAATCAAAATACACACATTGCCCGCATCGCTATCGAGGCTGCAAAGTATAGTTAGTATACTCAATCAATTTTTCAATTTATCCATCAATTTGATTGATACTATCTAACACTGAAAAATGTGTCCACAAAACCTATAAGGTGAGTATTCCTGCCTTTCTCCTGATCATTCTATTTATTTTTTTATCACAGTTTGTCACACATTTTCTGCTGCTTTGTCAGAAAAATGCAATCAGGATACTTTGCCAAAATTGTTCAGCCCTGGTAAGATGAGTGATTAACCGGGGAGGGTGCTTTGGAAGGAGTTGGAGCTTGACGACCTTCAGTTTTCTGACAGTTCATATTAATGTTTGGTTAGATTTTGTTGAATATCTAAAGAAAAAGGTTATTTTTGAGCTCTGCACAGCGCTCACATATCCTTGGATCATTGCTTTGAGCACAGCCTTCACATTCAACGACTGAATGGGATCATGTTATGTTAGATTTTTGCAAAAAGATTGAACATTCAAATACTAACATAATTCCAATGGCAATGAAAAATGGTGGAGTCATAGAAAAATACAAAGTACATTTTCTTAGGAAAGAGAAGCATGTGGGTTGTTTAGCTGCTGCTGAGTGCACCGCTGCCTTGAGAACTGCGGGCGCCTCGGGAGGAAGTTTCAACCATTTCATTAGTTTCCTCATGCGTTTTACACCAGATTCACCCGCTAACAGGCCCGAGCCAACCACCCGGCCAGTTCATGTGTTACATCGCAAATGCACAGAGGAGAGCCTGGAATTATAGTTTTGTTTTATATCTGTGCAGCCTTAAGGAAGGTGTAGTTGTAAAAAAGTAAAAGTATGCATGTTTGGTTAACACTAGAACACCCAGAGCAGTCCATTTGACGGCTTTTAGATGTGTCTATGTACATTTTTGTTCTGCAGAACTTCTATCTCTATGTATAGTTGATTTTACATATTCTATGTCATTATTGTTATAAAACATTTTCTTTTACTTTTGCTAAGACTGTATTTCTACATTTACCTGCCAGAGTAGAGCCTGTGCTAGTTACCATAGCAACATAATGTTTATTGGCTACCAGTTAGCATTTGGTAGATGTTTGCTGTATTTTAAGTTATATCAACCGGTTTTAACACTTAGTAAATGTGAGTAAAAAACAAATGCCTTGTGTGGGATATCTTTTAATGAGATGCAACGCTGGCTCTCTACTGTTTTATTCACACCTTTCCACTCCTCACATAGCATGACTGTAAAAAAACAACTGCTTAAAACACTGGAGAGACTGTTTAGAGACGGAGGAGCAGTCGAGACGATATCACATCTAATGCATGAACGATTTATTTGTGAATTATTGTTTACCTTTTTCCCCCATTTTATTCAATAATAATTAGTGTAATAATAAGTGTTTCATTGATTTTAAAGCATGTTCATAACTCAATTTAAATGTCAATGTATACTTGTACAGCCCTAAATCTCGACAGTATCTATCTCAGAGTACTTAACAAAACCATTGAAATAGCTGTTAAAACACAAAACATTATTGAAAACAAAGTTATTGGTCCATAGGGAGAGTTGACTAATGTCCATGGGTGGTGTAAAATGTTAGAGTGTCCTGGATCATCACCCCAGTCCTTTTTGTTTGACACTAACAGTCTAACAAACCCACCTTTATCGGCAAGGATAAAGGCAAGGAAAAACCCATGGGTGGGAGAAAAGTGAGAAACCTCGGGGAGATCCAAAATGAGAGAGGGTTCCGCTCCATATGGACTGACGGGGCATACGTAGATCCAGGACCTAAGCTACAGAACGAGGAGGACCAAGGCCACGCAGCGGGTGTAGAGCTAGGATAGGTGCGGTAAAGTGTAACAGTACAATATGTATCCTTCAGAATGTGTAATTTTTTGCCTCCAGAAACACAGACTTGCACAGTGCTTTACGATGTGTAGTATCTTTAGCTCAGGATTGTATTCAGGGTATTTTCAATATTAGCCACTTTAGCCTCAATGTTACACTGCTGGTTCCCGCAATGTCCCTCTGTGTCTAGAGAGAAGACAGCAGAAATCAAACACAGAAATACGTGAATAAAACATAATATTGGTTGATATAATAACTCTCCCCTAACTCTCCCCCAATATATCAAAACTTATGTTTGGGCAATAATTTTGTTTGAATAGACTGAAAGGTCTGTGTGCTCCAGGGCACAGCCACAGTAGTATCACCACCGTGTAAGGAGTGAAAGTAAGTAGTAAGTAAGTAATGTTTATTTATATAGCGCATTTTACAGAGCAAGGTCACCCAAAGCACAATGTTCAGAGTTCAGATAATGTTCTCATTATTCCACACACGGTGATGACGGAGTCGCCGAACACACTGGCGCATCAGCCCCCAATCAACACCATCCATTCACTCTCTCAAGAATAATGAAGAAAGATTAATTACATGTGGTGCTTCTTTGAGTGTCCTAAAAAGCACTATATTAAACCAATGTATTATTATTAAAAAAGATACTATTTGTTGCAGTTAGATCAACAGGCCACATTTATTCTGACCAATAGCAGTTATCCATACAACCCAAGAACGATGGCTTGACAGATAGAAGTGCTGGACATGTGACGTTATTGTACTTGTGACATTGTTCACAGTTGGAATGGCTCACACAGACACTTTTAATTGGATCCTCAAAATTCATCAAGATTTCTGCTGCTAAAATAAAGCCGCACAAGATTGGGATGGTTTTCTTTGTTTCCTTATTCATTATTCTTGGCAATCCAAACACAAAAGCTAATTTTGCAAAACCCATCTGTTTGTATGTTGTGTACTACTAGTGAATGCAGTCTCAAGTAATATTTCTATTTTCATCATGTTCAATAGCCACTGTCCTTCTTTCACTCCAAGCCACTACCAAATAATCCTCTGGGATGGACTGTGAGCCGAGACTTGTGGGTAAATAAGTAAATCTTATTCATATAGTGTATTTCACAGACCAAGGCGCTTTACAATGTTTTGAAGTACTGATAGAGTGACAAAAGCGAAACACCAAACACACTGTGACAAATCTCCATCTTCTTCCATTCACTCACTCATTAAATTCAGACATATTGTGTTGTGTGTTTTTAATGGTTGGAAAATCCAGCCGAACCCTAACCAGACACAAGGAGAACATGCAAACTTCACACAGAAAGGCCTGCTCAACCTATACAACAAAATAGAAAGTGTGTGAAAGTGTGTAAATGTGTATGTGCCTTTGCAATTGCTGAGCATGGATCATCTGTCCATAAGAGATTTCCTGTTCATTGTAGGTCTGAGTTATTCTAGCGATTATATGATGTTGTATATAATGTCGTTGGAATATATCCACGGTGCAAGAGAAATAAGCTGTAAAATTAGCACACAGAATTGCGCAACAGCGAAAGGTATAGCGAGGGACCACTTTCTTACAGGTCAGTGACATTTATGGCACTATATATAATATATATATTTATTTATATATGAGAGGTATCAACATATTGATATTGAAGCATTTACAGATAGCTAAGAAACATAGCAGCTCCTTACTGTATATTGTACATTTTAGTGTCCTGTATATGCTCTTTGACATTTCCCCACTGCGGGACGAATAAAGGTTCTCTTATCTTCGATTTGTTTCAGCTGTTGAAAGGGAATTGTTATAACCCAACAGTTGCTCATTCCACACTCGAAAAGATCCTATCTCCAGACACAAGTTACAGCATACCCTCCTTTATTATTACAGAAAGCGTTGCGTATGCTAGCTCATCACCGCGGGGAGAGCTGGGCAAAGGCATCCACTATAATATTGAACACTGTGTAGTCTACACCTGTCTCCGGGCTCGCTTGGTGTAAATTGGGGGCGAGAGAAGCGAAGCCCAATCGCCATCTACTTCTTGGATCAGGATCAACATTAAAAACCTCTACATTCCCAGTCGCTCGGTCGGGAGCATCAGCAGTGATCAGGAGCATCAGCGGTGATCGGCTGCACGTCGTCCCAACACGTGGGGATGAAGAAAAGGCCACAGAACATCTCTCCCGCTGTTCCTGCCGCTGACGACCCTCGTGCCGATGTATGGAGTTAATGAGTCCTGAGTGATCAGAGGAATCCCACCGGGGGGCTGTCCACGCCAAGCCGCAGCCATGACAGCGCCATGATACAGGCCTGAATGGTCTCGTCGCACACCGCTCAAACAGAACAAACTATGATTAGGCCTTTGACTTTTGGATAATGAGAACACTTGGTCGCCCTTTGCATGCTGCGATCCGAGGCAGGGATTTATGCAGAGCAGTGTTTAGTTATGGCGTTTTTTTTCTTTTCTGTATGTTGTTGTCGCCATCTTTCATGTTATGTAATACAAACACGTAGACAAGAATATTAATCATCAAAAGGGATTGGTTTTTTGTGCTCCTCAGTGTGATTAAAAGCAATAAACCTTAGAAGTGACACGCAAATGGGCTTGTGACGCCTTCTGACATCAATATTCTAAACAGAAAACCAAAAGGAAGTCTTTAGTCTATTATACTTATGGGGTCAGCTGCATGTGAAAGCAAGATCCTGTCAGATCTCTGGAGCTAAGAGAGGCAGGGCATGGTAAGTACTGTGATGGGAGCCCTCTGGAACACCGGGTGCCGCAGAGCGCTGCGTAAGCTGAATAAGTGAGACATTATGTTGCAGGAAATAAAACCATGAAAAAATACAAACTATACATCCATATAAAAATAGTATTACAAATAGATCAACAGGAAGTCGGTCATCTACCCCTTATGGCTATACTTGTTTTTTTAAGCATTGCATTTCTTGTGTTTGAACTGTAAGTCAGCATGTAATCTTTGTTTATATAGCGCCTTTCTCAGACCAGAGTCACAAAGCGCTTTACAATTGTTATTCTCTGATCTGTGTTTGCGAATTCGACGGTTGTGTAAAGCCCTACGCCATGACTACCGTAGAGCTGTGCAAAACTACATTGAATTGAATTGGATATTTGTATTGTTTGCTAATGTTTTCTCTTCAGTACCATGCTTGCTCTTTGCAGCATAGTGCAGATGTGAACGTAGTGTGGCGTCACACTGTGTCTGCTCTGGCAGTGGCAGGAGGAGAGACCTAATGGCAGGAGGGCTGTTGGCTTGTTATTGAGTTGTTCACCTCCCACGTCCCCAACCTGGTGAACATATTGACTCACATCCCTCAATCTGTGTCCATTTCATCGAGCGGCCGCACAAAGGGCCATGGGAGCTGATGATGAGACAGGAGCGATAAGGAGAGAGGGAGAGAGTGCAGCAACAGGTCAATGCATGGCACAAACACCACTGCTCTCACATACTGTAGGGGCCATAATACTAGAATAACAGTTTTCAACCAGTGAATATCCTACCGCTGCCAGAGGCTAGGCCAATGTTGTGCCTATGACAAAGTGGTTTCACCTTGTGGCTAGCCTTTTGCATTACATAATCTGATGTGGCTTCTCGTATTTTCATTGTGCTTGTATTTGGGGGTAATCCTCAGAGGTCCGCAGAAGTCATGCAACATAACTGCTTTTGAGGCCCCATTTGTAGTAAATCCTTCATCTGAGTTAAGATGTGTTTTTTTTAATACTATATTTATTTTGGGGAAATTCTTCCTTTGCATGTAACTATAGCAGCAACTCACCAAGAGTGGTGAGTTGCTGCTATAGTTACATGCCCGTTGCTAATAATATATGTACACATTGATATTTTTTCCATCCCTACAATTTCTTTTGAAAAACCTCTCTTGATATATCAAGGACATCACTTGTACTGTGTATACCTCTGCCAAGAGGTGCTCCCCCAAAATGTGCTCCTTATGTTCAATGTTTCCTGAAATTTTCAAATCTGTCCAATACGTTAATGGTGTGAAAACTGTGGTCCAGAGGAAAAACAAAGAAAACATGACCTGATGACGGCTACAATGGCTGAAATGTTATGCACTAAATAATTTAATTTGGACATCTTTTGAAATCCCCTTCACGTTTGCAACTCATCAACACAATGTGGGCGCCCAATAGAGGGGTCTGCTAGATTTTCCCTTTTTTACATACATAATTTCTATTAGAAAAATATCGTCTTACTTAAAAAAAAAAAAAAAAATCTTTGTATTTTTGATTAATCTATGTGGGTTGAAATATATTGCCTTGCCTCCCGAATGGAAGGATCTAAACAACAGCCTGGCAAACAAACTCAGATGAAAACATAAGTCAAATAATGTTCAGACTTTGCTGCATCGGAGCAGAAGCAGCTAGCGGTCATCCAGATTCTGTGGCCCACTTAAGCCCCATCTCATCATGTCCTGTTTGTCCATGAAAATGAGATCTCCCTAAAGTTGGAAAACGATGATGTGATTTGGCGCGCTCTCATGTCCAACATTACCACCATTTGCTTTCAATTAATTCACTTAATTCCTCCAGAGGTGCTTGCCCTTTCGGTGTGCGGTCGCTACTTCTTCTCGGGTATAGATGTATGTGTGTGTGTGCGGCAGTAGCCAGGGCGACGCCGGGACACGGTCAAACAACCAAACGCAAACCGCCGTAATGATGAATAGCGTCCTTAATAAGTGTGGCTAAAATATTCATATCTCGATTGAGGAAAAATGAGCAGCAGCATTGATTCCTCAGCATAATCCCTTTACAGATGTGCCACATTAATCATAATCCATAGTGATTTATTACCACTGGGGGACATGGGAGAAGATGTTTTGTGCCAAGGGAAAGCAAAAGCACAACATTATTCAAATGTTTAAATGACTGCGCCTGTGTTGTTCCCGATACTTCAAGGCACGCAGAGAGATGACGGGGTTTTAGGATGGAGTAAAAGTATAATTTCCAGTGTTGGGCACATTACTTTGAAAAAGTAATTAGTTATAGTTATTAGTTACTTCTCCCAAAAAGTAACTGAGTTACTAACGGAGTTACTCCACTATAAAAGTAACTAGTTACCAGTAAAAGTAACTATTGCGTTACTTTTTCGTTTTGTTCTGGAACATAATGTGCACCCGACGTGCGCATTTTTACCTTTAACAGTGCCAATATTTCCATCTAGAAAAGGCTGTTTTGCTGCTGAAGTCCTGTTCACTCTTCATCTGTCTCTGTGTAAGCACTAAACACCAACACGCTCCACTGTGAATGTGGAAACACCGGTGACGAGCGGTGAGGCTGGTGAAGCACTGACTTCAGTCCAATCAGATGAACATATACATCATATAAATCAAGTGGACAATTTGTTTGGCTACAGCAAAATATGTTTTATGCCCGCATTGTTTGTTCATACAAAACGCAAAACTATGAGTTATGGGTCTTACCTTATAGCTATACCTTATAAATGACCTGCACAGTCCACTTCGGTTCAGACCAGTTCCTTGTTTAAATCCAGTGAATGGTTTGAGCGTAGATATGTAATCCTCCATTTGGAAATGAGTCCAATGAGTTTTAAAAAGTAAAACAAAACGCGTGTGTCCTCCGTAAACTCCTCTGTTTTGCTGCAGCCGGCTACATCCAATTTCTAAAATCAACCGTCTTACACTTCACCTCTCTTTCTTATCATTCCTATAGTAATTGAAAAATTACCCTATGTGCATTTTAGATTATGTAAAAATGTGTTATATGTATGTTAGCCAAACCTGTTGCTGTCCTTAGCAGATAAACCAGGAAGAGCAAGGAGCTTATCGATGGAATTGTATGCAGCCGACTTCTGCGCTCACATGCGCTACTCTGTGGCTGACCTCACGGTGATACAAGCCGTGGTTGAGCGCGACTAAGACCCATATTTGTTTCAAAAACACAATTTATGAGCCATCCTCTCAACTGTAGACATGTGGATTGTAAAGGAAATATGATTTACATCAGCCAATAATTGCTGAGAGGTTTTCTCATTCTCCCTTCTCTCATGACAACACGTTCATTGTGCGTCTTGAGTAACGCGCAGTAACGGGATGTCGGAAATGATAACGGCGTTATAGTTACTGTCAAAGTAATTAGTTAGATTACTCGTTACTGAAAAAAGTAACTAGTAACGCCGTTATTCCCATCACTGATAATTTCATTTTTGTCCTCATAGGCTGTATATCAGGAAGAAGCCAATTTGAACATGAGATAGCTGGAGCCAATTTTCTTATATGGGCATTTGTATAGAGTTTTTGAAAAAAGCTCTATGTTTGAATCCACCTCCAGACCTTTCTGTGTGAAGTTTGCATGTTCTTCTCATGTCCGCGTATGTTTACTCAAGCTACTCCGGTTATACCCAAACACTAAAAACATGTACAATAGGTCTGGCATGTGCCTTGTAGGCGCTCCCATTGGTCTGGTTACTATGTCAAGACAAAACGCAGACAGCAAAAAACAAAAAAACACTTTTCACGGTTCCTCTAAAAGTAGTTTGTTAGTACACATTCACAACACACTTTTTAAAATCGAATCCGAACACGTTTGCCTGGTTAACACGATTGTGAAGGAGATGTGGGTCCCTACTCAGTCATTTTCTAGCAAGAGATTGGATTGGATCGTGAGCTTAAACAAAGTCGAATACGGGTAAAAACCAAGAATTGATTGGGACACCAGATGGAAATGAGCCTTTGGTTACAATCTGGTGTTTACATCCATGTGTCTGATTATGTTTGTTCATTGAAGTGCACTGTCACAGTCAAAGAAAAAATAGCCATGGCGCAAAACAAAATGATGTATGAGATCGATAAAAGGAGAAGTGACCCAGCGACTGACGTGACACGCACTGCAGCAGATAAAGACTGATTTAACTATGATTAATTTTCATCTCACAGTAAAATGTCCCAGTTTAGACCAATTATAAAGATGAAACACTTTAGATTCAGAAACATGAGAGAGACCAGAGAGAATCAGTCCATATCTTGACAATAGTATCCTGTAGTGTATGAAACGTGTTCATGTCTAACCTGCCAGTGCAGAAGATCAGAGGTTCTAATCCTCTTTTCCCCTGTTGATCCCCTTGCCAGCGTACGTAAGTAAGTAAAGTTTATTTGTATGGTGCCTTTCATAGACCAGGATCACAAAGCGCTTTACACCTGACTGGAACCAGGAAGTAGGGTCACATTAGTCACGTTCCCAGCTCTCAGCTCTCTGCACTGGCTTCCTGTGGCTCAGAGAATAGAATCTAAAACAGCTCTGTTTGTTTCAAGTCTCTCCGTACCAAAGTACATCTGTGACATGTTAGTGCCATATGAAAAGAGAAAAAGAGGAGACCGATTTCACGAACCAATTAGCCAACATAACTACAGCTAGTTATGTTAGCTAAGAAACATAGCTACTACTTATTTTGTGTATATTGTGTGTACTCCCTGTGTGCTCTTACTACTGTCCTGTATGTGCGCTGCAACATTGACATTTCCCCACTGTGGGACGAATAAAATAATTCTTATCTTATCTTATGTTATTTGAGAATGTACTGTGAGATAGACCAAAGGTGACAGCCTGTAAAAGTAGGAGAGAGTGGACAACTTTAATCATTTTTAATACTATGAAATAAAATAATAATAATAAAAATAAAAGAGGAAATTCAGGTTCCCCAGCTTCATAGTCACCTCATGGAATTATCAAGTGGCATAGAGTAACTTCTATAATAATCTTATCTAGGCAAATGTACATGAACCCTATTTTCAAACAATCAGAAAAAAAAAAAAAAAAAACAGAAAAACCTACTATAAATTGTTATTTATTTTACCGGAAGCAAAAGTCGCAACAAAACGGAACAACACAAATAAAACCAAGTATAAAAATCGATATTAAACAATTTCGCAATAGCCTTTCATCCTCGCGCTATCCCTCCACCGCAGAACACTGCAAGTTTTTGGGGCAAAAGTTTGGTTTGTTAGCGCTCCGTTTTTACAGGGTTGACAAATTTTTACAAAGTCACATGTGGCCAATTACGGCTGCAAGGGAGAACCCACATAAAACCGCTTTGTGTGTGCGATCGTGGTGCGCACCCAGCCTTTGATTCGGGTTCAGTCAGACGCCGCAGCCCGACTCTCGCCTCTCTACAGTGTGATTTGTGAGTTTGTTTACCAATGACTGTTATCTGCTGACGGCACCCCCAGCTCCTCCGCGGGGGGAATGCGCCAAACGAGACCCGCGTCGATACAGTATGAAGCTGAAAGAGCGCAAGCATCCGCCACAGAGATGGATGAGGTCAATGAAGGAGTTTTGTGGCACCCGTTTTTGCTTGTAAAACGTGTAGGTGTACGTTCATTTGACATCATAATATTGAAAAGAGAATAGTTCAACATTGTGGTGGATGGCAGTGGAAAAATAGGTCTTTGAGTTTGTGGTGACTATAGTCTTAGCGCTAATTTTTGATTTTTTTTCTCGTAGATGCAGAAGGGTCTAGGACAGTGGTGATGATCCAGGACACTCGACGTTCAACAACATTTATGGACATTTATGGACATTGGTCATCTGCTCCTTGCGTGTATCATTGTATTTCTTGTGTTGGAACGGTTTGATTCTCTGATCTGTGTTGGCAAATTCAACGATTTTGTAAAGTCCTCCGAGATAACTGCTGCTGTGATTTAGGGCTGTACGAAAATAAACTGAATTGAATTGATTTCTCTATAATATAAAACTGTCTCAAAGTTCCTCATCTTCTTTGTCTGTAAATATCAACTACTGACCATTATTTTGTGACATTTGGTGACAATTTGGTGACAATTTGGTGACAATTAAAAAAAACACACAAATGCATGATGTTGGCCAGTAGTAAGGACTTTCAGACATTAGAAATATACAACAGGTTCATTGAAGTTGGAACATCAATGAAGTCAATGAAGAAGTTGAAAAAAAAAAAATCATTTCAGGTTTCAGGTTTGTTTTTATGTGACATCACTTAATACATTTTTATATTGAAAAGAGACTATATTTTAACATGGCAGGTGAAAATAATGTCTTGACTTCGGAATCTAGTCATAGATATAATTTCTCTAATCCCTGTGCCGATCCACATGAAAAAAAACTACATAAACTAGTAAAAGTTATTTTGTCTTAATTGTGTCTCATTTTCAGGCAAGGCAAGTTTATTTGTGTAGCACAATTCATACACTAGGCAACTCAAAGTGCTGAACAAAACAAGATAGAAACAGTCACACAAGAACATACATAATCACAGTACATTAAAAAGAAAGATAAAAAAATATAATATGTTTGGACAGACCTGTGAGCAGGCCATTGCAGTAGTCTAACCTACTGGAGACAAATGCATGGATAAGAATCTCCAAGTCTGCTTTAGACACTATGTTTTTGATCCTGACAATGTTTTTAGGTGGTAAAAAGTTGCGTTGAGTCCAGCATTACCCCTAGATTTCTGACCTTGTTTGAAAGTTTAAGGGAGAGAGACTGTAGATGACAGATGACGCTCTCTCTTTGTTTCTGGGGACCACAAACAATCATTTTGGTGAGTCCACTAGTCCATGTTCTTCTTTAGTCAGTGAGGCAGAGATCTGAGTGTTGCCTGCGCAGTTGTGATACTGTAGGTTAGTATATACTAACCTACAGTACTAACAATGTGACCAAACAGCAGCATGTAGAGGTTGAACAGAAGGGCCATATGATCTGAGAATTAGAATTATATGACAGGTTCAGTGAAGTTGGAACATTAGAAAACATCATCTGAATTAAAATGTGTACGGTTCAACATTTAGTGAAGTATTTTTTCCTTCTATCAGTGTGTATTGCTCCTGGTTATTAGCATTTCTGTGTTTTTGCATTTTTTATTTTGCTTACTTTTGCATTAACCTATGCTCATTTCTATTCATTTAATTAATTGTGTTCCCATTGTTTTACATTCTCCTGCTTTATTCATTTGTTTCTTGAGCTCATTAAGCATTCTGTTACATTACATCCGGCAGCATTTGTGTAATTTTAAACAGTTTTAATTTGAACTAGTGATAAATTAAATAAATAATAATTTGTCTGATACAGACATACCAGGCTGTTTTTGGTAAACAGCAGGTGAGGGAAGCATGAGCAGATCAGCATAAATTCTGACTTTTATGCATTTGAGGCACGTAATTGCATGTTTTTGGATGGTGGGAGGAAAGGCCGGCGAATATTGCAGAAGAACTGTAATTACCAAAGCACATGCTGCCCCCGAATACTTGTGTTGCATTTGCTTACACAACTAGGCATCAAGACAATCCTGCACATTAGAACAACGTATGCAAAGGTTGATAAAGTTGGAGGTACCTAACTTTGAAACCACAACAACATCCTCACTCGCAAAATAGTTTTGTTCAATCACTAGTTTTCACATGCATGTATTTTTGGCCTCCGTCACATCTCTAGATCAGCTTATTCAGACAGAAAAGAGTAAAAGATAGGACCGATTTCACTCAACTAAACAGTATGTAAATAAGAAAAGATTTCTAATAGGATAAAGACAGCATTATGTTACTTAACCCTTTAGGCCAGCCATGTCCAAACTGAGGCCCGGGTGCCAAATGCAGCCCATTGTGTCATTGTATTTGGCCCTGTGCTTACTGACACAAACTAGCAATTGAGGCAATTTAATGGTGTCATCCAGCCAACTTCAGCTCTACCAATATAGTCATGCTGCACCTTGATATAAAGCTCAGAGCCTTTGAAATTCAGCCATTAACTCCAATTGTATAGACACCAGTGTCACAGTGTTGTGAATCAATATGGACATATCATACCCAATTTTAAAACCCATTCCTGCTTGAATCCAGTAAAAGCAGTTTATAATCCCCTGGACCAGTCTGAAGAACTAAAGTGGCTCTCTTAATAAAAAAATTTGGACTCCCCTGCTTTAGACGCCAGTGTTTCTTTGATAATGTATGTGAAATAGACAAAAGGTGACACCCTGCAAAACATTGTAAAATATGAGGTAATAATTGCTTGAATCTGTTGTTTTAATCTAAATTAGAGTTTAAAAAGATTTCCAATGGTTCAAAGCCATTTAGTCTTGTTTCAATTAACGCTGCTTTATTTTCTTATTTTAAGAGGCATTTCTTGTATATTTTTAAAACAAGTTTTTTTTTTTTTTCTCCAATTGGCAATTCAGAATATGCTAAATTCAATATACATGTTTACAAAAATTAACTTATTTTTCATCATTTCACTTTATACAGTGTAAAAGTATTTGATATGGATAAATCAAAAAACAACTGCGGGTCTGTTTATCATGAGGGAACACTGTTGTAACATGTTTCAAATCTTAAAAAAAAAAAAAAAAAAGATTTAGCATATGTTTTCTCCGGATGATTGGCTGTGAGGCTTCTCAGGGCCCAATTAAATTTGAATGAAAGGAAAAATCTGATACTTGGGGTAAATTATCATATGGGTGAGTATTATACATTCCTGACTTTTTGAGAGCGAGACCTTCACAGGCAATGCATTCTGGGGTGTTGCAGTTTTGCAACATTGACCCGTTGTAGTAAATAGAGCTGACCCGGAGAAATATAATCTACTACTTGGCGCATTTACTGTATCTAAATATATTCATATTTCGTTTTATGCAGTTTTCGTTTCATATTATTAGAGGTTGGTAGTGATATTAGGTAGTAATTGATGCCTAGAAAATCTGTTTCGGTGAAACCAAGGACACTGATGAGCAAGGGGAAAACTGTGTGTTGCTAAAGCTCAACTAAGTCCAGCAGTGGTACTTCAGCGTAAAAAAAAGGGTCATTTTGGGAAGTAGTTAGGTAATAAGAAAAGAAGTTGTTGCAAATCTGCAACGTCTGCCTGAAGAGCGTTAAATAAAGGTTATCCCAGCAATAAGGAACATACAAATACAGCTGAATGTGAGACCAACAAAACTTTTGCATTACTGTAGTACATAATTATGATTATTTTTGAATCAGTACGGGCCGCTCACTCTCTCTTTAGCTTCAAATAGAGTTATAATAGAATTCAATACACACAACTTTGGTTCCTTATTGTCTTTTCTTAGTCTGCTCAGCCATTTCTTTTTGGCCCAATCTGCATAAACTACACATAGTGAAAGATGCTGTTTCCCCACTCTCTGCTCTCTGTCTGCTAGCAACTTATTTCTTCACATTGTCCTCCGACCTGTCTGAAAATCACCCCCAGTTCAAAAGTAATCTGTTCGAGAACCTTTCTGAGAGAAAAAAAAAGGCTCTGCTTGTTGTGAGGCTGAGACAGATGTAGTTTTGGCATCTTATCTCCAATAATCAGTGGTAACAATCGCTGCCAAAAGGAAAATCATACTTCGAATGTCATCTAAAAAGTAAGTAAATTTGGTATAGATCCATCTACTGCACTGGACGCCTCGCCAAACAAATCGGGCTGAATCTATATCAAGCCCCAAGCAGTGTTAACTTTGACAAGAAAACATGTTTTTTAGTCTTATTCTTTTGACTGAAATTACTTAAAATATTTTTGACCTTGGAACTAAGTTGTATCACATATTGCATGTACTTAAATAATCGATCCGGTGCCTGCCTTTGATAGTCATGTCTCTCCCTCCACAAGTAACTGACATTCACTGTGTTTTAGTTGACTACGATAATTTTTCGTTAGAAGGCAGGTTTCGCACCAGGATTTGTCATCCCGTAACGAGACTTTATGATGTAAAAACCTTCAGCTTTTTTAAGCGATATATGTTAAGCAACAAGCGGTTAGTCTGATTTTTTTCCTTTTTTGTCTTGGCTTTTATGTGTTGACAAAAATACAGTGCTATTTTGACAACGTATAAGTCATTAGGAAGAAACTTTATATTTAGTTTCTGTCTCTTCACAAAAAGCTGTTTGGGCAACAAACTTGACACTGGTCACACACTGCAAAAAAATAATAAAATATGAGGTCTTAGCTTGAATTGAGTAGTTTTTTTTCTGAATTTGAGTACATCCTGACTGTCTTAAAACAAGAATTGCCAATGGGGACAAAGCCATTTAATTATATTGAACTGTTGCTGTATTTTCTCATGCCCAAGAGAGAAATTTACTTTTAAAACAAGAAAGTTTTGCTTGTCCCAATGGAAAATATTGTTTTGTGCTCAAATTATGATAAATTTGGCCAAAGTTGAGCAATTCTTTCATCACTTTTTGGAGTGCATGACAAAATGCTAGTAGTAGCCCCCTGGACAATAACTTCTTATGTTTCAGTTTTATTCTGCTAACCTTTTGTCCTCTTCTGCAACATTCATGAATCAAGTCTCTTAATCTTCTTCTTGTCCTGCAGTTTCTTGGCAGGTCTACCCTCCTCTTCCACTGGCATCAGGACACTTTAGAATTTGGCCTAGTGTTTCACCTTGAGCTGAACTAATAATCCGTGGTAAGAGATGCAGAGAAATGTGGAGAGAACATGAACTTTCCCCATTACTAAATTATATTTTTGTATACATTTCTTGTTAGCAAGTGCCTTTCCATTCCTACAATATAATATAATATCTACCAACAGACATACATTATTCTGAATCCCATTATCTCCAATCAAACCCTATTAATCAAAGAACGAATAGGAATTTTATTTGTATTTTGACTTTTATTTTTTATTTTTGACTTTATTAAAAGACCCTACATTTAATTTTTAGCAATTCAATCCCCTTTTGAATGGGGATTTGTTCAAACCGGGCAGCTGGTCATTGTTCTGTCAGACGATTCTCCAGACATCAGCCGCAGATGAAGCAGACCTTTGTGAACACATTCCAATAAATCCTTATCCTTGATGCTTTTGTCTGACCATTTCTCATGAATTAAAGAAGACCTAACACCATCTGCTATCGTGTGATAATCTCAGACACTCGTGCTTCATTACTATATATTTAATGCAGTTGAAATCTCAATATTGAGTCTGCACACTTCTGTATTCAGACCTGGCGTATGGGTCTGCTCTCTGCCCCTTTACACACCGTCAGTGGATTCAGATGTATTCGTTTATTTGCTCTTTGCAGTAAAACCACATTGGCATAGATGTACAAAAGCATCCCAGTGTGTAGAAGACAACAATATAAAACAAAATAAGCTAAAAAGTACAAGAAACAATTGTCAGTGTGAAATCAAGAAATTCAATACAAGTGCAAGATCATGAAAGTGCCTTGTTTAAACTAAAGTCTAAAAACTATTTTGAGTGTAAATTACGGACTGCCTCAGTTCTGCATCGCTTGGCTTCGGACCTCGTTCTACAGCCTGAGTTCTGGATCTATAGCCCGTCCGTCCATAGGAGACAATCCTTCCCAGACGTTTCTCAATTTTTCCGACTGGGTTTTTTCATTCGAGTTTTTCCTATGGACCACATGCCTCTATGTGTTTTTTATCAATGCATTTGAACTGTGTGATTCTTTGATCTGTGTTTGATTTCCACCAAAATGTTTTGTGGAGTCCTCTGAGATAACTATTGTTGTGATTTAGGGCTATACAAGAATAAAACGGAATTGAATTGAATTACAAGGGAAAACAACAATAACAGGGTAAAGTCGTCAGTCCTGCATGTTCTTTCCTCTGTATTTGTTTGGACTTCTTGGCACTCTCTCTTCTCAACCCTTTCATACATTACACTTTGTATTTACCGTATGCATCTAGACATAGGCTCTTTTATTAGACCTTAAATAGAACAGACAAACAAGGTCATAAGGCATTTAGTATTAAGGCTGGTATTTTGCTTGTAAACAATGTTCTCAGCCTCAGTAAGCACAGTCTACTCACAAATTACAAACAAAAATGCTTTTCATTACTTAACTAGAGCGCTCATATTTCATACACTATTTTTTACTAAATAAAGAAATCACCGTTCAATAAAGTTAATTTGACATCAGAGGACATGGGTGCAGCTCGCTCCTTGTTTGTGAATAAATCTTGCTTTAATCCGAGCATTCCCCTTACTCTACTATAATACCGCGAGCATAATTGAATCATTCTACATCATACGTCTCCATCACGGCTGTTTTCATCTGCTTAAAGAATATTAATTGGCTTAAGCAGCGTTTTTATAGCATGTCTGGGATTGTTTTGGATGCGCCACACATGCAAACCGCAGGCGATATTTCTCTGCTTTCAAATCTAATAGCGGCTGCAACTAAATTAATCATCCTTTATGACTCAGTTTTTTGGCTTTTCAATTACTCACCTCGGCTTCAATTAGTTGTGCCGTGGCTGACGTCTGTGCGCAACATATGAAAACACACTTTATGGATATTGTGATGTTATTATAGAGAATAGATGTGTGGAAGGCCAGAGTAAGACAATCTATATGGAATTGTAAAAGTATTTGATTTTGTGAGAACCAGACTTTTCTCACAACCTACGTTATAGAACTATTGGGTCTCATCCAGTTCCTTCAAATGTGTTTGTATATTTAAACCAATACATACAGAGCTTGGGGAAGAAAAAAGTCAGCATTCATACAACATGATCGGATTTTTTCACATAGGAACAACATTAACAGCAACAGCAAAACTACAACCGCTAACCTCGGGCTTATGGCGAGAGTTTATGATGATCTAATTCCAGGTAGAATGACAGATGTTTTATTATGAGCAATATTTTCAGCTACATTTTGGGAAGAAAAGTTTGTGAAAAAGTTGAAATGTGAAAATTGGAGCAGCTAACAAAATGCTACACACTGTACACTGCATTTTACCCATCCTAAAGCCACTAGGGCATCAGGGCCCTAGTGGCTACTGACTGATGCCCTAGCGGTAGCGGTAGCCATAGTACAGTGCCCAGGGACCCATCTCCAGATGTTGATGCTCAGCTTGGTTAGGACCAGAGCTGGAGGATTTTATCTGTTGTGCATATTTTTAGTGGTAGAGGAAACCGGAGCACCCGGAGGAAACCTTTGCAGGCACAGAGAAGCGAGAGTGCTATCCACTCAGCCACCGTGCCCCCCATATTATTTGTATAATTATGTATATAGTGTAAGGAATGGATTTTACTGAGACAAAAAGGGCAAAGGTTAAGTTTTTGAAGGAAACATTATTATAAGAAAGATGATTTTACATCATATTTCTTCTCTACATGAATGGCGTTGGTGTGTGAGTGCTGGGCTGCATGAAAGCCTGCCTTGGCGCCGTGTCAGAACACATCAGCCTGTTTGTGCTATAGTCGGCTCAGAGCTGTGTTCACTTCAGCACAGCAGCAGTCAGTCCACTCCTGGGAAAGACTTAGCAGCTTGTCAGTGGCCATCAGCTCCAGTCACCAACAGTTTACCAGCGGTGAAGTGGCATGGCTCCAACACGGCCCCCATTCGCTCACGGTTTTACAGCTGCTTTGACCTCCCAGACAGAAGAGGCGTGATAAATATTTAAAGACTACAGTACAGCAAGTTTGACATGGACTCTAGCTTTCACTTTGTTCCCTGCTTTTTGTTTTCAAAGTTTGCCGAAGGATATTGGAGCTTTGAAACACTATTATGTAAGGTTTTACCTCAAAATGCATCGGCTCAAAGTCATTGGATTTTTGTTTGACAGGGGGTAGTAAGAAGTCAGCTGCAGAGGAACCACTGCAAAAGAAGTCTCGTTTGCAGTGAAGCTATTTAGTTGTTTGTAAAGTATTTGTTTGTCTATTGTTTTTTATATTATAGAGATACACTTCTCTAGACCACCCACTGAAAAGTCGAAAGGAAAAGCTTTTGATTTATCGCTCAATTTCCTTCAAGATTAATAAAGTGTTCCCTCCCTCACCTATGGTCATGAGCATTGGCTATTGACAAAAAGCACATATTGGAACAAGCTCAGAGTAGAGCTGCTACTCCTCCATGCCGAAACCTCATGTTCATCCGAGGTTACACAGTTGCCTTCACAAACTCACACTCATTCACCCTGAACTACAGTATTTTACATGTTTTAAGTGGCATACAGAGAACCTACACAAACATATGGAGAACTCACAGTCATTTACAATAACAACGTTTTGAGGAAAGGCTCGAAGATCTTCACAGACATCTCTGACACACAGCACTCACACTACTGTCTGCTTCCATCAGGGCATAGTTACAGGTCCCTCCCATCCACAATCAAAAGGCCCAAATCCAGCCTCAATACACCTTTGAAACAGCTGAGTGGGACATCGTCTGTTTCTGTTTTAGATAAATAGTGACAAATAGATAAAGTTATTTGATTGAGTCCATTGAGTGTCCATCCGAAGCCAACTCTTAAGAAGAATATAAATGAACGAACATGTATAATGTAACACTCACTGGCCCACTGCTGGTCCTTACTGGGTGTTACATCAGTTTTAAATTAAACTAGTATTTTATACGGTGCAAACCAATATTTCAACTGCATTTGAATAGAAAAGACATTTAGAGGAAATTGTTTTATTTTAAAAGCAAAAAAGGCACAACTCTGGCCATGGCATCATAGTAATCAGAGCATACCAAGTTTGAAAAAGGAGCATTTGGACCAATGGGTTGGGGTTGATGAAGGTAAAAACTGTTGATGAGTGAGATCTTTTTGGCTGTATGTCTCTTTTAATGCAACACTATGAGATACCAGCAGCAGCACAACATCTGTATCTTATTCTTCACCGTTCATTTTGTTCTTAACAGATTTCTTTGGCCTGAGAAGCATACAATGTGAGTGTGATGGCGCCTGTCCGTGCTCGTATTACCAAGCATCACTGCGGTTGCCCGCGGTTGCCCGGTGGCACGTTGACTTTTGGACAAGTGAACTTCAAATGGGGTCGCACCTTTAATTTTCAGTTGCCAGCAGCTGTTTGCGCTATACTTCGAATGAAACTTTCAATAGTTGGGGAAAAGTTCCACTGCATGTCTAAGCGGACTGTGCACACAAACAAAGTGGACAACAATGTAGATAAGTTGAGTGTGTTTGTCGAAGAGGACCCAAGAAACACTGAAAAGAGAATGACTGGATCACTTTATTATTCTGTAGAATCTGACCTGCACATTTTGTACCGTGGACTTTATTAGTTATATCTGTATTACTTTTAAACGTTATTGTCTGGACAACTGAGCGTCCATTCTGACCAACCTTGTCACTACTGTATCTACTGTATATCTTGAGCATGAGTCATGAATTAATATCTCAAGTGATAAGGTCCCTGTTCTTATGCACATTGATACAATTCATATAAAAAGCATTGTCTCTTGTTCGTTCTGGAAGGACTCTGGAAGGAGAATAAACTGTGGTACAGGTGCAAACGCTGCTGACTCTGTCGTCATTTCTCTATACATCTCGCAGAACTAGTTTGAGACCCCTTGGAAAACTGCCAACTCAACAATTCATCATCGTACGATCCTTGCTTCCACCCATGTAATCAAATCTTAATTGGTGTAAAAATAATAATAACTCTTCATCGATTTTATTAACGTTTTTCAGGACACTCAAAGACACTTCATCCACGGCCACAGATGACCTGGGGCACACTGACAGAAGCAAAGCAACCAGTATGTGCCATCAACCAACACCAACCATTCACACACACCAAATACCTAAGGACAAAGCGACACTTTGGCACTTTATAGCCGCAGACGCCCCACTGGGGCACCAGGTTCTCCCAGAGGTCTCTCATCACTGTACCAACCAGGCCCTGCCCTTCTTAGCTTCAGAGTTCTGACAGGATCTGGCTTTCGCATGCAAATATGGCCATAATACTTGCATGTTTGTGAGCGAGTCAGTGTGTGTGCGTGTGTGGCACTGATGTGTATGGAGTAAATCAATGATGCCTTCTTCAAGTGTTGAAAAAGAAATGTACAAAAATTGGGTGCATTGTTATTATCACTTCTCAACTTCTGGTTGTGGTTGCAACTTGAAGACAGATAATATCAACTTAATCGATCTCAGGTATATAGGTAGTGTGGCTTAACAGTACAACCAATAATGACGTATGATTGATAATCGGGCCACACAAAGCCATCCTGGTGGTGTTTGCATGTTCTCCCTCTGTTAGTTTCACATGGGTGCTTGGGTTTTTCATACTACCACAAATATGTACTTTAAGTATGGATTGTGATGGTTGTGGTGATGGAGAGGCTGTTGGTCCAGCTGTGCAGCGGCACTACTTCAAGTCAATTCCATTAAATGTATTCTTGTATAGCCCTGAATCATAACAGCAGTTATCTCGAAGGACTTTACAAAACCGTTGAGTTTGAACACAGATCAGAAAATTAAATAGTTGCAGGAAATGCAATGATAAAAACACATACTGTATAGCCATTGGTCCATAAGGCGCAAAAGACCAACGTTTTATAAATAAGATAAGATAAGACTTTATTGATCTCACACAGGAGACATTTTGTATAATATAGGTGGATGTCGAGTTTTCTGGCTCATCACCACTGTCCAACCTCAAATCTCTGAAATCTCTGAACTCACTTGAGAAAATGAGTGGAGCCAGAGCGACCCTTTCTTGACCGGTTTGGAGATCTTTGCCTTAGTCTCCTGCATCATCAAGCTCTCCCCGAGCTTTCTCTCGTGTCATCACTGTGTGGAGTGACGGGAAGTAGTAAGACACATTGTGTGGCCCTGGTCTGTGAGATGTGCTGTAAAAACAAAGTAATAAAGAGAACTTACAGTACCTTACAGGGCATTATTGTGCTAAGAGAAGGCAGAGACAAAGCAAACATGTGCTTTGGTGATTTATAGCATGTGATAAGAACATGGGCCCCTGGAGGGAAAAGCGACAACCTTGTTCAGAAAGGTTTATTCATGATACAAAGGTGAGGTGGTTTTCAAGGCCTTCGGTAAAAATACATATTTTATTGAGATAATTATGCCTTACAAACAATACAATACAATACAATACAATACAATACAATTTATTCTTCTATAGCCCTAAGTCACAAGAGAAGTCATCTCAGAGGACTTAACAAAACCATTGAAATCACCAACACAGATCAGAGAATCAACAGTTAAAACACATAACTTCAGTTCAGTGTTTGTCGTCTGGTGTCCTTTCAGGTGTGCCAGGTCTTAAATACCCTCCAGCAACTCTAGAGCAAGGGGTCACAAGTATGGTCCAAAAACCTGAACTTCTCAGTCTCAGTCTTTGACTCATTTTCTTCTATTCAATTCAATGTATTCTTGTACAGCCCTAAATCACAACAGTGACTCAGACTTAAAAAAAAAACATTGAATTCGTCAACACGGGACAGAGAATCAAACAGTTCAAACTCAAGAAACTAAACAGAAAAAACACAGAACAACTCTAAACCCAGTGGGAGAAGTGAGAAACCAATCATCATTGAGAGTGGAAGTCATCATTGAGAGAAGGATCCGCTCTCACGGACGGCCGGGCTATAGATCCAGGGTTCAGGCTGCAGCAGAAGGACCAAGGCCACACGGTGCAGGCAGCTCCCAGGCGGGGAGCGGGTGTAGCCCATGAGTTGAGCAGAGCAGTCCGCAGGTGCAGATTGAGGAGGCCGGGTTCAGGGATCCCATCATCGTTCCATAAAACAGACAATTACTTGTTACGGTTGTGCCAAAATATCAGTATTTTGTCTCACGATTGATTATTTAGTCTGGAGTATGAGCTACCATGGCATGTTATACCTTAAAGCTCGGGAAAAAAGTAAGAAAAAGGAAATTATAAATTCAAAAAATGAAGCTGTTGAAGCGAGTTTGAGTTCATGCCTTTTCATAATGCATAATTAACTGACAGCACTAATAAAAACTCTTGCTCTCTTGATTCCAGCCGAGGTTTGAGGGCGAGGAACCAGCAGTGTAGATTGATAATGGATTGATAATGAGAATGTGATGAAAGAATTGCAGCGATCAGACAAGCTTGAGGAGCTAAAGCGATTCAGACTGAGACGGTATAGAGCTGTATGGTGGGTATGAGTCACTTATTGATGACAAGAGAAGTGAAAGCGCCTGGATGTCAAAGAAATGGGGGAAAAAGTGTCACGCAGAGATAATCCCAAATACGCAAGAGAGAAGAAGACAAGTGGAAATTGCAATTGAATGGTTACCGAGGATCTGAGGAGACGGATGTTGCAAGAAAGTTCAAGTGTAGTCTCTGTGACCAAAGTACATCTGTGACATGTTACTGCCATATGAACCCATTCAAACTGCAGCTTTCAGATATACACAGCAAAAATCCGGAGCAGTCTTCCTGAAATTGTGAGATAGGCTTCTTCTCTGACAATGTTCAAATCCAGGTTAAAAACAGTTCTCTTTAGCTGTGCATACAACTGAGGGATTACTTGAGGACACTTTGAGTTGCCTTGAGTATGAACTATGCTATACAAATAAACTTGCCTTTCCTATTTTTCAACATTAGTCTTCAAGGAGAAAAGCAGATGGCCTAAAGGATCTTTGAGGGAGAGATACTGTTTCGAGCCATAGGTGTTGAGACGGAGGGTGATGTTCCCGGTGAAGGACACACAACAGGAGCATTGGTCAGAAAAGTAACAATATTTATCTAGTTTAAATGTAGGTTGAGTAATTATTTATGATCCCAATGCTTTCTCTCTTGCTTTTGCGAAGAACTTGTAGTTGCCCTGTGTAAGATCAACACATAATTTATTAGCAAGTATATATTAGCCAGTCTAAAATCTCCAACCTTAATGAAGAAGCCCGACTTGAGTGAAAAATCTCTGAGGAAGATTGGTCTTTGGACATTTATCAACATTCATGGACACTGGTCATCTGCCTCTTGTGGACCAATGGCTCTAAGTGTTTTTTATCATTGCATTTCTTGTGTTTGATTCTCTGATCTGTGTTGGCAAATTCCATTATTTTGTTAGGTCCTCCGAGATAACTGCTGTTGTGATTTAGGACTATGCAAGAACAAATTGAATTGAATTGAAATACAAAACTTTGCCACACGTGCTAAAAATAACGCAAATACTGAAAAATAAAATAATTCACAAATAAAGCTGCAGCGGTTGTACAGGAGCAGGTCCTGTTTCGCTCAGACCTTGTATGTGTCCCAGCAGATCAGCAATCAGCCAGTGGGAGGATCTGGGCGTGAGGAGGAAAGGGCAAAATACGACACCTCCCCCAATAAAAACAAAGGTCAACACCCGGACATGAACAAACACTATGTAAAATGAGACGAGTGAGATGAGCGACATCAGGATTTAACACTAGAGGTCTCAGAGCGGGCAATTGGACGACTTTCAGTTTTGGACTATTCTCATGTGCATTCTTGGTCTTTGTAACTTTGTGGATTTTTCTGATTCTAAGTGTAGTTTATTTCTGTCATTATTTTTTTCATGAAATTATTGTTTCTCTTGAAAAGTGAGGAGTTCTACCTTAAACTAATTTTCCACCAGAGAATATCGAGTGCTAGTTACCATAGCAACACAATGTTAACCGTAAGAAGTTAGCAATTTTGCAGTGTTTCAGTTTTAATGATCAGTTTTAGCACTTATTAAAAGGGAGTAAGTGGAAAAAAAATCTTAGGGGATTTTCTCAGAATTCCACTGGTTTGAATGGGAGCAGTCAAAATGACGGCTCTGGGAGCTCTACTAGTTTCCATATTCTGGGAGTGTTAATGTGTGATGAGCTTTATTGAGTGGGTCACGTTGATTCGACAAAATTAATTAATCTTAAAACGCTATCACATAATCACCAGAAGGATTTTGGATGTTCATGTGGCTCGATCATATGCGTTGCTCAGGCATTTTGGCTCAAATGAAAACAGCAAATCTACTTGGTGATAGTTTCTTCTTATAAACAAAATTAAATCAGATATAAATCTATTTCCCATTGCTACAAATGTCAGGTCCCTGCTGCTCTTGGCAAAAGGCTCGTATGGACTCAGCAGGACCAGCACTGATGCCAAGAGTCAACACAATAACCAAGCTGTCCTATTATCCCTGGACATGGAAATATGCTGCAAACACAGAGGCCTCTCCCTGGGGCTGGAGCAGCAGCTGAGCGATCGCTTTCAAAGCCATTGTTTTTAAACTGCTCTTACTAAACACAATGTAATCTATTATTCGAGAGTAATCTCTTTATTATTATTATTATTACAGGCCGACACTGGGCTTCCATTTACTTTGTGAGTGTAACTTGTTTTATCATGTTTGTATCTGCCTTAACACTAGAACTCACAGAGCAGTCAATTAGACGGGGTTTAGTTTTGAAAGAGTGATTACCGGGCGTGTGTGTCCGCATACGTTTTATATAATATTTCTATATCTTTATTTTGGTGAAATTATCTTTTCTCCAAGGTAAAATGTCGGCTCGGTCGTTCACCAGAACGGAGTGAGTGCTAGTTTACTTGCTAGCTGTTAGCATTTTGTCACTTCTCATCAAACAGTTTTTTTGATGTATTTCAGTAAGATTCAACCAGTTTCTATTTAACTTAATAAAAGTAAATGAAGGTTAAACCTTCGTAAAATCATTTCCCAGAATTCACGGTGTGAGACAGAGTTGCAGATGTGTGGAAACTTTCCATATCAATCATTTTTTTTGCCTCTGCAGCGGCCTGCTCAAGTCTTCTGGTTAATGAGGTATTCTCGGGTTGACCTGTGTGAACTTGTGCAGTCTTTTTCCCGTTTTTTTATTTTATTAAAACAGTCACACCGCTCTAAATGCATCCAGAAACAAAGACAATGTCAGTGATCCCAGAGTAGATGGATGCTCTTTGCCCCCACTTAAGTTCCACAACATGAAGAAGTTATAATTTACCAAAAGACACAAAAATAAGTAAGTAAATCATTTCTTCTTTAAAATTCGTAAAAAAATAAAAAATAAACCTTGCACCAACACTTTACAAACTATTCATTCATATGAGAGCTTTTCCATCCGTCAGTCTCCTCAGAGCAGCACTAACAATGTCTTACTACCATCCATTTAACTTTTGTTTCATAAAGGCATGTTGTTTGTCCAAATAGAAAGAGCCTTGTTTTAAGAAACATGTTGTTAACATATTACAGACCATGCTCTCTGTATTATCCGAAAATATTTGTTCTTTTACTTTCCAACAACTGAATGAGTGAGAGCTGGTCTTCTCTTTGTCACTGATGAAGCTGATCGAGGGATGGCCAAAATGACTGTGAAATCTAGTGAATTAGATAGTTTTGAGAGCTAAACAAAAAATATGAGGAAATAATTTCTTGAATTGCATGGTTTTGATCTTTATCATTCTGACTGTGTTAAAACAAGATTTGTCAATGGGTCAAAGCCAGTCTTATTTCAAAAACTGTTGCTTAATTTTCTCATTCAATGGTAGAAGTTTCTTGTCTCTTTAAAAAAAATATATACTTTTGCTTTGTCCCATTGGAAAATCCTGTTGTAAGGCAGTTTAAATGTGCTCCAATTAAGATACTGTACATGTTACCATATTTCAGTTATTTTTATTTTTGCAGCATATTCATTCATTCATTCATTCATTCATTCATTTTCAACCCCTTTATTAGTCCATTTCTGGGTCAGGGGGGTGAGCAATGAGAGCTGCCACCCATTTCTCAACCTGGATTTTATTATGTAGTTATTTTGTAGTTTATTATCTACTTAGCTACGTCCTCTTTAATTGTATGCCAAATAATAACAGAAAAAACCCATTGCTAATACTGAAAGGTTACGACACCGTATGAGATTGATTCGCTTGGTTTCCTCATGTAAATGCTACTTTATTTTTTTTTTATTGAAGTGATGGTATATTTGAAAGGGCTTTGTGAAATGGAAGTTCCCCCGTGTGGAAGTCAGCAGCAGAGCGTGCAGTAGGTTTGTGATCAGGCCCGAGTGTGGAGCAGCTGCTGTTGTTGACAATGATCAGTTGATTGCAAAGCTGACGCAGCACAAAGCTCTTGATTGACAGCCAGCACCACGCTGCCACATGAATCAGCACGGGACCAGAGGAGCTTTCTCTCACACAAACATCACATTTTTGAACACCCAAGAATCTGGTCCGACAAAACAGCGATGGTTTGAAATCTAAAATGCTGAACTTGCTCTGGACCAATGATATTTGCTGAAAAAAAAAATGAATTAAAATGGAACAAAAACACAGTTCACGTTGTGGTCTTAGAAATTAAAAAATAAAAATTCAAAAAGATTAAAAATAAGTGAAAAGGCAAAATGATACATATTTTGAGCACTTTTGGATTGCCTTAAAACAAGATTTGCCAATGGGACAAGGAAAATGAGCTTGTTTTAAAAAGATCTCCCTTGCAAACATTATTTATATAGCTCCTTTCATGAAACACGTTTCCAAATAAATTATTCCCTGTGCAATTATATATAATAAAAAATGTAATTTAAAAATACAGGATTGCCAGCTTTATATGTTAAAAAATAGGAGTAAAACATTATGTACAAAGTAAAAACAATAAAAATGTAATACAAACAATAAAATACCAGTTATCCAATTAAAAAATGAAAAACTAAACTAAAAACAATAAAAACCACACAACTCACGCTGCGTTAAAAGCCAGAGAGTAAAAATGCGTCTGAAGACAAAACATTCCAACGAGTTCTTGAAATAAGAATAAATGGCTTTGTCCAATTGGCAAATCCAGTTTTAACAGTCAGAATTAAAGGAGCTATACCCTTTTCTGCAAGGTTTGAATGTTTAGCACCGCCCCCCAGACTCGCTCACAGGCTTCTCATTTCCCCTACGCTCTCATCCCACGGAGCCATCTAGTTTTATTTATGATCTATATGCAAACATTGGCATGAGCGCAACTTCTTGTAAGCTGTGCAACAATCACTGATGAAATGGTACAAAAGCAACGCACTGCTAACAAAATATATAACTGAAAGATTACCGCTAGTTTCACGTCCAAATGTAGTCCGAGTATAGATAGTCCGAGCAGAGATAGTCCGAGCAGAGATAGTCCGAGCAGAGATAGTACGAGCAGAGATAGTCCGAGCAGAGATAGTCCGAGCAGAGATAGTCCGAGCAGAGATAGTCCGAGCAGAGATAGTCCGAGCAGAGATAGTCCGAGCAGAGATAGTCCGAGCAGAGATAGTCCGAGCATAGATAGTCCGAGCATAGATAGTCCGAGCAGAGATAGTCCGAGCATAGATAGTCCGAGCAGAGATAGTCCGAGCATAGATAGTCCGAGCAGAGATTGTCTGAGAAGAGATAGTCCGAGCAGAGATAGTCTGAGAAGAGATAGTCCGAG
This sequence comes from Knipowitschia caucasica, assembly GCA_964034765.1. Lineage (NCBI taxonomy): Eukaryota > Metazoa > Chordata > Actinopteri > Gobiiformes > Gobiidae > Knipowitschia > Knipowitschia caucasica. The sequence continues at coordinate 10,087,104 of OZ035826.1, forward strand.
CATAGATAGTCCGAGCAGAGATAGTCCGAGCATAGATAGTCCGAGCAGAGATAGTCCGAGCAGAGATAGTCCGAGCATAGATAGTCCGAGCAGAGATAGTCCGAGCAGAGATAGTCCGAGCATAGATAGTCCGAGCAGAGATTGTCTGAGCATAGATAGTCCGAGCAGAGATAGTCCGAGTCCGAGCATAGATAGTCCGAGCATAGATAGTCCGAGCAGAGATTGTCTGAGCATAGATAGTCCGAGCAGAGATAGTCCGAGCATAGATAGTCCGAGCAGAGATAGTCCGAGCAGAGATAGTCTGAGACAGTCCTGCAGGTCTCTCCCATAGACAAATCTCTCCAGAGGATACGATGTAAGCTAGCTATGTTCACCCGGGCTTGATTTCTTCTTTGATCCTTTTTTCGCTTTAGTTCCCTCTTCTCTTCCTCACTGTTGTGTCGTTTGGGCTGTTTTGTTGTGTCTGCAGTTACAGCCAGAGGCGTTATAGCCAATTCTGCTGACATGCTACTGTGTTTAGCAGCGCTGTAGAGGCGAGAGGACGCAGCCTCGTTCTGTGATTGGAGGAGAGCGGGCGTCCATTTTTTACGGCCTGAATTCATACACAAGCTGAATCAATGAGCTCAAGTTTTTAATTAAAATACGGATTATAATACAACTTGTATGTAGTAACAACCGGTTAACAACCACAAAAAACATTTAATTTAGCATTTCCTACCTCATATTTTGTCTCTTTTAGCAGTATGGTTCTTATTTGTGTCTCTTCTTTCTGCAGAAACTTAGAGAATCCAAAAACCTAAAAGATCCAGCTAAACTTTTCGGATTTGAAGATAACTTACAAATGATGCAGTATATGACAAGGAAAAGATTCAGCCTCAGAAAGTCAAAACCGTCCCGAATGAACTGCCTTTGCCACAGTACTAGAAACTATTTATACCAACAACACACGTATATAACATTACGTTCAAGTCAAGAGGAGGAGATGAAAGTGCGCGATACTCGCCGGAGGAGTTCAGAGCTGGTATCACTTTGTGTGGAAGAGGAGGGGGAGTGTGTTGGAAGAATGCTTTATCTTGCTTGTTTTTGCTCACAGTAACGGGGTTGGGACAGGGTCAGCGCAGATGAATGTGGAACGCCAAATTCACAGGTGCAAAAGCAGCTGCAAGGCGGCCCCAGTCAAACCGAGAGGAATTCTCCACCGCACAGACTTTTTCTCTGTTTTAGAACTCGGTAAACTGGCAGTGGCATAACATTGCAATTCAAAAATGTATGTGTTGAAAATAGGTTTTGAGAAATGCGTTGTCGTGTGATTGTTAGTGCATATTTTCTATAAAGATCTGTCTTTAGAGGAAAACATCTATCATCATTTTGGGGAGCAGTACTTGCCAGACTAAGTGCACCTGTATAGCAGCATTTTAAGAGAATGTATATTTTGTCCACATATAGGCTACACTTGTAAAAGGAAATGCATTTGTAAATATATATTGAAAATGTAAACACCATCTTGCTCTCTCCCACAAGAAACTATGGCAAATCATGTTTTTAGATTGTATATTCATATTTATATTTTGCATGTGAATGTGTGAACTATAAGCAAAATAACAGTGTACAAAAATTCCCCACAAAATAATAAATATGGACGTATTATTTCCGCTCGAATTAATAAATCAATCAAATAAATAAATCCATCACTTGAAAATAAGCAGCAGGTTTTAATGTAAACGCTGATAGAGGAAAATAACTGATAGAAGACTAGTTTTAACGGTTTTAACCATGATTTAATGACGAGGGGTGAAACTCACTGTGGACCCGGGATCATCAAAGTTATTCCAATATATTTTGACGATGGGTTAGGGTTATTCCTGAAAGGGTCAAAAGTGATGCTGACCGGGCGGTAGATTCCATGGTTAGACACAGCACTAAAGGATTCTGTGTAAGTTTGAAGGAAAAAGGGCCTGTTGTACCATGGAAAACCAAAACGCAGCCGACTGTAGCACTATTATACCTGAGAGGCAAAAGACAGGAAACACAACGATAAAACACACATAGAGCCATTGATCCATAAGAGGCGGATGACAATGTTATCAAATATCCATAAATGTCCTCAGGGGGGATCGGCTCCCATGGATGGACGGGCTATAGACCCAGAACTCAGGCTGTAGAACGAGGACCGAGGCCACAAGATGGAGGACGGATGCGGCTCCCAGGCGGGGAGGGGATGCAGCCACGAGTCCGGGTCGGGGAAGACAGTCCACAGGTGCAGATTGAGGACACCGGGTTCAGGGGTCCCATCATCATGCCATGAAGTAGACACGGGGACAACAGGTGAATAGCTAAGAACAAACTACAACAGAGGATAGTATTTAATCGATTTGCACTGCCATGTATAACTCCGCCTCTAAATAAAGTAGTTCCTGTTTGTGTAATGAGACTTATGGCCACGCCACGTTTTTCTTGAAGATATTCAGGCAAAAACGTGTGAAGGCTCATGCTGGGCTGCTAAAACTTCCTTCAACTAACGAGACAATTCCATTGCTTTTTGAAATCCAGATATGACTCCTAACAACTCACCAATCAGGTCCCTGTCATTTCTGAATTTTACTTTGGCTCTTTGATTGCTAAGTAACCCCAAAATTTAGCTCCAGATTCCATGGAGCTAGCTCTAATCGGTTGCTTCAACGCATCGACTCTACGCCTAGCTCTTCACCCATTCTCTGTGGGAGCGTTTTATCGCTTCGACAAAAATAACAAATTTTCACCGCTTGCATCCGCATTCTTGTTTTTATTGTAGATCATTTCATATTTTTCCGCAAATGTAATGAATGAGTGACGGTTCAAAAAGCTAATGGGCGGGGCATGTGTCATCTGAAACATACGTTGAAGCCCCAATTGTTGGACGAAACTGCAACATTCAAATAAAATTAAAGCAGGCAAATGAGAAAAAAAACTGTGGGATATGCTCCGTATTGAATAAAAAATGTCGACCTTTTTTTATTTTTTTCATTTCCTTTTTTCACTCTGCAATTCACGCACACATGTTCCATTTTTGACAGCCTTATTTTGCATCTGCCTTTATATGCATTCCCTTTTTTGACTAAACCAAAATAAGACCCAATGTTTCGACGCTGGCAGAGGAATTATCATAAGAGAGAGAGAGAGAGAGAGAGAGAGAGAGAGAGAGAGAGAGATAAGAGAGAGAGGTGTTCGTTATATAATCAGCGAGCGCAGAGTTTATGTTTCGATGTGGCTTTCTTTACGGTCGCCTACTTAATCCATTGTGTGGGTGAAGAAAGAAGTCATATGCATTTCTGCGAGGGAGTGAGCCAAGACGCCAGCGTGCCAGGTCCAAGTCGATCGGCATAAATGTGTGTCAGGCCGAGATAAGCAACCTAAATGTCAAAATGGAGAAATATAAAGATGTGAACAGGGAGTAGAAACCAGGCCTTTGGATTCGCGATCGCAGAACATCTAGAGTAGTTGCTTTACGACACGGCTAACGGGCCTTCTGTGGCAAGATCAAAGTGCTGCAGATAAGAATGTTCATTAAGGCTGGTTTAATGTCGAGGCGTTTTGGTCTAAGTTGCTGATGAAAAGAATTTTTAGTCATGACTGTTGCCATGGAGTTGCCTGGTGTTGCGTCAGGAAGTCTTCGTCAAACTTAATCATTCCAAAACTGAAAACGTACAGCTGGCTGCGGAGAACGCTGCTGTCCAACAACACGGTTTGCTTTGAGGAGCGACAGATAAATCAACATGATTTATGTACGCCTCCAGTGCAGGCTGCAAATGTATTGTACTATAGTTTGCTAGAAAGAAGCAAGTGAGAGATCCACCTTTCGCTTATAATTGAGTTGCATTGTTTTTATAATCCCCCGATATGAAAACATGTGCTATATAGTTTGGCAAAAACCAACCATGACCATTGTGATGCATTTTGAACACAGAATCTACAACTATTAAATGAAAGAAATGTTTTTGCTGATTTTCATGACCAAAATTTCCATTGATTTCATATATCAACAGTGGGCAAAATACAGTACCTAACAATATTAGGGGATCACCATCTCCAAATACAGATATATAGTTTGTCAACATGCAGTAGCATAAATATGCTGTTTTCATACTGTATCTGCGTTTCTAAGCAGACGTCTGCGTTTCTCCAACACGACCCTGACCTAGTGGCTGGAGGGAAATTAAACTGGCCTGGCGAGCAAGAAAGAGCCTTGTGAGTTGTAATTTAGGCTGAGGGGTGATTGGCTGAGAAGAATGGTCCTCTCTTTTTCAGGTTTTTGGTGATTTAAAGCTGTGACAGTGGCCAACGAACACATGCATGCAGAAATGAGTGTTTTGGTGTTTTAGTCTGCTATGATTTCCAATTTAACCTACTGATTTTAGCCTGTAATTATTGGTGACAAGGAAATTGTCATAATTGGTCCGGGTCGATAAAGACTTGTGGGAAAGGTGAGTGATTTCTGCAGAATGATGTCTCTGGAAGAAGAGCTGTGCCCACAGGAGCAGAGCAGAGAGGGGTGCTCTGCTCTGGAGGCTGAGGCTGATCCACTATTCCATTCACTACAGAGACACATCACGGATAAGAAGGCCATTTAGTATATCATCCAATTTCAAGCAATTAAGTGACATTAGATAGGTTTATAGGGAGTTCATTAAACTGAAAGAAGCTCTCATGTATGTGTGAATGAAAAAAAAAATCAAATTATTCCAGAGATACATGTTGTGCTTTAGGAAATGGTTTATACAATTAGAATACTTTCAGTAAATGTCATGTGTATAGTGTTGTTTTATTGCTCTATAAATTATAATTATAGAAATTAACTTTTTCAGTTCATGTTTTAAGGTGTGGAATATTATCTTACTGTAAGTGTAAGATAATTTTTGAGACAAGTATAAAGGGTAAAAATTATCTCCTATGTTATCAATCTGTTTTTGTATTTTTTTTTTCCAAATTTGAAAATTACCATATCCTAACACAGATATGAGATTTTAGAGAATGTCATCTCAACTGAGAAATTACCAAAAATAGTTTCTGGGCGAAAAAGGCAGAATACTCTTCTGAGTGTGATGTCACAGTGGTAAAATGACATCATACTATAACAGAACTGATGCAGGAGCTTTTAGACAGAAGGTGCGGAGTTACATGATATTCAAGATGTTCCTGATATTAAGATAAGATAGACTTTATTGATCTCACGATGGAGAGATTTACATTTAGCAAAGATAGAATCACTCAAATTGTGCAAAAGACATGAAGTGTGCAACATGTGAAGGTTAAACATATAGTTTCGGCAGGATATAATTATGGCAATAGCAGTGCTTTTTCTTCAGTCTGGTGCAGGTCCTAGTGCAGGTCATTACCCTGTATTTAAAAACACCTCCAGGTCTGTTATTGATGAGGCAAAAATGCTGTAACATCATGCAATTTTTTTTATTTTAATAAAGTTGTTATGTTCAGTAAACTTATATTTGATTTTTCCAAAAGAGAAATGTTTCTTCTGCATTTGACACATTCTGCAGTTCACTGGGGTCTCTGTAAGGAGCAGCATCTCCTAATGTTGGTGCACAGAGCCGGAGGATTTTACCTTTTTAGAGGAATTGGGAAAACCTTTGCACCTGGAGGAAAACCTATGCATACACAGGGAGAACATGCAAACTCCACTGAGAAAGGCCCTGTTCCGGATCCTGGACCTTCTTGCCGAGAAATGAGAGCACTAACTATCTATTGGGTCTATTTTATGAGAAATGAGGTCTGGGTTGGACACAAACTGCAGGTTGGATACATTGATGGTTGAGTGGTACAATAAAAGGGCATTTTTTGTATTCCTCGAGTGCATCCTCAGAGACAGTAAAAGGAGTGCATCCATCCTTCCATGCATGCAAATCTACAGACAACTCTGAGTACCAATCAGACGTATCCATTTGGGGGTGAGCACTCCAGAAAAAGTATACGATGAGTGGCCACCAATCACAAGAAAAACAGTTCCCGCATGCTAGGCTCAAATGGGTTTTGTTTTTAAAATGACAGACTGGAAACCACTTTGAGATGCTCCGTTAGCTGCTGTCTGGATTCACACCAACAAGTGCAGTCGCCACATCACCCACTGCCCAGAGGGTCACACGTCTATCAAAACCTTGTACAGCTTGTAAGAAAGGCTTTAGACAGCGAGTGCAGTTTAGCCATAGGAAATTAACCTACAAACCGGAAACAAACCGGTCCTTAAAAGGCAAGTGTGGCTGCAGCTTTTAGAACCAACCTGAGCAAGGCAAGGCAAGGCATGTTTATTTGTATAGCACAATTCATACACAAGGCAACTCAAAGTGCTGAACAAGATAGCATCCAAGGTGCATCCTAGTGCTTAGAGAGAAGAGGGGAAGGGGAAGGTGGGGGAAGAGGATGGAGAGGCAGGTGGTTCTTGGGAGTTGGACGGGGGGGGTTGAAGGTGGATGGGTTTTTGGTGATGGGTTAGGGGAGGGGCAGGCTGAGTTGGGTGGTGGACGAGGGGGGAGTGGAGGTGGAGGGTTTCTTGGTGCTGGGTTAGGGGGGAGGTGGGCTAAATGAGCAGGAGGGGGGGGTGGAATACTTATGGGGTTAGAGGAGGGACGGGTGGATTTTGTGGGAGAATTTGAGTTGGACGCCCTAGGTAGCTTTGGAGGTACGTATGGGGAGTGGTTTTGAATGTTAGATAGGACTCTTGATCTGGCCACAGTGGGTGTGAGAGGAATAGTCTTCATCGCCGATCTTATCATGCCTGCCGAGTGTTCCGGTAATTCCAGTAGTGAAGGCTGGGATAGAAAACAAAGGGAAAGGTCGTCCTCATTTTCCCTAGATGGAGTGGATGTAGCGGGGGGGACCCAAGCCGGGTCCATGGAAGGTGATGAGGGAGTCTTTGGTGGAGACAGAGGTGGTTGAGGAACCCCCAGTACAGGCCTGACTGTAGCCTGGAGCAGTGGGGGAAGCTTCACGGGAGCTGTAGGTGGGGAAGGTGCTGCTGAAGATGATGGAGCAGCCACTGCTGCTGCTGTATCCACTGCTGCTGCTGAAGATGATGGAGCAGCCACTGCTGCGGCTGTATCCACTGCTGCTGGTGGTGCTGTATATGCTGATGGCGCTGATGAAGATGTGGCAGCTGCTGATGATGCTGGTGGTGGAGGCGTTGAGCTCTTTCGGAGCCGTGGAGGTGTTGAGTTCTTTTGGAACCTTGGAGGTGTTGAGTTCTTCTTGAATCGTGGAGGTGTGGAGTTCTTTTGAGGCGGTGGGGGTGCAGAGACCTCGGGAGTCGGTGGAGATGGTCGTGATGTCTGTGCCCTTTGCTTCTTCTTTCTCCCTTTCAACGGCTGCACGCGCTGCGCAGGCTGAGGTCTTAGGGCAGATGCAAAGTAATCCATCAACACTTTTACTCCGTAGTTGTTCAGATGTGGGCCTTTTTCTTCAAAAAGCTCGTGCCTATTCCAGAACAGGTTAAAGTTTTCAATGAAGCCAAGTCCTCTGCGTGAACACTCATTGAGTAGGAATGTATTTAGCTGATACAGACGGCTAAACTTCTCCATTTTTCCATCTATATTTGGAAGTGGGCCACTAAGGAAAATTGTTATGTCCATTTTCTTGAGGTCATCCAGTAACAGCGTTAAATCCATTCGTAACTTCTCGCTTGCCTTCTCATAGATATCTGCCGCCCCCGTGTGGATCAATAATGTACGCACACCACTGTTCTCAGATAACACTTTAGGCAGAAGAGACCTTATCTCAGCAACTTTTGCAGAGTGAACTGAGATAGTGAGCATGGACTCCATGTTTACATTTTTCACCGAACCATCTCCGATAAGGACACAGTTTGTCCTTGGTGGAGGCGCTGCAGTTGTTAGCGGCTTTGTTGTTTCAGAAAGGGGTAAAAAGTGGTTTGAAGTCTTCAGAACATTTAGTTGTGGCCTTATTTCACTCCTATTGTCATTCTTAGCTTTGTCAACTTTGGGTTTTGCTCCACAATAGTTCCAATAATTCTCATTGTTGATTTTGGGAAAAGAAATGACGTCATAACTTACATTTCCAGTCTGTCCATTCATCCCATTTTCACTCATTGGAAGAGTCGGGTTAAGTCCCATTTCTGTTTCCACAATAGATATCCGTGTTTGAAGAGATTTGAGCTGATTTTCCAAAGCACAACAGCCGTCGCAGACGTTTCTCCGTCTCTTTCGTCCCGACATGACTAAAGTTGATAAATTCCACAAAGCTGAAGTGTATAGAAGGAGTAATCCTCGTTTTGTAAATAAAATGATTAAAGGAGAAACAAAAAAATGTAAATAAAATGATTCAAGGAGATTAAAAGGCGAAGCAAAAGCAGAGCCGAGAGACACACGACTGCTCTCTTCAAAAGCAGGAAACCATTTTTGGTTTTTGGAGCAGGAGCACACCAAGCTCCACCCATTTCCTCTCTTCTGGTTAAAACTGGACTCACCTGAGTAAAGGTTGAACTATAAAACCCGCAACCACACCGGCCTTTTCTGGAATTGGTTTGACAGCCCTGCCCTAGACTACAACATATACTGGTTTGAACATTTAATATAAAATGTGTCTATCCTTTTTTTTTAATAATAATGATTAGAATGGATAAACCCAAACTCAGAAATAAAGTAAAGTCCAAAAAATAAAGAACAGGAACAGAAGCTTTTTGGTTTATTGCAGGTCCCAAAATCTAATCTCCAGTGACATTTGCCTCAGCCGTGAAAAGGGTATTGATAAAAACCAAAAATGTGGTCACCAGCTATTCCCTTCTTTATATTTACCATAGAAAAAGCGTTTTCCAAAGGACGAGAATTCTGTTATTCCTAATCATAGAAATTGAGGACTGTGTTTCGGACCTTTTTTTGTAAATTATTCATGTATTTATTTAGAACCTGCACAATACATATTTTGACATATATAAATATATCATAGAAGTAACTTGCACCTGGTTTGAAAAGAGTGTATCACAAGTACATGTATAGTGCCCCAAGGGTCAACTCTGGGGCCTCTTCTATTTAATTTCTATTGCTACCACTGGTACTCATGTTACTTTGGATGGATTTAAAAACAAATATCCATTTTTCATGAGGGAACAATGTTGGAACAGGATCAACAGCTCAAACATATGCAAACATACACGACGACATTAAAAAAAACAATAACATTACTCTTTCATTGCATCCATCAGCAACTAATGCATCTGCTTTAGTAATCCCGTAATCCCCTGCGTGGCTGTAGGGCTGAGCGTCGTCTCCTCACTGGTGTTGGCCGACCATATGCTAACATGGCTGCTGGACGGATATACGCGCCTTTTCCACGTTTGGTCGGACGGCGTTATCCAAAGACACTTCCGGTTTGGCACAAAGAGGATTTTCTGTCCCCTGATCCGGATTCTCGAGCTGCACTGAGATGACATTAGAACAGCTTCCGGTTTGGGCTGCTGCTGGCCTTTGAAAAAATAATGTGACAATTTACTTACTGATTTTATGTTTTAAACTTTGAACTCTTCAGTAGAAAATATATAGTGAAACAAGTACGGAGGGTAAAGACATTTTGCCTGTAATCTCCCACGCTACCACCAGAGAGAGGAGTTGATTTTGTTTTGTTGCTTTTTCTAAATCTGAAAATGAATTCATTGTGGAAATATCTGTATGGTGAAATGATGTTTGAACAATACTGTTTCAAAAGGCCGACAACTGGTGAGTGTGATGTCACAGTGGTACAATGACATCATGCAGGACTGAGACACGAGCTTTTAGACTGAAACATGTTTATGTCGGAAGTTCCTGATGTTAGCATGGATGGAGTTAATCTATTTTTCATGTTAGCATGGATGGAGTTAGTGTATTTTTCATGAGGGAACAATGTTGTAACACAATCAACAGCTCAAACATATGCATAATATGTCTCCTTTAACTCCACTATGAAGCATTTTCTGAATCTCTTCACAGGAGTCCCGGCCCCAGAGTACAGGAAGCTATTGTTCTTATTTTTTGGGGTTTTTAGTAGTTTTTCCATCTGCGCATCCGGAAGAATTTTATACAGACCCAGGAAAAACATGCAAACTTATCTTTGGGTTCTTAAAGTGTCTTAATACGTCATAAAGAAATTGATTTGTAAATATTTGAAACTTTAATATCTAGCCTTAAACTGTAATCAGAATGTAATTCATTTGTGTCGCATTCTCCTCTTTATTTATGTGTTTTTGTTTTTTTTTAAGTCTGAAAGACATGAATTTGATTTGAAGAAACCTGTAAGAACCTGGCCCTGAGGCCCTGTGCTGCCAACAGGAGTCACACCCAGAACCTGTGACACGTGAGAGTGACACAGATGTTTTATATTTTTAAAAGAGAAGGGTTCGAATGTCACAATATTTGCAGATTTACAGTTATCGTAGCAAAGCAGCAGTTAGTCAAAAGAACAGCTTCACTTTCCTGGTTTTTGAAACAAACGAACACAGCTTGGCCAACATGCCAAGCTGTGGTCGTTCACTTTAAATACTGCCAACAGACATAAATCAAAACAGAACAGAGAATTCAGTTTAAGTTTGGAAAGAATTAAACAAAGAAGTGACCAACATTCAGAATGTAGCTGAGATAAAATCCTCCAGCGAAGGGGTCCTGACCGAGCCCAGCACAAGATGTGGGGATGGGTTTGCCACTGCTCCTGACAGGTGGTCCCAGAGGTATTGAAGGGTGAGTCTAAAGGCCGAAGCACACAAGAGACAGGAGGCGGAGCTTTCTCTGCCACCACTGCAGCTCTGGTCCCTGTGCTCTCACTCGACAGCAGTGATTGTGTCAGTCAGAGAGCTCAGATGTGGCTGGGCGATGACTGGGCGAACGGGAAAGAACAAATCACAATTTCATCCCTCACAATGTTTTATAATTGGCTTTTAACATTTTCTATCATTACATTTTTAAATTTATTTTCTTTCTACGTTTTTTTCATGAATATTATTATTTAATTATGATTATATTAAATGTAATATAATGTAATGTAACAATTAACATGTATATAAATATAACATGTATGTTAAAGCCAAACCAATGAATCAGAATTATTTGTATTGCCATTGTAACATGTCCCAAACTGTGAATTTTTTGGTTTCAAGGTGCAATCAAAATGTAAGAGTAAAAAGGTGAAGACATACATAAAGAAAATCATAACATTTCTTTACACAGCAATCCCCACATCTTGTGCTGTACTTATACTAATCTTTAATTTTTCGTATCATACTGTGTGCATGTTGCGCTTCTGCACCAGCCGAGGGACTGAGGATGAAAATTAGCTTTGTATCTATAATCTGACATTTGTTCGCACAGATGTTCCTTAGTGTATATTAATAATATCAAACACATTGGGACAATGGTTCCATTCTCTCGCCCAAACACTGAGATTAACGAGTCCTCATATTCAGCCTCGCACTGTAAGTGGTGGCACTTATCGATAATCAAGATTGAGAAAACAACCACTTTTTCAGAGATAATTTGAATTTCTCATATCCTTTATTTAGCCTGTTGTGAGACAGGTTAGTTATTTGTGAAAGTCTCATCCTCTCAGAAGTCAATCAATTCAGGGATTTTCCGTACAGGGATGGTTTTACAGGTACCACAGCGTGATCACAGACAATATTTCCGAGTAATGGGCAAAAGTCAAAGAGTCTAATAACACAGATTGTAGTCTAATTACAATGGGTAAACAGTTTTGTTGTTGTTGTTGTTTTGTTTATGGTACCTAAAAGTCAGAAAAGTCAAGTGTAGAACTGACTATTACATTATACAAGAAAAAAATCACCTGAGCTACTTTTGTGTCTTATGTGGGCAATGAGCTTTTCGACAGACCCCGACAGAATCCCACTTTGCGCGACTTCTATTAACAATCTCTTATAGCGGCTTCCGTCACAAATCCCCGACCTGTGCCTCGCGCCCGTTCCACTCACCTCTGTGCATTAATACTGTGTTTTTATGAGCACAACGGCTTGATATAAGCTGTCACTAGAGAAAGCTCTTTATCCAGAGATCACCAGCGGTCTCTAAGCTTCACTGGGTCAGAGTGTAGCCCCCCCCCATCCTGCTTTCGGCCCCCATGCACCAGCCGCCACCTTCCACCTCCGGCACGCTCTCATCTTAAACCGCAACTGAGAAGAATAACTCCATCTGTGGTCTACCGCGCACACCTCGCCCTCTTGACATTTAAGATCAATTCCCTTACTTCATTTTGTGCATGGGCGCTTTCTGTCATTTAATTATATTCTTTTGACTACAGGTTGTCCGCGTTCGGAATCTTTTCTGCTGGCGTCTTGCTGAAGGAATCTGTCTAGTGTGAGATTTCAATATACAGCGCGGAATGGAAGTGTTCTGCATGGTAACGCGGTGGAATACAAATGGGGCCAGGTTTAATCTCTTAATCCATGCAGGGTGCAGTTTCGTAAGAAGAATATTGTGTTTCTGATAAAGCATCCAAAGAGTACAACAAGTCTTTTCTCTTTCGTCTACATCTATGGGAGGTAAACACAGCTAAGAGGATGTTGCAGTTGGTAAACAAGTCTATCTTTACGAGTAGACTATGTAACTTCATTGTATTGCACAGACATTTCCACATATATCATTACATTCACCTGTGTGCTGTCACTTTAAAATATAAACAGCAATTTAAACGTCATATTTCCATCCACGCAAAAAGGTGAAACATGAGGAATATCTTTCCTGTGGCAGAGTCAATGATTTTTCACCTCAAGGCTTGACTACTGTAAGCTCCAGTTCGTCCAAAATACAGCAAAGAGAATCTTAACTGGCACTAAAAGGAGAGAGCCCATAACTCCAGTGTTAAAATCAATCCACTGACTTCCTGTGGAGTATAGAATCACATTCACAATCCTTCTTTTGACACAAGTAAATAAATAAGTAATTAAGTAGGTCATCTTGATTTGTATAACGTATTTCACAAACCGGGCGGGTGACAGTGGCTCAATTGGTAGAGCACTGGTCTTTGGACCTAATAGTCGTGGGTTTGATCCCACCACGACCCATGTCATCTGCTCCCACTGATGTCTGCAAGACACTTAACCCCACATTGCCTGAAGCCCCCGCTGAAAGACCAAGGCAATGTCTTCAATGACGGAGAAGCCATCATCCTGTGGACCAGCCACCTGCAGGAGGATCAGAGAGGGACTTGGGTGGCATCTCTGATTGCCACCCCCCCAACCCGAAATGGAATAATTAAAAAAAGGGGATGAAAATGACATGACATTTCACAAACCTAGGCAGACACAGGGAGAACATGCAAACCCCACTCTGAAAGACCTTGTTCTGACCGGGATTCGAACCCAGGACTTTCTTGCTGAGACAACATACAAGGCCACCTGTCTCCCATGTGAGTCTGAAGGTAGGTGACTCAGCTTCCTCCCATAATGCTCCTTTTCCCCTTGTAGATTAAATGATCTGCCTAACAATATGAAATGGGCTCCGACCCTGAGCTCATTCAAGAACAAACTAAAAACCCACTTATTCAGACTATTTGCTACGGTCCGAAACAATAACAATGGTATAATAATAGTGGTGAATCAGTGTGTGTGTCTACAGTCTGCTTACAACAGAGCACAGGTACAGGTCCCTCATGAGAGCACAGGTACAAGTCCTTGCCCATAATGACTCAGGGGCCACTTCCAGCCTCCTCCCCGCTTCGATCCACCTTTGAAACAGCTGATCGGCCTCTTTCAGCAGAAGATTATGTTCTGATTTGTATTTTTTGTACTGCATTTTCTGAACTCTGTCTGCAAAAGATGTTTCTCATGGAAGAAATAGTTATTTGAATTGAATTGAATGTTGCTTAGAGCTATTCAGACCGCAATTCCTCCATTTTAAAAGCCCAAAAAAAACGCAGCAGGTAGACTTAAAGGTATTACCCGAAGCAGGCCGCTGAGACGCCACAGCAGGTGGTAGCGTGCGTGCACCAAGGTTCACAAAATTATTCTTGATGGGTCAATCCTAACCTATGTGCCCCGAAGCTGCGGGATAAAGGGATTTCCACTGTGAGAGGATTACAATCTTCAATATACATTTCCATGCACACCACCTACAGAACACAGTGTTGAATTGGACTTTGAGCTCGCCGTGGCATATCGAAGAATCTACTGAGGTCCTGTGTCTAATTGGGTGAATACAGCGGTTATATCCAAGCACTCGTCAGGCTGCTGCACTCACATCGTGTAGATTCTATAAAAACAGATCTCATTTATCCATTACCCCACTCTACTGAACAGCAAATAGAAGCCATTTACTTGTTATGGTGTGGATTTTATGTTATTTTGACTCCATATCTCTGTTTATTTTTATTTTTTTAGTTTTGATCTCCTGACCGGTTTCCCTGTGTTCATGGTCTACTCCGCCCTAGTTTGTAATCTTTATTTATGTAGTGTATTTTTACAGACCAAGGTCACCCAAAGCAGTTTACAGTATTCAGATTTCAGATATTTTTTTATCCTCACCACACGGTGATGATGGAAGCGAGACGCCAAAAGCCCTCAATCAACACCATCCATTCACCCTCTCGTTACATTCATACCTATTGTACATGTTTTTAGTGGTATGGGAAACCGTAGCACCCAGAGGAAACCTACACAGACGCAGGGAGAACATGCTAACTCCACTCAGAAAGGCCCTGTTCCGACTGGAATCCAAACCCAGGACCTTCTTGTTGAGAAGCGAGAGTACTATCCAGTCAGCCACCGGTGTCTCTGTGTCTATATGTACCTGTGCTCCTTTTCTTTTGTTGGTGGTCCTCTGTCCACTGTCTTTGCCTGTCTTTGTCTATGTTCCTGGTTCCGTTTGGGTTTTGAGTATTTTTTTTTTTCTTGGACTTTTATTTTATTATCTTCATTGAATCATATTTTTTTGCATTTCTGCATTTTGGGTCTTTCCTCCTCTCATGGTCTCACCACTGTTCTGTTTTCATACTAGCTTTGTACTGAGAGTAAAAACATTTCTATAGAGGCGGGCAGGGGAGAGGGCACAGTTCCTACAGGGCAACTCAAATTGCTTTACGAAACAAGAGGGAAGCTTTTAATTCACACAGATTTAATCATAATTTCATTCATTCATTTTAAAGAACATTTTCAATGGTAAGACTACTCAAAACTGGAAGTCAACTAAAAAGAATAGACATGAAAGTGCTTCTATTCTCTTGGAGTTCAGGGCTTTCTGATTCATGATTTTGTCTACATCGTGTCAGCAGAGGCAGCAAGGAACAGGGTAAGAAATCCATATGCTATAGTTGATTTTTAAAGGGACAGTATTTACTCTGCTTTAATAGTGGTCGAATGTAATGTAATGTGTGCACTGGGAACTTTGTCTTGTGCATTTAATACAAATGAAAAATAATCCATTGAATTATATAGTACTTTTCAGGACAATCAAAGACACTTCGCATGCCATTATTCTTTCACTTCATACACAGTGGTGATAAATTACTACTGTAGCCACAGCTGCCCCCGGGCACACTGACTAAACATCCCCAACATCACCAACCATTCACACACACACAACACACGACACGACACATTCTAAGCAATGTGGGTGATGTGTCTTGCCTAATGAAAGATTCAGATTCAGATTCCTTTATTTGCCATTTGCAGTAAAACCATATTGGAAAAACTGTGCAAGACTACCCCAGTGTGCACCAGACAGAGGCGGCACACACCAGAGCTCTTGCCACGGCGCCATCTTTACGGTGCCATGCGACAAACAGTAGAATAAACATCAGAGAGCAGTAACATACATATCACAAGACAGTTTGGATAAGACACATTATGTTTTGGATAAAACACGGACGTTTTTATTGTGGAAGTAAACTCCGGCCACCCGTTCGCCAATGTGGGCCGTCAGAGGGGGCTAGGTGAGGCCCCCCCTCACCTTGCCTCGGCCTTGCCAGAGGAATGTGAGATAGATAAGAGTGGAGACAGCCACAGCAATGGAGGAAAACACATCGCCTGAGAGGGACAATATTATATGCAATGTAGCAGTCCAAAGCAGGCAGATATTCTATTAAATCCAATTAAACCGAATTGCAGCGCCCTCAGACCTCCGTACACAGGGGCAAATCCATGCCGGGTCAGAGAGTTCAAGCCTGGCAAACAATGTCATTCAATCTCGTCTCCAGTGTCTTATGCCCTTCGAGTGAACAAGTTGCGAGGTCTTTTATCAACTGTTCCACTAGCACAACGCTCCTTTGTCCAGACACGGCACTCTCAACCACGACGCGGCTTAACTCCTTGTACATCCCATCAATTTTGTTGGCCAGCAGGTCGTGAATCTTACGAACTGTCATGCCTCCGAATTTGCGGTAGAAAAGGACCGCTCCAAACCCGAAAAGAAGGATCCCCACCACCAGAATTCCAAAGATATATACGTCTTCCGAATCTTCAATAAACAGGACCGACAAAGGGGTCTCCACGGGCACAACCACAGTTCGACACTTTACAGTCGCCTCAGTGTGCACTAGGTGTTCCCAGAGGTCTTCCATCACAGTACTACCCAGTCCCTGTCCTGTTTAGCTTCAGAGGTGTGACAAGATCTGGATTTTGCATGTAAGCACTACACTGATCCTGGAACGCCACTAAGCTTAATAATGCTCGGCTTGGTCAGGGCCAGAGCTGGAGGATTTACCTTCTGCATGTTTTTATTAACAATATTATAATTGGAATCATACTTTTGTTCATTTCTGATGGTTCCACCTGCTAGGGTTCAGCTAGAACTGGACAACTTGTAGTCCAGTTGTTTGTATCCGCGTTCACTTAAATAAATGTTTGGTGATCTGTTTTTGTTGATGTTCAGTGGAGGAGACCAGTTTTGGCTTGTTTTGCTCCAAATGTAATACACAAAAACAGAAGAAGAGAGAATTAAGCAATGGCACTTCGATACGTATATCAAAGCGCCTGAGTGACAGTGACGCACAAATAATATAGTTTTAAGATGAGAGCGTGTTATTAGGGATTGCTAAGATCCACTTTCATCTGTCGGTTTTCTGCTGTTGGCAATAGTCACCGACGACAACTCAAGAAGGACACTGGCTGTATGGGCTGATGTTTGTTGAACTTTGTTTTTGTATTTTGATTGCTTTTGAGTTTTCACAGGGCTCTTGCAAACTGCCAACCCATATGAGAGCTTCATTCAGCTCTCTGAATTGTTGAAAATGTAAAACATGTCCATTGTATTTTTAATTAAGAACAACTCAGCGTTACACTTTTATTTAGAACAGGCCAAAAAATGAAAAAAAAGATCAGATTAGATTAAATGTATTGATCCCACAATGGAGAAATGTAAATGTGACATTTGGCATAGAAAGAATCACTCAGATTGTGCAAAAAGACAGGAAGTGTGCAAATATGTTTAAAAGGTGACAATATAGTCTCTTTTGTGCAAGATACAGTATATTATGTACAATAAAATTAAAAGTGACTAATCGTACAGTCCCTTCAACTCATCTTCATCATCATCATCAAACTGTATTACAGACTCATGATCCAGGAAAAAACAAAAACATCACATAAAACACAAAACAACACAAACAATCGCAGAGATACAAGAGAGTGGACCTCTGTAACCATGAGTAGAGGAGATAGGACCACTGTACCAGTTAATAGAGGAGCAGAGTTTATCATTCCAAAGGCTCCGGCAGGTTCTCTCCCACAGTGTGCCCGACCAGAGAGGAGAACACTCTGGATCACTGCTACACCACTGTGAGTGGAGCTTTTCGCGCTGTTCCACGAGCAGCCCTCGGCTTCTCAGATCACTCCATGATACATCTGGTTCCTGCTTACAGACAGAGACTAAAGCTCTCGAAACCTGCAGTGAGGAGCTCCAAAGTGTGGTCTGATGAAGCTGTGGAAGAGCTGTGCGCATGCATGGAATCTACAGACTGGGACCTTCTCAGAGCTGCCACAGATAGTTTGGATGAATATACGGACACTGTGACGTCATACATTCACTTCTGCGAGGATAGCATCATTCCAACAAGGACCAGGGTCATCTATAACAAAGACAAACCCTGGTTCACTGCTAAACTCCGGCAGCTCAGGAAAGCAAAGGAGTCTACTTTCAGGGAGGTGGACCGCAGCGGCTACAAAGCAGCTAAATATCAGTGCAGGGACGAACTTAAATCAGCCAAGTCCCGGCACAGAGAACGACTACAGGAGCAGTTTGGTAACAACGATACTGCTTCTGTCTGGAGGGGCCTACGGGAGATCACCAACTACAAACCCAAAGCCCCCCCCTGTGCTGACGACCACAAGCTAGCTGACGATCTGAACTTATTTTTCAGCCGCTTTGATACTGCCCCTGACACCTCCCCCACCCCCCACTACTCTAACGACCCACCCATCAGCTCTGCCCCCACCCTGACGATAGCCTCTAAAGATATCAAACAACTCTTCTTGAGGCTGCACCCCCGCAAAGCTCCTGGCCCGGACCACGTGTTTCCGGCCACTCTGAGACACTGCGCCAGTGAGCTTACTCCTGTGTTCACTGACATTTTCAACACCTCTCTGCAGTCCTGCCATGTCCCGGCCTGCTTCAAATCCTCCATCATTGTCCCTGTCCCGAAGAAGCCCAGGATCACAGGACTCAATGACACTTACGTCTGTCGTCATGAAGTCATTTGAACGGCTGGTCCTCTCCCATCTCAAGTCCCTCACCTCCCCCCTCCTGGACCCCCTGCAGTTTGCCTACAGAGCCAACAGATCTGTAGACAACGCCATTAACCTGGCCCTCCACCACATCCTACAGCACCTGGACTCCCCGGGGACCTACTGTTTGTGGACTTCAGCTCTGCCTTCAACACAATCCTGCCATCCCTGCTCCAGGACAAGCTCTCCCAGCTCAACGTGCCCGATTCCACCTGCAGGTGGATCACTGACTTCCTGACAGACAGGAAGCAGCGAGTGCGTCTGGGGAAGAATGTCTCGGACTCTCGGATTATAAATACTGGCGCCCCACAGGGCTGTGTTCTTTCTCCCCTGCTCTTCTCCCTGTACACCAACCACTGCACCTCCAGCCACGACTCTGTGAAGCTGATCAAGTTCGCGGACGACACCACCCTCATTGGACTCATCTCCAACAACGATGAGTCCGCCTACAGGAGGGAGGTGGAGCGGCTGGTGTCCTGGTGCAGCGGTAACAACCTGGAGCTGAACGCCCAGAAGACAGTGGAGATGATTGTGGACTTCAGGAAGAGCACTGTCCCCCCGCCCCCACCCTCCGTGATGGACTCCCCCATCACCTCTGTGGAGTCCTTCCGTTTCCTGGGCACCACCATCACCCAGGACCTCAAGTGGGAGCCGACCATCAGCTCCCTGATCAAGAAGGCCCAGCAGAGGATATACTTCCTGCGGCAGCTCAGGAAAGCCTGCACAGATGTTGGTGCAGTTCTACACGGCCATCATCGAGTCCATCCTCACCTCCTCCGTCACCGTGTGGTTCGCTGGAGCCACAGTCAGGGACAAACAGAGACTACAGCGCATTGTGCGCTCTGCAGAGGAAGTGATCGGCCGCAGCCTTCCATCGCTGCAGGACCTGTACGTCGCCCAAGCTCGAGGCCGGGCTGGTCGTATCACAGCCGACCCCTCTCACCCTCTTCATGGACTATTCCAACCACTCCCCTCAGGCAGGAGACTGCGGTCCATCAGGACTAGAACCTCCCGCCACAAGAACAGTTTCTTCCCCTCTGCTGTTGGACTCTTGAACACTTCTTAACCTGTCCCCCCGCCCTTTATAAAGTCACTTTACTGCCCATCATACGTCACTTTACTTCACTGTACTGCTGTCACCTTACATTGTGTGCACCATGTGCACTTGTATATTGTTAATAGTAACTGTAATTCTATTTTAAATTTAAATGTATTCCTTAGAAGTGTTTTTTATTCTTTATGTTTTATTATCTCTTTCTGACCGTTGCACTGAGCCAAAGCAATTTCCAAGTCTGTGACTTCCTGTTACTTACTTGGCAATTAAAAAAAACAAAATAATGATTCTGATTCTGTGAACGATACAGGACATTCATACTCCACTCCATTCAGCTGCACACAGCCCTCCCCTCCTATATGAGATGACTCATATACGTACTGTACATTTCCTTCCCAACCTTTTGTATAGAAAGGCACACTCATTTTAGACTGCACGCTTTTGTCTATCTTTATTTTGTTATTTAAGAAACTATAAAGCTGCGATGTGGAGGTGTATTCAGGCTTCCAGAAGAACAAGTGTAAACCCCTGACCCTGATGTTTTGAATAAAAGCTCAAATAAAGACTAATTTCCAAAACACAATGGCCATTTTATTTGTATTAAATATTAGGATTTATGTATTGTTGCGTATTTTTACTGTTGTTAGCTTTTTAGAATGATCTTTTTTTTACTTTTTGTTTTGTTTATGTGGATGCTTGTGTTTTTGCTGCTACTGGACACCTGGATTTCTCCTTCAGGGGAAGAATTAAGTATTTATCTACCTATTAAACTTGTAAGCATATCAGCGCCCCCACTGGTGAACACACACACGCACACACAAGTTGTTAAAGATCCTATTTTGTCAGTAAATGTTTTATTGTTGAACCTACATTGATTGTTGTTAGTAATACTGTCAGGTGTTGCAATGTTATAATGGTTACAAATAATAATAATAATAATTTTTGTTGTCTTTCTTTGTGCTTTTTGGAGCAGAGGTGAAGTCGTTGGTCGTAGTTAGAAGACACTTTGGAGCGACCTGCTAACTCAATATTCGGGTAAAAAGATGGGTGGTCACTTTGAAGCTCAGGTTGGATGTGTATATTAGCATTTTGACACTTTGACGTATTTGCCATTTCAATTTGTACTTGAACTACGGCAAGTAATTTTTGTTTGTCTAAGCCTATTCATTTCACAGCGTGCAATGATTCAAGCTTTTCTTTCATGTATTTGTCTTTGTCATTCTCTGAGAAGACAAAACAATGTGCACAATATTCTAAAAGCAAAGAGAAGCTACTGTAGGAATCAGTAGAAAGAACATCATTTGAGTGTTGTCTATTGTCCTTCTGTAATAATATCATACACTGTAAGATTTTGTAAAACAACACTTGTTTTCAAATCTAAGCTTCTGCAAAAGACACTACCAAGACTGATATCACCAAAACATAATTACAACGAAAGATGTATTTATTGATTAAGTCTATAAATGAACTAGTTAATTATCTATTGTCCAGAGTGCGTGTGCGTGGTTGGGTGTGTGTGTCTGTGTGTTTGTAACTTAGTGGAAGTTAGGCTTGTCTTTGTGTAATCTTACACTAGAAGCATGGAAGCTGAATATGAGTACATTTAAAAAAGAACAAAAAAAATTGCCCCAGAAAGTGGACGGAATTCTAAGACATGAATCTTAAAATATAAGCTAATGTGATTTTCTGTCACCTCGGGCTGATGTCTGAAATGAATTGCATATTACGGCGGTTCGGCATGGAGCGCTAACACTGCCCCGAGCCACCATTGCTCTTCAGAAATCAAAGTCACAGGCGCTCTCAGAGTTTGAGATCTGCAAGGTGCAAACTGCTGCCAAGAGGCCTCCATTTCTGCACGCCGCACCCGGAGTGTGTGTCTCTGATGGGCTTCTCACAAAGGGGACACGGCCTGTGCTGGCAGGAGGCTTCACTATCCCAACTTTCAGCAGTAAAGGTCATGGTATTGTGTGAGGAGTTGATAATATTGAATTTGTGTGCAGTTGTTAGGCAAGGGAGATACCAGTGGCTTGCTTTCCTCGTAATACTGGGGGAAATATAGGGAGGTATTGATTTGTACACAAAACTATAAAAAAGGATACAAAAATAAACTGTAAAATAGTTTGTAAAAGGGTTTGGATGAAGCAGACGCTTAATTGGCTCTGACCCTTCTCACTCAACACAACACACAAGTACATTAATACTGTACATACAGTGGGGAAGCCTTTAAGTTTTTCGCTGGGCTATTATTTTATATCATTTAGATTTTTTCGAGCTAACACATTTACAAATGTCTTACATGTACATGCATTGTCATATGCATTTACATTAAACAGAATTTGATGTGAGTAAAATTACACAACATACTCCAGAAACGTTATATACAACTCGAAAAGGGAGTGAGAAGAAGAAAATTCATCATTATTGGCATTCTTGCATTTTGGGTCCTTTATCACACCACAATGCACTTCCTTTCTTTCCTTTTAAACGGATGAATTGTCCTGGTCTCTTTGCAGAGACCACACCTACCGTGAAGCATGGGGGTGGAAACATCACACTTTGGGGCTATTTTTCTGTACTCGGGCAAGCTGAAGGAGGGGTCAGCAGATCCCTGTAATTGCAATGTACAGTGCTAAGAACAGCAAAGATACTGAGCAGAACCCTCACGCTCTATAGACCCAAGTTTAGAAAGGGATAAATACCATTATTTTTTATCTGATACATACTTGAGAATAATACAACATAAGTTATGTGGAAGCTTATTTATTCAAATGAGTTGCCTCTGGGTGACGGAGAAGAATAGAGCCTAGGGCTAGTCAAATATCCATTTTCTCTCTCATAAACATTGTAATTAGATTCATGATTTTTGTCTTAGTAGGAATGGTATTGGATAAAGTCACCATTTAAACAATTTACTGGAGGAGCCAAGCATCGACAGAAGGTAAGATGAGAGGGGATTCAATGTTTGTTAAGGATTTTTTAACAAACAAGAGAACAGGTTGTTGTCTATGTTTTTTTTGTAATTGTATGATTCTCGCCTTTACCATTTGTGGCCAGTAAAATAATAAACAGATATAGTTGCCTGAAAGGGAGTGGGAAGAAGAAAACTTATTTAACCCTAACCCCTGTCATTTTTGATACGTTCCTATTATTTGATGTCAGTTGTTGTCAGACTGATTGATGAGTATTGTTCAGAAACTCGTGAGACAGAAAAGTAAAGTAAGTTGTGTGAGTCGGTCAGAATAGATATCTTATTTGACCAAAAAAACTCTGTTATATAACATAAAGCCAAAAATATGACCCATTTTCCCATGTTTTCATTCCCCACTCTTGACTGTGAGGCTAAAAATAAACCTGCTAGCTTCAAAGGTTGTTACAAATTTGAGCTCAGAAAGAATCTGAAAGTTTAATGAAGTCGTGAGCTCTAAAACACAACGCTTCCTGGATTACCACCTAATGATGTCACACCAGGCCACCAAAGGCAGCTCTATTTTGGGAAAGAATCCGATCGTAATTTATCCGACAAATTGTACAGTGAGTTTTAAAGGGTCTAGTCGACTGCAGTTGTGAGTTCATTCAAGAAAACAATGGTCTTACAAAAATGATCAACTTGAAGAATCAGAAGACCAAAAGAACATTGTTGGACTGTTAATAGTACATTTGAGGGGGCTTACTCAAAAAGTTGTTAAGTATAATTTGGGATAAGAAAAAGTTTGTATTTTTTCTCCCTCCACATATATGAAATGAAAAAACCTACACATATATGAATAGATATAAAGTGAAGATGGAACCAACTAATAAATAATACAATAGAGCCAGACATTGCAAAAAAACCAGTCTTTAGATGTTTTGATGGTGAAAACCCTATCAAATAACTCCATAAATGAATAAAAAAAGTAAAATAATCCTCGGCATTCCCGTGTTTGTGAAAGGATTTTTTTTTTTATAACACATCGCTGAGTTTGCTGTTTGCTAAGGACTTAATAATTACAGTTTTTGCCATTTGATTGTATACATACATTTTTTTATTCTTATGGTTTGCTTTTTCTCTTTTTCCTTGTTTCCATGTTTAAAATGCAATACTAAATATTGTTTGAAAAAAGAAAAATAGTATAGTAAAATGAAAAAAAATCTTATTTGATTGTGGCCACCAAGTGTTGAAGTTATGGCTGTCACTAAACTAAAACAGGACACAAAGCCAGGAATTTGGCTTCCCATAATTCAATAAAGTACACTTTGTATGTATAGAGCCATCACCTAAAGCTGAACTAATACAGACTTGCAGCAGAAACATATTTTCAAAGGGATTATTCTTTGCAGGTTTCTGTGCTTTCAGCTAAAAAGGTCTCTCGTCTCAAACCTAGCGAAGCCGCACCACGGGGAGCCATTATTATCCATTTCCACAGTGCAAATTAATTTTACACATTAATTACAGGCTTATAAATAGCACAATAGTTGGTCTTTGTGAGCGGATAGAATGGCAGGTACCTGTGTGTAAGAGCAGCAGGGGACACAGTGCTGGCTTCACCTGATCTAACTCCACACAAACTCAGAACCACGTCTGCAATTCTGTGTTTTAATCACAGACTTTCCCAATGCATGTATTTTTCATATCAACAATTACAAGTTAGTATCAAGTTATGTGTGTATGACAGCAAACACAAACATGTTTTAAGTTAATTAACCTAACGTTGGAACATCAATGGTAAGACATCAGTGTGTTACCTCATCTATTCAAGTTAATGTATTTCTGTAAAGCCCTAAAACACAACAGTAGTTAACTCAGAGGACTTCACAAAACTGTCGATTCGCCAACACAGATCAGAGAACCGTTCAAACACAAGAAATGCAATGATACAAACCAAACGGTGGCTGAGTGGAAGAAGGTCCTTGTCATGTGGCAGAAAGAACAGAACTGCAAAAAATAATATGTTTATTATTCCAAAATTCAGGGTTGACAACACAAAGTAACCAAAACAGGGACAACGAGAACTGAAAGAGACATGACATTGATAACAACGGAACACACAGGGTTTAAATACACTAACGCCTAGCAAGACACAGGTGAGACACATGAGGGCGGGGCAGGGCATCACACAACAGGAAGTAGAACTAAGGAAGACACAGGGCTAACAAGTTACTAAAAAACCCTAAATCATAACAGTCCTGGGTTCGAATCCCGGTCGGAACAGGGCCTATCTGAGTGGAGTTCCCCCCTGCGTATATTTCTTGGTACTCTGGTAAACATGCACAACATAGGTCCTCCAGCTCTGGCCTTGACCAAGTAAGTAAGTAAGAAATCTTTATTTATATACCGCCTTTCACAGACCAGAGTCACAAAGCGGTTTATTTTAGTTAGTTAGTTATTTTTTGGGCATTTGTTCTCTCAGTCCACACAGAGACCGATTGTACATGTTTTTAGTGAACATGTACCAAGAGCATAAACATTTGGAGATGGGTTCCTGGGCGCTGTACTACAGTGACCACGGCTCCTGACAGACACCCTGGTGGCATCAGGATGGGGGGGATAAAATATATAAAGTGCACCTTTATAAACAGTTTCTGACCCTGCACCTCTAAATACCTAATTTATTTCATTCTCTTTTAACAGTGACTCATTACAGATTGAGTCTGAACAAAGTGTTTGGTTCAGTACTTTGAGTTGCCTTGTGTATGAACTGTGCTATTCAAATAAACTTGCTGCACCTTGCCTTATGGTGAGAGGCAGCTGGAAGTTAACGCAATTTGGAAGTCACGGTGTTGCAGCGGTTAGAGCTTGTGTTTCACAGCAAGGTCCTGGGTCTGACCCCACCTCCAGGCTTTTTTGTGTGGAGTTTGAATGTTCTCCCTGTGTCTGCATAGGTTTCCTCCGGTGTCCCCTACCACTAAATACATGTATAATAGGAATGATTGTGATGAGTGAGTGAGTGGATGGTGTTGGTTGGAGTTTGAGAGAATCTAAACTTTGGGTTACTTTGGTCTGCAAAATGGATAGATAGATTTTTTTATGATCCCCGTAGGAGAAATTCAAGTGTCCAGTAGCATCAAAAAAATAAAAAGATCATTCTAAAAAGCTAATAATAGTATTAATCAGCCACAGGCCTTCAGGTCACAGCAGCAAAGATGGAGTGAGTGGTCTCTGGGTGGAGCAGGACGGGTCACAGTAGCAGAGGTGGAGTAGCCTCTGGGTGGAGCAGGACGGGTCACAGCAGCAGAGGTGGAGTAGCCTCTGGGTGGAGCAGGACGGGTCACAGCAGCAGAGGTGGAGTAGCCTCTGGGTGGAGCAGGACAGGTCACAGCAGCAGAGGTGGAGTAGCCTCTGGGTGGAGCAGGACGGGTCACAGCAGCAGAGATGGAGTAGCCTCTGGGTGGAGCAGGACGGGTCACAGCAGCAGAGGTGGAGTTGCCTCTGGGTGGAGCAGGACGGGTCACAGCAGCAGAGGTGGAGTTGCCTCTGGGTGGAGCAGGACGGGTCACAGCAGCAGAGGTGGAGTGGCCGCTTGGTTCGGACCATTTTTTTCTGCTCTAGTCCAAAGTAAAATGCTAAATGCTTCATTAGCATTTTACTTTAAGTTAAGTTAGCATTCCTCCAGTGGATTTTCACCTGATCCGCTTGGTTCGGACCATAAATCCTCTCTGCTCTGGTCTGGACCAATGTAAAACCATGAAGACTGTACTGCACCAACATCTCCGGCAGAAAAAAGCAAGAAAAATTAAACATACAAAGCATAAAACCACAACTGTTTAAAGAGCTACTTAGGAATGCCCTATATATTACTTACTTACTAACTTTAACCCTGATGTCAAAGGTAAGGTTTGTTTTACTAAATAGTTTTGGATCAATACAGCGTTTTTCCTTTCAATAAAAGTAAATCCTGACTTATTCTAGTGTGAGCTATTAACCAAAACACTCAACTTTTATCTACACACACTATTGCTTGCTTAAGTGCAGGCGCTGCATAATATTTAGCAGAAAAGAGCAATTACAGTGTCATGTAAGCTGCAGTTGCACAAATAGAATAGCACTTGTGTTAACCACACTTAGAGGTAGTTATTCCGACAAACATTATGTGATTATGCAGAACTGCCGCAATTGTGTAAAAAGGTAATGAACTTTCAAGTTTTAAGAGCTTGTATGAATACATAATATATTTCTGCTTTATAAAAAGGTAATTAATAATCAGCATATTTAAGCGTGTGAAAACAAGCCTCACTTATAAATACCTTGCATCCACCATAGCAATCATAATTCAATTCAAATAACTTTATTAATCTGTGAGGAACTTCATTTACAGACAGAGCCCCAGTGGGGCTACATAAAAACACAAGATCTAAACATGAATACAGTAAAAGAGCAAAAATGACCAGAGTCTTAACAATTGCATTATTAGAGTTCCTCAGACGAAACATGAATCTGAACTGAGCATTATGA